>VZSR01001283.1:33386662-33477193 GCA_013398615.1 Brachypodius melanocephalos | reverse complement strand
ACGCCCGTTCCTCCTTCCGCCCAGCGCGAGGGACCGGGGCACGGGACGGACCTACCCCCTCCCGCCAACCTCTCAGCCCACGAGTGCTCTGTGTTTTGACCCCTCTGCCCGCAGCCTCTGGATATAGTTTTTCTTCCATCAGACTCTCAGCGCGGACCCCGCTTGTCACACCTTCAGTGCCGTTGTGCCTCCTCTTGCCTTGACGGCTGCAGGTGTGTGGGTCCGACGGGGAGCGGAGAATGCAGTGAGAAATCTTAAGAATTCCTGCTAGGGAAGAAATCTCGAAAGAGAGAGAAAAGGTGTGATGATGCTCAGGTGGGCAACAGGCTCCAAGCCTTCCATTCCAGCAGTACAGGACCTGACTGGGCCCTCAGCATCCTCTCAGCTGCTGTTCATCTCAGCTTAGAGACTGCAAATTCTTCAAGAGTTAAAACAGGCAAAAACATCCTCTATTCAGATTTTTGACAGCTGTAATGAGCACAAGGAAGAATTATGTAAACATTATTAAGTGTTAATAAACACATGTCAGCATTAGGCACTCTTCTCTAGAAATGTTGGTAAAAGCCACGGTGAAAGCTTTATTCATAATGTCTTTTTAACTTTATGTAGCTGGTGTAATAGGCCCTGTGCATTGCTGTTGCCTCGACGGAAAATCATTACCCAGTAATGGATGAGCCAGTTCGGAAGGAGTGCCACTGGGATACTGCACACTTTCATTCAAAGATGCTGTGTATTAGAGGAAGTAGCAGGAGACCTGCCAACTTTCCCAATTTAATTATTAAACTGTCAGTTCCTGACTCCTTGTTTCGACTTCCTGAGGCAACATCTGGCTGTAATAACAAAAATAAATAAATAAAATAAAATCTGATCATTCACTCAGCAGCATTCTCTTTGCAATGTCCTTTTTACAGCAACTTTTATAAAAAGCTCAATATGGGGGATCCAGACCTAGCATCTCTCTGAACTACCCAAAAGCAAAGACAAGAACAGTTTCAGCTGTGATCCTCAAGGCAAAGATGTGCAGAAGGCTATATCATATACTTGAGCCTTTTTTCAACGAGTCTGGTGGTGTGCGTTTTAATCTTCCTAATCCTTCTTTTATTCATAAGAACATCAGCGGGTTCTTTTCGCTGCATGAATCTGCATGATATGACTCTGGGAGATAAAAAAAAATCTTTTGCTAGCCAAGAATTTTTGCATTTTCATCAAACATTGCTTCAAAAGGGTAAAGTTGGTTTCAAGAAAAAAGAAAACATAAAGGATATCAGATTTAAATGCTACCAAATGTGAGCAAAACACTGAAGAGAAGTTTTAAAATATCTGAGACTGTGTCTCCACGTGTTCTCTGGATCTGTTTCATATGATGTGACAGCTTCAGCTCATGATTCGTTATTGCAGTGGCTTTTGGAACTGAATGCCTCTTTTTTTCATATCCTCACTCAAACACACGCACACGCTTACAAAAATATGTATCTATATATGTACACATGCACACGGAGAGACAAATACAGAGTGACTCAGCTCTGCATTCTACTTGCTTAATCAGTTTCAAATCTTCAGTACTGTTCCCTTGCTGTATTTAAAATGCCTAAGGCCACCTTTCCCACATTGCTTATTTCATTGCTGGGGTACAGAGCCTTTGACAAAGCTGGGCCATCTACGCTGCTTTCTGTGGGTCACCCTCTCCTAAAAGCCTTTCTGCAGGTCAAGAGGTCAGCCCTTCCATTAATCACACGGCAGCTTGGGATTTAGCACTCACCCTGCACACTAGGGAGTTCTCAGAGACCTTTTTCCTGGTGGTCACTTGGAGCTAAGGAAGGAAATCAAGATCTGGATGCAGAGGTTGTGCAAGCCCAAACCACAGCAAGATGGTATCAGGAATGCTGTCGGGTGACCACCATCGCCCACGCACTGCACAGTGATTTGGTCTGCCCCGTGCTGTGAACAGATAGAGGCTGTAGCAACTCTGCTGGTAAGTACTAGTCAGGCAAGCATGGCAGCAGTGCCTAATTCAGTACCTCCAAGTATAACTCTTTCCCTAGTGCTCTCAGAGAAAGCACTCCTGATTTTCTCCCTTCCATCCAGAAGTCAGGTAGACAGATGAGAAGAGTCTGAAGTCAGTGTTGCTGTCTTTGGGGCTTCTGCTAGATATTTAACTTTAGGTCCTTGTTTTCTTCCTCAGAAGTTTCCTTCTTCTCATAGCTTGGAGGAACTTCTGGAACATTTTATTGATTTCTTAGCTGCTCTCCACTGAAGCTCCTCATAATTCCTTGCTTCCTAAGGCTTCCATGGGTACTTTTTCTTTTGTATCCCCCAGTTCAAGCAGCAGAAAATCTAACTATCCTGTTAAGTAGGGCAGCCTTTCTTAAATTGTCGAAAGAATTCTGGATAATCCTTTCATACCTGTCTCCCATCTTCAAGTGAAATGACTATGCCTCTTAAGTTGTCATAGGATGGAATTGAATACTTTATATAAATTCTATTCAAGATTCTCCTGTTTTCCCTACAGTTCATGACAGATCAGTCAGACTCTTCCTTTAGACTGTAAAGAAGAAAGAAAATAGAGAGAGGGGAGAGTGTTCAAAGTGGATTTTCTGATCAAATTCTATTGAACATTTTTTCTACTGTTTGCTAATTCCCAGGCCTATGGCTCAGAATTATTTTTAGAAAAGCCACCTGCGGTCTAAGAAAAAAGAAAAAAAAAAAAAAAGAGAAACAAATCCTCAAAACCAAACATTTCAAAATGCTCTGGACCAAAGTGACCTTCCCAAGACTATGCTATGACCAGATGCAGCTTTGAAAACTTCCATAGGAAGAAAAATTTGTAGAGGAAAATTTGTACCTCTGTACACTAAGGAGTGTATCAATTTCCCTACTTTTTGCTCAGGAGATTCTGTACCAAATATTAATTCAGAAGTAAAGAGGAAACTATGCAAAAAATGAGCAAACCCTTCATGAAACGAAGGTCAAAGAACAGTTTAACACAGACAATTTCACAATCTGTTGGAGAAGGTCAATAGCATGATGGATAAGACTACAGCAGATGTATTTGTATATTTACAAATGTGAAAGCAGAAATTAGGGTCTTATTAAAAGTAGCAGCTGTTAATTGCCAGCCTCACATATAGACACATGGTTGGAGAGACTGTTAATTAACTGAGTGAAAAACTAGAGGAGTTTCAGCTCTGAGTTACTGCCATGGCCTTAAGAAGTTTGGTGAGAGACTCTGATTCCCAGGTGGATCCCAAGCTGGATAGTATTTGTTGGCTATATGGAGGCAATGATGTCTATCTGAAACAGAATTGCTTATGCATAAGGATGTGCTGATCCACTAGGGTCAGCATCAGCAACTATTAAAACAAGCTGACATTAAGAGCCTCCCAGATATCTGTTTTCATATAGTCTGGAGACATCAGCTCATATAAAACTGCAAAATACTTCAGACTCAGAATCTAAAATTGCTTTCCTTAATGAAAAGCTTCCTTTACTGAAAGGAAGAAAAAATATCCTGCAGGATTTGCAACATCAGCCAGCAGACAAGAAATCCAAAATCCTACTAAGCTTGGGGCACACTTACATGAACATTTGTTGCAACAGCCAGCACTCACCTGAGGACATGATAAAAATCCCAAGGTGTTAATAATAATAAAGACTCAGTCCCTAACAGTTTTCATAGGTTGTTGGTTGGGGTGGAGGGGGGTGGTTTCTGCAAGATACTGGCAGGAAGGAACATGGAGTCTGTGCACAGAATTTAGGGCATTAATTTTGTGTCTGCCATGCTTACTAGGTAACAGAGATATTTTACCTTTAGAGATGAAAAATAAAGCTGTGGTGCACTCAGACCATTATGCAATAATAACTGATGGTGGCAGCTGAGATTATAGGAGCATCTGCAGCTACAAATACTCAGCTGGGACTCCTTTAGGCTTCTGTGTATCATCTGGTCTTATATTATCTCCTTGGGAATTAAACAAAGCAACGCATGGGTGCCATGATTCCTGAATGCTTGATAAAGGAAGTAAAAAATAAAGCTAATGAAAAATCCAACCAGTATAACTGATGCTGTAAAACCTCCTTTACTGAGCTCGGTAATGACTTAACAAGGGCATGCATAAAAGGCAAAGAGCAAAGGCGGTAGAACAGCCAACCCATTTGTTACCTGAGAGTTCTCTTCAATGGTAATGAGAAGATTGGGAGAGATAATTTGGCGCATTGTGTTTAAGGAACAGCTCTTCCAGGTTGTCCCAGGGATGGATTGGCAGGGAGTATCAGGTTGCAAGTGTACTGATAAGACAATATGAAGAACATGGGAGGAGCATTTGGTGGGAGCAAAAAAAAGGTTGTAAAGGTCTCTAAGGAATTGGGATGTAAAGCTGCAGAAAGCAATGTCAATTTGTAAGAAATCAGTGACAATAACTTGAATCCTGATTACAGGGAAAAAAGTATAGGGCAGAAAAATTGTTACAAATACAGAGGTAAATAAAGAGATCTGGCTAAAGTATTTAGTGGGCTTAGCTAATAAGGAGAAACTCAGCTTGGATGAAGAACAAAAATGTAAGTTAAGGAAAGACAGAGGTCTCACTCAAGCTGTGTTTGTATTATGATAATGTGTAATCCCTCCAAGATTTCTGCTAGATTTTCTCTTGAGTGAAATTACACATCTAGTAGCAGATCAGTGTTATTTGAGGGTCTGAAATTAACAGTGAACCCAAGTATTGGACGGTAGAAATGAAGAATTTCAGTCTTGCAAAGGTCCTTACGGCTCATCACGGTCGGTGCAAAATTCACAGAGCACATGGATTACTCTGCCTTCTACTTTACCAAGCACCATCAGAAAGATGTTACCAGAAACAATGAGGAGAAATGAGTCTTGCTGCTAGTATGTAACAGCACAGTGAACTTCAGGAGAGATTTGGAACCCAGCCATGAAGGAGCGGGGACAGTTGGATGTATGCTGGTGAAACATCGCATCGCGGTGTGGTCCTGCAGGCTGCGTGTTCCAGCAGAGGAATCCGAATGGCTGCCATAAGTCAAAGCTTTAGACATCTTCAGACAAGTATGAGCTAGTGTCTGTCCTGCAAGTAATGGAGGGGATGTGCTCTGTAAATCACATCAGTGATCCAAGCTTAGAGTTCTGATCAGAGAAGAACAACAAATCTGTGTTACAAAGGTCCCTGTGTCATCTTTTAAAGTAATACCACTCAGCCCCTCAACAATCCAACACTGTTCTGATAAAATTATTTTGGATTCATGCTTCCTGAGATACTTCCCTATTTATCAAAAACTAGCAAAGACTTCTGCACCTGCACAGGTGCCAGATGCAAAAGACTTTTATGTCAGGGACCTGGGGCAATATTTCAAAAAACAGGCCAATATACAAGTCAAATGCATTCATGCCAAACACAGGATTTAAAAAAAAAAAAAAAAAAAAAAAAAAAAAAGGGGACAATAATACCAGCTACAATCCTGCAACCAAATACTGACAGACTGAATCTAGAGGAGAACTATAAAAAATTGAAGTTTTCAGCACAGCACATGCCCAGCTACTGGGACTGGCTCATAAGTTACGTACTCTCTATAGTTCTATAATTGTAGTCCATCTACACTGAGAGTAACTGCAACATTCATAATCTTGGTAGATGATGGGCTTCCTGGTTTTCAAGGAGTTTTACAATATTTAAATTTGTGTTGCTGGTTAGAATACTTGTAAAATTCAAGAGATAAAAAGCTGTAGCAAGCAGACACAGGGAGATATGTGTGTCAATAAATATGTAATTCTTAAGTGTGTGTAAATAATAATAATAATAATAATAATAATAATAATAATAATAATAATTTCTACCAGCACATGTAGAAGTTCTTGTTTGCAGTGTCTTAACATACTTCTCCCTGGCTCTACTTTCTGAATTCAGCCTCTAGGGCAGATGTTCAGTCGTCCTACAATTACTTCTGAAACGATATTTCTAGAGTCTAAGTCCTAAGTAAATAATGTGGAGTACAGTGTGGAAGGGTAGTTTTAGGCAACTTATTCTAACAGTCGCTTCTTACAGTCTTTTACAAATTGGTTGCTTCATGGATGCATATGTTGCACTTGGCCTTCCCCAGGATCTTACATGTCAGCAACAAATATCTCATGTAATAGGGAATCAAGAGTGGCAATTGATCCCACATTCTGCTGTTCTCCAATGTTATCTTGGACATGTTGCAAGTGGGTAGCATGGCTGAAGGAAAGATTAACAGGTACTCAACTGGTAAGGATACCACAGGTCCATTGGTGCTGTAAGTTGTTGGTTCCTTTGTAAGCACTCCTGCAGAGGCTGCTGCGCTATCAAGCACAATATAGGGACTGAAACCTAGGATTCTTATCTCGTTCTGGAGAGGTGTCTGAGGATTAGGAAAGATACCCTAGGGCATCTCATATTGTCACTCAACACCTACATCACAGCAAGCCTTTAGAGTATCCAACTTGGAGTCAGTTTTTACGCAAAATATCTAGATGCATTCTGGCCTTTTTTTTCAGAGGGTCACATTGAATCTTAAGTATTTAATTCTTTTCTGCTTATCTGGAAATAATTATCTTCAAAACAATACAAAGAAGTTAGCAAACAAACAGGAATACCACTAGGGTGTTTGTAATTGAGACCTTAGGCATAATTGTTTATCTGTGAGGATAAACCACAGCTATTTATCTGTGTTAACCTTTGACTACTTTCTTAGTCACATGGAACAGCTTATTAAACAAGAAAGGGTGATGTATAGAGGTAACAGCTACTCTGAGGAGGTTTGCAAAATCACGCTGTCACTGTTTCATTCAGCCCAATGAGGTCAGAGCCTTCTAATTAAATTCAGTGAGTTCAGCCTTCAGTCTGCACTCTCAGTTGTCATAAACACGGTTGATATTTGTTATTGTTTATGCTGTAGTACTTTTACCAGACTGTTTGGGTTTTGTGCATATACAGGAAGAAACAGACTTATTGCTATGGGGATAATATGTGCCTTCCTAACTGGAAAATATCCCTCTGACCACTAGACTTGTTAAGTGCTACTGAGTTTCATCCGTTACTCATGTCTGACTGTAATTTGCTGTGGAGCGTTCTGCTATAGTTTTCTATAAGGACTAATATGAAAATTGCATTGAATCATATTCAGAAATGAAAATAAAGGGGGAAGGAATGGGCACCACCATCTCCACAGGCTCAGCTGGAAGAAGCACCCCACCTCTCCCGGCTGGCAGGGCCAGTGCAGTGAGAGCTCCCTCTTCCGTTGCAGATAATTTTCATCATCAGGCATGCTGTCATTTTAACCCCAACATCTGGTTACCTGCTAGATTTTGTCATTGCCCTACTTAACTTACATTTCCGTTTTAAATTAACATTACTCTGTTCTGTTCTTTTACTGCTCGTTATTGTTTTCCTCTGTGCCATTGCTTGGGCTTTCTGTTGACTAGCACAAGAATCAACATCTCTTCTACAGAAAAAGGTCTGAATAAGTTGAGTACAATAATACAATCATCAGGGCACAATTTTAACTTAAAAAAAGAACAAAACAAAACAGGAATGTACAATATACTCAGAACTGCCTTGTCTACGGCCAGTTGTAGTAAGGAATCTGTGGCATTTATGATCTTAGTGAAAGTTAGTTTAAAATGTCATCACTTTTTGTAAACATGGAATATACTTCTTGGAATAAATAATAATACACAAGATTTTTTTTTTTTTTGTTAAGGCATTTATTTACTTCTTTCATCTCAATGTGTTTATAAGGTGCGTGTGAAACTCGTCAATCTGACAAGGTCCACGCACAAGAATGAATTTTTAACACTTGGCTTTCAAATGCAATAAAAATAATTTCAGTAAGAACTATTTATGTTGGACATTGTGTTACTATCTCCCAATAATCTGCCTCCTTCTGTGGTGTTATGGCCTCCTCCTTTTCCCCCAACTGACTGGTTCATCAACTCAAGTCTTTAGGGAAAGAAGAGTCACTTGCTAAATGCTTTCACAGCCCATAGCACAGAAGGGTCCTGATCGGACTGGTCTTTGGCCTTAGAATATTTTACAGGAATTTGTTACTTGTTATTCTTGTTTATAATATATCATAGAAGATTTCCATTGTTCTCATGTTGTATTGAAGGTTATTTTTTATTCCAGTTAAATATGCCTTGGTTGCTCTCAGAATGGCAGGTTTATGATACGTCAGATTCTGCAATACAATCGTGACATAGATTACACAGTACAATGGTTGTGCTATGGATGTGAGGAAATAGTGCAATACTTTAAAGTCTTACAGTGACAGCGCAAATGACACATCATGATTTTGATTTTGTTTGGACTCTGCTGGGTAGCAAATGTCTGAAACAAAAATCCTGGGCATGTCTACAGGCAGTTACAGTACTACCATCAGTGCATGCTCCTGTGTGTTTGCCTTCCTTCAACTCTGACCAAGGATGAGTGAGCACCATTTTGAATACAAAGGCACTTCAATTTTCATGCTTATTCAATCCTGGGCCTCTGCTGAGACTATGCTAGTAAAAATGCCACATATAAAAATGGTTTTATGATACATGTTTGTCCTCAAAAAGTCCAGCTGCAATAGTAGCTAATGTGTCTGATGATAGAGCATATTTGTGTGTGTGAGAGAGAGAGTGTGTGTATTTTCTGGGAGACTCAAACAAAATAATGGGGACAGACACATTATTTGAATATTTGTCCTTTTATGTTTGAAAATTCTGGACTGTACAACCAGCAATTTCTCTTCCTTGTCACCATGTGTTTTAAGTCTAAGCAGCCACAAAATTATCTGACCACTCAGATGACCAAATTCCTTCCTGAGTGTAGGAGTCTGTCTTGTATTTTTACATCTACAAATTAATGAAAAATGCTGTGTTTTTTCTTATAATAGTATTGCCTTGTCCATTTGGTTTTGTTCTACTCCAGTGAAAATGTCTTTGGAATTTCTTACCTATGATGTGCTGAGAAAAACAATGGTAAGATTTCAGAAGTTTGTATCCTAAATTTCCAAGCAGGGACGCAGGCAATATAATAGTCAGGAGTCTTTCAGGAAAGAGATCTTGACCACATGGGATATTTAAGGTTTCACTGCATCTAAAGAAACAAAGAACTAAAAGAACCCCTCCCCCTTTTCAGGTTTCACATTTCAATTTACAACTACTAAAGTCAAATTTAACTCAGTTTTCTCCACACATAAAGCTGGCATGGCTGCATTATCCTTTTTGCCGGTTCTCCTTCCACATTAACTTTTTAATCCAGTAGCTATCTTCAATTAAATTTGTGAAAAGTCTCAAAGATGTGAAGTTGTTACAAGTTCTGTAATTTCATGACTGGATGGAGGACAGAGACTTTGCTTTTGCTGTTGCTGCTGCTGAGCGAAGGAAAGCCTGTTCATGTGGGATTTGATGTTTGGTAGCACACGGACCCACCACCTGACTGACCACTTAGCAACTGCCAGCCAGTCCTTGCAGAATTTCCTTCACCTGGAAGCAAAAATAAAGTGTGGAAGGGTGACACAGGAGGGAGCTGATGGTCTGGTGGATACATCAGAGAGGTTTTGCAGGAGGTGAGTTAATGATCTGAAAAGAATAAGGGCAGTAAGATAAGGGAGAGGCAACTACGGATGCAACAGCAGAGGGATTTATGAAAGAGGAAAGCCAGCTAGCAGAGGTGATTTTGGAGATGTAGGACACTGGTTTATAGGAAGCAGGGCTGTCTTAGTACTGTTGTTACAACCTGCTTACTGTAAATGTAATTGCTTGTAGACAATGGAAGACAATAATTGTAAATTATGAAATGTAGTGCATAAACTGTAATTTACATATAATATGAGACAAAATCTTCCCTGTTAACAGGCTTGAAGTTTAATGTCTTACTAGATTATCGTGCCAATAATGAAGTTTCGTTATTTAAAAGAGATACATTATGGGAAAAACAATCATAGCAGCAGTATTTAGGTACTTACCCACTCTGCAGTTTTCCCATGTTTCCAAGCTGTTATATGTTTTAAAAGGAACTATAATTACATTAAATACTTCTCTGTGTTCAAAAACTGAAATTGCTTGGCTTTCCATAGGGTTATTAACCTGCAGTAAACATGGGTGAGGTGTTCACTGTAAACACCATTGAAAAAGAATACAACCTAGTCAACCTTATCTCATTAAAATGATGACTGCACAGCACAAAATACTGAAAAGTATTTCTGTGTTGTATAAACTATTCAAGAATATTCATTTACCCATAGCTCTACACCGACGGTATAAATTTAGTTAGAGTACCTTGATTTTCCTTTCTCTAGCTCAAGATAAATACTTTGTCTCCTCAAAACTAACTCATTTTACCAGTGGGACTAGATCCCTTTACCAGTAATGTGCTGGCAGCTCTAAGGAACAATACACTACACTCAGACCTGTATATATACAGTGTTGTCATAGAAGAATATCTGTCTTTCAGTTCCCTCCAGCCCATCTTGCTTGTTGTTTTTTTATCTCAGCATTATATTTAAGCTAGATATTAGAAAAAGACTCTTGATCCAGAGGGTGGTTGGGTACTGGAACAGGCTCCACAGGGGAGGGGTCACAGCCCCAAGTCTGACAGAGTTCAAGAAGCATTTGGACAACACCCTTGGGCAAGTGGTGTGACTCTTGGGGATGTCCTATGCAGGGCCAAGAGCTGGGCTTCGATGATCCTTGTGGGTCCCTTCTAACTCAGGATATTCTGCAATTCTGTGATATTTGCTAAAGGAACCCAGAAGAAGAATGTGTCCTTAAATGTAGGAGAACTATGGTCAACAGCAACTAAATTTGACACCTACTGGAAATCCAAGATGCACAGGTCCTGAATAAAATGAAGAACTTCCACTCCAATGTAATTTCCAAGGCAATATGGTCCAGATAATTCTGGTCATAGAAAAGTTAGATGGGTGGGTGAGCACTTGATAAGGAGTCTAGATACATGGCAGTTTTCCCCATCAAGAGGCATCCAAGAAGTTACAACAAAGCAGACAATTTTTTTCTTATTCAGAAGAGAGTGGTAAATATTCAGGGATATTCTTGCTGAATGCCAGCCCACAGATTCCCTCTGGAAACCAGCAGCTGTAAGAAAATAAAGATATTCATAAAAATAGCTAAGTAGAGAACAGGAAGTTGGGCCGTTGATGGGCAGTTAATATCAACAACAGATAGAAGCAGAAATAAATCTCATGGAGGAATGGAAAATACTTTTCCTCCCCGAACAATGATGCTAGCAATAGAAAAGTTATGCGACCAAATAATATATGTAAGACAGTGGTAAAACCAAAGATATTTGGGAGAAAGAAACACTTCCTTAAACCTTGTGCTTATTTTTTCTTATGTATTTTAATATGAGAACAATAAAAATTACATTGCCCAGACAATGCAGGTACCATTTTCCTAGAATGCAGTAGTGTAGAATTTGGGTTCATATCTGTATAAGTGATTGCAAGCCTTTCTTTCCTCTGTCTTAAAGAAAGGCTGTTTTAAGTTAAGGAACTTGCTGTATAATAAAGAAATTTACTTTATGGTTAGACAGAAAATGTATTTTGTACAGGGACATATACTACATATACCATTTTCGTTCTCAGAATAAAGTCTTGCACTGGACCTCTTGCAAAAGAATTAATTCAGAGCTTTTTCTAGTCACCACAATAAGGATGTATTTAAAACGTAGGTACAAATTCATGCATTTTGATGTATGTCTGTAGAGCCAAAGTGAGGCAGGCTTACAGCAATATTCAGCTAAGCTCACTTTAAATACCCCTTTTCATCAGTGACCTTTCCTTTAGAATTTCTGTGATAACACTTGGGGATATCACATTAAGTTTCTTAGTATAAAATTGAGCACCGAACAGACTTTTAGAAAGATTATGGTGCTAGAGGGATATTTAATGGTGAAATCACTTACTATAGTACTCATTTCTGAGAGCAAAGGTCTGAAGTGAAATGAATTTGGTGATCTTTGATTAGTCCTCGTTGGGCAGAGGTCCATGTCTGAAGTCAGCTATGTGTATAATTAGGTATAATTTTTACATTTGTTCAATAGAGGTTAATTGAACTATCATAATAATTGAATTCCAGTACTTCTGATTTTTTTTCTGTTCCAAGTGTTCCTGTGAGATCAAAGCCAAGTATTCATCATCCAACACATTTGTAGGAAATTCCTGCATTCAGTGTTTGGTTTGTGGGTTAATGCAGGGCATTGGCATTTTTCAAACGTCTAAGCACAAATACAGATTCAAGCTTCCAAAACAAACAAGCAAAAGAAAGAACAAAATGCATGCTACACATACATTGATTCTATACTGAAAATTCCTCATAACTTAAAGAAACAGTCGAGAGCAGATAGGTTAGCAACTGACAAAGCTGGGTGTATTTTGCAATAATTTAACTCTTCTTGAGGTGGTATTTTAGATTCAGTTTGTATTACACATATTCAGTAAGTAAACACTTTGCATTAACATTGAGCCTGAAATAATACAGCTTTATTTTTTTCCTACAGTCACAGGTGTGCAAACACATGACAAAAGCATATGCATGAATGCTGTGTGTATTTACTTTTCTGTGTATGCAAGCAGTTACACACATTTTACAAGGTTACTGTTCACTCATTCAGAAAACTAACAGGGTTTTTTTTTTCACTGCTTCCTTATGAGAAAAAAAATAGGCACAGTGAAGAAAAGCATACAATTATACATTCATCTGGGATCCAACATTATTGGATTATTTTTGGCTCACTACACTTGTCAGACCTACTCTTTAATTTTTTAAGGAAACATTTTCATTTACTGACTTTAGCATTTATGAAGAATACAGACTTTTGATGTTGGACTTCTCTGTCCATTCAAATAGGCAAGGTACTGAATAAGTTTTCTTTCACAGAACAGGAAGGAAAGGTATTGTCCAAATTCATTTAACTGTGGGCTTCTCAGAGAGGACTGTCCACTGAGGTCAAGGAGTGCAATTTCACCAGAACTACTTCAGAAATTTAGACGGCTTATGAAAAATCATAAAAATTAAAAATATTCCATCTGAAAATTAATTTTTAAAAAGATTGGAAATACTGCCATACTGTCTCAAGGGCTTTCTGAACATTAAGGTTGAATGACCCTGATCTGTCAGCTCACTGGACTACTTCTCTCATGGTACACGGGTTTGATATTAGCAGTGTCTCACTTTGACGTAGCATAGGACTTATGGGAGTTACTGTCTCTCTGGGGAGGCCAGCTATAGTGGAAAATAGAGGTGAGGCACAAATATATTGCAGTTACTAAATTGAAAATTCAATTTTTAATTTCATCAATCCTCTCAAATTATTGAAATTTTTGCTAGTAAATGATTTCTTTTTTAACTAAAAGTTTAAGTTTCTGAAGCAGGTTTGCTTATCAATCCATTTTACTTTTAACTACCAAATAATTTTCTGAGGAAAGTTTCATTAATGACCTATTAGACAAAGGACTGGTGTTACTACCTGAATTTATCTGAGTCTGTAAGTAATTGTCTCATAAACTTTTAGATTCAATCAGGTTGGTGGACTGATTGCAGTGGTGTTTCTGTTTGAACAACTGGAATCAAGAACAGTGCAGACTTTCAACAGTGCAGAGAATGTAGGACTGATCCCTATGAACACACTTAACCTTTTTTGCAACTAAATCCCATAAACCAACTTTAGTGGTGCAATGAAGTTCATTGTCTGCTAAGTCATTGTGAATCACAAAGTCCCCATTTGTGTGGTATAAATCAACATAACTATTCAACAATTAAATCTACAATGAATATATTTTTTTAAATTGCCAAGCATTATGTTTCATTTTACAAGCTTGCACATGCATTCTTTACAGCCTACTGTCGTGTAATGCTTTATAAATGATACTTGATAAACAACAGCTGTATAATCGTAGAAATATTCATCAAGAGGCACATATATCCATGGTAAATCACTTTTGACTTGTACAATGCTGGTGGCTGGCATATATTCTCCTAACTGCTTGTATGTGGAACTTAATACGACATGGCACTATGCTTCTGTGAGACAAAAATACATTCAGGAAACATACTAGGGTATCAATTGCAAGCAAGAATGAAAAACGTTTGTCAAGTGCACAGTTGCAATGTGTAAATCTCATAGTAGATGCTATATTTATGCAACACCACTATGCATGTTTTGCATAATAATGCAAAATAATGTTTATTTTTAAAATTGGACTTCATTGCACTAATTTTCACAGTTTATTGGCACTGAAAAACAAAGCTTAGAGAAGGTTTGGTATCAGGGATTGGCTTTGCTCTCCCATAAATTAAACCAAGCTGCAGCTCCTGTATTTCTCTCAGCTGTTAGAGTCCTGCTAATTCCCTAGGTTATGTCATCTGTTACACACATTTCAACTTTCAGAAAAGCCATTGCTTGGCTGAATATAAAATAAAAGGGTTCAGGTATTCTTTCAGATGCTTCTCTGTGACTTTTGCAGAGCCAGATACATCAGTTCATATGTCACAGTGAGTTTTGGGGAGGAAGAGATAAGGACAGCAGAACATCATTCACATGCTGATGGCAACTCGGTACTGATGCTGTTACATAGCAGTGGGACTAAGGAATTGAAGTGCTCTGTGATTGCTACCTTTGGGCTCTATGCTGGATTGGATTGCTCGTTACAGCAGCCTCTAGCTTTATTGAGACCGTGTCGTTTCTATTTAACATTTACACTATAAGGTTACAAGTATTGTTCAAGAAGCACCATTTATCTTTTGTTTAGTATCTTCTGAGGAAGCCCAAGTCTGAGGTACAAACTGTACCTACTCCACTCACACAGCAATTTCCATGGCATAAGTTATGCTTGATTTTTAAAAATCGTGGATAGAATTCTCCTCCCCTAATCAAGCAAAACACACCCAATGTAAACCCCTCAGCTAGCTTCCTCTAATACCCAATGGAGAAAAACAGACCAATTAATCCCATCCTAAATACTACCTGAGAAAAGAGGATGAATCTCCCTACGGAGGGTGTGCAGACTCTAGAGACAGACTAAAAGGTTTCCTTAGAGCAGGAATACTTTTTTTTTTTAATAGGGTAGTGTGAAGTGAGATGAGTGCAGCCAGCTGTGCCCCTTTTAGTCCCTGTGCAGCAGCCATCCCAGCATATCTGCCCTTAACTACAGAGCACATGGGGGTTGTGTGCATGTGGCACAGTTTACTCCAGCTGTGCAAGTGAGATTTCATTCAGGGGAGTAGCTTAGTTTACCTGATCTGTTGTGTCTGCCTAAAATTAAGAACTTGATCCATGAGTGTGTAAATAGCTTTCATATGAGAACATGAAGTGGTAGAAAACTGGTTTTTTTCCAGCATAACCCTACAGGATCTGGAGCTGTTTGAGGAAGATGTTGCTTGGTTTTCTACTAGTTGTTTGTATCTATGATACACATTTAGAGGAATTTGCTGTCTCTGCAGTTGGGTCTGTGTTATGCCAAAACATCTCAGGTTTTTGACAAAAGTTAACAGATTCTCTTTATATCCTCTTATCTCCCCTATGGATAGAGAAGCTGAAGCATGTCTTTTATTCACTTATAGAGGTAGAACTTAGGCAGGAACCCTCAACAAAGGAGGTGCTGCACAGGAGGTCTCCTGGCAGTCTAATTAAAATATGAGCTTTGGGCTTAGGGTAAAAAATTGCATTCTTCTGAGACAAATGGTAGAAAACAAAGGAATTTTTCTCATTTCTCAGGTCTGAGTTTGGAAATATGACTCACATAAGACAACAAATTTCTCAGCTTCATTTCTTTCTCATTGGAAGTTCTTATTAGGAAGTGTAGAAGTTACATTTTCTTTGCCCTATTTTCAGACTTGAGGAACTCCAGTAAATTTATTAGCACTTTTATCTGTTGTGTTGGCATTTCTGCTTTTATCTGTGCATTGTGTCTATGTCTGTTTGTGAACAGGTACAGGTCCTGCCATGTATTCACCCCTTCAGCCTGTTTTAAGGCTTTTAAAATCTTTTTAAACAATGTACTCATCAATAGTTTTTCTTCTTTCAAACATTTCTGTAGAAACAAAGACCAAATCTACTAAACCAAATCCAAGAATAGAAGAGATCTTACTGGTCTACATTTCTGCATAAATGACAGCAAGTAGTAAAACTTAAAAAAACGTTTAAACGTTTCTTCATTTAGGCACAAGATAAATTTACAATTCGTGTTTCAGCTAACTATTAATGTCACCCTGCTAACAACATAGGACAAAAAAGCTTTACAGTGTATACTACTACTGATTAATTCTTAACTATAGAAGACCTTGCCTTCCTGGTGACATGAAGGTTTCCAACAGAAGGCAAAGACAGATACTTAAGAAACAAAGCATGTAGAGGCATCTTTTCCTCTTCTATTCTATTCCAGCTTTTGTTCGTTGTTTGGATTTCCTGAAACAGAGGCAACATCTGTAGAACTGTGTTTAAATTCATTAATGAACCTCTTCCCCAGGGACTCATCTAATCCTTTTCTTGATTCATTTTAATTTTGGTCTCCACCCTGAAGCAACGAATTCCACAGTTATATGATGTATAAAAGCATTTTCTGTTGTTTGCTTTAAAACTGCTGTGATCTGAATGTGCTCCATTTCTTAACATGGTGAAAACAGTGAATAACAATTCACTACCTACACTCTTGAATTAATTTTTTGCTTTATAAATGTCTGTGATGTTTTTAACCTAAGATATGCTGTAGGGGTTTTTTTTTCCAAGATTATTGCCATCACTACCTCTGTTAGTTCTACTGAAAGGCTTTTGAAACAGGCTAACTGGAGTTGTATGCAGCATTAAATGTGTTACATATATGAGTTATTAAGTTGTTTTCTGTTTTGCTCTCAGTTCCTTTCCTGAGAAATCCTAACACTGTAGCTGACACCAGTTATGCCATCAACTTGCAGATTATCTTATAGAATGAACCCCAGTAGCCCTGGATTCTCTGTCAAGGATAGAAATAGTTAATTCAGAGCCCATTCTTTTAGTAATCAAGACTGATTTACTCCAAATGCATTATCCTGCACTTAGTGATAATGAGCTTTATTTGCCATTTTACTTCACTGTCCTTTCCAGTGAGCTCTGGAAGTCTCTGCTGTCTTATATCTCAAAATTCCTCTGCCAGGTAGCACAGGAGAATGATGAACCATACAGATCCAACTACAGATATTTAGGGAACTTGTTGGTTGAGAAAGTTGACCACTTACAGCTCTTCTTTGTCATCTGCCTTTGTTGTTATTAATCCATGGCAACAGCTTCCCGTTAGTGCCATTGTCATTTATTTTGTAGAAACTTTTAATGAAGAAGCATATCAAAAGCCTTTTAAAAATCCAAGTAATCTATAGCATTAGGATGACTATAATCCACATGCTTGTTGAGAGTTTTAAAAAATTTAAATACACTTGTGAGAAATATCTTGCCTCACTAGAACTGTGTATTATGCAATATACTTTGTTTGTCCAGATGTCTATTAATCTCATCTTATATTACAGTTTTACCATTTGCCTGTACAGAAAGCAGACTTGCAGTCTGTGGATCCAAGATCTCTCTGGAGTCCTTCATAAAGATTGGCATCACATTTCCCACCTTCTGTTCCTCTGGCAATAGGTTAGACACCACTGTTAGTAGTTTAGCAATTTTATATTTGGGCTCTGTTATAAATCTTCAGTGAATACCATCTGTTCCTGGAGATTTCTTACTGCTCAGTGTGTCAATTTGCTCTAAAGCCTTTTCTATTGACACTTGAATTTGAGCCAGCTCCTCAGCCTTATCTCCTATGGAGAGATAAGGAATGACTGATATCAGGACCTCATTCTCTTCTGTAATGAACACGGATGCAATAAATTAATATAGCTTTCCAGCAATAGCCTCATCTTCCTTGAATGTTCCTTTCATACCTTGATTGCCTATTGGTCCCATCTGAATCTCTGTCAGGCTTTCTGGTAATGGTATGTTTGAAAAAAGATATATTAATAGGTTACCTGTCCTTACTGTTACTCCTTCAAATCCCCTCTGGCCTGTCATACCACATCCCTGTATTCAGCTTTCTGCCATTTATACTCCTTTCTCTTCTGTTTGTCTGGATGCAGCTCCCAATCTTCACTTCTGACAGCTTTCTCTGCTTTCGTATTTAACATAGGCCAGATGATCTTTCGTTTCTAATTTATATTTTAATGATTGCATATATTTTTTCTGTATTCCTAATACATAACCTCTCTAAATTGTCTTCCTGAAAGTGTTTTACTCCACTGATGGCTGCTTTTCATTTTTATTTCACTTTTTCACTGTTTTATATTGTTTCTACTTTTAAAGATTTTGGTATTGTGGCACATTTGGGACCGTTCCCTTCCCAATAAAGAGGATAATTAATGTGGTCACTATTAGGGGACTCTGTATGGGCAGATATCTATTCCCTGGGTAGCTGCTCCATAGACCATCTCTGATGCCTAATAATGTTCTCTCAGAACAAGCGTGGCTAGAAATAAAATTTTTAAGATAAACTAATTTATTTTCAGAAAGTCTACTTTCATTTACAATAGAAAAACAGTTACCGGGGGAATAAAAGAAGCTACCTAGATTTAGACCTTTTCTACCTAAAATTGCAATAAGTTTATATGATGTGGATCATACTATCTACTGTGTAAGTATAATATTTCAATTCTTTGCTTGATTTTACTCTGAAAGTTTTTCTTTTTCCTTAACCCAAAGTAAGGCTGATAATTTCAGTGGATCTACTTTACTGATTTATACTGAAGTAGAAGTTAGATCAGGTCTTAAATCTGCAGATACACCTAAAAGGGATGCTATAATTTGTAATAGTTGCAGACATACACACTGTGTGGTCATTTTCAATCAAGATTTTATTCCATCTGCTTTCTTCCTTCATAACTGTTTTAAATTTATGGCTTACATAATGTATTTTCCAGTGAAATTATCAGCGAGACTCAAGAACTCTACAAATCTTCTGACTAGCTAACTTTCACCTTCCCTGCTAATCTGTGTACTTATGAAGGAATTTAGCCATAAATCAGCAATAACTCAGCTCTTTTAGCAAATCCAAATGTCATCCATTCATTTGACTTCCGGTCCCAACACAGCCAAAATGCCACGGGGTGATCAGCAGACGAGTGTAAGTGCTACACCACAGTGCATTTAGTTTTTCCATTTGTCATATCATGTCAACTCATACTCTTCAACTTCTTGCCACTTAAGATGTAAGCAGGAATAGCTGTCAATATAATTTCCAGGACAGCTACAAACAAATTTAATCAGCTGAACACAAGGGTGGCTAACAAATTCCAAAGAGAATCAAAAGTCTTCTCTGGAAGCAGAAGAGATCTCAGCGCTTTGCTTTGGAGTTTATCTGTGTCACTGACCTGCAGTCTTGTACTAAGTGCTTTCTTTTGGTATTTGGCACCAGTGGACATGAACCTCCACCTGCATGTTTTACCAGGAATCCCATTCAGTTATAACAGGTATCACAGTACTACAAATTTCTGCACAAGAAAAGTTGTGAACCTTAAGGAATTACCAGAGAAATTTCAAATTAAAACAGTTTTAAGGAATGCTTATAAATAATAAGAAGAAATAATAATTTAAAAAATAGATTCTGTGGAGTGAAAGGTTGTGAATGGTAGTAACAAATGGAACTTTTCTCCAAATTAAATGCATATTTAATTCTGGTACTGTTCCTGTCATTTAGTTTCTTGTGTAATGTGAAAGTGATTTTCTTATAGAACTAAGAATATTTAGTTAGCCGATATCTAAAAACCTAAGAAGAGGTTGCTGTGGAACCTCCTTCCTGCACTAGAATTGTTATTGTTCAGAGTCATGGGAGCAACTCTTGTGTTTCTGTGCCAAGTCAGCTTCTCTCTTTACACCAGTCTCAAATGTTCAGGAGTTGGAAGGCAAGAAGATGCTTTTCTTACTGAATATTTTGTTGCAGTAGAGAAATTCTTCCTGATCTGTGACAGGTACTGGCACAAAGTTCTGGCAACCCAAAGCTGAGAAAAGCCAGCTCTGATTATGCCTGTTTCTTGCCATCAAATGTTGCGTGCTTCTGTCATTCCAAGTAAGTCCATCCAACTAGTGAATCATAATCTATCAGAGGTTGCTTTTATCTTTCAGATTCCAGTGATATCTATTCTGTACTTCTGGTTCCTGCTCTTACATCTTGTATAAATCTTATGTGCAATTATTACTTAAATATTCAACTTGGTTTTCACATGTGCAATTCAAATTAAATGACTAACAAATAAAAATGTTCCTGAAATTTTATTTTCACTTCTGTAAAGAAGAGTTAATTACTTTGTTATCTCTACCAAAAGTTTTTTCCAATGTCAGAAAAAGCTATAACTATTTTTACTTCTTTCTTGAATGAGGGTGTATTTCTTGGTCTGTATTGGGTCTTTTTTTTCCCTTGTTTTTGTAATGAAGAGGGGGGTTTTGTTCAATTTAGATAATTTCATGATTTTACCTTAGTGTAATTTAGCCCTCACAGCTGGTAAAATAAGACAAAGGAAAGACAAAAATATCATAATGGTTCTTTTTTAATCTTCCACAGACCCTATTATTGCCATTTCTCTTTTCAAGAGAGGGGAGTTGAAGACTTTGGCTCCATTTAGTCCTTATTAATTTGTTTATGCACCTTATCAAGAAGAGCTGTTTCCTAACAGAGAGTGACATCTCTGCTTTATGGATGCTATTGACAAGAAATTGTTGAATTTTGTACCTTTATTACAGCCATCCTCTGCTTGAGCCACTAGGAGTGACACAGTTTCTCTGCAGTGATGCAGTCTCCTCTAGTTCTAAAATCTTAGGTTTGTGCACAGCAGTTTTGACAATATGTACAAGTATTATGACTACTGTATTTTATCAGAGGTAGGATTATGAGAGGAAGTGACTGCTTGTAAAAGAAATTATAGTGCACAGTGCTTTGGCTCTATATCCTGCAGGTAAACTGACTGATATTTTAATTTCCTTGGACTCTTTTGAAAGCTCTCTAAATGAAGGTTCTGAAGAAAATACATAACTTTGGTTATCATATTTTATGGTTATTACTGTGTACACATTAAATGTGAATTAATGCAATAAAACAGTACATTTCACATAAAAAATACTATGAATTTCACTGCTGTTGCTGACATGGCACATGTATCAATGTAATTATGAGTTACAAATCGTTGGTAAGAGAGGCAGTGTTACAGTTTTTGAAATTTCCCCATTATGTGAACTCAGAAAGAATGCTGCAGCTTGTATTTAATTTATCTTGTCTGGTAAGCCTTTCCAAAAAGCAATATTGATGTCAAATTTATCTTTAGTTTGATGACAGTCAGAGTAAATAAGCATGTGGAATGTACTGGTGCCAAAGAAAATGTTGGGGCTTGCTCCTCCCTGGATTAGTCTGATGGTGTGAAACCATCACAGACAAGTGAACAGAAGAGCTCTGAGGCTTTTTGCCTCTGCAGGGCACTCACAGGCCTGACACATCAGGGAGCTCCGTGTTTAGGACTCATTATTTTTGCTTTGTCTCCACTTATTTGTCTAGGGATGTCTGGACTATGTTTGCTTTTTAATAAATCACTGATCGAAAATGTGTCTTTTTAAGCATTTATGCAGAACAGTGAATCTGCAAATTCTCCTGTTCTGAAGACAGCAAATAGCAGAATTTGGTGTGCCCATACCTGTGTATCTAAAAACTTGGATGAACAACTGAGTTGTGATGACTTCAACCACTGCCAAATACCCATAGCAGAAGGATCTCCCGAGCCTCCCGAAAATCTCTAGCAGAGGCTGAAGCCTGCATATTTCACTTCATGCTTCCCATAAGTGAAAACTTTGTGGATAGTCAGTTACCATGGCTCAACTGAGCTATAATATCCCAAATAGCTGGGATAATTCAGCTGTACACCTGAGCCTGTGTACAGGATATTTATTTTATTACCATATGACTTGTTCTACTGTCATTCATTCATTGCCAGTTGAGAAGAACCATTGTAGTTTTCCTACCTTTATACTTCATACATCTGCCTAAATACCACTTTTATACTCTTTTACATCATCCAGAATCATATTTTATTTGTCTTGCTGATACCTATAAGTGTGGAATTTCCTTCCAGTTCTGATCCTCTGATCTTTCAAATCCCTCCTTCAGTATCAAGTCTTCCAAAAAGCTTACCTATGTTAATCCAGTAAGATAAGAAATGTTGTCATGACTAGTGTTCAGAAAAATACAGGCACCTCAGTACCTGAGGAGTACCCTAAATGAGGAAGAGGTCAGTACATTTATTGGATGTGCCATTAGTTTCCAATAAATGAGGGGCAGCTCCTTACACATCAGTGCTAGAGGTGAGTTACAGCACAACAACAATAAAAATCCTGATCTAGCAGATGGGTGGCTGGTTGAAAGGGACTCTGGAAAAGGGGCAAGGTTGGAAGGGAAGGGAACATGAATGAGTGGATCTCAGCTAAAAGAAGTAAACACTGGACTGAAATTGTTAAAAGCATGGGGAGTTGGGTTTGACCTTAGGTATCTTACTCCTTTGAATCATAGAACCATTTAGGTTGGAACAGTCCTTTAAAATTATCAGCTGCAACTATTAAACTAACACTTCCAAGCCCACCACTAAACCATGCCCCTAAGTGCCAAGTCTGCATGTCTTTTAAATACCTCCAGGAATGGTGGCTCAACTACTTCCCTGAGCACCCTTTTCCAATGCTTGACAACCCTATCACTCAAGAATTCTTTCCTTATATCCAAACTAAATCATCCCTGGTGCAACTTGAGGCCATTCTGTCTTGTCCTATCACTTGTTACCTGAGAGAAGAGACCAACCCAAGAGACCACCTTGCTACAGCCTTCCTTCAGGCAGTTGTAGGAAATGATAAACCCCAGCTCCTTCAGCCACTTCTCATCAGACTTGTGCTCCAGACCCTTCACCAACTTCATTTCCCTCCTCTGGACGCTCTCTGCACCTCAGTGTCTTTATTTTAGTGAAGGGCCCAGAACTGAACAGGATTCAGGCTGAGTACAGGAGGATGATCATGCCCTAGTCATGCAAATCTCAGTATCCCCTTTATTAATACAGCTATTATTCGTTGTTTCTTTGTAAGAACAAATGATTAGAAAGCATTCAAACTTTAAAACAATTAGTAATTATAACAATAAAAGTATTTCAAGATACTAAACATCTTCTATGAGTATATGAACAGTTTCCTTTCCAGCTTAGAGTCCCTTGTCAACACTTTCAGTATCCACCAAAGCCACAAGATGCAGATGGTGAGGACCTACTTGCTTCAGGCACTGGTTTGGCTGTGTGCAGTCCTAAGTGCACTGTCACTGCTTAACAAATAGATCATAAATAATTACTGTAATTAATACTGAAGCTACTTCTTTGGGCTACTCATGCTTTCTGTGCCAGTTCTGCTGCATGTAATAGTGTTAATCTTTTAGGCTAAGTAGCTATTAAATTCTTTGAGTTTGGTGAGTTGTTTCCAGCAGCAGAAAAAATTAAATATCGTTAGAAATTTGCCTCATATTTCTATTTATCCTCAGAGAATTCATCATCAGTTCTTGCTTGTCTGAACACATTAGGAATCAGTCAAAAGGAGACTGCTCATAATCCCTAATCACCATTTCAAATTTTTCTACTCACTACCTAGTCCTGAAACACTGTCCCTTAGCCACACTACCACGATTCCTTTGCTATTTCTGAGCTTTCCTGCTGCCTTTGTGGTGGCATCTGACTCAGATATATTGACCTATACAAATAGGTCAGAACAACACTCAGTCTCTGTATTTCCATTCAGACCCCAGGGAAAACTCATAGGTATGCAGTTCTACAGACATTTTCTCCAGTAACAAATACAGCTTAAAAGGATCCTTCCACTATTTGCATTTTTCTTACTTGTTTCTATCCTGTTTTAGCCCCTCTATGCTGCATTAAGTCCTCTCTGAATTACCAGTGCAAGTGTTTATGGGATTATAGTGTATGCTTTACCACTGACATGCTTCAAGGTAATAATTCCTTTTCTTACATTTGCAGACCTTTAAAAATTTTAAAAGCACCACAAGTGGATTTTTTCATGGATTTGCCTTAGCATACAACCTTATGCTCAACTTGGGATGGTAGAAGACACAGAAGAACAGAAACAAAAATGAGTAAAGGGTTATTTTGTCTGCTGCTAAAAAAAAAAAAAAAAGAAAAGGAAAAAAAAAAAAAAAAAAAAAAAGCAATACCAGAACATGCCCACAGCCCTCATAGCTCAGTGTTTATCCCAACCTTGTGTACTGGTTTGTGATTGGGACACAGTCTGATCTTGTTTCAAAATAAAGAGGAATGTGACTGTTACCTGATTTAACCTGACTTGAAACTAGCAATTATACTCACAGGTTCCACAAGGCTTGTGATGGCCAAAAGATCACAGATGTTCTCTGGGAACCAGCCCACCTCCAGCAGAGCTGCATCTCGCTGCATTGGACTGTGCTTCAGTTTTTGCTTGAACCTAAAACTAGTTGCTATCAATTAGCTATCCTGTCTTTCTTCTTACTTTCTATAGGCAATCTGAAAATATCATGGCAGAGGCTCAAGACATGAAAGGGGACAATTGCCTTTGATGATACACTATGTATTTTGTTACTTTCAGAACGCTTCTTTGCTGGCACACAGCCTTAGGGACGTTTTGTTATTATCGCTGTTGTCAGTTCTCAGCACTAAAATTTACTGTATTTGATGTTAAAATCTCAACTCAAGGTTGTAATATCTATAAAGAAAATATTGCTATAAAGATTAAACTCTGAAGGGGTTGTTCACATCCATGAGCAGACAGTAGAATAAATATTGAAAATCTTATCTTTTTCTATTTCTCTGACAAGCAGGAAACAATATGAAAAACATTTATTTCTATTTCAGAGAAAATACTTTTAACAATACATTATCATTATCAGTCAATACTCAGATGTTGATAGTAGTTGTTTGGAAGATGCTTTTCATGATGCCCTTTAAATGCCACAGTCCTAAGTGATGATGTACAAAGAATATTCCTTCATTTCAATATCTACCAGGAAAAAAATTAAATTGCTTTTGAGTATAAGCGATATGTATGGTAGTGGGACATATCTATATGTTGGCTTACCCTGCACAGTGAGAAATGAATAGGATAACATTCTGAATTTGAAATCACCACCTTTGGGCATGACATTTCTTGATGCAAACAACCCTCAATTCATTACTCTTTGAGTACAATGTCAATGCTTTTTCCAGGATCCATCTCACTTTTTTCTTGCTAGTACGTCAAATATACTATGCAAAAATATTTTCCCAAATGCAGTCCTAACATATTAGTGTTTGCCTAATTGTCAGCAGCCAGATTTTGCATGAATTTTACAATTTTATTTTTAGCTATGCAACTAATAGAATTATTCAGAATCATGTTAATAATATATTTTCTCAATTTTGGAGCTGAAAAATTTTTATGTTGTGTCACATTATTCAACAGAAGGAGCTGAGATAAAACTTTTTTTACAGGAAAGGTATTCAGTAATTGCCTTTTTAGGGTGTTTTGCATCTCCTTTTGAACTATTTCAAATTATGTGATCAATATTTGATGCTGGCTATAATTCATTGAAGAGAATAGTGTGGGGTCAATAAGTTTTACTACTGTTGAGAGTATCCTGTATGTATTGGCCAAATCTTGTACGCAAGGGCTGATTTTTTTCATTCAAATATCTAGAAAGTAATTGCTATAACTGATTAATTTTAAAATACAGAGTACACAATTAGGCAAATACAAGCTGCATATTTAGTCTTGTTGATGTACTTATATTTGTTGAAATATGGTATTTCAGCAGCAGAAATACTGCTTAGGAAGCAGGTAATTACTCTTATAAATCAGATGATCTTCAGAATAAAATGACATATTCACAAATGAGAAGAGTGTCCCCAAACTCTGGCTGCTTACCAAAAGAAAAAGAAAATATCTGTAATATTTTATATTGCAGAATGAAGCACATGAGGAGTGGGAAAAAGTAATTTTGTGAAAGTGGGTGAAACTGACACAGTTGGTTTTTTTTCTTGTTTTCCTTTCAAATCTTTCCTTTGCATTTAACTTCCCTTTCATGCCCCTTTACACCCAGTAATCTCCAAGTTCTTTTAAATCATTAATGAATGAACCAGGCTGAACCAGGCTGAACCAGGCCTCCCACTGATTTTATAAAGCAGGAACATATAATTAGGCTAATTTACAGGAGAAAGAGCTGATGTACTGGAGGGGTGAGTGACAAATCCAAGATCCCAAAGGACATCCAAACCAGAATCAGTTATAAAACCTATGCCTTTTAACAGCAAATCTAGTTTCTTTGTTCGATCCACTTTTGCAGTAGTGGTACAGGAATGGGTGCTAATGTAAAATACCATCTCCTCCTACAAAAGGAGTTGTGCTCAAGCAGTGGCCAACCAAAAGCACTTGTCAAATTAAGAGGGTGATCAAATTTATGCCTTCATTCCTCACCACAAGTTCAGGCATGCAGGATCCAAGCCTCGGGTCTGGGTCCACAGCTGGCAGAGGGAGATGCCCCAGAGCCTCTGCAAATCTAGGCCTGTTCAATAAGAAGACCAAAAAATAATCTGCTGCCAGGACTTTTAAAAAAGTTTTTACTTAATGGACATCGAGGAAAAGGAACCAAACTAACCTAAGTGCAACTTAACACTTACCTTTAGTGTGAAGCCTGCATTGAAGTGATAAAATGGTCTCTGCGACTCAGTAAAGGCCTCAGTTTTCATCAATCCTTTATTTAAAGCTCTGCTGACCTAACCACATAAAGGAAAACAATCTTCAACCTATTTTTGTGAGATGATTAAGTCTGCATGGGCTCCAAAAGCAGCCACGACTGACAGTGGAGAAGAGGGTCCTGGGATATTCAGCTGTGATATGTTGCTTCTGTGAAGGTCATCTCTTCTTTCAATCACAGTGAATGATTGACTCAACACCAAGTTCATATTGCAAGATATTCTTTCAGAAATGATTCATGTTAATGGTGTATCTCAAGGGATTGATGTTCTACAGAAGCTACATCTCAAGCTTAAAAAATGATTTAGCAATATGAAAGCCTACAAACCAAAGCGCACGTACAGACATTTGATGGCAAACATCAGAGAATAAATACAACTAAGAGTCATAAAATTGGATAGACAATAAATCTGACTGTTTAAGACCTTTTGGGGCTCAAATCACAGAATCCAACATCACTTACACAGCCGTTCCTTGGTTCAGCTGTGCATCTTTTCCTGAGATGAAAGCAGAAGACATTTTCAGCATTCTGACAGGTTGGAGCTGCTCAATGGGGTAGCTATGTCAGAAAAGATAACAAAGTTCAGTTCTGAGGAAATACAACTCCCCCAATACCACCCTCTCTCCCCACCTCAGTATTCATGGGACACACCTTCAGCAGAGCAGCACTGGAAACCTTTATCTGGATTTGGAAGTGTGGCAATGCCACACTAAGGCTGTGGCTGGGAGGAGAGGTGACACTCTTGCCTTCCTCCCCAGGAGCCTGCCTCCTCTGCCTCCCCCAAGGCCAACAATCCTGTGCTTTCACATACATGGAAGTGTTTATTGGTAAATGTTGGGCACACGACACGCCCTTATAGGAAAGACCAGACTGTGTCAAGGCTTCTCCATTACTGTTTCTCTCTGACCCAGCTGTAAGTTTTGTGAGACCTGGTGGCTGGCAGCCTGCTGGAACTATTGGTGAGTGTTTAAGGAGGAGGTTATGAGGCTGCAGGTCATGCATACATCTACTCACATCAGGACAGGGTTATTCAGGTGTGGGTTTTTTATTACTATTCCAAAGCATTTTTTTGTATTTAGTCAAATGGTGACATTGATGGGGTAAAAAAGGGATTGTCCTTAACCAAATATAAATACAGAACACATGAAGTCAGAAAAGAAAACATTACATGTCTTAGTTTTCAACTGAACTGACATTTGAGAGGGATTTCTGCTGAGGAAAAGTGGTATTCTGTCTGCATTTGTCTGAGTTTAGATAGGCATAAGCAAATAAGTGGATTTTTAAAGATCAGGATGGTAATTTTGAAGATTATCTTCGTATATATTTGTTGTCTTTATTAATATGTTATAGTAGACTATAATTTTTTTTTCTGTGTTGGGCTCAGAAATGTAAGTTATCTTCAACTTCTGCTGTCCAAATAATATATCTAGCACCCTGAGCTTCAGAGGAAGTTACATAAGCCTCACAGCCAGTGAGTGCTACATGATAGTTATTTACCATTCTTAAAAATCATTACTTATGACAGGTCCTATATAGTCTTGATATTTTAAGGTTGTTCAGTCCTTTTTTATCTTACTGAATTCTTAGTCTCAATGATTTCTAATGGCAGTGAATTTCACACCTGAAATACTGAAAAAGTGCTGAGCTTTCTGCTGCTTGCTTGCACCAAATGGCTCCTTGAGCTGTGGGTCCCTGAGTGCCTGCTCCAGAACACGCAGTATTGCACAGACTCGTGTAGAGTAATCAACTTCTCTCATCTCTAGGGAGATTCTTTTCTTCCCCCTAAGCATCCACGTGGAGCCTGGGTGACACAAAGCCCACCATGTTACATCTCTGTTCCTGTAGTGCCACTCCACGGCTCTCCACATCCGTGATTTCCACACCCCACTGCACAGCCCCGTAGCAGATTTGCTTTTTAGCTGCACATTGATCTGTATAGACTGTCCAGATCTCCTTTAGATGATATAATCAGTTTAGAGCTTTCAAGGTAGAACAGATTATTTTTCTTCACAGCTGGATTTTGATGCTCTTTGTTGTCACTCTGACTTTTCATCCATCTTATTTAAGTTTCTTTAATATTCTCTGCAGTCACCTCAGGTCTTGTACAGGTATACAACTTAGTCCCCTCAATAGACTTTGTTGAAATGCTATCCTTTCACTTTTCCAAGTCATTAATGAACTCATTAAACATCATGGCACATCATAAGAAACACCTGGGGCAATTAATCCACCACTGTGATGGGATCTGGTCATTTAATCTTACTTGTTTTTCATCTCTAATCAGGTCTAGACTGCAGCAATCTTAAAGTCTTGTATTTAAAAGGTTCAAACTGTGTCCTGACCTATCTGTTAATGTACATTTATTTCATATTTATAATTAATTCCCCTAGGACTAAGCATAATTGAAAGCCAAAATTCAAAAATCCATCTAAAATTCTAAAGCCCACTTTGAAAAAAACCCTACCAAATGGTCAGCCTGCTGTGTTATTACCTGGTTAAGCCTTTTACACCGGTGTGGTAGGAATTGTATGAAAAAATATTGCTTCTTAAAATATTCCTTTACCAGATGCAGGGTCTTATGCTGCCTTGTCCATCTACTGTTCTAATTTCTCCATATTTTTTTAAAATATCTTAGCATTTCATTTGTTCTAACTAACTAAATGGAATGCTTCAAATCTACCATAGAACTGAAAGGTGGATAACATGAGAACATAAATAATTCGTGGAGCACAGACAGAAATCCAGGATTCTCCTATCTCAAGATAAACAACACCTATATCTCTTGATTAATGATCAAAGGAAGAAGAAATTCCTCATAATTCCCCAGTGATCTCTGCCCTGATGTTTATCTGTCATTTTCTAATTACTTTCTTCATGTGAATATATCCAGTTCCTTGAGGACAATCTCATATTTCTAAAACTCTTATTTATAGTCAGATTGTCTTGTACTGTAATTTTTCATACAATTTTCCCATCTAATTTTTCTGTTGTACATTATAGGATAATAATGAAACTGCTGGTTTCCCCTACTTTGTGAACAGAGTCATCTCTGATTTTGTATTTTTTCAAATGCAAACTGATACAAATTTTTCAAGTACAGGCGGACAAATGGCAAAACAGCATCTCAGCATGGATGCATATTCTAGTTTTTCTTCTACCTCCTGAGAAACTGTCCTCAGGGATGAGGGAAGACAGGCTGAGGGAGTTGGGAATGTTCAGCCTGGAGAAGAGAAGGCTCCAGGCAGATTTCGTTGCAGCCTTTCAGTGCCTAAAGGGGGCCTATGAGAAGGGTGGGTGAAAAACCTTTCATAAGGGCCTTTTGCAATAGAACAAGGGTAAAGGGTTTTGAGCTAAAAGAGGATGTGTTTAGGTGGGGTATCAGGAAGGAGTTTTTTACAGAGAGTGTGGTAAAACACAAGAACAGGTTGCCCAGTGAGGTGTGGAAACCATCAGGGTTTAGGTGGATGGGGCTCTGAGCAACCTGATCTAGTTGAGGATGATCCTGTTCATTGGAGGAGGGCTGGACTGGATGACCTTTGAAAGATCCCTTCCAATCCAAACTGTTCTATGATTCTATCAATATCAGAAAATGAATCAACAAAAAAAAAAGGAAAGGAAGGAAAAAAAGAAGAATAATCTTCCTAGAAATCTTGAAATTACCTTCTTTTAATCAATTCTTCATCAGAATTCTTTAAACTTTCTAGTTTATTGCTAACATGAAGATTCAGTTTTTTCATAACTTGACCACAAAAGGCCCTGCTTGGCCTCTCTGAAATCAGAAACTTTACTTCATCTACTAGAACCTGCTTTTTAGCAAGGAATTTAGTTGTATCAATCACCTCTGCTGAGCTTCAGCAGCTCTAGCAAGGTTAGCAAATGTGTAGATGCAATGAAGCTGCAAAACATTCAATTTCTTTGAGACTTGGTGATTATTTTTCTTTGTCTGCTGAATTAACCAAGTAATGATTAATGTTGGCCTGATAAGACTTACATAATAGAAGTGAGGCATTAATTTTATCTTTATCATCATAAGGCTGTCTACTGTTGTGAGTGGCTGCAATAGGTCTGAAAAGATTAAATAATTTTGAGAGAAGGCCAACATCTCTGATCGAAAAAAACCCACCAAACTCAAGACTATTTTAATTATTTCCTCTTCTTCTAGAAGAAATGTGAACTGCAGCTGAAATTTATGTACTTTACATTTTTTCTGAGTTGCAATGGCCCAAAGGGGGCTGCTTTTCTTCTCGAATAGTTAAAGTATAGCTTTCATCAATCTTTTTCTCTTTCTGCCATTCCAGCACACCTTTGCATGTTGTCCAATTTACACATGTCAAGGTGGAGCAGGTGAAATACGTACCAAGAAACCCCTTGCTTTGAGAATACTCCTGAAATACCATTTGTGCTCCACTGTTTATCTGGGCAGCCTAAGAACACCCCATGATCACAGCCTCTCTTAGGTGAAGTCACTTTCTTTGGGTGAATATTTTTTAAGCACAGTAATACCCACATCCTGCTACTGGTTAATTCAGTAGAAAACGACCCCATATTTCAAATATCATTCACAGGCAACCATTCAAACTCACAGTGGGAGTCTTCAAAAGCAAAAATAAAGGGTAAGTCTCAAATTCTTTTTTACTTCCAACAGGATTCAGACTCCTTGTGGCTCAGAACATCTCCCATAACCAATAAAATGCCAAGCTAAAAACATTGCACTGCAGTGAGGCTGACTTATGCTGAAGATAAGACAATGTCTCTGAGTTTATTGAAGCTATTGTTTTGGGTAGTTTTATAGCTTAACCTTCAGTAAGTGTTATGAACACCATATCCTTTAAGATTACAAGGAGAAGAAATTTATCTAAAAGATAAAATGCCTGATAAGTAATGAAAAGAAAATGCTGGGTTTGTATCAAGTTCAAGATTTAATGCATACAAATGTGAACTGCCTTGATATGCTTATTGTAGTGTCTGCACTAGGACATGTTCCCAGAGGAGAGGGTGCAAAGGCAGAGGAGGTTTCCCAGTGAGCAATGCCCTGTGAGGGACCTGACCCAGGCACATGGTGGGGGTCTAGCTGTGCAGTTCCCCCTCTTTGTAACTACACTGAGGCTGGAGCCAGTCCTAGTATCCTTCCACACACCCTTAATGGTGGTATTTCAGTTTATTGTACACTAATTAGATAGACCTGTTGGCTGAAGGAGAAGAATCAACACCCTGTAATTACTTCATTGTAAAATGTAATGAGCTTTGGAACCTGACTTAACTGTAAAAATTGCAGCATAATAAATAGAACACAGTTTTCCAACTATAAACCAGCAGTGAATTCTGTTAGTGTATTTCTTCATGAAACATGTTTATGTGATAGTCTTCCAATTTTATGGCTGAAGTTTATCACCATAAGGTGCATTTCATGACAGCCAAATAACTACATTCAGTTAGACTTGTCACCATGTGCCTTCAGTATCAAGACACATGCTGATTGTATCAAACAGTGTTGACTGTCTTTGGCTGCAAATAGAAAAGATGATTACACTGTTCTCTTTAGATGTGATGTAATATTATTCACCTCACTAAAAACTGAAGGTCAAGGTTGTCTAAGAGCATGAGAAAGATCATCAATTGAAAGCTTCATAATGTGATGATAATGCACTAAGAGAGACAGCAGTAGTTTTACGTTAATATTTCTGTGATTTCTTATGCACGAGGCAGTACACAGCCTACCAACTAAGCAAGTGACTACTGCTACATTTATACAGAAAACAGAGCAATTCCAGGAATTCTGATGCTACCACATTTTGCAGTGAAATTCCAGCAAAGGATTAGTACATTAAAAAATGTATTTATGCCAGAGTGTCATTATCATTTCCATGAGCCTGTGAGAAAGCTTGAGTAAAATAAGGGATAGTGATGGAATCTAGTGAAGTAGTTTTAAGTAAAAAGAGTTTGCCAAGCCTTGTGAAACCACTGGCAACACAATTTGTATTGAATCTGGGTGACGGAAATGCTTGAACCTCATTCCAGCAGTAAATCCCAAATATATTGCACACCATGGTACACACTGAAATTGGAATGGAAGTATAAGACTCACAGTAGCCTTAAGGTGAGGCTGATTTCTGCCAGTTGCACCTCAAGCAAGCGATGCATCCCTGGAGGAGAGGCAAGTGGAAGGCAGCGAGTGTGGAATCACGGTGTACCCTTCACCGGAGCCTGGGGTGGGGATGGCTCTGGCTGCCATGGCAACCACGAGAGGAGCTCCCGCTCCTTGCCCTCAGCTGGAGACACTTGGTCCCCTGCTGCCTTGTCGCCTGTGGCCCTATGACAGCCAGACACTCACCCCACCGGTCTGAAAAGAGCCGAGATCCGGGAGAGAAAAACTGATCTGTGGTGGCTTTTAGCTCCCCCCACTAGCATGGGAGAATAGGAAAATTCAGAAGATAAACCCAGCTTCTATATTGACATAATAATCATAAAGAATTAGTAAATAATCTGCTTGAAAAAGACAGTTTAGTCTAATTTAGGACTGTGTACAGAAATATTTTTAAGGTAGATATTGAATGGCACGGTGAAAGCAGAGGAGGACAGGCATTTTCATCCTAAAAATGTGTCATTGTAATCCTTAACCTTAATTTCTCTCATTTAGGACCCCCAGTACAACATAACATACAATCTAGCTAAATAATCTTAATCTAATAATACTGATCTGTGTTCTTAACATCAACCACACTTCAGTGTATTTTAGTTTAGGAAAACACATAGAGCCTGGAATAATGACAAAAGTTGAAATGATCTTATCTAGAAAATGTTGTATTCAGGGATTAATTTTAATGAAGTTTTAATACATACTTTATTGCTTTAATTTTAATTTTTGTGTTTTGTTATATGAGAGTCGTCCCCTTAAGAACACATTTAGAAAGAAAAACAAATCATCTTACTAAATAATTTTGATAAAATGTCACCCATGACAGTGCTGAAATTTTGGTAGATGTTTCAAAAGATGAAATATTATACCGGCATGATCATCCCAGGTTTTCCTTTCAATAAGCAAAGGGAAGTATAAGGAGAGATCACAGAAGTTTTAAAAGAGAGAGAGGGAAAGAAAGAGAGAGAAAAAGCAAATGATACAGAGAGAAAAGTTAAATTGAAGTAATTGACAGAAGGGAAGTAAGAAGTAGAGGGGCTGTCAAGTGAGTGATGAGCTAGAGCCACAAAAACACGGGTGGCGGCTCTCAGCTAGCAGCTATTGATGATGCTTGGAGCACCTCTTGCCCCATCCCCATGCCAGGGGATCTCCCTGTGTGCCTGTTGTTTCTCACCCTTAAATTCTTAACCAGGAGGTATTCAGAAAGAGATCCCCTCTTCAGATCAACCAACACCAAGATCTGCACGCTGGCATCGGTTTTGCTGGCATAGTGGTTTTAGAAATGTGAGCTCATGCAAGTGCAGCTGAAGTCAGTGACTGCTGCAGGTGCTCAGCTGTCTCATCCCCTACCCTTTTCCTTTTCCCCACACCTGCCCCTGTGAGGTGCTCTGAGGGTTCAGTCTGAGGGAAAGAAGGGTGTGGTGGTGCTTTTCAGCTTTGTATTATGTTTTTGTAATTCAGTTCTCTGTATTTTTACAGTTCCATGTACCCCAGTTTTCTTATGGTTCACTCCACTCTCCCCTCTGTATTTTTCCCGCCCTTAAGTTGGTTTCCCCCATCAATCAAAGTTCCTTTCCCCTCAGACACAGTTGTCAATCTCCTTGATCCCTGCCCGTAGGGCCTGCCTATCATTCTGGGGCCTCTCCCTGCCCCTGGAATGTTCCAGGGAAGACTCTAGGTGATTGGGTAGAGCTCTGGAGAAATCCCCTCCTGCCCTTTATTATTTGTCAGCCTTATTGTATGTCATGTTGAGAGCCATCCCCGTCTTACCTGATCGGTCCTCTCCTGAGCCTACCCCTCCTCTCCTCCCCCAAATAAAAGATACTGTAACCGGGTGTCCTTTGCTCTCGGAGGCTGACACTCCGAGGGTGGGGGATCTCGGTGTGTATTTCTAATAAACCTTCTCAGTTGTCCCCTCAGAGACTCCTCCTTTCTCTTCACCGTCGTCACACCGTGTTACTAAAGGGAGCCAAGAATCCACAGGGATAGGTGAGATCCTTCCGAGGATTAAGCCTTACCCATCGTGTTGCCGGTGTGCCGGGGCTAGCCAGGCCGGCGGTTGCAGAGCGCACCGCGACAGAAGGGAGAACTGGAAAGCTCCAAACACACAGTGCCTTCCATATCTCCTGTCCTGCTGCATTCTTGCATCTGGAGTGGTGTTTGTCCTGTGTGTGACAAGGAGATTGTGCTGTACCTGTCTTTGTTTGGGCACTGGGACGTGGTCAGGGACATACTCTGTCCCTGGCATCCATTCAGAGATGCTAGCTGGATTATTCGTGTGGATAGAGTGGCAATGTCAGTCCTTTACATAGTTATATGGGGGAGTTTGAGTTTCTCATATATGTAAACCATTATATCTAGATATAAACCGTTTCTTTTTCTTACAGCAAAAGTGTTCCATGCAAGCTTTGTTTGTTCCCACAAAGGGGCCAGGGTTCAATTTTGTGTAAAATATCTGGTGATCAGATAGCATTTGTTTTGTCTTTTTAAATTGAAAACAAAAGAAGACTACAAGGAAATTTAAAAAAAAAAAAAAAAACAAAAAACCCAAACACTACTACAAAGCTTTATTACTAATAACCCTACACATAATAATAATCATCAGTATTTTGTCCTCCTGATTGTCTTTTACTATCATTCAATTTTCAAAGGGCCTAGGTCAGACTATGCAGTCCTTATTACTGAACATGCATAACGTTGTCTTCTAAATTCCCTGTAACTATTCAAATAGCAGCTCGAAAAGACACATTGTCTATCACTCCAAAGTCTTAAAACAAAACAAAAGGCACCATATTGCCACTTTAGGGACACATTTGTTGCCTGCTGTTGCTATTATATATGTCATTTCAGTCCTGCAGTTAGCCATAAACTACATCTTTTCTTTTTCCAGAGAGAAATAAGAGATGCCTGAAGGGAAGCAAGAATGGAAAGCATCCTTAAAATGACTGATTTACAATTGGTAAGGAGATACAATATGAAAATTACAGCTTTCCGAGTGTGTCACATGCCAAGCTTGCACAATGCTCTCGCTTTAAAAGCTGCCCCACAGGCTGGTGTGATGGCTCAGAGGACAGCACAGCACACGTGGGAGAGACCCCAGGCCATGGTCCCAGGACAGGAAAGAATCTCCTTTCAGGGGATGAGCTCATGGCACACCTGGACTGCAGAGGCTGCTGCAGACAACCCCCTGCACAAAAAAAGAGTGTGCAGCAACCTACCTTTCTGCAGTACATCTGAGGGTGGAATGGAAACAATAAGGAAGGCCCTGAAAAACATCAAATGAGAGGAAAAGGCCCCTGTGATTCAAACCAGAGGCTGTTTCAGGAAGTAAGCAGCCTCTTAGCATAAAATCCTACCCAACTTCTAGTGAATAATGAAAACCACTGCCTGTTTTATGTGACTGTGAAAAGCATACATACAGAATGTTATTTTTAGGCTCCTAGGGTTTAGGAGTCTGGTGTGAGTTAATCTGCTTTAGCTCCTGTGCAGCTTGGTCTCTAACTTAGGATGTTAAATAGGATCTGTTGCTGCAGCCTCTACATTGCAGGGTGCTGTTCTAGAGCACCTACCTTCACTTTATCTGCAAGGTTTAAGAGGAACATGGGCATTTTGGGGTGTAGGAGATGCATGGCTGTTCTTTGCCTTTTTACACTCTAAGCTGATAATGACTAGAAGTGCTGTTTCATTTTGCAATTTAAACAAAAGCGCGACCATTGTGTAATTTTGAGGAGAATTTGGCCCAGTCCCAGGGTAGGTATGGTGCCTCAAACACCTTCAGCAAAGTAGAGACGGATGCATTGAGTCTGTATCTGAAGATTACTCAGTTTATTTCATAATCTGGTGTTTAATGAAAATCCTACTACTTCCTACAAGCATAAACAATTCAGGATTGTGTTGGACCATCACATCTATTATTTACTAAAGTGCTTATCCTCCATAATTTAAATAACTCCTCAATACCATTTGTATTTTTGCTGTCTGGATTTTACTGTAGCATGGGATTCCATATTTTTCTTTCATCCTTTGTGAAAAAGCACTTCATTTTGTTTTCTGTTTGTTACCTGATAATTTCATTCCAAGTCTGCTCTTTCTGATCTTGTCAGAAACACAAATGATTTTTTGGTAGCATTGTTCTCCAGTCACCCAGGACTGCAAAACCTTTTCTATAACTTTCATGCTCACCTTTAGGATTAGCTACTTTGAATAAAGCAGAATCAGCTGCATCTTTATTCATTCCAGATTTACAATGGCTTGCAAATAATTTATGTATGGTACAGATCTCACATGTAGACTTCTTCCACTGGGCATCTGTAATTTATTCCTGATATTTTTTAGATATTAATATTTAATTTAACATTAATCCATGAGAGGATCTTCCCTCTTTCCAAGTAATAAACTCTAGTACTCCAAATATATAGAGATTTTCCTTATTTAAAGATCTGTTATTCTATAGGGAATTCCTGAAGTATGGACCTAGTTACACCAGTGTCTTCAAGAAGCAAATTTGGTTTATTATAGCTATAAGTGAGCTACTCCACAGAGCTTTACTAATAAGTTGCACAGTGATTATCACTCTGGTGTTCTTATTTCCCCATCACATGCTGGGATGGTTGTTTAAAAGTCGTGTGAACTTGTTTTGAAAAATGATCCTTGATGCAGTAACCCGAGAATATAAAACAGGGTGACACTGCAGTTCGTGTGTCTCCGGCTTTAATTTGTATTTAATACCCTAGTTTTTGTTAAGTATATTAAATTTAGTTGACTTTTAAAAGATCACCCACTGAGTTTTATGCACATGCAAATTGTATGTCTGTTTGCTATAGAATTAAACCCTCAATTATAATGACAATAAAGATGTAGTTATAGTTTTAATAATCAATTATCAAATAAGTATCTTGATTAGTACTTGAGGTTAAGTTACTGATTAAATATTCCCTTATATGGGAGCTTTGGGAACTGGTTTCCTCAAGTTGATGCTCAAACCCAAAGAAAGAATACAGAATGGAAACAGATTTCTACTTTAAAAAACAGGCAAAGGATTTTGCTCTGATATTGCTGTCACAATAGAAAATTGCAGGTCTATGTCCTGTATCAACGATAATTTAATCTGCACCTGGTAGTCAACTGTAAATGGGGATTCAGTGTTACTTTCTGAGCTGTTTGTGAGCAGTTCTATTGTTTGAGACAAATATCTTCAATTTCTCCATGGGCAAAGTGGAAATAACAGACAGGTACTACCTATAGATACTGTAAAAATGCTTGAAGGCATGAAATTTGGAAGAGATAAACACAAAATACTGCTGGGCTGAGACGTAACTGTGATTGAACAAAAAGCTTGGGGGATAGGAAATTAAAATAGATAAACTATTTTTCTGGCCTTATTGCTGATTGGCTGGTGATCTTGGTAGTGTCAGGTAGGAATTGCATATGAGACCTTCTTAATGGGATGTTAAACTGCACAGCTCAGTGCTCTGTACTCTTCTTATCCCATATGTAAACCTATAGTGTGTTTTAGTGAAGTGCTTGGAAGTGAAGTTTGTTCACCATTTGACATTTTGAGCTCGTTTATTTTCAGTGCGTTGTCAGAATTAAACCTCCAATGTTTTCTCATTTTTGTGTGGTGTTCAGAGCATCAATGTTTGCCTTGTTGTTTTCCCCCTAGGAAGATTGCCTTGTCTACTAATTTGAATGTTTTAGCCTTTTAATCTACATGGATTTTAATGAAAAATCTTTTGACTGTTAGTTCACAGATTTTCCTTGCATTAAAAAGAGCCTGAGGTTTTTTCCATTGAAGTAGTATTCCTAATATGGTGAGAAAATGCCAGCATCTAGAAGTAGTGACTTAAAAGGAATGAATTACTATTTGAATGAAAATAAGACATGATACTAATTTTACAGAACTTTTTAAAACAGTAGTGCAAAACCTCAGCAAACCTAAGTCACATCAAATCTTAGACTATAGACTATATAGAAATCAAGAATATGTGTAGAGATTTCAGATTCACGGAGAGAGTGGTAATTTAGAGGGCAAAACCTAACATCTGGAATTGGGAGAGCAATGGTTTGGAAGTGAAGAGATGGAGTTATTGATTTTGGAGAGCAACAAGAGGAAGCAGTGAACAAGCATTTCTTGTAGGTTCCTCTCATTTTAAAAAGTCACATCTGGCAAAGAGAGCTTGCCTTGCCTCTATTCTGGAGCCTTCAGTTTAGCAGGTCCTACCAGACCTTGCATCTTGGTGCGTAATTTAAATTGTCCTGTCCAAAGAGGTACTCAAAAGTCTTTCCTTCTCCCCACTAGTAGTTTGTTATCCTTCTCTGAATATGATAGTGTATGGAACTCTTATATTGATAAAATAATAATTTAAAAAATATTAGAAGTGGACAGTGTCTACTTCCCAGAAAGGCACAGATTTAGTCATTCAAGCATTTGAATCTCTGCAAGAAAATCCTCACAGGTCTTAAGGTATTCCCAAAGAACTTACTTACGGTTCCACTTCTCCTGATAGCATTTAGCAAGAATCACATTTTCCAAAGCCTTCTGACCTGCCCATGGCCCTCTGTTTTGCTGAAAGCTCTTGCCAGTATGCAGGACATATGCAAGTGAACAAGGACATCACTAATTACCGTTGCTTCACTTCAGGTTTCACAGATGCTGATGTCCTGGAACTTCTGCCCCACTGCTGACTCAGACTTGTCCAGACACAGGAAATTTGTCCTACTTTATTGCAAAAACTTCTGTCAAAGTTTAAGGATATCCTGAATATTTGTAAGAAATGTGTGCTGAGATGGGAATATTTTTATGAAGACCCACAATCACCACCAGCCTGTGGGGATAATTGAGTCTATAGGAAGAAAAAGACCCATTCTAGACAATTCCCCATCTCCTTTTGTGTGACTGAGAGATAAAACAAATAGTGCCCAGGTTTCTAACATTTTTTATAATTACCATCTCCTTTTGTCAGTATGATTGCTATGAAGCAATAAATGTTTCAAAATGCTACAGAGAAGGGGAAAACAAAAGATTTTCTGATTTTAAAAATGGGCAGAAAGAGAACAAAAGAGGAAAAAGCAAAATCCTAATATTTCAGAATTCAAAGTTTCAGTTTTAAATAAACCCCCTGCTTTACCTAAGAAGGCAAAATATTTGTGCTGGAGTTTTTGGTATTGAGAACAAACATACCATTTCAATTTTTAGGAAAGAGGAAGCAAACATAAAATTTGAAGTGGACCTGTGTCAGTTCTGAATAATCATGGGTTAGAGGAAATTATACACTTACTGTGTATAATTACTCACTTACTATGCAAAAAAGAGTGGTTTTTTACCTTGTGATTGTATTTAAGATTGAGGCTACATTCTGCTTTTATTGAAGTAATTGAGTGTCATGATATAACGAATATATCCCCCAGTGTCTACACCCTGGAACACAGAGTGGGTGAAATCTATTATGTGTCTGCTTCTTTCTAGAGCAGCCTGTACATCTTTGTTTTTCCAGCAGCATCAAATATGTATAACAGATGCCATCTCCTGGCAATTTCATTTTTGGGAAGTAGTACTAATCTTACACACTTTACGTGCAGGAAGTGATTTTTAACTGTTTTTGAAATATTTTTAATGTGAAAGAAAGCTGTTATGTCCTTGGAGTTTCATAGAAAGCAGTCACAGTTCAGAGGCATTAGTTAAATGTCCTGGTTTTCACTTGTCAGTTCCTAATAGTCTTGTAGGAAAGAACTCTGTTAAAAGTTTAAACACATATAATATACATTTAAATACATATTTAAAATATTTTAGAATTTTTAAAATAGCAGTTTACGGGTAGGGGTTATTTTTTTTCTTGGACGACTTGGTACAGTTGGAAAGAACAAGATTTGGGATTCAAGAAATGGTTTTTAAACTTATTTTCAAATTCTTGTCTAATTTTATATAGAAGAAACAGGAATCAAAGTGTAATGATTTTCAAGAGACACGTCTTGACTAGCGGAGAAATCCACTACAGTAACATGGAAAAAACCCCAGAATCCAAGTGGATAAATGCAAACCAGTCTGATTTGACTTGGACGTATTTAGAATATTTTATTGCATTTCATGAATAATTATTGAATTTCAGAAGCATCTCTAAGTGGCGAACAAGTATGATAAGGCCACACAACAAGCTCATGGAAATGAGGTTCTGGCATGCAGTGATCTGCTTTATTACACCAACAGATTGCCTGGCGCTCAGCAGACATCTCCATGGGATCTGTGGCCCTGCTGCTTTCACAAAGCTGAGGCAAAAACAATACCGGTGAATCTTACAGCTAACAGTAATCTGTGTTCATTTTGTATTTCCAAGTCCTTTTGGACTTACTGATGTTTAAGAAAGGAATTAAGAGTATGTGTCTCTTTGTGCTCTCTCTTTCAAAATAATATGCTTGTACCATCCTGTGTTTTGTGATTTCTAATACAGATTCACACAAGACACTAAACTGGTAAAAGTGAGGAGGTCAGAAATAGGCTGCAAAGTGGTCTTAAGATGTCAGGGCCACTGGGGCTTGAGGGAAAAAAGGAATTGGTAGAAAAAAGCTGATTTTGCACCAGATCAACATTACTACAGTTTAGACAAAGAGAAAACGAAAAGCCACATGCATTTTAGGACATGCTGAAAATTCTCCCGTGTGTTTAATGCAACACATTGCCATTGTTCCTTCTGTTAAAGGATAAGAAAGCAGGTGATCAAAAAATGTTGATATTCAAAGAGTATCCTACATAATTTGCAGCCAATGAATTCCATGGCCTAGAAAACGAGCATTTTACTATTGTCAGACATGGAAGTTGCAGTCAAATACTGAAGCAGTAGTGGTTAAAGGACTACCCAGGAGTATGGTACCTTTCTGGATAGCAAAACTGGATGGGAAAACAAAAAACATCTGACAATTGGGCACTCCTACCCCTACATGTGCTTTGTTACAGGGCAGCATAAAACCCTGGTGATCCATACTTGGAGCACAATGAGTCTCTCCCTTGGAGAATTGTAGTAACAATCACAACTGGCCCAAATCATGGCATGAAAGTGCTTGGAGTCTTTGGAGCAGACCCATTTATTTGGAATATCATATTCATGTACAGTAAATATATCTGTGTGGTACTTCTAGACCCAAGCAATCCCGTGCATTCCTGTTTATGGCAAGTAGAAAACCATGTCTTGGCTGCTGCAGCTGGAATTGCTTATATTACATTTTAGTAATAAAGCCAACAAAGTGCTGCTTACCAAAATCATACCTTTTGCAGTGGTTTTAGAAAGTCTCAGAAATTTAGAATGTTTTATTGTAGGGCTTCATTTTTGCTTGATTTCTGTATCATTCTGCTCAGACATTTTTTGTCAATGTTTTGCTGATGTAGCTGTGTAGGGAACAGAGTCTCAGCCAGGGGCTGGTCTTGCCATTGTCGCCTATCTGGGAGCTGAGAGCCCGCCTCTCTGGAATATCCCAGCTTAACCGAGCGCTTCCCACCTCTCACCGAGTTTGTGATCTTGGTAGGGCAGAGACTGTTTCCATAGCCCTAATTGCTCCCTTTGCAAGGCTCCTTGTTACAAGTGTTTTTGCGCTTACTGAGGCATGTGAATCAAACTTGTCTGTGTTTGCTTCAGCCCCATAAACAGTGCTTGTTACAATATGGGCTGTTTGCCTGATTATTCAGAAGTCTAATCATTGCAGGCTTCATTCTAGCAGCACTCACACTGAGCTTGTTTTGCAAAGCCCTCTCACGACTTCCATTATTGTTTTAGTACTCTGCAATTCTTTCACATCATACTGTTTTCAGAAAAGGAGTGGGGGGAAAAAAATGAAAGCAGGAAAAGCCGACACCACAGAAACAGCTTCTTTGCACAGTACAGTACAGTACTGTTTTCCAAGTCATGCCAAGAGCTACTACTACTTATTTTGCTCTATGGGAAAAAGGACTGTTTTCCTTTGGTAGTTCTCATCTGCCCAGTCCTACACCTCATTATAATCTCTTTTTTCCCGCTTCAGTAATTATTCCCTGGCTCTTAATTCCAAAAGTAGAATCAAATAATAAAACCTGGAAATTGCTGTCAGTGATGTAGGGAAAATATAAACCAGCCGTGTTTTCCTCCTGGAGGTTTTAACTTGAAAAACTGGAGCGTAACTGTTGTCATTGTCTGAAACTTCTGTAGCGGCTGGTAATTTACATTAATTAAGTATGCAAATAGATGACATAAACAACAAATTGGCCTCAGCTTTAACAGTTTTCCTCCCACATTTTGAGACAAGCAAAGTGGTATAATGGTATGGAAGGGATCTAATTCATCCTAATTCTTATCTTCCTCTGGGAGCAGAAGGAATCCAGCTGGGCTGCTGCTGCTGGTGTTAGTAATTTTGACACATGGAAGATTTTGGTTTTAATGTAATTTCAGATAAAGACTGCTTGACTCTTTTTTTTTTTTTTTTTAAGCAACATTTATAGCAAAACAAAATGTGCTGAGAATTAGGGTATTGCTGGTCAATCACATTACCTTAAACATGCAGAATTCCTGTTTTGTAAGTGGAAGCAGAACTTTATCATTTTTAGGAGGCATCCAACTAGTGCAAATTATTTCTAGATAGTGTTCAAGAATCTTGGTTGCAGTTTTTACTGGTCTGAAAGGACTGTCTTGTTGGAGCTCCAGAAATTAGTACTTAAGGTTATTGATCCATTTTCCCTCTGGCTGTGGTAGAGAATGTGTGTCAGAAAAAAAATTATAACAACAATACTCATTTATCTTTAGATATACTCTTTTACAGCTGAACAAAATGAATAGAGAATGTATTCATATTCAGATATCTATGTGCATTCACCACAGTTCCCCTATAGATCACCCCTTCCTTTTTGTTTCATCCATTTTTCCCTCCCAGAAGGAGGGATGCCACAACCTGCCTCAGCCTCCAAGTCCTGGCTCCCTTCTCCAGCTGCCCCATATTGTCCCACAGGCCATTTGTTCTGGTCTCACGCGTTGCTCATCTTTCAGTCATGTCATGCATGCTGTTTGCTAATTGCATGGTGGCTAACTAATCTGTGTCTCTCACTCATTTGGGGTGGGGGGGCACTTCTTCTCTGCTCACAGGCCTCTGCAAAATCCCTGGCAGTGTAGCTGTGGGTAAAGGACTGAGCTGTGGTTCATCAGAAGCTTAGCTTTTTTGACTAATGCATTTTCTTTGCAGACCTATTTCTACAACTGTACAATGCTGAACGCTGCTCTTGTCTTCATACCCATACACTTTTGTTGCATATAAATAAATGGTTGTAGAGCAGAACCATGCACTGGTGCTCCCATTGCTTCCTCATCTGCAGATCACTGCAAGTTTTACATATTTGAAGTGAGATTTGCTTATTTTGACTGGCAGCATCATTCATGTGGTTTTGTATTGCTTCTTCTAAGTGGAAGTGAGACACAAGTGCAAATTCTACATTCTGAGGTAAGAATGCTCCTCTGTGCTTTGCCAGTACCTCTGTTCATCGGGGCACTGGCAGAGACCAGTAGAAAGCAAACTAGATAAAAACACACTCAGTAGTTAAAAAATCTTCTCAGGTGTTAGCTTGGCTCCATTCACAGCCTTTTAACTTCAAATATAAGGCAGAAATGTCTCATATTTAACAGAGAACGAAAACCAAAAATAAACACAGCTGTATTCCATGGTCTTTATTTGACCAAATTATTTACACTTGCAAATATCCTAAGCCTTTTATTATTAAACTTTGCTCTTTTGGAGGCTGATAATTTTCCTTACACAGCTTTCTGCTCAACAAAAACATAATAGAATTATTTGATCCCATATGCTATCAGGACAAAATAAGGACTTCTCCAATAATAATTCAAGATTGTTTTTCAAAGTTTTTGGGTTTCAAGATGTGAAGACAAATGCAAGTAAGTTATTTTAACACTGCTTTGATTTAGTGTAATTTTGGTGAGTTACATATGAGCTTTACAGACTCCAGCAATCCTGACACAGATTAGGGGTTTTAAAGATCAGCCCTAGAGAATTTTTGTGTGACCATTTCACAAAAAAGAAAGCATTCTTAAATAATCAGCTATGTTATAATTTCATGTCAAAACTGCAGACACAGTGAATTTGCTATGATTGCACTGCAGCAAGACCTACCAGAAGAGTCAGGCAACAGCCTGGATTTCAAGAAGTTAAATTTAAACAGAGGGTCATACTCCCATTTTCTTGCTCTAATCTAGGCCTGTTTGAAGTGATGAGAGAAAGGCCTTGACTTCTGATACTGAAGAAAAATCAGTGTCAGTGAAGTGCATTCTCAAGTGATAGGGCAGGCATGAGCTTCTTCAGAGAGGAAAGAGCCAAAGAGTGCCTAAATTTGGGACAGGCAACTCCTAAGGCTTCCTGAGGCTATTTGTGGTTGTCTAGTAGTGTATAAGGGCAGCTAAGCTCTGTGAAAGATGGAAGGAACACGGCCATGGGCTGACTTTTCCTTTGGTTAGATTAGGAAGATAGCTGTGCATAAACCCAAGAGGCTCTATACATACAGAGATGCCATTTCTGCTTAACCTCAGACTCCCACTGCCTGGCTCTTAGTTAATTGTATCATGGTCTGTTTGGATCATCTCTCTAGGCAGTGTCCATGGGGAGCACTGCTGGAACATACATTATTGTTTGTACAGAAGGTACTGAAATACAAGTTTTGATCCAAACTGATCTGACCTGGATCAGGAATGGTGTGGCCAGCAGGAGCAGGGAGGTCATTCTTCCCCTGTACTGGGCACTGGTGAGGTCACACCTTGAGTGCTGTGTCCAGCTCTGGCCCCTCAGTTTAGGAAGGACATTGAGATGCTTGAGCACATCCAGAGGAGGGGAACGAGGCTGGAGAGGGGCTGGGAACACAAACCCTGTGAGGAACGGCTGAGGGAGCTGGGGATGTTTAGCCTGGAAAAAAGGAGACTCAGGGATGACCTTATCACTCTCTACAACTTCCTGAAAGGTGATTGTAGTCAGCTGGGGGTTGATTTCTTTCTCCAGGCAGCAACTGACAGAACGAGAGGACACAGTCTCAAGCTATATAAGTCTCAAGGGAGATATAGGTTGGATATCAGGAAAAGGTTTTTCACGGGAAGAGTGATAAAGTACTGGAATGATCTGCCTGGGGAGGTGATGGAGTCACTATCCCTGGATGTGTTTAAAAAAAGACTGGATGTGGCACTTGGTGTGCCACAGTTCAGGTGTTAGAGCATGGGTTGGACTCGATGATCTTAAAGGTCTCTTCCAACCTAGAAATTTTGTGTGATTCTGTGGCCCAAATCCCATCTCTTCCAAATACTGTATGGTGGTGACCACAGGGCTTGGAATCATCTGGTTCTCCTAAAGGGAAACTGGCTCTGTGCCCAGTGAACAACAATGACCTCCTAAATAAGCAGTGCAGTAGAAAACTCAATGTTGAACTGTACCATGCATACTGGCCTTGCAGGCTTTACACCATGCCAGGCCACTTTTATAAAAATAATAGACTGTGTTTTAAAAAAAAGGATTGGTGTGCATATACATTGACAGCCATCTTCACAGGAAATATTACATCTCAGTATTTAAAAAAAAAAAAAAAAAGAAGAAAAATTCTTAAAAGACATCCTGTGCTTTAACCCTTCTTATATCTTGTAAAATCTTTAAGATTGCAGTGGTGTATCTGAAGTCTTTGGTGAGGTGTAATGAAATCTTTATGCTGAGGTAACTTTTTTCCCTTAATAGCATGGTGGGAGAATATCCATTACATTTTAAATCTGTCTTTGTCTCTGTGGAGACATTTATTTTAAAGTAACATTTTAATCATGGCTTCAGCCTGCAGGGAAAAAAGAAGATACCCAGAGCTGAATAATGCATGTCCAACTACCAAAGGGGATGCTCTATTAACTCTGATTTACATATGACTGATTGTTTAAATTTGTAATATTACCATTCAGATGGCATTTTGGAAAGGTGAAGACCTGGTTTAAGGCAACCATAATTCAAGGAGTAAATGAACATAGTTTAATAAACATTATTTGAAAGCATACATTGTCAAAATAAGGCTGAACTCCACCACAATAATTTTTTTAATAAATCAGCTTCCAGGGTCCTTTTCCTACTACTTGGGCTTAGAAATTATTTGCTTGGGTGTTCTTTACTATGCCTATTTTTTATGGACTCGGCAATTTTAGGGTCAGAAATAACATATATCAGCAGAGAATGGGAATTTTATAAATGTCATTATAAGCGCCCATTTCTCACGCCCATTTTCTTTCCAGAATCAAATAATTCTGCTCAGTTCAGTCTGGCCACTTGTGTTCAGTTAACGGGTCTATGAAGAGCCTTCCTTGGTTTATTTTTCATCGGTCTCTCCTGGCTTTTTGGGGCTGTGTGCATATGGAGGCAGACATTTTGCCATTCTGGCAGAGTTTGTTCATCAGGTCTGCTGTAGCTGGGGAATGCCTGGTTAAAGGCTTCCCACTTGCTGGACTGGCATTGCCTTCAGTGACAGCCCTTCAGCTCCAAGCCCTGACCTGCCCACTCCTGCCTTGGAGAGTGATTGTGCCACCCAGTGCCACTTGTGCTGGGCAGAGGCACTAACAGGGCCACAGACACACATAACCTAATATCTTGTTCAGAACGCTTGCACGGTAATCTCAGTGAGAATACTTTCAGGATTTTTTTTATGAGCTAGAAGCCGTGAACACTGTTATAAATGCTAGCATATAACACTCTGAGAGGAATAATTGCAGCACATAGTTACTTATGTTAATACTATCACATTATCTTGTGATAGCTGTGCAATTAAATGAGTCACCACTACGCCAAAATCTCATTTGTCTCCAAGCACTCCACAAATATGCTGCATTCACTGTCTGTGCTTCGGTCTGATAGCTTTTTAGTCACTGCGTTCTCTTTGTGTTTGGAGAACAACAGATCTGTGGAGCCTTTGAAAAGACGGAGCATACTGTTTGAAATTTAGTAATAGAGGGATATTAATCTAATGAGTGGTTTTCCCAAAATGTATTTAACAAGATACTTTTCTGAGTGATATTTATACAGCAATGTCTGAACCTTAAAAGAGTGTTTTAAGAACAAAAACAATGTTGTGACACAACAGTCTGCATCCTATTTACCCTCCACTCTGACGACAGCCTGTGTACTCCATATTCCACTGGAAAAAATCCCATTGGCACTGTTTTAATTTTCAGATATTCCCAATAATATATGCAGACCTTTTGAGATGAGCAATACTGGAACATCCCAAAAGTGAGCTAATATTCCACTTCAGGAGTGGTCATTTTCCTCAGTGGTAGGAAAATGAACCTAGCAAACAGATAGGAAAAAGCTCATTGATGTTCGGGGGAGAACATTTTAGACAATAAATATGATTTATTGCTTTTGTGTTAGTGTTGCAGATTTTTTGCTGAGGAAATTATATCCTGAATGGGGAAGAAAATAGATAGAAAAACATTCCTTTCCAAGCACAGAGTCTCTTCTGTTTCTTTTCCTTATTAAAATCTGCAGTGTGATTTTTGTTTACTGGAAGACGCCTCTCTGGCCTGGAAGTGCAGCTAGGTCTAAATGTGGGTAGAAATCACTCAGCTTCCACCTAAATCATTGTGGAACTAGAACATTGCCTCAAAGCAAGCAAAAGCCAAGCACAGGCACAACAGCTCCTCTCCTGGTTGCTGCAGCAGCTCAGAAATGAACTGAGGAAAAACAAAAACAGAGTTAAGCAGCTCTTGAGAAAATGTTCCCTGTGGCCTCAGGACACCGTTCTGTTATGGTCAGATGCTGTTAAGGTTTAAGAAAACAGAAATCGGGTGCGTTTATACCCCAGAGTTTAATTGCGACCTTTTGTATTCAGGCAATATCTTTTCCCAGCCCAGGAATTAAATACGGTGCAGCGAGACAGTCCTCAATGTGACATCAAGTATCGTTCTTCCCCTGAAGAAATAAATATGAATGATGAAAGCAGGAATGTGGAAATAAAAGTGTTACTTCCACACTTATAATGCCAGCTAGCACTTGTTACCAAACTTGTGAAAATAACACGATTTACTGTAATAGTTTACACTTGACTAGTGAGGTATAAAATATCTTTATCTTATAGCCATATAAACTATGGTTAAATTAGGCTGAAGAGACACACAGAGCAGTGCCCACAAAAGGATTAGGAGCACAAAAGCATTACAAATACAAGAAGCAGAACATCCTGTTCAAAATGTATGTTGAATGGAATGGAAATGAAAGGAATTAACTAAAAAGAGGATGAAGCAGGTCACCTCTTGGGTAATTCTTAATCTGAAAGAGAAGTTGATTCAGGCTGAGGCTATACAAACCTCTTACTTCCCTGCAGCATTTTGACTGATAGTAAAACACAGACTCTAAATGTGAGAATGGGAAGAGATAACGTAATTAGTCTGATCACTCAGATTTTCACAAAAACAACAAAAGCTTTGCTTTAAGTAGTATCATTGTATTTGTATGCTCTCACCTATCTAATTATTTATGTTGAATATCAGAAATTTTCAAGGCTTGTTTTGCTTTACTTTCACATCAGAATTACTCAGAAATCTGAGGTGAGAGTATCCTTTATTCTTGTGTTTGAGGGAGATAGAGATAGCAAACTTTCCTTTCCAGGTATGAGAATTAGTGTTTCAAAAATAAAAGTAACAAACGAAACAGCTGAAAACAGCTTGAGCTGAAAAACATCTCAGCTGCATTACACTTGTCCCATTTCCCTGATGTGATAAACCTTACACTCTTAAAAGATCTGTCTTTTAAATGGAAAATCAAACGGAAAACCTCAGTGCTTTGGGTTTTTTTATACGTCATGAAATATTGAACAAAAAAGAGGTCATAAGCCATTTTGTTGACTTTATAGGTCTCGTGAGACTTTTTCAGGCTCTCTTCTTGTTTGCTGCTGTACATCTGGAGTGAGAGTCATGCAGAGACAAGATGGCAGGTGTAAGTTGCTCTTGGAGATGTAATACATTTTCCCCCACAGCATACAAGACAAACGTTTCCTTTCCTGTTTCCATCAGAAGGATAAAAAAAAATTTTGGGCCATGCTCTTGCCCCCAAAAACCAATTTTTTTTTTCCAAAAGTTCCAGCATGACTGGGGTTTCCTCCTATAAATTGAAATATGCAGCTTCCTTTTGTTGGATTAAAAGAAGAAGAAGAAAAAAATAGTTACTACCATGGGAAAAAAGAGGTTTCACATATTCTCCTAAAATAATGATTTAATGTTGTAATTGGGCTTCTAAAGAAAGGGAAAATTAATATTAGTAAGACTTAGTGTGCACTAAAATTAAAAAGTCTATGTCTATAGCCACAGCAACCAAATTACTCAGGAAACGTGGCCACGTGAGCTTGTGAGAGGCAGAGAAAAGTTATAATCCTTCAGGGAGTGGAGCGGCTCACACCACCCCGGCCAGCCCCGGCTCTTCCCAAATCGTGCCACCGGGTGCCGCTGCAGGAGAGAAAAAGGAAATGTTTTTCCAGGCCGTTGGCCAAGGACGAGAAACATTAATTTTCGTGATTCTGCACTCGCGCCTAGCTGAAATAGCGTTTTCCCTCCTAGTATACATGCAGCCTTCTTGTATTAGACTTCTATATCATGAGTTATTAATTTTGCTGCTCTGGAAAGTTATTGGGGAGAGAAAATAATGTTATAAAATCTGTGTGTGACTCACATTTGGCAGAAGGGCAATACAAAAGTTGATGGACTGAAATTATTTCATTTTGCTTAGAAAACCCCCAAGCCTTCAGTATGCAATTCTGTCGCAGATAAATCTCTGTGGTCAGTTCTGATTTCACATCCTTTTAATTTTTTTTCAAAAAAAACCTCTCTAAATCGCAGCTGTCGGCACAGCTGGTTCTCCTAAAATTTTTACATTTTTGCAAATATTCAGCAAATAGTTTGCAGCTAAAATCCAGGAGGGGAGCCCAGCAGTCCTAGCACAGCTGACCTACTCAGTAGCATTCAGGCCAGCCGGAGAGAGATTCACTCACTGTGCTTTCTTACCTGAGGTCTGGTTGATTCTCATTTCATTGACAAGTTGGTCAAATTCCCCAAGAAACAAAGAAGGATTCTGGCAGAAACTAACAATGCACGGATGTTATTAGAAATTGTAATTAGAAAGAAATTCCTATGTTCTGAGGATGTGCCTAGGAACCAAAAGCCAGTATCAAAGCACGTGTCTCTGCTGCATACTATTAGACTGCTATGTATTATTGAAATATGCAAATCATGGCTATTAAAGATAAATTCAAAGAAGCAGCCAGAGGAGTAGAAAGCTTGCAGGTGGCATGCCAATTGTTTAAAGATGCTGCACCAGAGACTAACAGCAAACATTTACTGCTTATCAAAAAAGACTTTAAAAGGACCACACGCACACAGAAAGCTGGCATGACAAAACAGAAATGTGAAAGCAGTTGTTAGAAGTAACAGTCAGTCTTCAAAAAGTGGAAATTGTGTTGAAATGAGGAAAACAGAAAAGAACATAAACTCTTATACGTTTAATATAGAGCCTTTATAAAGTGGGCCAAGAATATTTTGAGGAATAACTTGTGATAAGCACAAGGATGAATAATAAAACTTGCTCTAAACACATCAGAAGCATGAATTGTGCCAGACAGTTTATAGGCATTCTATAATGTTTGGGCTATAAAAGGAGTATTTGAAGGAGATAAGCCCAGAGCTGAAAGGCTAAATGAATTTTTCACATTAATGTTCTCCATGGACAAGCTTAGGCTGGTTTCAACAGCAAAACCTTTTTTGGGTCCAAGTCAAAGAAATTATCTCAATGTAAAGCGTCAGAGAAGAAATTTTAGATTAGACAGAACCAAATGGTAACAAATCAACTAGATTATATCAGGCTTTCAAAATACTTCTAAAGGAAGTCTGATATATGTGACAAATTATTAATGCGATGTAACTAGACATGCAGATTGGCCTCTTTTCCAAAGGAATGGAATGTGGCAAATGTAATGTTCGTTTTGTTCTTAAATTCAGTGGGACCTCAGGAATCACATCCCTATAAGCCTGATCTCCTGTAGCAAGCTCATACAGCTTTTTCAAAAGAAGGATATAAGGCACAAATTATTAGAGTTTATTGAATGACTCAGCGTGCAAGAGAATGAGAATGATTTGGATGATACATGATGAATGATATATCATAGATGGATTTCCTAAACCTTTGAGTGAAGATCCTTCATTAAAGCACGCTGAAGAAAGCAAGCATGAGATAAAGCAGGCTTTCTCAGATGTCCATATGCAATTGAAAGAAAATCTTCAGAAATCAGGACAGGGAATGAATGGGTAGCTTTCCATTTTCACTATGGCAGAGCGTTACTCGTAGATGTTCTCCAAGATTTGATGTTCACTTCTGGGCTACTTTATATTTTGAATGTTTTAGAAAAGAAGTAAATAGTGAGGTCATAAATCAGCAGATGATGCAAACCAAGAGTGACTTGTAATGGGATGCAGGATGTCCTCTCAAGACAGAGCAATTTGGCAATAAATGGTGGAAGAAATTCAGTATTAAATACAGAATAATATTAATGGGGAGGAAAAAAGCCTCCTTAGACTTATTCAAGTGCAGCTTTAAATAGGTTATGACAACTACAGAAGGAGGTGTCTGAGTTCTTTGGGAGATACCGTATGCAAATATCAGATTAATATTCAGTAATGGCAAACAAGCAAAACCCCAAATGATTAGCAGAGGGAAATGGTGAATAAAACAGAAATCAGGATGCAATTATAAGCATGATACAATTTGCAGATCCAGAGTTATAAATCTGACCCATATTTTGAAGACTGTGCATTGTTCTAGTTGAAAATACAGTAATGATGGCAATAAGTGTAACCAAAGATAAGGTATGGCTACCACAAAAGATGGAACTTACTAGAGAAAGCATACTTTAACTTGGATGAGAAATATCTACTTGGGATATAAAATAACAGAGGTTATGAAATCTTAGTAGCATGGAAAAAAATGAATAGGGAGGGATTCTCCTTTCTATCACAGTTTAAGAACTGGGCTTAGTGAAATGCCTCTTGCAGATAGTAGGTTCAAAATCAAAAGAAGGGAGTGGTTTTTTATTTTTTGTTGCCATGGAACAGTAGCCGCTGTCTCAGCAGCAACTCCTACTCTACAGAGATTTGAAAAAGCCCACAGAGACAAAAGAGCATTAGATAAAGAGCTTAACTGTACCTCAGTCAAGTATAAACAAACGTGGTTGTCAAGGGTTTATGAGAGATAGACACTAGCTCAGGGAGCTCTGTTGTGAGAGGGAACTGAAATCCGTAGGCTTGAGGAAATGGTGTGTTGGGTTCATCTAAGAAAGGAGTCTATTGATTGCCCTGTTCAGATGTACCCCTCTCATTTACAGTGGAAAATCAGAAGTCAAAACTTAGGATTTTCATTAACATCTTGACCATTACTTCTGAATGGGATATGTTCCAACTAGATTTTGTGATTTGTACGTCAGTGGATCTGGCCCAAGGTAGCTCCAGTACCCAACAGGCAGAACAGCATGCCTTCTACATGCAAGAGGCACAGATAGGCCCTGCCACAGGATTTCTCCCATCCTGAACTACAAGCCAGGTGTGTGACTTACCAGCTTCCAATGGGACTGTCTCCTTGCATAGGAGTCTACGAGAGACAGGGAGCATTCAGGTCTTTTCAGCACTACGGTCCTGTTGTCTTTGCCACAGAGCTATCTTGAGTTAAAGTGATACATCTGTGCATTTTTTGTGCAGACGCTTTTGCTTGAAAGACAGTGTGAAAGGAGTTAAGGTAGATTGCAGTTTAACTCTTCAGCGGAAAAAGCTCCTACAAGCTAAGTATCAGTGTTTCCCCAATATGTATTTCTGTATAGCACTTCTCCTTTTGCAGAGTAAACCTCTACTGCGGCCAAAAGAAATGCTAGGCACTATGAGGTACAGGTTGCAATGACTAATAAAGATAACTGTGTGCACAACCAGTGCAGGTGACCATGAAGTTCCAGGCAATCCAGAAATCATTTTAGATACAGTAGTTCACAACTATGTCCAAGTTAAGTCCTGGGGGTTACTTATATTTTTACAGATTTTTAGGAATTTGTAAGGATTAGTAAGTTATTGCTGAGACTTCTAGCTAATTAAGTACTTAGTTATGATAGCAGAGTAAGAGTAGAATGATATATGAAATGGCTTACCTCTGACACAGAGAGGTCATCTGGTTTTGTTAATGACATAGTAAAGCCATAAACCTTACTACATATGAATCTATTAAACTGTAGTGTGTGTAGAATGGGAAATTGAAGTGCAATATCATCAAAATCTCTGAAAAGACTTTTATAAGGTCACAATATGCTGACATCAAACATTTTAGTTTAAGGTTAACATCTTCTAATAATACATTTGATAGCTATAATGAGACTTTCAATGGAAAAATTATTTAACTGTAATATTTAACTTTAAAAATTGTAGACCCCAAATGTATTGTGGCATATATTACCTCTATAAATTAGAATTAATGTATACATTACAGAATTACAAGAGAAAAAGGACCATGTTTTGATTAATGGAATGGTAGTAGCTCGCTTGTTTCCGCAGAGTGAAAGATGCTATGGATATGGAAGAGAAACAAATCGTGAAGAGATTTAGCTTCTTAATTTCTCCTTTACTTCTGTCGTGCAAGCGTAATATATTCTGTACTAGTTTCCTGGGAACTTCAGAAGGATGAACTTGAAAATAAAAAAGAAAGACTGTCTTTCTAAGCAGCCTTTGTCTAGAAACCAACATTCATATGAAAGGCTGAACTGTGTTATTTCAAGCTTTAGCATATATACCTCACCAAATAAGGGACCAGCCAACTTATGTAAAAGAATAACCTGCCTCTGAGCAGAACTTATTAGCTTGGGCACGGTTCCACAACAGCATGTCCAAACAGCTTTTGGATTGAATGTATCTCCCATTTTGCACCTTAGAAAATGAGCTAAGCTATTCCACGACTGTCTCCACCTGACTACAGAGACATGCCTTCATAATACAGCTTGGACCAAGGCCCTTCCCCAGCTTGCTGACACAAGTTGGCTGTCAACCTCTCTTACTTCCCAGCTGATGTGAGGCAGTGGCAGCATGATGAGTTCAATATTTATATTTACAGGGAAGTTATTGGATGGGCATTAAATGTTCCTTAAAGATGTTGTGTGAAAGTAAACAGCTCTCTCTGCTTCCTTACTACCTTAAAATAAGGATTGTGTGGAAAATGATTGGAGTTAAAACTGAAGACAGCGAAGAGGCAGAAGCTCCTGGCCTTAGCCCTACAAATCAGTCAATCTCCAGCAAAACATAAACTGTGCTTGAATAAAAATTAGGAACTCTTCATTGAAAAACACATCTTCGTCTGAGGAGCACCTATGGTTCAGAGGAGAAGGACCATCCAGCAAGAACTCTGCTCTGGCTGCACTCAGTAAGTATTGTGTTGCTGGAAGGCATTTTACAGGGAATGTGCACCTTCCCAAATCCCCAGTTCTTGAGTGCATGCACTTCGGTCAGTTCTGCTCCCCCCCTGTCTCTCTTCTCGAAACCCAGCACATTTTGGATTCAACATCTGGCATGTATGTAACAATTTCAGCATTATGGAAACATTGTATAACTACGTGATTGCATGCTACAGAGGAACTTGATGAAAGCCCAAAGCAAAGAAGACCACATAAACAAAATATTAGAAAGAAAAGTAAAGATAGGGTTCAGCAGCCAGAAAAAGACAAAAACAACACCCCTCAAAAACATAGGAAAAGAGAAGGAGCAAGGAGGAGAAAGAAACAATAAGTAGTTTAAATATGACATTGATTACAAAGTTGCTTTATTGTTCATGTTTGGCAGTGCAAGAGGAAGGGGAAAATAGCTTTTTGGAATGCTGAATGAACATTAATATTGATGGGCTCATAAAAGTAAATTTGGGTTTCTCGAGGGAGAAGAGTGCAGACACTCCTTTGCCATTTAAAGCTGAAGTTCATGTGGAGGAGAGTCACAAAAATCTTCAGTCTGTGTACCATGAGTATTCAATAGACCAAATATTTTTGGCAATGTGCCTGCTTAGATGAGTGTGTTAGTGCTGCCTGCTGGGTTATGTAAGGGGGGAATACTGCAGCAGAGACAGTGAAGCAGGAAGCCTGAAATGTTCCAGAAGACCAACTGGGATTTCCCCTGCTGCTATTGTCACAGCAGAGCCACTATTTTTAATTTAACTAGTAAAAATTAATTTACTTGTCTTATTCTAAACTTAGTCTGCTACCAAAGGGAAAAAAAACCCCCAACCCAACAGGATTCATGCAATGCTAGTGGGATTTTAAACATGCTAGAGTTTAAACACTAATTTCCTGACTGGAGGGGAGAAAGCTGGAAGACCAAGCAGCACAGACACTCCATGTCTGCCTCATGCAGTACGGTGATGCTTGGTGATGGGGGGAAATACTTGGCTGTGGTGCAAAGGTGATAGAAAGCCAAGTGAAGCTGGCAACTGTGCTAACATAAACCAGAAAATAGCCAAAACTCTTGAGGGGATGCATCGTTAAAAAAAAAAAAAAGGCAATGTGATGTCAGTAGTTATTAAAGCAGAGGGATGGGAACCATAATGCCTTGATTTCCAGTGTTGTCCAAGTAACACACTGAGAACATAGTCCTGCCAGGTACTAAATGCCTTCTCACTTAGGCTCTTGTCTATTCAGGATATTGTTGTGCAGCCTTTTCATATTCACCTGCTTTAGCCAAACATTTGGACTACAAATACAGTTCAAAATGCTCCTCTCTTGCAAGCTAGAGGCAGACACTTTGTTGCATCTTTGTTTCTAGGATAAAAGCATTATGTACACAGACAAAAACTTTTAAGAGTAATTATCTGAGAGTCTGGTTCCAATAAGATGTATTGTCTTTTTTGATATTTCCTTTTTTGAGTGGTAGTATATGCTGCAGTAACATAAATCCTGTGACACATCTCTGCAGGGTGTATTTGCACATGATAAATATACAAAACAATATTAGCTCTACCATGGCTGAGTTGCTGATGAAAAGACACAGTAAGAAAGACAGTGAAGCGTAAAAAGTCATGTATTAGTCACATATGAAGTTAGAACTAACAGTTCTTGGACCCTGACCCAGAGTACTTTTCCTTTGGCCAAAGGGTAAATTTGAACATAAAAGAGAAAAAGTTTAAACGTGTCCATGGTTACTTGAATCTCAGAGCTGAATGCATGGCCTAGGAGAGACGTGACTTCAGAGATGGAGAGGAATGTGGGAGACTGTGATGAGTATTGATACATTCTGAAAAATTAGGAAGTGACTAACAAGTACTGCACTTACAAATAATTGCTTTCTAGAGATTTATAATCTGTTCAGTGATTTCCATGGCACATCCCATCACAATCCCTGGCTCCAGTCCTGATATCCCCACTAAGTTCCTTGTCTAGTCATTCTGTCTTGCCTCTCTCCTCCCTGACTTTAAATCCTACAGTTTGTCCATTATAAATTCTTGGCCCAGTTTTTCTCTCTTTTCACAAGCATAGAGTTTCTTTCTCTACCAGGTTTTCTCATCAATTGCCTTATGCTTTAACTTCACACCCATTTGCTACCTTACATTTCTGTCAGGCAGCTTTGTTCTCTATCAGTAACAGGGAAAAAAGAAAAAAGGAAAAGAAAAAAAAAGAAAACAAAAAGAGTAGATAAAACCCCAGGTAAAACAATCTCTTGGTCCTGACAGGTAAAATCCCAAAGCATCAGCTGCAGCTAGGAAAAGCTGAGGATATTGCACCTTTTGGAATTTCAGGTGAAAAGTGCAAGTGAGTCCTTTCTGAGCACTGATGAAGAGATTTTCCAAAGACTTGGACCCCAGTCAGGCTTTTCGCTGAACAAGGGAATGGACATATTCATTGCCCAGAAATTGCCGCCTTACAAATTTCACATTTTCCAAGATGTGAAGTGCTGCAGCTGTTCAGAGAAAAGGTTGTGAACAGGCACAAACCCACAGTAATGGTAAAAGAGCAAACTGTTAGAGCCCTGTGAAGTTATAGCAAGACAATATAGGGTATTATCCCAGAAAGTGGCAGACAGACTTACTCATAGCTGATGCTATCAGCACCACCTCTTACTGCAATTCACACATAGTAAACTCATAGTTTTTCTGCCATAGTTAGATTTTGTGTTTCTGAAACACATCGTAGGGTGATTTTTTTCTTGAATGCTTATGGCCAAAAAAAATCCTCCTGTTGATTCTTGTGATTTACGTATCAGTTTACCATTTAAAAATAAGTGCTGTGTAAACGACACAGGGATTAACGTAACACTGTGGGAAATTGTAACCCATTCATGTGCCAAGGTTTCATCTGGTTGCTAAAGGCAGGAGCTTCAGCTACATCTCTAAAATAATTGACACTTCTTTCTCTGTAGCTCTGAGTCTGCAAAGTATCAATTACCTTGCATGAAGCCCCCAAATCTGTAAAAACCGTTTTTGACTGAGGGTACTCAGCTCCTGGAACACTGAAAATCAATATACCAATTTTATCTGGATGTTCTGTTCAGTCTCTTAAAACTCTTGTCTTCTGCCATTATAATTTACACTGTTGTATATTCAGCTTGCAGACACCTTTTCTGTTGATCACTTAAAACTTTGGCATGACTCTAAATAAAATATGCAGCATTTTTTTCTGCATACCAGATGTGGATTAACTAAATGATGCTTGTGTTCCTAGAAATCAAAATCCAAAAATATACTTGTGCTTAATCATTAAATATCTATTTAATCAACCATTAAACCATTAAACTATGGGATATATTTAATCAACCATTTTCCAGACCAGAGAAACATGGTTTTTATATGGTAAATCAGTCTGTGTAAGATTATCCATATTTTTTCAGATTTCCCAAGGTGGTTATTTTAAATGGCATAAGGTTTTTCTTTTTTTTTTCTCTTTCATCTGGAGTATCACAAAGTGCTAGACAAACTATAGCATTGAGCATATTTCTGTGAGGAAATATGGCAAATAGTGACAAACGGGAAATCTGTGTGCCGTTTAAAGACAGATTTAAAAAACAACAAAAAATTCCCCCACACTTCAACAACCCAGGATCAGGTTTAAACTGTTGGGATGGTTACCTCCCTGGATACGAATCTTTGACTCACCTTGTACCATTCTAATATTTTAACTGAAGAATTAAGTTTGATTACAAGAAGGACAGGTTTGCACTGGGGAGTCCAGGTTCCTCACAAGCTCTGCTTGTGGCCCTTGTTCCTGACTCTATTTATGGCAGAGGCTGCTAGGTGAGCTCAGTTCTGGGTAGTTTTGCAATGTGCACAATCACCCTGTAGAAAACAGAATTATTGTTCCCTCTGATTAATAATTATTATTGGTTTAATGGAGCTTTACAAAATACAAATTGAAATACATTCATTTCCATGCAGGCTCTCAAAATCAAATTAATCTAACTGTGATGAAGACAGAGCCTGTCCCTTTATGGGCCTGTGACCCATCTCTCATCTGCTTTGAGGAAGGTTTTCAGGGTGGAAAGAGTGGTGCTGTGGACAAGGCACTGGAATGGCTCCTGACACAGCAGTGCAACAGGTTTATCACATCCCTGGTGGCACCAGGCAGTTTTGCTGCAGACAACTTTGTGCATATCCCTGCTTCTGAACTAGGAGCCTGTGTAGGTGAGCTCCCAGGAGACAATGCTGATGCCAATCTCTTTGATAACCGACCAAGACTCCTGAGCTTCCCATTCCTTCTGGAATCCACTGCCAAAGCCTGCAAATACTACAAAACTCTTTGCTCCTTTCATCCAAATGTTTTTACACCCAACTCTATTTTCCACTGGAAAGCCCTCCATTCCTTCTTGCATCCCAACGCTCATCCTGCAGCCCTGCAACGACCACAGGGCCCCCAGTGAGCAGAACCCTGTTTAGCTTTGCCCTGTGCCTTACTAACTCCCCTGCCAGAACTCCTGCCCCAGCCTGCCACTCCTGCTCTGCCCATCCAGCTGCTGCTAGACCCCCACCTCTTACACTCCTTTGCTCTCTTCTTGACTGCCATGGCCACCTAAGGGTGGTGCCTATCTATGCCATGCCCACCTATTCCCTCCTTCCTGCCCACCGAGAAAGACTCAGCCCTTCTGATAGCAGCTCACGAGCAGGCTCCAGACTTGCTTCCTTCAGAGGGTGCCCTCTGTGAAAGGCAGTATTCGAAGATGTATTCTGGAAACAAAAGGGAGTAATCTCACTGCAACACTAAAGAAGGCAGGAGGAATTGTGAAAAAGAACAGGGCAGAGAAAACCCCAAACCAAAACAAAGAACATGGGTCTAGTGAGCATGGGAAGGGGAGAGATGGAGCTTCAGGACCTGAGAGAAGATGGCGGTGGTATCAAAGACTGAGAATTCAGGTGATTTTAATGAGTGCAGAGTTGAAAGGAAGGAATGGAGGGAAACAAACGTGCTAATGCACATCAGGAAGGTCGCTTCATTTTTGTGATTGTGGAAAACTGTGAGGAAGTGATTTTATTTATGGTTTTGTTTGCTTTCACCAGAAATAAACCAAAGAGCATTATCCTGTGCTGGGATAAAAGCTGCAGTCTGTGGCAACCAGCAGACCTTGCGTTGGATACCACCACAGAATGTGGATGTGATGCCACTGCCTTTCAAACAAAAAACCATTTGCTTTTCCAAATTGTCATGGAGAGCCACTGACAACCCGGGCGAAGGGGTTTGACAGGCACTCTCGGAGTGTCACAGCCGCCCGTGATGGCAGCAGCGCACCCGCGTTGTGACACCGCTGTGCACAAAAGCCCGCAGCCACGTCCCTGCGGCCTCGCTGGGGACAGAGGATTATCGCCCGCTAATCCGCACCAACAGCTGACTCCGGGCTCTTTGTTGTGCATCGTGCCATCGCATGACTGCGCTCGCTGCACCCATTGCGTGCACCCCGGCTGTTTCTGTAACCCTCGGCCGGTGTGCAGAGCTCTAGGATGCTCTACGCTCTGTAATGTGCCCTTTTTTTGCTTATGGCTTCCATTGTCATGACACTAGAGGGTGACAAAGATTCAAACGAGCGCCGCGACGAAACCATTAAAGCTGGAAACTTGAAATTCGGATGAATTTTTTAAAGCTGACAAGTCTTCCGGTGGAATAGGCATGAAGATCCAGCGCTGCTAATGGCATTTTAATGGAAGCTGGTGCCACTTAATGGAAGCTTGTTTGATTTGGATCAACCCTGAAACAGATCGTTTAAAATTAAGAAAGTGGTAACAAGCTTTTTTTTTTTCGGGGAATTTTCCAGAACAGAGTTGAAAAAAATCGAGCATTTTTGGGGTTTTTTTTGGAGTGGTTCAAAACACGGTGCAAAATAAAGCAAATTTGAAGCAGTGATGGGAAATCTGTGTTTGTGGAAAGTGTGAACAAAGAGAAGACAAAAACACGTAATCAAATTTAAGCACAAAGAAGTACAGTTGCTGATATGAAAAGCAGTTTTCAGTTGTAGAATTATGTAGAAAAAGATCACTTTTGTGTATGTCATACTGTTTCCAAATCTGAATACATTGGCTAAAGAGTGAAAAAGGTCCAGTTGCTTTACAACACTGAGGTTCAGAAAATCAACCCCGTTTTCTAAACCAGTCTCATAATTTGCTACGGCATTTTTATGGGCATGCAATTTATGTTTCACATGAAAACAGCGTTTGGATATGTAGTAGCCACTCAATAACACACACATAGCAAGAGATCCAGGATCAAATCAACCATGTTTTCACTTTCAGACACTGTAGCAACCATGTTAAGCCTTGCATCACTTAAAACATGGTCTATTATGTATGTAACATAGTTAAATTATTTAAAAATAGTAAGAAATGCACTACTGAGTTAATTACCTTAGCTTTATTTGCCAACTCCAAGTAATTTTTGAGTGAAATTTGCATAATGTTACCAGCTCCCAGGGTCTTATCATGGAATTTGATAGACATTGGAATGTACTGGCACTAAGAAGGGTGTAAATCTCAGCTTTCATGTCTACAAAATATTTCCAGGCTGCAAGACAGTGGAAAAGGAGTGGAAAAGAAATGAATCTAAATTTCCAGTGTCTGAACTGCAATGAAAAGAGCTTCCTTTTGTTATTTTAAAGTGTTATTTTAAATTTTATTGTTATTTTTAAAATGTTTAGGCGGTTTTGTGATGTTTGGGCTCTTATTCATCACTCTCAGGGCTTGCTGTTGGCAATACAGCATGCAAATGGCACCAGTCTGTGCTAGCGGGATCCCCGATTGCAGCGAGGAATTTACCCCACCCTTTGAAATGAGCAAAAGACATGTAAACCCCTTTCATGGAAACTTTGGAAAGAAATAAGAGATTTGGTTAAAGATTCTGGCTGCTTTAAGCACTTGGCCAAATCAATGATGTTTAGTGGTCAGAATAAGACACAGACTGTAATATCTGCTATTGCCAGAACTAAGGCAACCCGTCACCTAACAGACCAAAAGTGCCTTTGCCATCTCTATCCCTCTGCACAGGTGCCCTCCTGGATGACGTAGCATTTTCTGGCAGGTAGGTTGGGATGCCATTTTTGTGGCATCTGTACACAAGACAAAGATCAAAGAGAAGGTGCATTTTTGCCAAGGGAGGATGAAAGCCCCACATGGACTCTAATGCGTGTGTTCCCCACTTTGGATAACCCCGTGGGAGAGGGAAGGTCACCTCCTTTGGGGCTCCCCATGCTTGAGTGAAGCAAAGAGGGCAGGATGCTGGTGCAGTACAGGGGACTGGGAGAGAGACTCTTCACATGCTTTAATAGTCCACCTTTTGCTCCAGTTTTCTCTCTAAAACTGTATTCCTACTATAAAAACTTCTGTAATGTGTTTTGAGATCTCTGTAGTCCAACAGAAACACTGGTAAAAGCTTGAGATGAGGAAGTTGCTGTTGTAGACGTGTGTAGGCTGAGCAATGAGGCCTGAAGTCATCCAGTCCAACTGCAGGTGCTCACCACCATGAGTGTGTTGGGGATGTAGCTGCCTTTGGTCCCCACATAAGCAGTGACTGGAGAGTTATTGGGCTTTTTGGGCTTGAACTGGCCCTTCTGCCCAAGCCTTAGGTGCCATGTTTTCCACTTAAAGAAACACCAGAAAGCATTCCAATGAAAATATGTTTTATAACATTTGCTTTATGCAATCTTTTCAGTGTTCCAGCAGCCCTGAATGGTCCTCAGTGGTAAAAAATGAGGGTTGTAGCCACCCAGCAGTTAGCTGGTCTGAGAGGAAGAGAGGGAATTGCTTTCACACAATGCAAGGACTCAGCCCCAGCAAAGGCATGCTATGGCAATTAGATCACCACATAGAGGGTTCACATAGCCACTGGTGGTTTTGAGAGAAGAGGAACAACACTAATGTGCTCAAGATGCTGTCCAGAGAGAATAATCTACCCTCAAAGACTCTGTCCAAGGGGATATAAGTGGAAGTCAATGAAAAGGGAAGTAACCCAAAGCACAGGGCAGGTGGAGAGCACCTGATTTTACTGTGGAATCTGGGGCTCTACTTGTATATGCAGGACACTTAAAAGAACGGTAGGTGGGAGATACCAAGAGCCCCTGTGGTTAAAACAATGCTGTTGAGTATAATAGAAAGGCATTTGTGTTTGTTTTGCTTGCAACATTTTCGTTACCCCAGTTGTTTGTTCTATTAAGCCACTCAGGGTATGGGTAGGTGTGTGGACAGCCCCGCAGTGTCAGGTATCTGTTTGGCAGCCCTGCAGGCTGGGAAGTGATGCTTGTGAGGCTGCAATGCCCACTGCTGATGGAAGGAGCACAGAGTCCTCCCTCACAGATGGCAGAGGAACCTCCACAGGAGCTGGCTGTGGTCCAGATCACCACCCTCATGTAGAAGCTGCTGTCCGCTGGTCTAGTCGACATAATGAAGCAGTAGATCACCAGATTTTTCAATATGTGCTGTGGAAATCTGTTTGCATTCACACATATGGTCTCTGGAAAAGGGCCTCCAGTGGAAGGCATGAACACAACATCTTGCCAGTTTGTTTTATTCAACAAGCTGATTTGCCATTTAAAGGAAAATGCCTCCTTCTTTTCAGACACTTCTTGTCTGTGGCTATTCCGTATTTCATGAAAAAGATGGAGGGCTTTTCCCCCCCCTTTTTTCCAGACATTTGCATTTTTCTTTCTCTCCCCTAATTCTTCAGTACTTTCCTGCCGCTGGCATATTTTTTCCATATTTTTAAACTATTTTTAATCTCTCTCTTTGTGAGAGATTAAAAATAGTTATCTGTACCTTGGAAAGAAGAAATCTGGATTATTCTGCACCTTTCTCTAAATGACGTTATGCTTTGGCACAGATTGGAAATTGTTTATAGCATTATTAATGTCAGTACTTAAAAAGTTTACCTCATCATGTGCTTTGCGCAGAAACTATGCAGACACAGCATATTCCTCCAGAAACATATAGTTCTGAAGATATTTAATAAACATATAGAAACTATATAATACAGAAAATCAGTAAGTACCTTGTAAATTCCGATTAATCTGCATTTTAGAATCTAAAATTATACACTTACTGGCTTTGATTTCTACAATATTATAAGGTTCCATCTATTTTTTAAATTATCTGGATAAGTGTTGTGTTAAACTACACATAATCTCACCATGATAAATTTCTTGAATTCATCATTGTCATCCAGTCCTGTACTACTAGCTTGAAAACTTTGATGTCGAGCTTGTAAGTCAGCAATAAAGTCACTAAGAAGAAATTGTTTCATAAATACCTCATGAATTGATGGTTGGGGGCCATGATTCTTTGCTGCCATTTACCATTTGTCACCACTGTAGCCTTTGTGAGCTGGATCTTCTTTGGTCCAGATTACATTACTTCAGAAGCAGAGAGCTTATAATGCAATGGTAATAGGAACTTTAATAGTTCTCAGAGAAATCCATAGAGGAAGAGAGCAGTTTAATGGGTTTGTGGCATCTCTTCTACCTCCTCACTTTGGAACATGGGGTGAACAGATCAGGTTGGAGCATTAATCCTGGTTCCAATAGTGAGAGATCTGCTGGGAATTGCTGCAGTCAAAACACATTGGAAGTCTGTAATAGTTCTGGCTTTGGGGAGAGAGCCTTCAACAGGAAGGAAGGAAAAAGAAAAGGAACAAAGTTGCTGCACATCTGTTCTCTCCCTTCCGCATAAGCATTAAGTGTGGGTTGTTATGAGTGGAGGGTACTCTTCCACAAAGTTGTCTGTTGATGCTTGGCATCATTCTTAAGTTCACAATACTATTAGATCTAGGGGTAATGTCCCTAGCTTATTACAGATCCTTCTCTCAAGTAAAGCCAAAGGAGCAAGCAAATTCAAATAGGCTAGAAGAAGTGAATTGTGGAGATCTCGTGGGTTGACAGAAACATTTGGGGAAGTTTCAGAAAATGGATGACAAGTAATGTACAAAACTCCATGAGCCAAATCCTCATCTGGTTAATATAACTTTTTTCCTATGAAACTGAAACCCCTAGATTCATTAACAGCAGATGAAGATCTGGTCCTTGTCTGAATTTTTCCAGGCAGACAGCTATTACTTTTGCCCTCAAATACTAGCCCTATTCCTTCAATAAAACTGAGCAGCCAAAAATTCAAAAATTAGGGGGTGGGATATAGGGGGAATTTCAAATTCAAGCCAATAATGAAAACTTTCTTCAATCTAGTCTGGAGTAATAACTTGTGCTTGTCCATGATGGTCACTTTGAGATGGTAAATTAATTCAACTGTGAGTGCAGTTGATAGCAATCAATATGATTGACTGCTGTCAATACACAGCTTTTGTTCAATCTCTCATGTTTTCAAAAGAATATGAAGTCTTCCTTACAGATATACAAAATAGTTAATAATAAGAAGAAAATGCAATTTCTTGTTTGCCCCTTGTCTGAAAGCACTGAAAAAATCCTGCTGGTTTTCCAAAAATAATTCAACTGAATTCTGATAAATATGGTTAAGGTCTGAAAGGTCTCTTTTTCATTAAAAAAACCAACATGGGGAAAACCAAATTTTCCCCCCTTTTTTTACTATGCTGAGGGACTCTGAGCAAAACTAAAACATTACTGTGGTAACTGTACAAGCTGCAAGACATCATTCTCCAGAAAATGACCTTTTTATCTTTCAATGGACATTTCTAATGCCTATACGCAAAAATCTTGCTTTTTGTAATGAATATCTTGTGGCTTTTAAAATGGATCTTTTGTGATTGTTCTTAATGCAGATGTAAACCCATGTGTTTCCTCTAGTTCATACAGGCTTAATGCTGTTACACAGACTCTTTCATTTTTCTGGGTGTCTGTGTGAGAAATGTTGTATATATTGAATTTTATCACTAAACAATACCCACTGTGTTTCCTGTGTTATGTGCTAACACATATTCATCAGTATTTACATTTGTTTGGATTAATATACATATTTACAAGTGGATAACAAACTTCTTTTAAATAATGAGTTCCTTCAGAAAGTCCAAGTACACTTAGTGATCTGGACTGAATAGGTAAGACCCAATACCTCAGAGTCAGAATAGAAACTTTGAGCCCTGGATCACGCAAATGCACAGAAATGTGTGAGAAACCAAGTATCTCATGAGTCTTCACTGTAGTATGTAGAGCCAAGAAAGGTCACAATTTTTTTCTCTCAGCTTCAGTGGTACCAAGTAAAAGAGATGACAGACAGAATCCTTTTATTTTATAGCCCTTGAATTACCCAAGGAATAAGCTTCTCAGCAAAAATTAATGTTGAATGTCATCAGACACATTGAGTCATGTTCTTATCTCAAGCCCACAATATATACAACTTTGTCAGATACCAGTTTTTCATAATTATTTTAAAATAATCAAATAAAGGGACTTTGTCTGGGATTTTGAGTCTGTTAGCAGACAGTCTTAGAGCACAGCAGCTGCTTGGAGGGGTGCTGAAAGTCTTTGTTCAAAGAGAATTACAGCCAAACAAAACATGACTAAGATGGAATTAGTACCAGCTACAAAAGAGGATGTTAAAAAAACCACACATACATATCAGACACTTGAGAACTGATCATGGGCAAGATAAAAGACATGCAAAAGCAGCCAGCTTGTGTGAAATACTCTTACCCTCCCTGCTTGCCTGCTTTCCCAGGGTAATATTGCCCAGGCTACCCGTGTTATGGAGCAATATGAGTCTCAGTGATGAGTAATGGTGACTCCTCTGGGCAGAACCACTCTTTTGGTCACCTCTCATCCAAGCATCCACTTCCTCCTTCAAGTAGCAGCAGGAGTAGAAACTCTGACTGGACTCTCTCATGCTTAATTCTTTGCCTTTCTTTGATGTGCATAGAAAAAAAAAATTACAAGAATGGTTTTATTTCTGGGATGGAGGTTTTTTTGTTTTGGTTTGGTTTGTTCTGATTTCTGTGGCAAAAAGCCTGAGTGTGATTTCAGTGTTGTCCTGTTAAAATAAGTGCAGTTCTTAGGCCAAAACAGACGGAATTCCACCTGACACCCAACCTACTTTTTCTTCATCAGAGAAATCAGTGTTCATATTAAAGTAAACCCCCCCAAAATTGTCATGAGGTTGTATAAAGAACTTAAATATTATTTCATAACTAATTAGAAACATAACTAACAAAAAGCCTTTTGAATATGTTTAGTTGGCAATTTGTTGTTAGCAAATGGTAAGATGTCAATAGCATCTAGTAAGACATCAATAACTTCTCAAGGCCAGCTTAGAAGTGGAATCAAATAACTAAGCATGAAAGAAAGGGGATCTTCATGGCCTTAAAGTATCAACAGCTCAGAAGTAAAATTTTAGAACAAACAAACAAAAAACCAAGACCAGTCTTCCAATTTAATGAGGTCTTCTGTGACTTCTGCAAGTGAACCATGGTATCACTTTTGCTTTCTGCTGCTGTAGTTTCTGCCATTGTGCTCAATGAAGATGTTTTTACTAAGAACCAACCATATTTCTTAATCAGTAAATACCAGCTAAGGTACATTGATAGAAGTGATAAATGAGGTGTAGTTATTCCCAAACAGAGTTGCTTTGGCTTTGCTTCATGCAGTGAACTCTTGCTGTTGTCAAGGAATATTAATTAAAAAGAAGAAAGAGGCTGCAAGTAAAAGTACATGTCAGGTTCTTTTGGAGTGTTAAGTATAGAATTTGGAATTGTTAGCATGTTCCTTACAAATAATATCTGCATATGATTAATAGAATTACTCACTGTTGCCACAGATCTCTCTAGAACTCATGCAAAAGTGCCTCTAGATGAATTACATAATTAATTGCAGCATAAAATCCTATTCACTGATATCAGAAAATGATTTATTACCACAGATATATGCATTCATTCAGGAAAAAAACTTGCATTGTTTTGGATGAAGTAATGTGGCAAAATTACACTTGATACCCTTTATATATTTATCTGAGAACCCTAATGAAAGTTAGATGAAATGACCTTTCAATGCAGTTGCTTTTTAATATAATTTTAATAATGGAGACAATAAATGCAAAGAAAACTAAAAATGCACACACCTTCTAAAATTAGTGCCTATTTAAAGAAAGCTATGTCTAGACTTTAAAAGACTTGAACTGATAATCAAATATTACTCCAGTTACATTTCTGATTTCATCATTATGGAAAAATACCGTAATATGTCCATTAAATTCTGTGTTTTTCCCAAAACTACTTAATAATTTATCACTGCCAATAGTTTCAGTGTGGAAACAGATGTATTTCTCCATGTCTCTATAGTATATTTGCATTCCCCATGAAGGAAAATCACTAGCAGAAGATAAGAAGTTCTACATGGTAGTTCCACAAAGCAACGAAACTTCATTTTGCCTTTTCTCATTAAAAAAGTAACCGAAAAAGAAAATCTTGATTTTTAAGTCCGTCTCAGTTTCTTCTCAAAAAGAAAGTTTAGGTCTCTGAATATCATGTGCAATAGCCTGTGCTGGAGTTTAAAATAGTTGAGACATAGTTACAAAATGTCATGTACCTACTGTCTGAAAACATGAAATATCAGGCTACTACTTTTTGTGATCTTCTCTTTTCCAAAATTCACTGAAGTAAGTGGAAATGTTTCCACTGATTACATGAGTTTTGGAACAGCTTGTGTTCAAGCCGGTTAAGGTTCTGCCTAAGGAAAGATTACAGGAATATGATTCTATTCTGAGAATTTAAGAAAATGCCTATTTTAAGAGATTTCCATTTAACTTTTTTTTGCCAGACAACTGAGTACTTAAACAAAACTGAAAAAAAAATGGAGCTAAAGGAAGAGTAATCTGCTTACTGGATGGCAATCTTTTCTGCTCTATCTTCTTATTATTTTATTCTAAATGCCACTTTTCTTCATAAATATTTAACATCTAAAACTATTCAAATTTCAAGGAAGAAAACAGATGAAATTATTTGACTAATATTTCAATATTGCTGATATTTTGCAAAATATTTATTTAATTAAAGATACTCAGGAAAGTTTAATTAAGTATAAGTAAATTCTGGCATTTGCATTGCAAGATTTAATTGACTTCTTTGACTAATAAATACTTCCCTTTTCTCACATACAGTAGATTAGAAAACTGCTGGAGGTAAACTTTTGAAGTATGGAGAATTGTCTGAGCTTCATGACATCAATTATAGGCTAATTATTCTCAGCTGCTTAATTTCTGTTGGTTCCCCCAGTATTGTAATGTCTATGTTTTGAAATTCTATCAATAAATACACCAATGCTAAAACATTAAATTTATGGCCGGTCCCTTCCAATGAAAGAGATATAAATGAAATAAACTTCTTCATGTCTTATGACTGGTAAGATATGATATAAAATGATTTTTTTCATTAGAAAATGACACGTTTTTCTGGTGTCATGTAAATAGCAAGGTTACAATACAGAAATTCCACATATGGAGAGCAATCTGTCAGTATGATCTTTTTCTCTAATGAGTACATATGGTTTATCCTCATGTTTTCTCTGAACACTTGTACCTAACCCACAGTATTCCAGAGCAATCAGATATTGTGGCAACAAGCCCACACACGAAAAATAGAACTTTGCTTATGCAGGGAAATCAAAAGTTTGCTATCATATATATATATATCTCTATGAAGGGGTTTTTCCTTAGGAGGAAAAGAGGCAAAAACGTCAAACTGTTTTCAACAATGAAGACTGACTGGCCCTGCCAAATGTAGCTGCCTGTGATAACAGAGAACTGGACTGATGACTCAGTCCTGCATTCCTGTTTAGGACAAATCTGATTTGGTCTATAGAAAATGTTGTAGGAAATCTCTAGGAGGCAGCTAAAAAGGAATTGAATAAAGGTAACTATATTTTATTCACTATCTGTACGTAGGCAGAAACTAGTCTGTTTGGCATATGTTACAACTTGTATTTCATTTCTTCTCATGAATCTCAATAAAGTATGGCTTTATAATCACTTGTGCACGAGTTAGCGAGTCCTGAACCTCCTAAAGAGGAAGGGGTTTTTTTGGGTTTTTTTTTTGGTGGTTTTTTTTTTTTGTTTTTTTTTTTTTTTTTTTCCCAAACTCTAATCCCAACTGTATGGTGTGAACAGAGCCCTGGTTTTGGCTCTATTGCTTTGGCTGCTTCCATAGTTGTGACATTTCTTCGACACTTGGTGATGCCACCAGCACACGGGGTACCAAGGTCTGCTTTGGAGATCAGCTCTGTGCTACAGAAAGAATGTCATGAAGAAAATCTTCCTGGGCTTACCTGACCCTGGGGTCCCAATCAGTTGGACTGGCTCTACTCTTCCATGTAACACAGGAGGGGTTTGTGAAGCCCTGCTGCACTTCAGCCCCTTTCTTCAGGGTTACTAAGGAACCCAAAACTGAGTGAAACCCCAAAAGGAACAGCTTTTCTTCTAGCCAGGAAGATTATGGCTAGCCCATCTGGCACTGACCCATCAGCTGCCTGTGCTTTGGTAGTAGACATCCGTAGGGATTTTATACCAAAGGTCTGGGGGAAAGGAAAGGGATGAAAGAGGAGGTTAGCAAACTTGCTGAAATGCTAACTCGATCTGAGAGATCTGGGATGTGGATGAGAATTACTGCCTCAGTGGACATACTTCCAGGTAGCACCTAAAAAATACATTCCTCAGCTCTGCAGATGAGCTCAGCTAAAGAAAAGGAAATGTGGCATGGCTTCCATATTCACATCCCTGCATCATGCAGAAAGATGGTCTTGAGGAAATACACTGTCACCATCAGGGGAAAGAAATGATAACGTACCTTTAGCGCTTTGTTTCCTGTTGCTTTTATGTAGTTACAAGATTTTGATAATGTTAAAAACTTTGCATGCAATTTTATTACTCCTCACTCTTTCTCATGTATTTACATAGCAATACAGAGCACAGTCAAAACCAAGTACCAACAAACATGAGTCCAAACTGAGCACTTTTAAAAGCCATTGCAGACTTTATCTGCCAGCTGAAGAGCAAATCAAGGCATAGAGAAGGGTGCTGATGCTATGTGAAATCAGCCTCTGCTGACCAGCTCTGCCTTTTCCCAAACTATATCTGATACTTGGTCTATTTTGTGTAAAGCTACCTTGAGTATCTCAAGTGAACTCTGCAATCTGTAGGACAGATAGTTACAAACCACAGCATTCAGCAGAGCTGGCCTTGGAGAAATGTGTTTGCAGCCCATTCCTTGAGGTGGCTGTGTCCTAGGCCACCACAGGATGAGTTAAAACCAAAGGGCTATTTATGAATAGCAAATACTTTGCAAGTATTTTTAATCTGAATAAGAACAAAAACAAAGATTCTTTTTCCCTGGATTGATGAATTTGTGGGGATAAAGGATAGATTTTGCCTTGTTCTCATTTTTTCATGGGTGGCAGTATACAGAACAGATGAAGTTATCCCTTCTCTAAAGTCTGAGCTCTTCTTCAATTTTGCGACACTGCTGGTGTGGAGAAGGAGTTCAGATTCCCCACTCATGCCACAAGCACATGGACTGGAATGAAACTACAAAAAAATGTGCTGGTTTTCATGGGTCATTATAGTAATTAGTTCTAAGCTGTGCCAGCACTGTCCTGAAACTACCAAAGGACTTCATGATAAAGTACTTCACAAGTAACTTAGGCAAACCTGACTGTAATATTAGTCCATACAATTTCAGAAACTAACTAAATGATGTGACGATTATATTCACTTGTTATGCCTAATTTGGAGTCATATCTAGAAACAGAATTGAATGTGACACAAGTTCAAAAATGTACAGACTACCAAAGCTTTTCCTCATCAACTTTTGTCTGAAAGTTTGATCCAGGCTTTAGTCTTGGGTGATAGATGTTTTTATCAGCACTGGGGGAAAAGCCAGAGTGGAAAAAATTATGAGGCTTGTGTCTGTCACATTTTATGGATTGACATAAGGTTTATTATTGTTCAGCAATATTAGATTGACGTAGAAAGAGAGATTTATTGGAACTGTTCTAATATCAAGATGCTTCTGCAAACACAAAAATAGATTTAAGACCCAAAGGGTATCCAGGCTCATTTCAATGTCATGTACAAGTTTGGCAGTCCTCTTTGTTTAGATTTATCTGCTCTGTTGCTGAGTCCATAGTCTCTAAGACTGTCTCCTTCCTGATTATTACAGCATTATGGATTTCACTTGCTGTAAATAGGAGAAGTATTTATATAATACTTTCACAAAATATTATTTTAATATTAGATAATTTTTATGTAATAAAATTATAGCAGTAGTTATTAATAATTATTTCCTTTCAACAGCATAATATTTTTTTTAGATTACCTTTTCTAGAGATTTCTTAACTGCACCGGCGACAGAAAAACAAAACAAAATAATGAAAATACAAATAAATCTCAGCTGACAAAACAACATATAACTTAGGGTATTATTTTCTCTTCCTCTAAATATAAAACAGATTTCACATACCTTTCCTGTGTTTATCTAGACTTTTCTTCCATAAAACTTATGACTGCAAGGATTTGCAGACCTCATGCAAGAATTATTTTTGATCAAAATTTCACAAACATCCAGTGATTATTTTGTTAGCCGTGTGGAGACTGTGAAATCAATAGCCATTTTGGAAAATTGTTGCCTGTCAGAGATAATGTTTATCAAGCATTGTTCTGGTATTTTATGCTTTTCACTGTTTTCCCACTATCTGATTTTCACTTCCACATGAAATATTTTTGAATGTTATCTTCCTACTGTTGTTGTGCATTGTCTTCAATGAAACTGTGCCTGAAGAGAAAATAAACATTCTTCAGCTTTCTGCTCTGATCATTTGGCAGCACCTTCTCACTGGTTTCAGTATAAAGCCCAGTTTCTATTCTCTTGTACACAGTGGCAAGGTGAAGCAAAACACTTTTAAAAGCCTAAATACATGTTTGAAATTGCAAGAATGGAAGGGGAAGCAGGAGGTGTGGGAATACATACTCGATATATTTAATCTTTGATCTACTGACCCGAAACAGAACATTCCCGTTTTATGACTTGTTTCTTGTGCTGATGATCTAAGTGAATTTATTGTCCGTAAATCCTTCCTTAAAACTCACCTCCGCCCTGATGTATACCCTGACCTTTGCAAGGCAGCTGGGCTGGGTTCTCTTACCTAATTTAGTCATCTAAAAGGCATTTGAGCACTAAATATAGACCAGTTACCTAGGTGCCTACTGCAGTCAATGGACATGACCACATGCAGAAAGTGATTCATCACATCCTAAAATATGTTGGATGAATGGCCCATTTCATGGATGTGTCACTCTCCATGGGCTATGGCTACAGCCCTGGTGTCTAAGACCAAATACATTACTTTTACACAGCTAAAGTCAGCTGAGCTAAATCCCACTCCTGGCGTCCCCCTTGGATTTCCTGTCTTGATTGAAACAGTCCTATTGTTTCTTGGTCTATCTTGTCTGTGGTAACTATACATAATCTTATTTATTGTAGACATATGTTCTGGTTTCAGTTCTTTTTTTCTCCTACACACAAATTTCAAGCTCTTTAGAGAAGGGACATGAAGAAGTCCCTTCCTCCCCAGTATCCCACTCTCCTCCTCCCCCTAAAAGAACAATAAGAAATAATTCTGGTGCCAACAAAAAAGTCATTTGACACATACCCTTTAAACAAGCTGTAACTGCTAATTCAGTCAGTAGAATTTATTACATCTGTTCATGAAAAACCCCCATAAATAATTTAAAAACTGGTACTGGAAACTCTTACCCTCCCAGTTAGTACTACTGAGGGCAATGAAAAGATTTCTATAAATAAGGGTTTGAAATTAGTGAGAAGACATGCGAAAATAAGAATCACTGACATCGGTAATATTTGCTGAATGCAGCCTTTAATTTATCATCTGCAAATGCGGCCCAGCGAAGATGTAGGAAGACTTACTCTTTTGTAAAAGAGTTACAGCTCCAGATTGTGTTATGTGATAGCCCATGATTAAATAAATGCATGGTATTTCTGAAGGATTGTGAAGGGATATAGAAAGATTACTTTCTTTACCACTCTCTAGTGAAATTTCATGTATTTGAATAGTGTACAGTTGCAAGCTACATTTATTTCTATCTCCCTTTTAAAATTAAAACTTAGGAATGTGGGAGCCAGAAACAATATCTCTGGGTTCATTATGTGGCATGTAATAGGATTAAACCTTCAAAAATTAAAAATAAATGTCATTTTCAGAATCATTAAGGTTTTGAAGCTGATTTAAACAATCCACAATGACACTGTCCTACATTAAACTTACTGGATTCTAACAGTTCCCATTCCAGACTGTTAAATTTATACACTTTGTGCCAGTTCTTGAGAAGATCCTTCTAATACCATTATACCTAGCTTAGTCTTTTCTGAGGGTTTCTCATTGTGATTTAGAATGCCATCATTTCAGATGGTTGTAGAAAATGCTTTGGACAGCTGGAATAAAAAGGGGCTTTCATGAAATCATTTAGGTAATTTCATATGTTTGACAGAGAGTTGTGCTGGATGGAGTTTGAAGCAGACTGAGAAATTGCAGCTCCTTCTACGACATCGCATATGAAGAAATAACCCAGAGAGAATTCCCTTTGCTGAGCAAGAGGCCAGACTTTGTGGAGCACTGAATCATTGCCAGCTCTCAGAATTTCTCAGCAGTTCCTGTTCATCCTCACCTTTAAACATATAGCTGCAAGTGTAGTTCTGTGGAGTAATTTCTACCAGTTCCTATGGGGGCTAGATATTACCTATAATCAAATAGAAATAATAATCCCCCTCCAACTCTTTATGTAGGAAGTATTTTAAACACCATATTTTTGAGCTTTGCAAGAAGAGTTTGTAAATACTGAAGTGACAGGTTGCTGTCTGTGTGTCTGTATATTCAAAATCCCTGAACCAAACCGGTATTTTCTCACAAGAAAGAGACTTTGTGCTTGCCTCCATAGGAATATCTGAAATGAAATCTCATGAATTTCACGCTGATGGTGGTTTGATGCTAGCTTTTACAAAGCAATCTAAGACTTGGGGAAATCCCTTAGAACACAATCATAGAATGATGGAATCACCTAGGCTGAAGAAGACCCTTACGATCATCAAGTCCATATGAGTCCAAAAGTGGACATCAAGTCTGAATTTGCCTGCTTTTCCAGAGTGTCATTTTACTTTTTCCATTATATGGAGAGGTGGATCGGGCATGGACATCCATGGAGGATGATTCACAGTAGTCAGTGAATAAGAAAAGAATTTTAGGATCCACTCCTCTTTGGGTACGTACTGGTTGGAAGTTTTCAGTCTCCTGGGGTCAGGTAGATAAATCCATGACCAGTTTTCAGAAAAGTTGCCAATGTGCAGCCACATGGTTCCTGGCCTCAGGACCCAGGTTTCTGTGGGAAAAGAATGGAGGTTCACCAAATGGAAAAGTGCTGCTGTGCTCCTGAGTCCCAGCTCTGATTTGGGTTACTGGAGAACCTGAACTCTGGGTTTCAGGCATGATGTTGTGTGAAAAATGCATCTCTCTCCTTTCTCCAGCTTCTTTAAATTCTCATGCTGCTGCCAAGTCACATTGTATGAAATATGTTCCTTGGTGCTCAAGTATTCCTTGCAGGATTTTCTTATGTAATAATTTGATTGCCTTATATTTACTCTTGCATTTATAAATGATCCATCTATTTTTAATTTAGGTAATGAGTTCCTTCTATACTGAAACATCTCATTTTATTCATAGGTACACCTTTCAGCAGACATCTTAAAATACTCATAACATGCTCTAGTTGTTTTTTTGTTTTCCCAGGCTATGAATCAGTCCCTGATAAAAAGGACCTGATCCTGCTTCTGTTTAAATCAACAGAATAACTTTTAATTCCTCATGAACAAAGATGAGCTCATCATGATACTGAGGAAAGTTTGTTTTACTTTTCTTCCCTGGCAAAGTCTGTTTTGCTATCCTTCTGTAAGACCAAAGTACTTGCCAGTATTTAAACTTTATTTAGGCAAAGCTCCCATGAATATAGGTGTCAGGATAAGACTTACTGGCTCTTTTAATAAAGGAGGGGAAAAAGCCACAATCAAATAAAGCCCTGACATATTTTTCTTTTGTATTAGAGAAAAGCAGTAAGCATTTTTCCTCAGCTCCTCATACCTTAGTGTCCTGGGGTTATCCCTCAGGGCAGTAGGATGAGTGTGAGGAGGCCCAAGCTGCTGCCTCTGAGATTTTGGTCAGGGCTGGCTGCAATCCAGCACTGGGGAAGCTGTGAAGGCTGGTCCCTCTGTAAACAACCCAAGATGGATTTTTGTGTGGAGCAGTACAAAGAAGGCTATAAACCCCCTGACAAATCCACCGTGGTCTTATATGGTTAATGCCTAGATTTGTGGTTTTTCCTTAAAACATTTTTATTTCTTCTCTGTCATATTAGGATTTAATTTTTAAAGTGGAATAAGCAATACACTGCAAATTCAGTGCGTGAAGCTTCCCTGCCAAGTCCCACAAACAAAATTATAAGGTCTGATGAAATCTTACACTTTAGGTTATTAGCTCTGTCAAATGAATCATGCTTCTGGGGAATCAAATGTTCTTAGGATTTAAACACTCATAGCTGTAAATGCAGAAAAATATCAGAAAAAAAGCTTGCCATTTGATGAATTTCAGCACATGATTTCTGTGACCTATCCTGTTACAAAATGTAGGGATAACACAAATGTAGCATGACATATATAGTAACTATCATAGCCCTTGCTAAGTCATTGTATGAGAAATGAAATTTATAATTAATAATGACCTGTCTCTTGTGGAATGAGGTCCTGTTTTGGATAGTTTCTAAGCCATTCTCTGTGTCCCTAGGCACAGACTCACTGCAGAGTGTCACAAAAATTTCTTGCTTCAGAAGCAGGAAGGATAAAATAGTGTAAAAAACAATTTTAAAGCACTTGAGATGCCTAAACTTAGGACAGATTCATTTTGTAAAATTCACAAAGGAAAAAAGCATGTATTGAAGTATTTTCCTGGAGTTCTTTTGATTGTTGGTTCATTAATGGGTTTTCTTTTCATCTGCTCTGATGTGTAAAACATAAATAAATATATGACTGAGCAAAAATAAACAGTGCAACCAAATTAAAAGAATCATCAGCAATTACCACTGTATTTCCCTTAACTTGCAAACTTAGTACTTGTTCTGAAAAAGACAGAGGCAAATCCTATTTGTACTATTTTTTAGGAGATAAAGCCCATTGCAAGAATTCTTTGTACAGCAAAGCTTCAGATGGAAGTGAGGAACACAGCCTGACTCTATTCCAATTTTGGCACCTTCTCCCATGAATAATTGGGGAGTTCTGGAAGTGTTCAGCCCTTTGGTTGTACCTAGTGTCTAATTCTACAGCCACATTGCAATTCAAGCGTGTGAGAGCCTCATTTCTTATAGTACATGTCATACAGAGTATGCTGGCCAAACCTGCCCTAGATTCTTGAGGGAAGGGACAAAAGTCCATAATCTGCTACTTTTGCTAAGTTTATGTGGTACCTTGTTTTAGAACCCTCTCCCTGGAGCCAACACTCTTGTGCACGTCCCTGCTGGAAGCTGTGTGCCCGTACTGCCTCTGTGTAGAGCAGACAGGTCTGTGCTCCAAGGATAAGCATGGAACTGCCCTGATGCAATGGCACCATGCCAGTTAATCAGCTAAAGAGATGACATCAAGCTACCAGGGAACCTTTCATCCCTCCCCTGTGCTGTCTGAAACACACAGGAACAGAATTTAGTAGTTGTCTTGGCTATCAGGCTGCTGAATTCCCTGTAGGTTATGGCCATTGTGAGCAGCCGTCAGTCCAGCCCCAAACTTTCCAAAGCTTTTAAAGCAAAAGAAAGAAACCTCAAACCCCCGTACAAATGAAAAAGTAAAATTATGAAAAGCCCTCCTAAGACATTTAACAGGCAACTGAAGTATTTTTTCCAAGAGGCCCAGTACTGGATGTGCAACAGCTTTGAAGGAGGACATGCAATACATTGTAGGATTTAATCTCTTTGATGGTATTCCCATCACAGAACAGAAACTAACTTGGATTTTGTGTGGGGGTTTTTCCGAGCTTGACTCTGACTAGTAAACATCTTTCTGCTACAAAGTGTCCTCTGATGTTTCCTATTGTAATAACTAGCCTTACATGGTCCCTTCCTGAGTCTGTTTTAAAATTCATTAAAAAGAATGACCCTCTTTCTTCACTGTTAAATTCATTAAACCCGAGAGACTTAATTTCTGTAGGAAATACTAGTTTCAAAGAAATTTAAAGTTCTGAAGTTTTAATTTACTTTTTGTTTGTCTTCTATCTGATACCATTCTGATGTCTTCTTTCATTGGAAAACTAGTGTCAGGAGATTTTGATGGTGTAGTTTGTATTTCCATTAATCCATTCTTGCCAGATAAATTATTGCCAGAACCTCTCAGTCACTGTCTTTATTAACTGAGTTAAATTTCTCCTTTGGGTCATTGTCCAGTAGTTTGTCCAGCTCACCAATCTGCTGGCAGACTGAAGCATCCAGTGTCCGGAAGAGCGCTCTAGCAGGCAAAATGATGAAATCATAACATTTTTGGAATTACACTTCTTATTTTCATTGAGAAACAGTTTTATGAAAACCAGTCACTGTGGATCCATTTCCCTCAGAGTACAAAGGACAAAACAACTCTGTTTAGCAAAATAATTTGTTTGGGTCTGACTAGTTGGTTTTAAATGCAGTTTCTCTTTGAACACAAAGCTTCTATTCATGAGAACAACCATAGCCTGTGCTGTTATTGAGGGGTGGTGCAGCATCCCTCCCACCCAGCAGGACCCATTGAGAAGCTTAATGTTATCTTCTTATTTGTATTTACTACACAGATAAAAGCTTCCTCCCCATCCAAATCTTCTCCCACCATGTTCTCACAAGTCTGCATAATGAGATTAATAAATAAAGCTTCAAAAGGTAACCCGATCAACAAGACTTTGTATTCCTCAGCTTTTGGTTGTGGTGAAGCAACCTGATGGTGAACTATGGTGAACTGGCAAGCTCCTGGTGCTCCCAGGCTCTACAAAGCACCTTAAATTACAAATCTATTTTCCAAAAAGTGATGCTAGAAAAATGATACAACCAAGTCATATTTTTATATTGTTCTAATTTCTTCCAGACAAAACATATCAAATTTACAAGTGGAAAGGAAAGCTATCTCCCTTTTCAGTCCTGATGTATTAACTTGCCAATACTTGGCTCTATCAATTTGTTAAGAAGCTGAATGTCATTTTGGATCCTTGCTCTTGTTTTTCCAGTGTGTTGCAATGAGCAGGCCGGTTCCACCACCAGAAACACTTGGCAACCAGATTGTCTTCAGTAGCTTTGCACACATACAATGTATTCTGACACTGTACAAGAGAAATAACAGAAACCATTTCACTTCCTCTGGTCTGCGCAGAGCTAGCAGGAGTCAAAATAAACTGCCAAGCCTCCCGGCAAACAAATAACATGAACACACATGGACCGAAGCTGCAGCAACAATGGCCAAACTTTTGCAGGATCCTATAGGAAGGTGCCCTGCCTAAGAAAGCAAAGGGAAGCTCTGCCCTTACTCCCTTGCAGCTCCTCAAATTGCACTGCTGAATGTCTGGTCCATTCTGGGAGGTTGGAGCAGACTTTTCCTGGAGAACTGGCCCACATTATACATCCATCTTGGCACCCATTCAGCCTGCAATCTTTCTTCCCTGGTTGCCAAAAAGCATGCTAGTAATTCAGATACACTGGTGGGTCTGGGATATGAATAGCTGGCCACTGGGAACAGTATGAAAATTTTATTGTTATCCATAGCCCATCATAAACCAAAAATGATTTGCCACATGTAACTGAGCTGGTTTTGGATTTTAAACCCTAAGACATCAAGCCTTCCAATTTATTTCAGTTACTCTTTTTTTTTTTTTCCTTTCCTTTGCTCCAGGAGAGAAGGAAAAAAAGGCTTCACTCCAACACAATAAAAAAATCCAGGGGTTATCAAGAGGCAGTTCAGGGATTGCTTGTGGTTTGTCAGGCAAATTTATGCAGTCCTTAAGTATACAGTTGGCACACCACTGAAAATGGGTCATTTCTGTATGTCTTTTGGGACAAGGAATTTAGCAGGTTAGTCAGATGGAGAGTTATGCAAACATGGTTTAAAAAGCCATGCTTTTGTAGACGGTTTCAAAAAACAGATTCAAAATTTGCAATTCATCAAAAGCTGACCACAGAGAGATAGGGAAATAACATAACTAAAAATTAGAACTTTGGAGGATAGATGGGATTTTCTTCAACAGTGTGATGAAGAACTGACAGCGAGAGTTGACTTTTCATGGATTCTGCTGTATTATGCTCTCAAAGCCATTAAAAGAACTGCTGAAAAATTAACCACCATGCAGGAGTTCAAGAAATCTCTCAACCATGTGTTTATTTTTCCATCATGACACAGCTTTATGCATGCAAGGGAAAGTAGCAACCTACCATTTGTTTAAAATAACAGAGTCCCAAGAAGCCCTAGCTCTTACATAATCTAAAACGAGCAATATTAAAAATCTATCTACCCATTTCTCTAACTGGACTTCCTGTAGCATATTTGTGTGTCTTTCAAGTCTGCAGAGGAAGAAGAGGCTGCTCCTCTCGTAGCTGTCAAAGCCGTGGGCAGGTCTAGTGATAATGCCACTGCTGCAGTGGGCAGATACAGCAACATGGAAATCAGCTGAGCTTTGTCATTCTGGGTTTATCTCATTCCAGGCAGGAACCCCACTGGTTTTCTCCACCTCACCTTCTTATGGTCTCTCACAGGCTTCTGTATATGCTGGAGTATCCTTCTGCTGTTTCAACTCCTTATTCTCTTGACATGTTGGCAGCTAGTAATTGCTAGCTCTGTTAGACCCAAACCATTGCTTTAGGTGGAAGAAGGAATAGCTCTCCCAGTCCATCAGAAAATTACAATGGAAACCTGTGTGGACAAGGTTGGGTGCTGCCCACTCACTCTGCTTTCAGTCAGTGACAGCATTTCCTCTGTTCCTCCTTATTTTCCTCTGTTCCTCCTTATTTTCCTCTGTTCCTAATTCAGCCATATGTTTGTGTTTTGTACATGTAAGTGAAGCTAGCAGGAGGCTTGCTGCTAACTTCAGTGGGGTTGAAATTTAACCCACTGTCTACATTCTTGCTTGTAATATTACATGAAGGAACTGAAATTTCAGCAGCGCATTTACAGACAGGGAGATAGATGCACACTTGGGTTAAGATCACTGGGGTGAAATTCAAGCCTGTTGCAGTCAACATGGGAGCTATTTTTTTTCACTACGCCTCTGTTTAGCCCACACTTGAGAAGAAAACACACAGAGACAACGAAGAATTATTTATTTAGAATAAACATCAGTTGAGGGAATCAAATGGTGGAAACTGCTAAATTGTTTGTATCCTTAGTCACAATCATAAAAGCTGCCTCCAAAAGGGCATAGCATAGAAATTATACTGTTCCTTTGGTTTTCTTCTCTTTTTTTCTATAGCAGTCTTCTCAGTAATACTCTTAATGATTTGGAAATGTAGCAACAGCATATTGTAATACTAATTTGAGGATGGAGGAAAAGAATTTGCCATCAGTATTAACCTTTGTTTATTACTGTGAAAAACCACAGTAGCATGTCATGCAGATCTAATTTGAGAATTATGTGTTGAAATTATTACATAATTCTTTTGTTTCCACCCTGTTCAGATGTTCTATGACTGTTTCTGTGTATTTTGTTTTAAAGTGTTTATAAGATTGTTTACAAGGCTTTGCTTGCTTATTGTCTAGTAAGGTAACAGATGCCAAAGCTGACTTTACCTTGATTCCTCACCACTATGAGTAGGGTTAACTTCCAAAAATTCAAATTGTTTCAACTGTCTTTTCTGTGCAAATAATGTGGTGCATTTGGTTGCTCTTTCAATTTTATTTATCTGCATATTAGATTCTGGCACCAGACTGAAAATCCACATAAATTTATTAAATTAGTAGTATTTATTGGGGTTTGTATATTGCTTTTACATGGCTTCCCTTTCTTTCTCAGGGAAAACAAGAAACAGAGTGAATTAAAAGCACGTGCAAGGACACAGAGGAAGCTGGTTGCAGTCCTAGTAAAACTACTGCAGGCCCTTGGTGCTCAGTCTCATGCCGCTGCCCTTCACTGTGTTGCCATTTGGCATCACCTCAAGAGAACTACAGGTACCTCCTACTGTAAACTGGGCTGGAAGTGATGCAGGTTTGAAGACTTATCTCGAGTCAAACTTTCCAGTACACACATGGGAGTTAGATACACAGTTTTGCTTTAACATGCTGGTAGAGGGCTAATATTCTGCTCCACAGTAAATTTCCTACAACATCCATTCATTTCTATTTCCAGAACATTAAGTTCCTTTCAATATAGAGGTCCACCTGTAAACTATGTAAACTGCTCTGGGAAGAAAACACATCCGCTTTTCAAGAAAAACACAAATATATATATACATGTATTTAGTATATTTTAGAGAGTTTTTCATGCTTTTTCAAAGGAATATAAATATATATACATGTATATAAAGACTTAGTCCTAATACTCAGCTCTCAGTAAAGAAACAAATTGGTCTAAGAAGCCAAGCAGCCTGTGCAAATTTAAGACTCTTCAGTTTTTTGTTGGAAAGCTTCAGGTGGATGCTCGTGATTACACAACAGTCTGTGCACTGCAGCAGTTCCTATAAGAAGAAGTGGTTTCACCAGTTTTGCAACCATAATAAAAAGTCATTCTATTGCAGAGAAAAAAAAAAGTCCTATTTTTAAAAAGTGTGGCATGATTCATCTGTGTTTAAGTCACTTTTAAGAATAAACAAAATTTGTGTTTTTAGAGCACCAGTCTCTGCCACGTTGCTGTTGGTAAGATACAGCAAACTGCTGTGCTTCAGCTTCCCTGAACAGCAAACACTGGGGCCTATGGAACCAGTATGAACTGATCTTACATAAAAGTTTAACTCACCCATGACATGGGAGACAAAATAACTCTCCTGCATGTTTGCAGAGCCTGCTGAATTGTAAAAAATGCAGTAGGTCTGGAAAACACGCCATACCACGACTTCAGAAATAATTTATGTTTCCCTTCTGAGTATGTGCTGAATATTGGCAGGGCAGTCAAGGAGGACTATTTATAATATGTAGTAGTTGCAAAAAGTTATCTCTTATTTACAGGAAATGAAAAAAGGAAACTCGATTAATAAGATGGTTAGAAAGGTGAGTTGATAAAGAAACCCTTTAGACATAAATAGTCAAATAATTTATGAATATGATTGACACTTCAGTAAAAATTCTGAGTTTGGGGTGGCTTATTATGGTTAGGCAGTCAGAATTTCACTTTGCAGTGAGAGTCAGCAGTTTGTCCTTTTCTCCTCCTCACAAAGGGATGCCCTTATCGAGTGACTGTCTTGTGGAAGAGGGATGTCCAGGCTTTTTTTTTGTTTTACACTTGTTAAGTAACCTGACATGCTTTTCCTTTGTTTGTTTGTTTCTGTGGTTCTCATTTCCAAGACAGATCCTGTGGACTGTTCAAGAGCATTTCAAAAGTGAGAACTAAGTATATCTGCACAGTGTCTCACTGCATCTTGTCTGAAATGAAATGGATAAATGAAATTACTCTCTTACACTAATCGAGTCCATCCATAACTGTATCAGGGTTCACACTGTTAGTTCTCTTCAAAGCTCCAAAATGTAACCCTATTTTGGAGGGCACAGGTGGGTTTTTTTCCACATCTCAAATATCTATCCTAGTAGAGCACTGATCATGGCACAGACAAAAATTTCTACCTGTGAAGTGTTAGTTTTTCTTGTTGGACCAGTGTCGGTCTTCTTATCCTACAATATGAATAGTTCAAGGATTTTTTTCTCGAACAACTAAATTAAATTTAGCTAATCAAACAGCTAATTAAATTTATAGTTTCACAGTGTCCCTGACCCTAAGATAATTTGTACTTTTGCCCCCTTATTAGGTTACTTTGTCATAGATTTTATTTGGTTCCAGCAAACATCAGGGGCCAGTGAGAATTGGGTGCTCTACAAAGGCAGGGGAGCCTTGACTTTTTTTCTGGTTCCAGCTTCAATTGAGGAAAGAAGAACATAAGACATTTCCTTCTCTACAGCAGAAAACCCAGTGATTTGCATACACTCTGATCTCATCTGAATGTGGTTTTAGCATGGCTGCTTAAGATATTAATAGACTACTTTTAACTTGGACCCCCCTAAATATCCTCACAGCGGTATTGTTACGGTAACAGAGCACACTCCTACATGATCCTCTTTGGTTAGCCTTAAAAATACTTTAAAACCAGAAAAGAAGAATGGAGTCTTTGTCTATGAATGCTAAAATCTGTCTTCATCCACAAGAAGCTGTCGATGATTGCCATGGAAACATTTACTAATTGTCCATGGAGCCTGTAAAAATAGTATCAAAAAAAGGTAAGATTTGTCAAGAAATAACACTTTGTGGGACGTGACCTGAACCAGAAGATTCTGAAAAGACAGAAAGACATGGTGTGGTATAGCAAAGCCTTTTCTTCTCCTGATCCTGTTTTGCACACAGCCCACCCTGGTGTCCTACCTAAAGAGACCACATTCCTGTTGAGTAAGAGTGGTGTCACCATGTCACTTGATGTCTGCTTACAGGACATCTTTCGAAATACAGGGGCTACTGGACTGTGACTGCAATCAGAAGTCAGGACAGCCATCTGTTCTGTATCATAGTTTGAAAGATTTGATATTTCTCACTTTTTTTTTTTTTAAATAATTCTTTTTCACTCTATAAAAATGCCATTTTCCAGGTCTAAGTGTATGCTTCTGGGCTAGGTGTGATGCAAAGCCAGTCATAGCTCTCACCCTCTGGAATCTGGAAGGAAATTTAAAGCTTACAGCAAATCAGTGCAGTAAGTAGGAGAGGCAGGACAAAAGAATACATTCATGTATAACTAGGTTGGTCAAAAGTGCATCTCAAGAAGCCTCAGTAGTTGGTTGTCAATTGTCAATTTTTGGTTTTGTTTTTTTAAAAAATAATCTTGAAGTGCTACTGCTAAAATCTTATATTTGCCGTCAGCTCTCCATTGGCCAACCCAAGAGGCATTTGGGCTCTTAAAAAACACACTAAAGCTCTCTGGATCTTTAAAGTGCTAATCATAAGGTAGCAAAGGAATTTATCTCTTCTAGGAAGTACTTTTGTGGCTGCACTGGTTTTTAAAGTGTTATGAGATGTCAGCACCAATTTTGTTCATCACCACAGGCTAACCTGCTTGTGTACTACTCAATTTAAACAATTCTTTACTCATTACATGGGTCATTTAACACGGGCAGAAAACAGTCAAACACAAGGAGTGGCTGGGCTTTACCTCTGTCTTTCCAGTACAGAGGATTCTGTTCCCTGCTGGGTTCCAGTGTGTATGAACAAGCAATGTCTTCTCTTAAGAGAAACAGATTCCTTACACCCTAGCAAAGCGGTGTAGCTTAGAATTAGTTTCTGCTGAAAGGCTTTCCTCCTTACTGTTCCTTCAGGGTTTTAGAAGAAGAAACATATCTATATATAATTTGCTTAAAAGGGGATGGCATATGGACTCCTGCCATGTGGGCACTCAGAACATGTATGACAGCATATTACTACAAAAGAATTCTTGAATAACATTGCCATTTCAACTACCACATGCCTAATACTGATTTTAAACCAATGAGGCCCCCTAACAGAAGGATAGCAATGGAAATTTTCAGCGTGCTTTGGATCAGAAAGAAGTAATGAAATTGCTTTATATGTTCCTACTCACAAACCCACATTTCTTTACTATCTGAACTCCATATTTGACACATGGACAGCTGTGCATTCCTGCAGGTGCAAAAACCAGATCACTTAGGGGTTTTGTTAGTCTCTCAATATTGCCTCTTGCAGATTTCATTGGGGATCGCATGAAGAGAAAGAGGTAATTAGAAAGGTGAGAGGGAGGCTTATTAGGCTGAAGACAGAAGCAATGGCCAAGACACAGCTGTGTGAAGACAGGAGCTGTCCAGGCAGCCCACGGTTACTGGATGAGAGCCACTGCACAGCTGAGGGCTTTTCCCTTTCCAAATTTTTTTCAGCTCTTAAGCTTATGTTCTTTTAGTAACAATACCACAAAAGCCCATTAAGTGACCTGCACAAAATTTTGTCTGCTCCTTTGTTCCTTCTTGGTGGATAAATCTTTTCATATGGTGAGTTGGCTGAGGCAAAGCTCATGGCAAAAACTTTGGTCCAGGTGAACTTTATTGGATATTTCCCTCACAGGATCGCTGCTGGCTTAGAGATAACTAGTTTACCCCTAGCTCCAGTATACATTGTGTGATGATCTCACCTGTGACTGGTCAGCACATGGCCTTAGCAAGCTAGAGTGCATCTTCTTCCACATAAACACTGGCTTAATTTTTTTTGCTAGTGTAGAAAAGGGCACTTGCCCCTGTTCATGCATAATATTTTCTGTCATGCATAATTTTTCTATTATTTGTTATTACTTAAACTTTCCAGAGAGTGTCTCAGCACTCTTTAAAAACAATCATCAGAGGAAAACTGAATAGCAAAAACTAATATAAACCATGTACATTTTACAGAACCATTTGATATTTTCTGTTCTGATAGATTTTGTTGTATCTTGATGATTTTTTTTTATCAAGGAAAGAAATTAACATCAACACAGCTTTATATGCAGGTGCAGCAGTGAAATGAGATAAAATATTCTGCTTGATGAACATTGAACAAGGTTGTATTGAACAAAGAGATGCCAGAGTTTTTAATATGAATGCACATCAACAAAACTGACAGTGTAAAGTATCAAATGTTTTGGGGTTGCTACTGATTCACTATCAGAAAGTTTAGGCAGCCAGACTACGAGACATTAAATGGTTGAAGAGCAATATACTGAAATTTTATTCAACTGGAGACTTAGATCTTCAGTATCCACTCAGACATGTAAAACCATCTGGAAAGGTGATCTTAAAGACCACTGAGCATGACAGTAAACATAGGGTTAACAACAATAATATGCAAAAAAAATTAATTCCAACAAGAAACCTAAATTTCAAGCATTGCTTTAGAATGCAAAAGAGTGCAAGAGATGAGTCAGTCTCCATACCTTGGCAGTAATATGCAAGCTAGTGGGGATATCCAGAACGAAATCATGTCACAAATTGGCAAGGCAGCAGCTGCATTTATCTGCTTAAAGAAGATTCAGTCCTTGAAAACCTACAACTTAAAGAACAAGCTGAATATTCAATTCATGTTATTTTCAACTGAACAGATGGATGGGAAAGCTGGAAATCTACCAGAAGTATAGGCAGTCATTTAAGAAGTCTGGTAAAACACTCAGAGAACTTAAACTTAGAAAAATAATAATTCTTAAAATAAGTGACTTTCTAACAAATTTTCAAAAATTTAACAGTATGTATTATCAGATATTAACAACAACAACAACGAAAGATAGCTGTATCTGTGATACATGTTGGTAATAAACATGAAGTATACACTGGGTAAAAGTACATACAGAAGTGTGAGAAAAAAAGGGAGAGCTAAAAGGACACTTTCTGCTGAACACTGTGAAGGACTCCCCACCATAAAGATCATAAAAGTTGCTGTGTGTGGAGCCCACCTGGCTGCTGCCAGGAGGCTCCTGGTAGCCCCCAGCTCTGGCCAACCTCCCCTTGCCCCCCTCCCACAGCAAGGGCTCCCAGAGCAGGAGGAAGCCATGGGTGGCTTCTTCCAAAATGAGGAACAACCCGCATCTCAGAAAGTATCTGCCTTTTACACAGGCTTCTATGAAATTCAGGTCATGGAAACTGAGGGTGTTTGTGAATTCCTTTGAGTTTGTACATCGCAGCAAAGCAGGGGCTACTGTGTGCTGGATGGAAGGGTAAAAGCACTGCAGTGGCTCAAATAAACTCAAACAATGCCTGCATGCATTAAGCAGCTGCTTCATCTGGTTGCATTGTCTGCTTGGGAGTTTTTCCAGTAGATCCACCCCACTCAAAATTTAAAGGGCAAAATCTGCAGGAGAAGAGATCCCTTTTTTGTAAGCAAGTACAGGAAGACAATTCTAGTAATTTTTATTTTATACCTCAAAAGAGAAACATCATTATAGAAAATAGTGTGACAGTCTGGTAGGAAGCATGAATAGCAAAATTGCAGACCCTGCTCCAGACACTGTTTTTCATTACACTGGGCCTTCTCTACTCTAACATGCTTCCTAGTTCTTCTCAGCTTCAGCCAGTTGAGTCTTCCTATCTGGTCCTTTAGCAAAGAGAAAAATAAAACTGTATCAACAGTAAAATCCTGTAGAGTTTAGATCCATTCTTTTGCTGCTGGATGGAACTATAGAGATTCCATAGAAAAAAACCCCAGGAAGTTAAAGTGTATCTCAGGAACAGGTCTTGAAAACACTGTTCCTTCCTGATGGTCACTGTCCCTCCTTGTGCTCCTGTCTACCACACCCCTATGAAACATCCAGCTTGCTTCTCTTGACCTCCTGTGCTAAGGTGAAGTTTGTGTCCTTACTTGCCTTCACCTCGCTCCTTTGTCATCCACTTTTTGATTTTATTGTCATCACTCCCCTCAACTTCCCTCATTAACAAAGCATGGAACAGCATCTTTTGTTGACTTATCACTGTCCTAGCCTACAGACCTGCTTCTATACAGAGCAACTGGACTTATAGGACATCTTATGTATCCTTGCTAGCTGAAAATCTCTAAGTTTGTATAAAAATGAATAAAGGTGATTCAGATCATCAGCCCTAGATATTTTAAAGTACATTCTTTTTTTCTCTCTAGAGTAAGAATACTCCTTCTTTAGGTCTCTAGAATATATTGAAACTTTTCAGCTGATCATTACAGTAGATTCTGAATTTGATAGATCCACAAACATGATATGGGTAGACCCTCTAGCAGCGTGCTGCCAGGACTCAAGACCAAATTCATGTTTGTTTAAATACATAGCAGGTTTCACCTGGATTATGAGGACTCATACTTTTTTAGAGTAAAAATACATTTCTTCTTTAGTGAAATCTTGAAAATACTGAACTGTGTATAGAAGTTATATTTTAATGTATTTCAGTACACTGAACTTAAATTGTTATTCTATTGAAAGGAAAATCTAGGATTTTCCAGGATTGCAGGATTGTAATGCACTGGTAACATGTTCTTCATATTAGCTGAGCAGAAACACGATGTCGAAAGCACTGAGACACAGTCAGCACGTGCTATCCCATTTTCAGAGCAGAATCATGTTATAGAGTAACTGTGTTCTAGAAGCTTAAATGCTAACTGGGATGGATCTGTAATCTTTTTACTGCCTTTGGATTGCTCTCCTCTCTCGGCTGTGATATTATGAGGCTGTCTAGTCCAATTAATTGCATCTCCTAGTAGGAGTCATGTAGGTGCTTCTTTTATTTCTACATTTCTAATGCAGGCAGCACTGTGATACGTCCTTGTGTCTTTTTCGTTCCTTTTATACCATATCACATGTACAAATTGCCGGCAGAGAAGTGAAAAACAGAAAGAAACAAGACATTGAAAACCTGTAAGTGAAATTGATGTCTATTTTAGCAGCTCTGTAGATCAGCCTCCACACCTGGCCAGTGGTGAAGAGTGGTGCGAAGGAAATATTTTGAAAACAAAAATAAAATAATAAAAAAACCCACCCCACACCAAATAAACTCCTTTGCAATCTGTGAGACAGACGGTGCCCAGTGTCCATGAGGTGTTTGCAAAACCACATCCGACGAGCCTGGGCGCAGCGGCCGCTCTTACGCAACGCGCTGCTGCCCTGCCGGGCGGCTCTGCGGAGCGGGGCTGGGCGGCGGGCGGCGATAGCCCTGAGCGCTGCAGCGGCACTTCGCTGCTAACCACAGCACCGCCGGCACATTCACACAACTCGTTCGCCGCCAGTTCTGGTGATGCAGAAAGGGCGCATTCCCGCGGAGAGCTGGCGCGGGGCGGTGGGGCCTCTCTCCGCCGAGCGACAGGGACTCTGCCGGTCCCATGCCCGGCCAAGCCGGCAGAAGCGCTCAGGAGAGGCGTAAGGAGCTC
>VZSR01001283.1:33320133-33386562 GCA_013398615.1 Brachypodius melanocephalos | reverse complement strand
ACGGGGCAGAGGGGAGCTCCCCGGAGCCGGCGTGTGGGGCGGGAAGCCCTAGTGGGGGCTCGGCAGGCGGGCCGGGCGGTCCGGGCCGCGCTCCGGGGCCGGCACTGGGCCGGGGCGGCCGCGCACCGGCGGGGATGGAGCGGCGCCGGGCGGGAGCGGCGCCTCCGGCCGCCCCCGCAGCCCGGGCCCGGCCTGCCGTCGGGGCGGCGAGGCCCCGGTGTGCCGCCACCGGGGCAATGCCGCTCCCTCCCCTTCCCAGACCTGCCGGGGCTCTCCTCCCGGCCAAGGGCTCCCCGCGCCGGCGAGGACCGGGCTGGAGCTGCAGGGGCAGCGTCGGCTGCTCAGTGTCCCCTGGCCCTGCGCTTTTACTGGCTACACGGGAAGAAAATAGGCTCCCGGAAGGGCTACGTCGTGTTTGCTGCTTCTGCAGAGCTCATTCCACCCCTGGGAACTGCTCAAACCTCGCAGGAGGGGCCGGGCTGCCCCGCAGGGAATTCAGGCGCTTTCCCTGCCCGGCGCGTGTGGGAGCGCTGAGCTCAGCCGGGATGTCAGAATGGGAGATGGCCGGGAAACCCTGGGGAGTTCGGGTCACAGATGGCAGCGGCCGTGTGTTCTCATTCCAGACTGCACTCTGCGACCAGCTGACAAATTCAAACAAGTTGTAAAAACCTCTCTGCGACTGTAGTAAGGCTGTTTGTTAATCGTACAAAGAATCACTAAGCAGTTGGTCTTTTTTTTTTTTTTTTTTTTTTTTTTTTTTAAATGGATGCTACTTGCCTACTCGAGTGAAGTCAATACCCCTCTTGGAAAAAAGCATAGAGTTGCATAGGGTATTGTGTGGGATGCTTCTGTGGGAGTGATGTAAACAAATGAACGCAGAATATTATGCAGAAAATGAAATATGGAGTAACTTAGGTCCTGCAGCAACAGGTGGCAGAGCTGAGTAGAAGAGAGGGCATGTCCTGGCTCCCTGTCTTGCGTGTCTGTCATAGCACAATCTTATTCCATTAGGGATAGGGCTTTGTCTCACCAAAACAGTGGCAAAACACGTGGCCAAGTGAGCACTGCCATAGCAGGACGCTCTGCTGGGTCATGCAGCATGGCACGGTTGTGCCCTGGGGCAATCGGGAGGCAGAGAAAAGCGGGAAGAGCCCCAACAAAAAAGCAAGCACTTGCAGAACATCGACGATAATCAAATCACAATTCTTTCTCACGTTAAAGATTTTTCTTTCCCCGTAGAAAGTATACGTGAAAGAAAATACTGCAGGGTACTGAGGCACTAAACCAGTCGCAAAGGAAAACAGAGAGATACTGTGTATCATTAAAAAAAAAGTTCATAGAGTCAATCTATGCAGACAAAGCTGCCAAAAGGGGTAAGACTTGCTCAAGAATTTAAAGCACAACAGCGTGCTTGGCTACAAAAATTTGAGGTCTTGACCTTTCTCATTGAATCAATAAACATAAACTGGAAATAGACAGATTCTAATATAAATTTATACTGAGCAGTTGAGATAAAACTTGAACAGGGTAAATGAGAAGGCATTGTTAGGAAAAAAAAGCTTGGCAAATGGTATCAGGATTTATTAGGGAAACGAAGAAAGACATATTGTCTCAGATTTTAAAAGAAAATCTCTTAAAAAATGAGGCCTAGCAGAGAGAAAGAAAGGGAACCTGCTAATACAACAATACTTTGTTTTCATGGAAAAAGCAGCAATGAAAACATTTTGAGAAAAAGGGGGCCAGAGGAAAAAAAAAGTTTAAATAAATGCCTTTGATAATGATGCAAACATCCTATTAAAAAGCAACTGAAGTGCTCCAGGTAACACAAACATTTTCAGAAAGTAATATTGGAGTAAGTTGACTAGCTTAAGAGAAACAAACAAAAAGGACATGGGATAGTACTACTCAGAAAGAAGCTGAAATGCAGGAGATAAATTACATTAATTTTTATCACACAAATTGTAAGAATCTGGAGATCAACCCAAGTAAGACACAAAAAGAGAGGTAGCTTGCAGAAAAAATGTGGAAAAGGATTAGGAATAGAGAGTGGGAAAGAGAGCATAAGCAGATAGCTGAACTGGTACAGGCATTTCTGGAGACTTTTATATAGGAGGGAAGGATGGCACACTGCTGTCCTAGGGAATTTTGAGCTTGTTTTGCTATGTGGATGGCACATAAAGCTAGAATCTCAGATCCTGAGACTTTACTGTTTTATTTTCTTGGCACATGAAGATACGCTGGAGAAACCTGAGAAATTCTTGAATGTATTATGGGCTGCACTTCCAGAAAAAGGACCAAGCAGGAAAACAGCTGATATAGGATGATGTATCTGCCATGACAGGGAAATGTCAGAAGCAAGGCCAAGAAAGTTAAGGAGGAAGACCTGAAACTCCCTTATTGGAAACCAAATGTACTTCGAGAAAATACAGGATTTTATATACACCTGAAAGAAAAAGATTGTTTTTTGATTGTGGTTTCCTGGAAAGTATTACCAACTAGAAGGGGCAACTGTGATAAGGGCTGAGGTTCAGCCACTCTTGTATAGCAGCACGTACACAACTATGAGGTATGTTGTGTTACAGGATGTCCTGCAGACCAGGAACAGCCTAATAGCCATCCTGTACCAAGCTGGGCTTTCTAGGCCATGACAGACCAGCATTTTATCTAAAGAAAGAGGGAAATTAATTTCTTCATCTACCCAAAGGAAATGTAGCATTTTTAATGGGGTGTTTGACACTGTAACAGAAAAACAAAACACCAACAAGAAGCAACAAACAAAACCATGAATAAAAGGGAAGGAAAGCTTCTGTAGAAGGACAAATGTAACAATGTGGTACAGTTAGGAGAATATAGACAGCTAAAGAAAAGGTGTTACATAAATAAAATCACAGAAAAAACAAAGTAAAATTCCTGACCTTTCCAGGTCAACAAAGCAATTCAGCCCTGTTTGCAATCAGTCATAAATAATGGCAGTCATTCTAACAAAAGATATCTCACATTAGGATACATCCTGACATTAACTTTACACTTAGCTGTGACCTTGGCTTCCTGAATGTGGACCAGTTTTTTTGTTGTTTTTTTTTTTTTTTTCTCCAGTTTTTATGAAGTTCTTAATACTTCCATTACAATTATTCAATTTGAATTTCAAAAAATGTGCTATGGAGGGGAAAACAACAATATCATTCCTAATCAGTTCTGTCCCTACAAGTTTAGCAAAATGTTAGGGAGAACACATGGAACCTACGAAACCTGAGGAACCTATGGAACTCAGGCTGAAAGACAGATAGAGATATGCAGGATCTTCCAAGCATTTCCTGGTTTTTATATTAATGGATTGATAAACCAACAATGGGAGGAAGAAAAGAATCCACACAAAGCTTTCAACATATTAGCTAAAATGTTGCACTTGTCTGACGTATCATGGCTATAATTCAAATGGGATATTTGGGCTCCATTATATAAATGCTACTTTGAGTTCTGTCCTCTTCCGTGGTGTATTAAGGTTTTAGCCATAGTTACTGTATGTGAAGAGGTTTGGTCTAGCTGTTTTTGGAAAACAACAGAACACAAAAGCCACATGGTTACTTCAGAGAGGTGTTTTCTTCTAGGTTTCTAGAGACAGATGAGAGAGAAGCCCTCGACTGTCTTCTGTATGACTAGGTCATGGTGGTTAACCTTGATCAAAAACATGGTAAAGTAACACTGCAGGAACTGTACCTGTCCTGGTGAAGGTAAGGAGAATCTTCTTAAGAGGTTTGATTTCTGAATGACAAGTAACTGCATCAGGCACAAGTTGAGGGAATGTAATACTTGGTGTTGAGATAAACTGCTGAGATCCTGTTTGGAAACTAGCCAGCTGAAGATCAAATGATAAAGAAAACTGGGTAACAAAAATACATAGGAGGACTTTTAGAGGGTTCTGAGTCTCAACATTGTAATTAAAGAGCATTAGAATGGAAAATGTTGTAAGTAACTTTTATGACTTTGGCAAAAATATGTCATGTAACACCGCCTTCCTAATTTTATTGGGATAATGAGAGGTTAATAAAAAGTAAAGGGAGACTGTGAATAAGTAAGTAAGTAAGTAAATAAATAAAAAATTAACAAACTAAATAACTAAGTATGGTAAAGCAGGGACCACTGTGTTATGAAATGGCAGAACAGGTATACATCTGGAACTGGAAACTCAGACTCTACTTTATGTGTGCACATTTTGTTCTCCTTTAGTCTAGCCAGATTATATGGATTTAAGTTCATTTATAGTGATTTTAAATTTTTTTAAAATTACTGATCTTCATAGTAAAGATGAATGGGTTATTTACTGTTTTGAGATATTAGAGGAGATGTACTTAGGATCTGAGATCTGTCCAGTCCTCTGGGATTTAGATGAATGTTCTCCTTAGGTTCACAATCACTGCAGTAAGTCTAGAAATATACAGATGCTAAACATAATGCAAAATCTTAATTATTGTTTGCAGTTAATTAAAATGCTATTTTTGTTTGGTTTGCCTCCCTCTGGCATCCTCAAGTCCTAATTAATTCTTAACTGTGGGTGGTGGGATTAGGATTGGCAGCAAAACACACCTCAAACAGCCCACCAGCACCATAGGGCTGTACGTGCAGAAGTTCTGCCGAAGCAAAGATTACATTCTTGAGAAGTTAGATAAAGGTCGCTATTGTTCTTGCCGCCAAGATTATTTTTATCACATTGTCAACACAGTTGTTAATGTACAAACACGCAGGTGAGATACAGAACACATGAAACTCATAAAAAAAGGTGGAGACGTTGTATGCACGTGCAATTAGAGCACTGGAGATGAGATGTACATAAAAATGCTGAAGGGGAGCAAGCGTTCACTTGACAGATTAAGGAGCTGGCTGGCATTGTTCCTTGTGGCGAGCCGCTTAGTGACATTTATGGCACTAATAAATAAAATTTGTGAGCAAATATCATTAATTGATGTAGTTCAAGGAGTGGCTGCTTGGCACATTTCTATGGAGGCGGTAATTCAGGTGCAAAACCAGAGCAACAGTGAGGGGTTTCAGTTTTTTAAAATTGTTCTCTATAACGTTGCAGTTTTTTCAGAGTACAATGAAATATTTTGGCTTAGAAGTGCTGCTGTAATTGGTTTCTGGGACTTTCTTGATTTGACCTAATTGGACATTTTGAAAGGTTGCCAAAGTATGGGGTGGGATTTTGCCAGTTTTCCATCAATGATTAATAAAGCTCATTTGGAGGATCAATTAAAGTTTCAAAAAGAAGATTTTATACCAGAATTGTTACAAAACCAGTGAATTCTGTTTTATTAATGGACATTTTCAATGTGGAATGATGAAAACCAGCGCTATAGTAAACAGTAAATGCACATTTTTTTAGAGAGAATTTCCTCCCTTCAGGTTATTATTATGTTATTTCAGGAATTCTATAATCAGGGTGGGGAAGCACTTTAATTCTGGTTTGTAGTGATACTTTTGGCAAAATTCAAATTGTTGTTTTTAAAAAATTATTGGACTATTAAAAAGTGGTTTAAACAGGTAAGATTTCCTGAAATGTTTCTTTCCTTTTCACAGTGCTTTAAGTTTAAGTAGCAGCTTTCTAAAAGTCTTTAGAGAGAATAAGTAACTGCTGTTGGTGTGAAGACCTAGTGAATTTAAAGAAATGAAGTGATATGTTTGAAGGAAGGACAAGCCGGTAGTGTATACCATCATCAGTTTCTAATCATCTCAGCTCCTCCCCAAGTTCTTGTTTTCGTAAAGATAATTTAAAAACAACATGCAAGTGGTTCAGCCTGTCTCTGTGCATTTATAATTTGTTTATTTCCCAGGTACACAAGTATAGATTTGGTGGATTGTTTTTTCTACAGTCAGAAGACTGACTAGGGTGGATAAGTTAACAAGCAGGAGGTTCCTGCATGTTGGAATTAGCAACTTATCTGTCTCATCCATTGCTTGTTTGTTCATGTTTTGCTCATTCAGATGTGTTCTAAAGAAATGAGATACCCAGCTACTACAGTAATGCCAGTTTCTAATTTGTTCCAGGAGTTCATAGCCGTGGGTCTGAGTGCATCAGGAAGGACCTGTAGGTGTTTCCATACTACTTCTTATTGCATTCGGGTCATAAGTAAGTTTTTAATCTTAATGTTATTGGGTTTCAGCTGACTGGGTAGCTAAAAAAAAGTGTAGCGCTGCTATGCTATGCTATGCTATGCTATGCTATGCTATGCTATGTTATGCTATGCATAGCTATGCCATGAGTTGCTATACTTACTCTTTATAAGTCAGGCAAGAGCTTTTACTGAGGCATTTCCCTCTGCAAAGCTTTATGCACACCAGGTAACACTGCCACTCTGCTGCAGTGCTTGAAGGTCACTTGAAAAGCCAGAGTTTTGACTAAGGTAGGACTCTTCCTTCCTTCTTCTTCCTTCTCACAGAGATATTTTTTTCAAGCTGGCCTCCAAAGTACCTTCTGGGATTCCTGACAGATCAGTTTTTCTGCCTCTTTTGCAGATACTGTTAGCATAAATATCACAACATGAAGCCCATAATCACACTCAGAGGATGCTTTCCTCTTGTATGTCAGGCAAGTTGAGTTTAATTTGGCATTCACTGAAATATGACTGTTGAAAATCTACCAGCACTGCATATTACACTGAGCAGGTATATATACTACACTGTGTGCTACACTTGGGACAAAAAATGGCAAACCATTCTTAACTAATAGAATTACAGCACTATCCGTTACAGCATTTCTGCTAGCACCAGGGTAATATTTCTGTTCCAGTTCTCTCAAGTGAATTTAGGAACCAAAATACCTCCATGAAAACTCTGTGCATATCTCCAAAATCTTCCAGAAATTCAGCTATGAATGGATTCAGGATTAAGATGGTAAAGTGATCTCATTTTTTGCACGTGTTAGGCCTGCTAAAATAAAGATTAGGAAAATAAAGCTTTGCCTGCTAAAGCAAGAGTGGAGGATGAATGGGAAGATTATAGAGCATTATTTTACATGTTTTTACTTACTGAAATGAGTAGATGACCTTATCTTCTCCAGAGTAGAGATAGCAGGCTTCTACATTCTGTTCTGAGCTTAGAAGAAAGGTGGGATCTCAATTCCTAGGTTTTGTTATTTTTACTCCAAGGTGGAGGTTGTTTCCCAGCATGTCTATGTTTCTTGCCCTCTTTTCCATAGTAATGATTGGTGATGAAGAACAAGCTGATTTAGCATAGGACGAGCTGCACAAACCCTCAATTAATGCACCCACCCACCTGGTAGTTGAGCTCCATATGGTCTTGGATTAGGAACGAGAGAACTTGCAAAGCTCTTGCTTCTGTCAGGCCTCCAAAATCAAGACTCTCCCCACAGTGTTTTAGCTTTGCTTCAGAGTAACCCATTTAAAATTATTCCAACCGAAGGAGCCTTTCCAAGCCCTAATCTTTTAACTGAAACCACTGTGGTTTGGGACAAGGGATCTGGTTTTAATAGGACCTCTACGCATCTTCCCACCCCACCTTCTGTCCCAGCTGTGTTCACTCTTTATTTGATTCTTCTCAAAAGAGTTGTTCCTTGTCCACTGCTGAAAGGGAACTGTGTGGCAAGCCTGTGGTGCTGCCACAACCACTTCACACCAGAGGCTTTTCTGCAGGCCAGTTAAATGCTATTTCTTCTTGCCTGATGGGCTGTCCTTACTAGTGTGCTCCTTGACCATCTCATTTGGTATGAAGGAAAAGCTACTGATCTGAGTTCAGAAGCCTGTCATTTGCCATCTACTTTTGGCATTAATATTAATTTATTAATGTGAAGTTGCTTCTGATATGTATTTTTGGAAAATCCAAACTAGGTCCACTATCATGAAATTTGGACCCATGACTCATTAAAAAAAAATCATCACAGATGGCACTAGGACAAGAATGGCCTTGATGATCTGTTTAGAGATTAAGAAGAATGAACTATTGGATTTGTTTACTCCAGTAGCCCATCTAGCCATGTTGCCCTTGGCTGATGAGTAGAAGATACTTGCAGAAAGACTGGAAGAAATAGAACAAGTGTAGGATTTCGTAACTTCTGGCAGTCAGAGCATATGGGAATTTCCTAAACCAGAAATTTCTCTGGATTGCATCATCATGTTTATTGGCCATTGATGGACTTGTCGACCATAAATTGTCTGATCTGTTTTGAACTGCCTTGAACCTCCACATCATCCTTTGATAACAGTCCAAATAGCCTTTTTTAGTAAAATATCTTTTGGAATAAAAAGGAGAGCATACACAAATTCCTGTTTAGTCTGGAAGCTGGCTTCTGTCTTGGAGAGCTGAGACCTGTTTTTCCCAATACTTTCTTGGTGCAATTTAGAAACACAGATCTTAAAAATATTTTTTATAAGAATTTAATCTTACAGTTTTCTTTCAGTTCAGATTTTTTTGCCTGTGTTCGTTTGGTTTTGTGGACTGAGCTCTAATTTCCTGTGTCATGTGCAACCCTGCATAACTTGAAAAAAACTCCCTGCTGTGTTTTTTCATGACAGATCAAAAATGGATATGAACTGTGCATTGGGGGTTAGAGTGTGCCTCCAGATTTGTTTCTCTCTCTTTGGCTTTCCTTCTTGTTGTTTATTTTTCTTTCCTATTTGTCTCAATTTTCATTGATTTCTCTTCTGTTCTCACACATCCGCTCTGGTTCCCCTTGAATTCTGGTGGTAGGATGGAATTGGATCTATGTACAAAAGCAAAGTATTATTACATTAGGTTATTTTTATATTCCTCAGAAATATTGAAACAGACATATATTGCTCTGTTTTGGAAAATGGAAAATGAAGAGGAAAAGAAACAGTATATAGTACTACTGGTTTGTTTTCCATTTTTTTTCCCCAGGAAAAGGATATTTGCCCCAGACAAAGACTAGAGGATGTTGGCCAACTGTTGTTCAGTTAACACCAAAATGTTTTGAAGTGTTTAATGGCATTTAGAGAAGATTTGCCTCAGCTAGCATTAATAATGAATGGAAATTAATCTAAAGTCATTGTTGTCACGTACTGTCCATCAGTTTTGTTGTGTGTATAAGCACTTCTTATCCATCATTTCAAGAGGGACTCACACAGGATGCTTTCCTGCTGTGCTGACTCACTCCTGGTAGTCTAAAAATGAAAAGGGGCATGTATGCTTCTTGATTTTCACATTCCTTTTAACACTTTTGAAACAAAATGCTTTGGATTCTCTTTGTCTGCCAAAAGGTGAAGTTTTCATTTAATCAGAAGACTGGAGTAATTTTTAAACTGCTGCTTTACCGTGATTGTTTTCATCTTTAATCACCGTGTCCTCACACACTGTAGCACTGAGGAAGTAAGAGGCCTGGGAAATTGCAAATAAAACCCGTATGTCTTGTAAGAGCCTCCTTCAGAAAGTGGTTAGAGAGTTCCCTGTCCACCAGATAATGTGTGCTAGGTGGTCAAGTGATTCAGCTTAGCTCATGTTTCATTGTGCTCTCTGCCTGCTTGTGTACAAACAAATTAAAAATTAAACAGGTGAGGGGTGTAGTACTTCTGAGAAAAACACAGAGTCTTTTGTATCAGAACTGATGTGCCAAACAACCACCCTAAAATCAAAGATCTGTAGAGCAAAATAAACCAACCAGTAACAAGGAAATCTGTTAGCTGATGTAAGATGCATAGTGTCCATTACCATTAGCGAGCCCAAAGAAACGAAAACTCTCCTGCCAGCCCAGCCCTGAGGTGTGAAGGCCAGACAAAAATTACTTAGGAGGAAAAGTAAATTGAGAGCAATAAAGGATAAAAAGCTGAAATCCACCAAGGTACCTAGTTAAGTTGTTGTGTTAAAATGCAAATGAAAATACATTGAAAAATTCATTGACAAGAGCCTTATGCCCTGAAAGGTGCATTCTCTTCCAGCTCATCTCAGAACAGGATTACATCATAGGCACTCCCAGTCCAGCTATCAGGCATTTGATGAGGTCAGTGTTAGGTTGCTTTTTGATTGAAGGGAAGTTTCTGACTCCTGCATTTGGGAACAAAGTCACGGGCATAGCTGTGCAGTGGGAAATTGTGCCTGCACATGACCTGAACTTTGCTTCTCAGAGAGGAGGAAAATGCTGTCATTACTGTCCTGGTACAAAGTATTTGTTGCCTCCCTCTGCTCCTCCCTTCCTCTTTAGTGCCAGCTCCAGGTCAGGCAGCAGAGATACTGCAGGGTTTCAGAGACTCTTTGACATGTCCTGCAGTTGTACTGAATCCTCATTTCATGGCTGCTAAGAAAAGCATTTATGTGAATGCATGGTAGTCACAGCACATCTCTGAAACTCAAAGAGAATAACAGGACCTTTCTTTTTGCCAAACAGGAGTGCTGCTTCAGGCACTGGGGGAGCCATTGACAGTAAAAGTCGCAGAGGGCTTATGGTCCTGATTTCCCAAATCTGAGGACTTACAGTTCGTATGCAAGTATCATCTTCTGCTTAAGCAGATGGAAGGGAAACTGTGGTCATGTGAGGAGCCAGGAGCATCTGTCCTCATGCAAAGTAGGTGGCTAGAGAAACACTTTGAGATACTTTGACATATCTATTCCAAAAGATACAGGGAATTGGCATCAGAATACAGGAGGAAGCCATACCTCTCTAATACCCACAAGTATTTGCTGCTGCCACCAGTGAATGGCATTCCGTGTTGGTTTCATTCGATGGCAATGATGACACATTTTAAGGCTCCCATTCTCACAATCACATGGCTTTGTGTCCCTGCATTTTAGTCATTTCAGAGCAGTGCATCACCACCCCACTGGCTCATGCTGTGCTCTGTGTTTAGCAGCACATATTTATGACGTGGGGAGTGAAGAATGAGGTCTAACTCAAGTCCTTAACTAACCCGTAAGTGAGGGATTAACTGCCTACTGCAATCTTTTACTAAGTATTACTCACTTAACGTTATTTTCATTTTTTTGAAAAGTCTTTCACTGCCTTAGTATGTCAACATTCAAACTGGGTTTGAAATCACGGTGTTTCAAGGACTGCTGATACATTAGATGGCCATCGCTGTCATAACCTGATAAGGGACCTGTTGTGATTTCCTTCCTGGGTGAAGGAAAAAGTGCACATGGATGGGCCACAGCTATCAAGGTTTGCTCTTGCTTTACAAACCTGTCTTTCTGGCTGTGGTAGAGTTAAAAAAATAATTACAAGTTTTTCAAAGGATCACCCACATACACATGGTATGAGAGCTCTTTTCTTTGTTGGTTTCATTTTATTTGTACATGACTCACTCTTGGCAAAATGAGTGAGCCTCATGAGCCTGTAAAAATTCTGTTTGGATTAAATGATTTGCATTAAATGATTTATAACTGCAAGAAGGCTTTAATATTCCTGTAATTCCTTAAGGAAAAACAAACTGATCTTATTCTTTCAAGTAGCTATTGCTTTCACGCCTTTTACTTCAGATGCCATCTTACTCGCTCAAGCTGGTAGCTGTTAATGAGACTCTGGGCACTTCTTCCTTGCTTTCCCTGCCTCACGAATTAGAGATGGGTGGTGGGGATGTACTGTCATCTTTTTCTGAGAACATTCTTCTGAACATGACTGAAGGTCAGGAAACCTACAGCCTCCCAGACCTGCTTGCCTTGCTAAGAGCAAGAAGCAGCATTTGTGCTGGCCTGAGGTGGGGTGATCATGTTTCTGAGACCCAATTTACCTCGGTTTTGTAGCCCAGAAGCCCACCAATCTTCATTTTCCTGTCAGAGCCAGTGTGCTGGTTACAGCCACGTCATTCCTGCTGATCTGCAGACTCAGAGATGTGGGGGCAAGGGGAGAGCCCTCACTGGGCATCCTTGCAGAGAGGAGACTGCCAGCTGCCAGCAGCCACCGAGGCTGCCCGCACCCTTGGGATAGAGGCCTCTCAGCAGGGTGTGCCTGTCAAAGCCCATGGGAAAAGCATGCGAGTCAACAGCGGGACAACCCAGCCGGATGCAGGACGTGCCACCAACAAGCCCTTTAACTTTGTGTTTGCGCAGAGCCGCGGCTGCCCTGGCTGCCCACTCCAGAGGCTGAGGCGCGGCACAGCTGTTAGCGAGGGCCGCTGTCTTCACCCTCAGACCACGGGGAATCCTCCTCCGTGCCCGTGTCCCTCTGGCAGGACAACCCGCGGGATTTTAATATCGGAAGCAGCGCAACGGCTGCCCCCGCCGCCCGCAGTCGCTCGCCCCGCCTGCACCTCTCCGCCAGAGCCCCTGGGGCGAAGCGGTCACCGGCGGCGCCCCGGGGCCCGCCCTACCGGGCACCGCCCGCGGGGCCGCGGCGCGGCCGGGGGGATCCTGGCTCCGGCGGCGCTACAAGTGGCCGCCGGGGGCGGTTTTGGCTCCGGCTCCGCCGCGGTTTCCCCCCGCCCCGCGCCCGCCTCCCGGCGACCCTCTCCGCGGCGCGGAGGGGCCGCGGGGCGCGTTGCGTAACGCGGCGCTGGGCTCCGCTCCGCCGACCGTCGCTCGGGGCGGCGAGGAGGCGCGGCGAGGCGAGGCGGGTTGGGTCGCCGCGGCCGGAGGTGAGCGGTGGTGGCGGCGGGGCGGGCGGGGCCGGGCCGGGCCGGGCCGGGCCGGGGGGGCGCAGCGCGGCGCGGCGTGTGCGCGGCCCCGCGGGAGGCGGCGGCGCAGGCGGGGGGAATCCAGGTCACGTCCGCAGCCAGACGGCGGCTGGCGGGAGGGACGCGGCGAGAGGCACCGCACCGCACCGCGCCCGGGCGGGCGGCGAGCGGCGCGGGGCAGGCGCGCACTGCGCTCCGCCGGTAAGTCCCGCGGGTCGCCCGGGCTGGCGCTCGGCGGGCAGAGCGCCCGACCGCGGGCGTGGGCGAGCAGGGGCTGCCGGCTCCGCAGGTTGGCGTCCCGGAGCGCCGCCGGGGAACTGTGGGGCGAGCGTGGGGGAGCCGTGCGGCGCTCCCCGGCCGCTCACTATATTTAGCCGTCAGCGGTGGGGAGAGCGGCGCGCAAACGCTGTCGGGGACAGAGCTCCGCCGGCCCGTCGGGGCGCTGCCCGCCCGCCCGCCTGCCCGCAGCAGCATCTGGGGGTGGCGGGGGGCGAGCGGCGGCGCGGCCCGGCGGGGAGGGCAGGGAGCGAGCCGGGGCACCGCCGGTATCCATCACCGCGGGGGGCGGCGGGGCCGGGCCGGGGGAGCGGCGGCGTGCGCGGCTGCTGGCGCTTCCTGATTTATTTATGTTTGCAGCATAGGTGGTATTTCCCCGTTAAGAGTTTATCCATTGAAGTTTTCTATTTGACTTTCTAAAGCGGCGGCGACAACAACAACAACGACAGAAATCCGCGAAGTTAAAAAGCCAAATGTGTTAATTGTTAACTAAATATAGACGAGGGAGGCTCGGAAGCTGTAGTGGGTGGATTGATCAGGCAACGTACGAGTAAAAAGGAAAAGGCAAATTTGTCAGCCCCATGAAGCCAGGTGCCGGTAGGAAGGAAGGATCGCACCTGTTCTGGTGAGTGCTAGGAGCCCCATAGCCCCGTGGTCCCCCGAAACCTGGTTTCCCCTCCTGTGATCCGGATGGAGGAAGGTGAAGCACAGGTTAAAAATGCTGTAATAAATGCAAGGTCTGACCAGGAAGGCAAACGGGACATTTTTTTCTACAATATAAGCCGTGTTCCCTTTAGAATTTTAACTTAACACGGAATTCGTGCATTCGAACTGAGCCATCTGCTAGTTATAGTAACATATTTAGTATTTATTTACAAAACTTAGTCTGTCATAAGTATATGTTTGCCTAATTGATAGACTGGATGTTTTTCTAAAAAATTATTTGTTTTCCTTTTACGGTTCAGTACTGCTTGTGTGTTGATACTATTTTCTAGATTTTCTGGTTCCTGTTTTCTCTTCTGAATAAACATTGGAGAAGAAAATCCAAAACAACAGAGCAAAGGGTTTGCTCTTTTATAAGAAGTTTCCTTAATAACAATTTAACTTTCAGGAGACTAATCAATGCAGTTGCATTGGTTAATTTCATTGCCTCACAGAGAGGCTTGAGTTTTCTCCCTTACTTTGAACTCTAAATAACACAGCTCTGTGAATGTATAGCCATTTTTAAAGAGAAGAAGCTGGAGTAAATCACTGGAAAGTATAGCCCTTCACTTTCTCATAGAACAGCTGTTTAAGGCACAGTAACAACAAAAGTTTTGTGAAACTATGTATGCCTGTTTCCTTCCTGACAAGCCTTTTTTTTTTTTTTTTTTTTCCTACTAACTGGCATGAAATCACCCTTCATATTGGTCCCAGGACCCTTAAATTGGTCTCAGCCTTCTTCCAGTTTGTTTGAATTGGTGACCTTTGGATGAGCTGGTGTGTTCCATTGTTACTTGCTAATGATGGAATAATCCAGTCCTGACGTACCAGTTGTGAAACCAAGGGCGCTTCTGCTGGATGGAAATTCAAATATCTTATGGCTCCATGTTGGAAAAGGCAGGATTTAGCTGTGGTTTTCATCTGCTTTTAACTCTATGGACTCTGATTTCCAGAACTGAGAGGGCTCAAACCAAAGTCTGGTAGAGCTGCTGGAAAATCTGCCATTGATTTTTACTGGTTTTGGATAAAGTCTTGTATGAGCTGGTGTTGAGCACATCATGGCTACTCCAGATTGTTCAGTCCTTTTGAAATTCTTTGCATATCCAAATCATTATGTAGAGTCAAATTTTTTTTTGTGCTGTCTGTCTGTGAGAATGTTCTTTTGCTTAGTAGAAAGTGGTGGTGTTTTTATTTGCTCTCTTATATGCCACAGCATTAATTTCATTATCCGATCATTTCCTATCATGTGAGGATGACGTGGATGATTTTGAAAAAAGTGAAAATGCTTTTGCTGAAGGCTTCTTACACTGAAGACAGGTTTCTTCAGGTATTTTTTGAAGAGCTTGCAGTAGTGGGATATCTGAAGTTATAAGACATGTTTTCTCTGATGTCTATGTTGTACTTCACTTGTCCAGTATATGGTTGTTTGCTGCCTTTTGTTGTGTTGTTTTTTGTTTTTTTCTTTTTTACTAATGTGAAGGGGAGAAAGTTGTTAGTGATAACAGATACTGGTGTTCTGTGAAGAAGCTTGCAGAATAACACATACCTGTGGTAGGCATATATCCTCCCCTGGCTTCCCTGTTGTTGATGATGAGCAAGAATTTTCCTCTTGGCTATATGTAAAAACCCAGCCAAGAGAAAGTAGGGAGGAGAAGAACTGCTAAACTTAAATCATGGAAGTTTGTCAGAGTTTATTGTCTAGTGTAGCCTGTCTTGAAATTTGATTCCATTTGGAAGGGAGTCAAGGGATGAAACCTCAAAAAAACCCACCTGATTTGAGGCAGGACGTCCTCCAGCAAGAATCTCATTTGCCACCGGAAGGGTGAGACCAGGAATTTTGGCTCCTTGGAAAAGGAAATTCTGGAGCTCATTATCTCTCCACCATCATATTCTGATTTACTGATTTGGGGTTTGCTTGTTACTAAAAGTTGAACAATGCAAAAGAGGAATGCATGTGAAAGAAGCCCAGGTAAATAAGCTGAGATGAGGGAAGGCAGGAGATGCACAATTACTGTGAGCCCTCATGCCCTGGGTTTCCAAGTGCTAATTTCCCCAGCCAAATGAATTTGCTCTTAAATGAGAGATGGCTGTCATGGCAGAAAGCAGAGCTATAATGCAGGGTAGCAGTGCACTGCATCTTTTCTCCATCTTGTCCTTCTTCCTGTGGGATTTCCAAAACATGTGAGAATCTGGCCTCGGGAGGAAAGGTGGAGATAATGCTGGGGTGCTCTCCCCCTACCTACATGGACCTGCAGCACATCCATGCCGTGGATGGGATTGCAGAGATTATGGGCAGGATCTGCATGTGGGAATTATCTGTCAGAAGGGGTCACAGGATCAATCAGGAAGGATTTTTGTAATATTTCCACAGTTCGTCTTTGTTCCCTTCTTTCCAAATATCAGAAATTACTATGTATGTAGTCCTAGATTCTCTCCTGCAAGGCCCTGTTTAAGTAAGTAAATAAATAACAGCTGTTTGGTAGCTCTTCAGGTGTATTGGCAGAATTCTGCCAAGTCACCAAGGTGCTTTCCTTCTGTCTGCTTGACTGAAGGAATGTCTTTGGGTGGGTGAGGAAGTCTTAGTCCAGGGAACTCCTTGGCTTAATTTATCCCATGAAAAAAGTTAGCAGAGTAATTCACATGGCCACTAGTGTGGCAGTACTGCTGCTGGCATTTTTTTAAACTTTTCATTAATGGTGCAGTGGAGAAATAATCTCGCTTCTTATTGATGAGCTAGGATTTTGTGTATTGTACAGGGATAACTAAGCAAACAACGCATGTCATTTTAATGAACCTTCGTCATTAAAATCAAGAGCAAACTATAAATTTCTGTGTAAAGACTAAAGAATTGTATTCCTTTAATTCTGTGTTATTCCATCAGTTGTATGTGGTCCAAGAGGACACTTTGAATAAAGTGATTGAGTCTTACATAAGTTGTTTCTCTTGTTTAATTCACAACACGTGAATGAGATTGTTTTTGTTATTCATCACAACTACTTAATTTAAATATGGTCATGGTAGAGGGACAATGCAAGTAAAAAGACTGGTTGAAAAAGTTGTTTTTGTTAATCTTTTCAGTGTATGGTCACACTGCCAAAGTGCATGTAAGCCTGCAACTAGAGAGGAATAAATTGAAAGCAAATAAAATGGGTTTTTTTGAAATACAAAAGTTTAACTTGAGTATTCCGTTTTGAATGCTTTTGGTCATAAAAATTCTCATTTTACTCAAACCCATTTTAGCTTATTAGAAATTAAATACCTTGTGAAGCTAGTGAACTAATGAAAGAATAAAGGATTAAACCACAGTTTAAAAATACTTTATATCCTGAAGTGTCTTAAATATAGAGAAGCTGTAATAATTTTTACTGATGAACTAAAAGGGCAAATACTCTTACGTTATAATTAGATTATACGCATGAAAGCAATGTGATCATTCTAGACTGCAGAACTGTTCTGTGTCCTCTGGTGAACCTAACCCAATAAATTAGGGTTCTGTTTTTCCATTGGAAGAAATATAAGGACTGATTGTCAAGCTGCCTAACAGTAAGGTAGAAGGCAGCAAGAAGATCAATGTCTCATCAAGTGAATTTAGAGTCAAACCAAATGTAAATCTTTCTTCTACTGGGTGAAGTTGGTACATGTAGAATCAAATCACTTGCGTGTTTGCATAAACAATGATTACTCTTTTATCTTGGGCAGAAGTTCATTCTGCTCACCTGCTTATTTTTTTGCCTGTTTTGATGCTGATGTTTGAGTGTCTTCTTGAATACTTCATGGGAATTGGTTGGCATGAGCTGCATGCCACAGGTACGGCATCAGTGTTGCTTGACAATAAGATGTGCTTTGTAACAGCTGTGGAGTAGGAAAATAAAGGAGCTCTATGAAGAAAAATAGAAGTATCTGTCAGCTACATGAGTAGTTGGATCCTTGAACAATTGCTCACTAACTGATATCTTAGTGACATGCATATGGATGAACCATTTTCAAAACATCCACAAGAAAAATATACTTCTGTGGGTAAGAAGAGGTGTTTTCATCACCATTGCAAGTTGGCTTCCTTGAGTCATGTGTCACGTTTGCTGTCATTATCTACATCTGTACTAGGTTCAAGTACAGATGGTTTCAAGTACAGAAAGGTTCAAGGCCTATGGGTCTTTTTCTTTCTTGTGTTTTCATTTGTAGATGTTCACATCTTTCTTCCACTGACTCAGTCTTGCACCTTGGCCCCCTTTAGTATCCTGTTATCTCCACACTCCCTCTCATGACTTTGCATTGTTTCTCTTGATTCTGCTATGCCAGCTCCTTGCCATGTGCTCCAGCCCAGCTGTACCTCGGCAGGTATGGAGTGCTCCTGCTGCTGCTTAGTTTCCTACCAGTGGAAAGAATAAGCACTAATAAATGGAAGCTATTTCTTCTTTAGCCTTGTTTTTTTTTTTCTCTGACCTTTAGCACAAAATCATTTGCCTACCTTCTTGCAATTTTTGACAGGTAGGATTGCCTTCATGTGACTTCATACTGTTTTCTGGCTTTACATTAATTTCCATTAGTTTTATTTCCATGACTTACTAACTTTTTCCTGGCTCTGTTTTATTTTTAGTATTTCATACATCTTTTTTAAAAAAGTGCATGTTTGTGTGCAAGGTGCTTCAAAGTATAATTATGAGTTGTAGCATTCATGTATAAGGCTTAAAATAATTGTTCCTCCCTTCAGGAAATTGAAGGGTTTAGCTTGAGCTTTCTTTTATAAGTTAGGTGTCTTACTTTCCATTTTTTCTCATTAAAAAAAGATAAGGTGAAGTGCATTATCCAGTTAGATAAACAGAGAAAGAGTCTGTACAGAGTTGTATCCATGTAATTCGAGAATATACATGAGCCTGCACATATGCACTAAAAGAATATTCCCCCACAGAGTATTTGTGACAAATTTAATTTTTAAAGCAAAATAATTACTTCAATTAAATATTAAAGTGTAATTTTACTTCTAAAAATAGTGAGAAAATTGTGTCTGGAACACAGAGTACTTCCTATGCAGTGCTGAACTGCATGTATTTTGTTTTGTGCCCAATTCACTGATGTGGCTTACTGAAGTGATTTAGTTTATTGAAATTCTCTATGTGACCAGAATAAAACAGCTTGGGCCAGAGGACTTGGATCAACTATTTAACTTAATAATCAGAAGTTGCTGATTATTAAGGTTAAAGAAAGGAGAAGAAATACCAGAATTAGGGTTTGATATGCAGCCTTAATTCTGATGTCTTTGAATATATGCAGGTAAACTAAGGTTTAGAGTCCATGGATGGTATTGCTTCACTTTTCAGGGTGTTTAGCCCTGTGTAATAACTGTCATCCTTGAAAACTATACCTCTTTTTTTGAAACCAGGAAAACTTGGGATCAAATTGCAGGGAATGCAGTTGGTTATGTAGAATATTGTAAGCATGTGGTCTTTGCCTGTGTAACTAACTTTTCACTGGTTGTGAATTTTGAGTTGAAAATCATCTCTGCACCATGAAGGTTTCTTACCTGATTACCCAACTTTGTATTTAATTGTTGCAAACTCTTTAGCTCTCTTTATTTTTCTTGCTTGTCCTTGTCCCCTACTCCCAGTTCCATGCCTCAGACACCTCACACTTTTCTTCTTTGCCAGAAATGGGAGAGGGATGGACATTTCATTTTTCTGAAGAGTCTTATGCATGGATACAGCATCCTTGACCTTTCCCCTCAGAACACCCTGTCAGTTGCTCCAGTTCTGAATCTAGCTGATGTTGAAGGCGGCTGCCATGCACCTGGTTCTTTCTTAGAGTCCTCTTGCCAGCAGAAGGGATAAGCCAATGACAGGAGTCCCGCTTGACATTGTGTTGATCAGAACCTGTGCTTTTGCCTTCTTGACTTTTTGCATTACTTTGGTGTTTTTTTTTTTTTTTTTGTCCCCAGTCCCAATGCTGTTTGGCGTCTCCCTCCCTGGCACCCCTACCCCTGGCAGTTCTGCTGGCTGTGTATGTGACCACTGACACATGCTGTGAGACTTGGACAAAAATTATGATCGCCTCTGCAGCCTCCAAAACGCACGAAGCCTTCTTTCTTGCCGAGTAGGTTGTTGCACAAGATACCATCTTGGTGGCAGCTGTCTTCATTTGCATTGAACTCTGGGAGAACCCAGAGACTGCTCTGAGAGTCAGGACGCCTAGGAAGCCTGTTTGCTTTCATCCTCTGCCCAGGGAAGATGAATCTCACCCACTGCCACTCTCATGGGAGGATGCAGGGAATCTGCTTGCAGCCATTCTGGCCATGACTTTCCAGTGGGTGGATGGTGGGAGTGTGTTTTGCAAGGCAGAAGGATCTTCTACTGTTATCTCTTCAAGAGACCTCGTATCAAAGCACTCTCTTAGTTTTGGGAAGTGCTTTCTGTGCTTGGAGGTTAGGCAAAAGTGGGAATAGCATGACCTGGGGAAAGGAAAGTGCTGGATTCTATAATTCCCAAGGGAGGAAGGGCTCTGATCATGCAGTCTCTACAGAGCAGTTCCCTGAGCTAGTCATCCTCACCTCTCCATCCTACTTGCAGTGGCATGGATAAGTCTCCTTGCTTTGGGTCTGCAGCGGCTTCTCTTCGGTGCCGCTTTCCTTGCATGGAACCACGTACATGGAAAACCATATATATACAGATGTGCTCCCTTCTGTTTTCAGATGTCTTCACGTCTTCTGAAATACCTGATAGCTTGTAAATTCAACAATCTGGATGAAACTTTTTTTTTCCGAATACTACAAGAAATGTTTGTGAAGCACAAATAAACTTAGGCAAGCCCCTCTCCCCCACTTTTCTTTTTTGACTAGATTTTTTGTTTTCACAGGAACAGCAGGATTCATCCTTGTCATAAGGTCCTTTCTTGCCAAGTTACAGGTTCTCTTCCAAGGAATAGAATTCAAGTAGTTGAAAAAAAAATTTAAAATTTTGCATATAGAAGAAAGCCCAACCCCAAACATTTCCTTTGCTACTTCTGCAGAAACAGCAAGACTCTATATACAGGTTGTCCAGAGACATTGTGACATCTCCATCCCTGGAGGTACTAAAAGAACAGGTGGACATGGTCCAGGGAAACCTCCTCCAGGTGACCCTGCTTGATTGAGCAGGGTGGTGGACTGGACAGAGGTCCTCTCCAGCCTCAGGCATTCCTTGACCGAAACTTTCTGAAAAGCTTTTCAAAGAGAATTGCAGTTCACTTTGATACAGCTGAGTGAAACACAAAATAATTTAAAGTAGGTTCTTTCAATGGGAAGTGTAGAGCACACTTTCAAATTAAGCTGGGCTACCAGGCTTGCCCATAATAAATTCAGGAGAGTAAAAAAAAAAAGAATTTATACCAAATTAACAGAGAAAATCATATTGCTTCTGTCTACACAACTGAAGCATCTCTGTAACTTTAAAAGGTGCTCTAAATGCATTTTCCATGCACAGATCAGAGTTAGGAGCTTACTTAAAACTTAGAGAATTCATGCTCTCACCTTTGCACATAAGAGGCCAATTCTCAGGATCATTGCCTTTGATCCCATAGAAAGAATCATAGGCTTAGAAAGGAGCCAGGACTCGCCTACTGTTTAGTAGTAATTTTCTGATTATACTTTGCTCATAGGAATGTAAATGCAAAGAGCCAAATTTACATAAGCAGACTGCTCTGTGAACCTTTGCCCTCCCCTCTCCCTCAGTCTTTGCTGTCCAGTTTGGCTTCCAGTGCCTTTTCAGAAGTCTCTTTCTAGGGTTCCTTGTCTCTCTAGCAAGAAGCCCAAGTTCTGAAAGCAAGAAAGTGGTGGAATTGCAGCCACGAAACCCAAACTCAGGCAATCTTTCCTCTCCCGTTACTGCTTACACCTACTCATGGGGCAGCCCTGTGGGGACCAGTGTGGACACTGGCTGGCAGCCAGGTGTGTACCAGACATCTCTTTACCTTTGCTCATTGATAGAGCTCCTCCACAAATGGCAGCTAGAAATTCATGCCTATATTATAAGTTCACACTAGTTTGACCTGTGTTTTACAATAACAGTGCAGGCTGCCTTTTTCCTGGAAAAAATACGTTTCTCAGTATTTTTAACATACTTTATTTCCTCAGCTTAGGACTAGCAGGAAGATTTATCAGCAATTTATGGTGGAGATAGAAGGAAAAGGGGAATTGGATTGCTGACAGGATGTTGCTTGCTGGCTGTGCAAGTGTAGTGTGCAGTAAGACAAAAAAGCTTGGACTCTTCTTTGTGAAGTTCAACTCCAAGCCGAATTAACTTGACCTCAGCCTCTTCAAAACGTGTCTGTATAAATATAGCTGTAGTCCGTTTTGATGATCACAAATCTGCAGCTGAATTAATTATTTGATGGCACAAGAAAGATATGTAAAGAGAGACCTTTACCACTGAAGCTCAGATCTACAAGATCAAATCTACAATCTGATTTTCTTTTCTAATGTTTTCTTGCTAAGTGTTTCCTTATACATCATGCCTAATCTTGTCAACATTTCTTTAGGTCTTGCTCCTCTAAATAGCTCTGGATGAGTGGAACATCCCATGCTTTTTCAGAGATCTCCTGGAGTCAGTGAAAGCCATTTGTGTGAACATAGGCAGCTGAAAGAAGTAAAGGCATTGTGAGCCCTGCACAGTCTTAAGACAGTCTGTGTTTGGGATGTGAGAGTAGTATGGCATTACTCTGTTTGCTTTGGAAGGTAATCTAACAATTTGCTTGAATCTAACAATGAGCTTGAAACAATTTGCAAATTAGGATTGTGGAAACCTCAATGTCGGGTTTCTTTCTTCCTTAAGAGAAGAAATATTTAAACGCAGAAAGAGCGCGAGGCAGGAAGAATTTGAGAGACTCAACCTGGCAGATGTTGCAAGGCATGGGATAGAATAGGACTGAGCTTTACCTATTGCTGTGTGAAGTTAAGATCTGCAGTCTCTGTTAGGAGCTCCAGATTTCTCAACACTTAGGTGATGGTGTAATAGGAAGAAGGGTGTGGGCAAAACTACAGAGCTACATATGAGTAATTCAAGACCTCACCTGTTTTCCCATATGGAGAGCAGGACAAAGTGGGGAAAGCAGATGGACAGATCAGAAGTTAGAGTTTAATCGGTTAACTTTTGCTGAGCTTATCTGTATTGAGGATAATCTTCTGGGATTCGTGTTTGTTGCATGCTTTTTTGCATTTTTTGAGTCAGAAAAAAATGATGTCTGGTGTCACACCTTTTATATTCTGTCTCAGCATAGCAAATCTGAGCTACTAAGTTATACCCAGCAGATGCCAGCAGGCTTTGTGGTACTATAGTGTTAATTTACTTGGATTTTCTGTGTTTTCTGCAATGACGTTCCTAGTGGTGAACAAGCTACCTTCTTAATAATATCAAAAGGGTGGAATTACTGCCTCATTTCCGTGTGATAAAGTCTCAGTGAGTATTACAGGCAGATTATGACCTTAATCAGTGCCCAGAAGTGAAAGAAGAAGTCAAAAAGAAAAATCTATGATCCCGACAATGATTTTTGAATTTTGGTCAACATTACATATGTTTAATACATGCATGTTTTCCTGCAATGTTTGAAATTGGGGTCAGGTCTCCAAAATGAAACTTAATGAGATTGTCTTCAGTGGCTATTATGCCTGGAGAATCGAGAAAGGCAAGAATAAAGATAGGTGATACAAGCTTGCTGTTTTCCAAAGCTCAACAGTTTTGTGAGCAAAATGATCTGCTTACAGGGTGTTTTTAAGATGGAAGTAATTTTATCTACAGTGCTAAATTTGGAATCAGTTTACCCAGCCATCTGCATCTGTGTGTATGGCAAGTCTAATATCTTGATTTGGGGATTAAATTTATACCATGCTCTTACATATTTTTTCAGACAGTTACCTTAGGTTTTGGTTTTTTGTGTTTTGATTTGGTTTTTTTTGTGGGTTTTGTGTGTTTTGTTTTGTTTGTTGTTTTTTTCCTGTTGCAATGTAGAGTCTCATTGCATTTGCAACATTGAATACTGTTGCATTTCTTGTTTACTCATATCTGTATGAAAAACTCGGTGAAAGTTTGTGAAAACTCAAGGCTCCTTATACTCCTGTATGTGAGTTAGCCAGTGGTATTGATTCTGAATGCAATTCATGCTCTTCCCTTTGTAATCCAAACTAATGTCCTCTAATCAACATTATGTAATTCAACAAATAGAGCAAAACCTACTGAATTAAGATACTGTACTGTTCTGTTATCTCTGGATGTGCAGCATAGCACGTATTTTTGTATCTTCTGAGCATTTTGTAGATCAGTAGCTGAATTTCTGGGAGTAAATGCATTGTATTTTTGAGTTAATGAATTTCACTTTCTTTCAGCACTTATGTTCAAGTTATGTTTCTGCTGAATTACACATTGTTAATTAAAGGTAATTTTATCTCTTTGGTTAACAGAAGAAATTGGGGCATTATTAGGGTGTTGGCCTTGCTGTTTCCATAACAGGTTAGCTGCTTCGATCTGGCTGTGTTGACAGTAAAATTGGGTCTTCTGCTTGGACGTGTACAAGTATGTGTTTGGTTAGACCGTTATCAAATTGGAAGAGGTAACTAGAATCAGTAAAGTGAAGACAGGCACAGTAATGATAAAAAAGAGAGAGAAAATGAAGCAATGCAGGGTCATGCTGAACACTGTCACTTTGCTCATGTAATTTGTGGTTATAAACAGAGGTCATGGTGTCATGCTACAGCTATCCTGGCTCTTCTCAGTTTTGTACCATTTTCCTGTAGCTCATACAAACCTAGTCCTAGAACACCACATTCCCTTTTGTGTACTGCTCCTTATTTATTCTTTTTTTCCTAACCAGAAGAGATTAAATGGGAAAGAATTCAGGCAGGATTTGGAAAAATAATAGAGTGTGAAATGACAATTAAACTAGAAAAGACTGCAAAGTGTCTGTATAGATCTGTTACTGACCTTTTCTGTACTGACTGAAAATTTTGGTAAAAGGTTACTGCAAAAAGTGAGGGTTTTTAAAATTTCAACAAGGGGATTTACTTACTAGATTTTGGTCCATGTGTGATGGTATTACCACCCTGGAAGTGGTCGATAGGAATTGAGTTGTGTAAAGCACCAGCAGCTGTGTATTATAAACTTTGGTAGAATGAGGGGTAGGCAGCTACTGAAGTCCTCTCTTGTATGATCATTTTTGGTGACATTAGTGACATGTCCTGGTTTTGAACACTAAATGTCTTTGACCTAATTTAACTCTAGTGTAACAGCCTTGAGAATATGGGGCATTTACATTGTGGAAAGGAGAAAGGAAAATACATTGAAGTATTTCCTTATTTAAGTGTAATATTTTTCCTATGCAATAATATAAAGCAGATACAGTAAAAATAGGATTCAGTGGTATTTGCCTAAAGTAAGCATATGCAATCTTGTAAGTGCTGTGTGACATTTTAGATTTTATTTAATTTTCCCTTTAAGCTTCAGACTGGAAGTTAAAGTGCCCTAAAGGAGTCTTTATTCTAGTTGAAGTGCTCTGACTGCACTGATCTTTTCTTTCTTTTTCTTTTCCTTATTTTTTTTTTTAGGGTAGTATTTTAGGGTTTGTGGATTGTCAGGGAAGAAGTGCCATCTCTCTTGTTAGGAACATTGGCAGCTAAAGCTACTTGGTGCCTTTTCGGTGATCTTAACAATCACCAGTCTGCCAGAAAAGGAAGAAGACCTTGCAGAATTGCAGGTTATAAGCGACCCTAATTCAGAAGTGTGTCTGTAATTTAGAAAACTTGCAGGACAGGTTGTGAGATCCATGCTGTGGCTGGCCATCTCACTGGCTGGCTGGTTCTTCACACACACACACACACAAAAAAAAAAAAAAAAAACCAAACAAAACCAAAAAACCCACAAAAAACCAAACACAACTGTTTAAAATGTTACAATAACTTTTGTGAAATTTGTGATTTAAAATCACATAATCTCAAAAAATCCAAACCATGACTAAGTGTATGAAGACTGTAGGTTGGTCAAAGCACAAGAGATTACAATTCAAGACCAATGCTAGGAGAAGTACACAGGGAAGAAAAGGAGAAAAACACCTTTGTCTCCATGTCAGAATTACCAGCTTTTGTTCCTCTTGTTGCTTGGTACCCCACCTGGGCAGCACTCCCCAAAATGGGGTGGTCATACCTGGGTTTGAACAGAGGTGTCACAGTAGAACTTCAGTGCTTTTCAATGTAAAGAAATCTAAATCAGGTCCCATGAAATTTTCAAATATGCCCTGACATCCTTAATTTCAGAATGTAGCATGTCAAGTAAAGAGCATTAGTCCTGGCATTTGGACAATGCCCATTTCAACTGGATCTTTTTCTAATACAGCAGTGTTCACAAAGAAAGCAATTTAGATGCTTGGTTTTCCTATATTCACATAATTTCTTATTGTTCTTATTTATTTTTTTTTTTAAAGAATCCATCTTGTTCTAGTATAGTCCTTACAGGGAAACATTTCAGAAGATTAAATGCAAAGTCACATTTCCAGTAGGATGTGTTTATGGTCTTTTAACTACTGTTGTTACTCCAGAACCACCACTCTCAGCTGCTGCAAAGTTGTAAGGATCACTAGATTAATTTAATTTGTCTTCTAAAACTGCTGATGAGCTTCACAGATGTCTGGGTGGCTCTGTGGAATGGCTGGGAGCAAACTGTTTTAGGCAAAATCCTTACAGGTGGATAGTGGATGTAAGCCTATTTTTCATAATCTTCATTCTGTCATGGTGCTCCCCTGAGGAGCTTTTGGAGCCTAGTGGTGGTTTTAGAAATGTATAAGGTAGTATTAGAAATAAGATACATATGGAAGTAGCAATAATGAAGAAGAGACTATTTCACCACTGTTGGTGGTCGTCTGGAGATGAATTTCCGGATATTAATTCCCAAAATGCTAGGAAGATAACATATAATAAAAATTAGCAGTTTGCATCCCTGTTATAATTATGGTGTTAAAATTGTGCCTCTTTCTTGCCTGAATTCCAATATGTTTGGTCTGAATTGTTTGTAAGGATAGAGTAGTAATCCATCAAGAATGACAAAATTACTTTGGTTTGTTTGTGTTGTGTTGTCCAAATAAAAATCCCTTTTCTGTTTGTACCTGCATATATTTAAGACTGCATTTACCTATTTGTATGTTACCCGTTGGTAAATGGTGCTTTACGGTCATAAGAAAAGAGATACAGTCTTTTCAAGATCTTCCAACATATTTTTAGGTAATTATGGCTATTTTCTATAGCTTTTCTGGTTTTTAACACTTAATTTAGGACAAATGCACCTGAATGATTCAATTTTCAGCGCTGTTTGGTTACCCATGTTAGAAATTATTCTTTAACTCTGTGTGTTTGCTTTTCGGAGGATATCATGACTCATTATTTACTCGTGGGTAATCATCTTTAGTAAAGAGTGCATCTTGTGAGAGCTAATACAGAGCTCTGTGTGTGTCACTTAGAATGAGACCCTTCGACTCAAAAGTTCCTGCCAGCTGTCACCTCCTCAGCTAATATCACCTCATAATGTAGAACTAGTCTCAAAATACAGAAGTAATGGTTGTGTTTCGAGAAACAGGAAAGCTTGCAAATAAACCAAAACTCAGTAACATGCATGACTTCAGGGCTGCAGCAAAATATATCTAAGCATGTAATAGTACAAATTTCTGGGTTGTGTCTGATATCTTACTGCTATGTTTAGTTAGCATTGTATACATTTTCGATTAATGGAAGCAACAAAAGATGGTATAAAGTAGAAAAACTTAATCTTGTCCTTTTTCCTGCTGTGGGAAGAAAATATAGTTTGTGTCTCTTACCAGTTCCTTTCCTTAACATGATACCCTAGGTTTAGATTTTGAATCATTCCCTGGCTGACTAAGTGATGACTCTCTCGTTTTGTCTCCTATTTATAAAAGAAGTGAAAAGATTTAGCTCATGAATTTTTCATACAGACTACAGATGTACTGGCTGGGGCCAAATGCTGTCCTCAGTTACAAGTCAGTGTCACCGGTGAGCTGTCAGTGGCAGCGTTGTGAATGTATTTCAGCTAGTACTGAGATTTAGATGTTTTGTTTCTAGTGTGCATATGGGGGTAAGAATTCAGGAGATGGTAGATAGACTGATTATAAAAATAGATAGGAAATAGAGGTTCATTTTCCAGTCCAACATGCTGCTGCCAGTACTGAAGCAAGAGTAAAACCATTACTCACTGCCCTGCGGGTGCTGCACCCTGCAATGAATGAGTACCATATTTTAGAATATCTAGTAACGTTATGAAAAACTGAAGTCAAAGCAGAAGTTCAGATCTTAATTAGTGAAACTGCCTTTCCACCTTTGGTGCTGCCAGCCAGAAAAAAATTGTATTTTCGACTTTCCCAAATGGACTTTGCCGTTTCCATTCTTAGGAGCTGCCTGTGAAACCGAGAGCAAGGAAAGGTGTAGCACAGAAGGCAGCTTTACGTGCCTTCATAGCCTGATTTCAGGTTGGTAATATCCCTCTGAAGTTTTACTGTATTCTTTCAACCTCCCTGTTTTTCTTTACTTTGAAGTTAAAAACCAAGTTAACCTTTGACCAAGAATTTCAAAATCACCTCGTAGAAAGCCCTTCCCTTTTTGCTGCCTGATAAATGACAAACTCTGCTCTGCATATAGGACTCAAAAAACCTCTGTAGAAAAGATGTGAGGCTTTGTTAATTCTGAATTGCAATTTTTCTGGATAATTCTCTTTAGGAGGAGGCACCTCTTCTGAGTGTTTGAAGCTCTGCCTTCCTTTTGGACCTAGGGAATAGAATATTGAGCAAAAATAATTAGAAGGGAAACTGTTAGCAGCACTATTGTGATGTGAAGACCTTACCTGCAGCTGGGATCTGCCAGGTAAATGAAGATGGGTGTCAGCCTCGCCAGCTCCACACCTGATATGAAAGAAGAACCAACACAAAAAAAGCTAAATGGAAATACACCCCTGCCATGTGGTTTTTGTGCTGTAGTGAGGAAAAAAAAATCCTTTTATGCTGAGCTTAAGGTTGTTTTTTCCCATTGCTTGTCTCATTCAGCATCTATTTTCAGAAAAAGGGCAGAGCATGGGCCATTGCTGATTTCACAGCCCTCTCCAGCTAGTGGCCATAGGAAGTCTTCTCAGCCCCTGTACTAAATTTCAATAGAAAACGAAGAGCATTGTCTGGTATGGAGTAGATGGTATATTCCATATTTGAAATTCCAGTCACTGCTCCCTCCTGCATGAGCATCTTGAGGTTTCTGCATTAATCTGTTAGCAGTTTCATAGATTTCTGTCCTCTTGTCAGGCTTTTTCAAACTTTTTTCCTGATCCTGTGTCTGGATGGCTCACAGGGGTGCTCGTAGGCTCTGCTGTGTCTGTGGGAGGGTTTTGTGTCAGGGCAGAGCTGGGTATTGGTACCTCCTGGGCATGGCACCCCAGGTGCTCCGTGAGCTAACGCCGTGCCTGACGCTGCCTTACATCCCCCTGGTGCTCCCAGCAAAAGGCTTCACGTGCAGGAGGCTTTCTGTCAGATGCACAGGGTAGCATCCGTGGTTCCTGGTTCAGCAGAACTGCAGTTCTGACTGAGAGGGGGAGATTTACAGAGTGCCTCGTGGTCTGTAGAGCTGGGTGAGTGGTCAGCACCTCTCTTGCACCCATAGGTAGTCCAACAATCTCTGCAGTGTTGCCTGTGCATATGTGCTGAATTGCTCCTGCTTCAGGTTGGGAAAGTCAGAGATTCCTGCTTGTGATGCAGCTCTGAAAGCATCAGGGTAGGACATTTTTAGTACCTTTTCAGGAGGTGATATGTACCTGGAAGAGACATTCTTCTAAAGGAGGCAGTGTTCTTTGTTGTGGGATACACAGGGAAGGCAGGTGGGACATGAACTCCTGAAGTACTACCAGGATAATGCAAGATAGATCTTTTAAGGGAAATCATAAACATGTTTGGCACATACACACAATAAAGTGTCTCCTGTAAGACTCATTCTTCCAGTGTTGCCTAATCAATTTGGTACTCTGTTTTTGAAGGTTTGATTTCTTTTATGCCTTGCGTCTCCTTCTGGTATTCAGATGTCTGGCTGGTGAGGCTTTTTCATGTTATGTGTTGTATTTATAGCCCTTATGAACTTGTCTTGCAAAATCACTAGATTTTAATCACTCGCTTCTTTGAGAACTGAATCTTAAATATGCAGACTCCTTGGCACTTAGACAGCTTTATTTGTCTATCAAAATACATTAAAGGCAAGTCAGTCTACCAGAGCTGGATATCTTAAAAGAGTTACTGATTAAGTTATCAGCTTTATCAGGGGCAGCACAGAGGTGAGTAACAGTAGATAGATGGACAGAAAGATTGGAAAAGAATTATTAATTTAAATATCTTGTAGTCATAAACTCCTGTTTTAGCAGAACAAGTCTGTAATTATCTGTTTTGCTCTTTGTGCGGGAAGTTCTGATCTCTCTGCGGCTGCTGCTGAGTGCCATTTTGAAAATCTTGTCAAGAATAATCCCTGTTGCGAAGGTAAATATTCACACGTTCTGGAGGATGCCTGGGATATAAAAATGGTGATGTCTCTACCCATTTCCGTGCTTTTTCTCTTCCTGAAATTTTGAAAAAGAGGTGTTAGGGAATGATGGTGGTAAAATGGATTGTTTCAATCAATTTTTGAGTTTTTAAATTCATCTTTGCTTTGTCTTTTGATTTCTTCTTTTCTTTGAATTTTCTGTATTTTTCTTAGAATTTTTTTTCTATGGAGAGTTAAAATTCTCAGAGAGATTTTTAGACATAGAATATGAACCCTGCTAACCAAATGAAGAGCAGTTCCTATCGAAGCCTGTCTGTGTGACAACATGAACACAGAATGGAAGAAAACAGGATATTAAGAAGGAATCTCAAAGATGTGATAAGTCCCCCCTTCTTTGCTACTAAAATACCTTAAAAACTGAGAGAAAGCTGATGAGGCAATGTGTTGAAGATAAGCAATATACTGTATAAAAACACAAATTTAGCTTTCAGTTTACATAATAGACAGGGGGAAATGTCACTTCAGATTATACTAGTTGCGCTAAATGCCTGCCTATTAAAAGCAATTGAGGTTTTTTTTCCTGCTGTGCTGGCATATAGAGCTGCTGGCTGCAATGCTGTAGCATTCAAGCAACACAATTTCAGCTGTGTTGATTTTTTTTTTTTCCCCTGAAACTCTATGTCTGTCAGTCACTTTGCAGAACTTGCTTGGAATGTAAAAGTTGTGTGACAAGGAAGCAGGGTGCTGTTTCATCAGTCTCTGGTTTTCAATGTCTTTTCTCCGGACAAAGCAGAATTTTAAGAGTTTTGGAATGTCAATTCTTCAAGTGTTGTGCAGGCAAACTGCTACTTATGCTAATTTTACTAGGTAAATTTTGGGAAATTTCGATCCTTAGCATTTATAGTCAGTGGTAGAAATATGGTATGTTTAGTTTAAACTTTTAGAGGCACAGGTGCTTGAAATGGGCTGAAGTAGCATTACGAACCATGTCAAAAAAGGAGACAAGCTTTTATTATTGCTATAATGGTTTTTCTTCTGAAACACAGGCAGAAGTTACTTAATTAGTGAGCAATCTAAAATATTTTTTCCTTCATTTAAGAAAGAGGCTTATTTTTGTGTTTGTTTCTTTGTTTGTTTTTAACTGGCCAGTTGAAAACCTTGGCTGTTGTGTTTTGTTTTGCTTTAGGGAAGAAACTAGCCAAAGTGATGTTGCATTTTCTGTAAATGATGGTGCTACTCTGATAATAGTTAAGGAATTTATTTTTTGCTGGGTTTTGATACTAGATACAGGATCTTAAATTTTCAAAAGTGACTCATGGTTTGGCAAAAGGCCATTTTATAGTGTGTAACCTAAAACATTTGAAAGATGGTATTCAGTTCTTCCTGGAAACAAGATTCTATTAAAGACATTTCAGTTGGTCAGAGAAGTGCCCAGGCATCCAAAATCACCACTCGTATGTGCAAACCGAGCTTGTTAGATTTCCTTCCAGACTGTGTTTGAAAGCTTTAAATAGTTTGAAAAAGTTGGAAGATCAAAATCAAACAGATTTTTACATCTATCTGTAATTACATAATACAATGTGATGATAGTATAATTTATGATATAATGCCATTTTTTATAAAACAGTTGTGTTGCTATTGCCTGTATGAATGCAAGGGGAAGGCAAGCAGGCATAACTGATGGCTAGACAGTGTGTTAGGTTCTGCTATTTTGTATACTACACTATAGAATCCCCTTTATCCCCTGTAATTTTCTCTTTACAGCCATTACAACACTGATTTTGTGGCTGTTTCGTGGAATTACAGAATCATAGAAAGGTTTGGGTTGCAAGGGGCCTGCCAAGGGCAGAGATGCCTTCCACTTGATCAGGTTGCTCAAAGCCTTATCTAGCCTTGCCTTGAATATGTCCAGGTTGAGGCATCCAGGAGTTCTCTGGAAAGCCTGTTCCAGTGCCTCACCATCCTCATAGTAAAAAATTTCCTCCTAATGTCTTATCTAAGCCTACTGTATTTCAGTTTAAAGCCATTCTGCCTTATCCTGTGTCCGCCTGTCCTTGTAAAAAGTTCCTCTACAGCTCTTTGGTAGGCTCCCTTTGGGAGCTGGAAGGTGCTCCAAGGTCACCCCAGAGCCTTTTCTTCTTCAGACTGAACGACCTCAACTCTCAGCCTGCCTTCATCAGAGAGGTTCTCCAGCCCTCTTACCATCTTCATGGCCTCCTCTGGACTCACTCCAACAGAAAGCTGCTAAGCAGCCTGACAATAAAAGAAAAAACTAAATCTTATGGAGCAAAATGTAAAACCTAGCAAAGGTTCTTAAAACAGCAGCACCAAAATCAAAAGTTTAATCAAATGACAATTTATATATTGGTAGATAAAATAAAAAATGTATATATTGGTGTGCTGTGTTTATTTCTGCCAAGGAAGCATTGTTCAGATTTTTGTCACCAGTAACTACCTGTGAGGATAATCTGAACTAGTACATTGTCCCCAAAATACGTCTATGAAGGCAGTCCATAAGCACGAGCTTGTCAGTGTATTTAATTCCCAAACACTGGCCATTTCTCTTAACTGCTAAAACAATCGGGAAAATAATTGGAACATTATAGATAAAAAGATCTGATTTCAAATGGATGAGACTGTCACAGTCATATTTTGTGTTTACAGCATCATTTTCAGCACAGCATGAAATGGAGCTTAAAAAATCATTTAAGAGTTCACCATGGATGTGTCCTATGGGTCAAGTTTTCAGTTTATGACTGTTCCGAGTGAAGAAAGCAGGTACAAAACAGAAGGAAATCTAAAATAGTTCCATGAAACAAGGAGCTGCTCATCAAATAACCTGATAGTGTCAGCATCCAGTGGAAGACATGTTCATAGTTAATAATTTTGATTGTTCATCAGTGAGGAAACCACAGAGTGTTCCGTCCAAATTTTTAAAGATGCCATCCAAAATACTGTCCAAGATTTTGATTAAAACAGAGTAAGCCTTTTGCACAATGAGTTGTTGTGGCTGGATCTAATTAACAATGAACAATTGGAACCACGAGAGAACAAAATAAAATAATGATTCAGATAAATTATAGAGGTTTTCCATTACGTAGTCCATATAACTGATCCCAAGTACAAAAATCACAGTTTGGTTTTTTTTTTAATTTCAGGATCAAACACCAAAGTTGAAATATTATATGTAGCAAAAGCCCTTCTGGTTTATAAGACTGAAAATGTGGCTTTCTAATCCATTGTAGCTTAGCTGTTAAATTCACTTGCTTTATCATAGAATCACCTCATATCCTGAGCTGGAAGGGACCCGCAAGGATCATGGAGTCCAACTCCTTGCCCTGTACAGGACCGTCCCAAGAATCACACCATGTGCCTAAAAGCATTGTCCAAACACTTCTTGAACTCCTTCCTTTTAAACAGAAAACTAAACAATTACAAAAACATTTTCTAAATGAAATGGAAGAGAGAGAAAGTAGAATATTTTGTCTCTTAATATTGACTATGAACATGGGATCATGCATGGGAGGGATTAGGCTGGAAGACTATGAACCTCTGCCTCTGTGCCCTGTTTCCCCTGTCTGTCTCCTCTACAGCAGGCTTTGAGCACCTCCTGTCACCACCAGCTCCCTGCTGATGTGGAAGGATAGTAGAGGTGATGCTTCCCATTCCTCTCTCCAGTCAATTTGGGACCACTCAGCCCTCCTGTGCCTCCTACCACTTTATTCCTCCCTGTGGATTCCTGTTGCACTGCCTTCCTGCAGCCCTGACTGGTTCAGGGATCCATGCCAGAAGTCAAAACCTTGTAATTAGTATACTAAAAAAAAAAAGGTTATACTTGGGAAGCATATTACTAGTGCAACTGATGTCTTTTGCATAGATCTGGAATTCCCTTGACCATCTAATTAATCATAGTGCCTGTTTCCATGAAAGCAATTAATAATAAAGTAGTGGATTTTTTTTGGTCATACTTTGCACCAGCAGCTGTTCCAATGTGTTCAGGTGTGACCTTAAAAATCCAATACAGAATTGCACGTGACTGATACCAATAATCAGTTATTTAAAAAATCTAAACTAGGAAAATGAATCACTGATCGTAGAGAAGAGGTTTGGGAAAGTAATTCCAATTTTATTTACTGTAGTTTCTTGAATAACTGTCAAATTCTCCCATTTTAGTTTACCAATAAGCTAGTAAGGTCAAAACCATCTCAGAATAAATTTATACAAGGTGTTTTGACTTTGTGATTCCCAGCTCCATGTTTTACTGTAAGGACATGTAGAAATCAATGTGACTTAACAAGAGTAGAAACTGTGGTGACAGTTCATTACTAAATAAAAAAGTGTGCATCATATAGTAAAAGAACGTCTCAGCTACATTCTGCTCATGGAATATATTGAAGTGAAACCTGACATCGTCTTTAATTCAGACAGCGGGATGCTGGAAGTCATCTTCGCTTTTGTGTTTTCTCACTGTTGGGACAAGGTGGCTGGCAGCCAGCTTCAGAGCATCCTCAGGGCACGGCTGTAACTGGAGTGGGTCTCCTGGGGAATGCTGTGCAACCAGCCACAGGTCTCTAGTGCACTGGGGAACACCTGTCCTTAGGAAGCTGCTGGTAAGACAGGAAATCCAAAATACTGCCTGCATCCGGCAGGGTTTAGGGCATCCCACTCCTCTGTGTCCAAGTGCCTTTCATGACCAGATGGACCAGTGCAGAGGCAAGAATAGGGTCTTTGTCCTTGGTAGTGTGTTACTTGATGGGTGTGTTGTCACTGGTGCTGGTGTCCTCCCAGGAGCCTGGTCTGTAGCTGGGGATGCTCCCCGCTCCGTGATTCTGCTCGCGCCTGCCCCGACAGTGCGGCTGCTGGGAACGGCACGCTGCACCTCTTGGGCCCTGCTCCCCACTCCCTGCCAAGGCTTGCAGCAGTGACGTGCTTTGGCTGGTTGCTGGAGTTCATCATCTCCCTTTAGTGTGGTTTGTTTTGGGCTCAAGGTTTGCCCTGCTCATTCATCATCATTTGCTAGCTGTAAAACAGGTATATGCTACCAACTTCAGCCTGCGTAGGGGAGCTTGGCAGAGTCTGCAGGCATCCTTTAGCACAACACGCATTTAAAATCCTTCTGTGGTAAAAGAGCCCTTGCTATAAGCAGTGATAATGCTCAGAGGATTTCTTTTAAAAAAAGTTATTTTGCGTATAGTATTTTTTTTAATACATCCTTAGGCATAAACCCTCTCAGTATAATTACAGCTTTGTAAATCCCCATTATTTGTTCTCTCTTTATAACAAAGGATTTGTGTGTTGAGTTACAATTGCAAGCACCTCATAAACCCAGCAGCTGAGTATTATCTGTGATATACTGGAAGAAACAAGCAAATACCACCATCTTTCTAGAAATAGGGAAGTGTAAGTGAAGCCTTTTTTATGGAGCATCCAAAGTGAGGGAAATACTACTTTCCCCTTGCCTGCTAGTTGTGCATTCAAAGTTTTCAATGTGCATGAATCCAGTTTTGAATTTGAACACCTCGATAGATTTTTTGTTGTTGTTGTTCTGTTTTCCTTTGATAAATTCCAATGGATTGGCTTTGATACATTACTACATAGTGCCTAAACAGATATCTTACTCAGTCAGTTCATCTCTTATTTGGAGTTTAGCCCTATTCCACCTTTCAAAAAAAAAAAAAAAAAGCCCTGAAGCTACAGCATGCTTGACCTTAGCTCCAGAAAATAAAACAAATATAGTTTCTTAAGGCTTTTATCCCGTTAGCTTAGCCAGAAAACCCTGATTCAATAAGATTGTGAATTTATTCATAGTTGGTTATCACCAGCAAATGATGTCATTGTCACTAACAATGTTTTCCACCGCCTCTCCACAGAAGATGAAGAGAAGTTAGGCAGCTGCAGACACTAACGAAATATAACTCAATTTAAGTGGAGATTTATATTTGTTCTATATACTCGGCACAGGGAGACATTTTCCAAAGGTCTTTGTTAGAAATACCTGTTTCTGTTTCATTTTCTGTTTCTTATATTGGCCACCAAAACTGCTATTTGAAAAACACTTCCCAACAGAATTGTGGGCCTGATGATTATACAGCACTGTTGTACAATACACCTTAAAATCTTAAGAGTAACATAAATAAGAAGAAATATCTCTTCTCTTTAAGCTTGCTTTCAGTGACTTTCAAATGCCAGATTTCCATTTTATTTATTCTTCAGGTACTTTTCATAGCTCTCAATATGCAGTATGCAGAGTGTAAGGCCATTTCTGCTCAAATCATGCAGTCTGTGCACAGTTCTGAAATGCATTTGGACAATTTACTGGGACACATGCTATACATAGGACTTAAATGAGGGCACGTGCCATATAGGTAGAAAAGAGTAGAAGAAAGAAATAAAACAAAAAAAAGATCCTAAACTCAAAGTAGTTTTAGTGTGCTACAGACCAGTTCACCATATTTTCCCCCCATTAGATGCATGTATTAAACCTTTGCTTTCATGGAACTTGCCTTAATTTTGGATGGAATTACCCTGACAGCTGCATTCCGGTGTGCAGGTGTGGTGGTTGTCATCCACCATCCCAAGAACAGAAAAAGCAGTGGGGGGGAAAAGATATGTGTTCTGGATGTATCATGAGTTGGAGGCTGCCAGGCTTTATTAAGTTCTAGGATGTGTTGGGTTGGTAGTGACACCCTGGAAAAGATAACATAACAAAGTCTGTCATGTTTTATTCTAGGACTCAATAATGAACTTTAGTGGCTGGGGATATTCTGCAGCAATACTTACTGTACATTTGTCATCCAAGATGCTAGCTTATTTAATTCGGCCATCTCACAGAAGATAAAACAGGGACAATTAAGAAAATCATAGTCATTCAGTGGGGTGATTATAAACAGAAAAGTATATGCTTTCTGAGAAGAAGTGTGAGGGTCCAAGTCTTGTCTCTGCAGTACATTCTTTTATGCTTACTCAGACATACGGACAATGATTAAAATCAGGCATCTGGTGTAAAGCAGTCTGAGTCTAAGGATGATTGAATGGCTGAAGAAACCCTGTTTTGGCTGTCTCAGCTTGCCCACTCCCTGGGTTCCTCTTCAGTGAGTTGGTGGAGGAGGGGAGAACATTCCAGGGTGCTCTTTGTACCATCAATCTCAGAAGTGGTGACTTCCACCCATAGTTGCAGTATATGGTAAAACACACGTGGGATGAATACCCCAGGGTTCCCAAAACTTCCCATGTGGCTATGGTCATACTTTGCATATAAAGCTTGAAGTTTCGCCTTAAATTTTGACTACTAGCTGATTGGGTTTTTTTAAGTTTTGATGAATATCAGTAATTAAAAAATATGTGTGATGGCTTGTTTTCAGCATCCTGATGCTTTTCACGCTTGAGTGTTTGGTCCTACACAAGGTTTTGAAGTCTAAGGGGAATGCAAGGTTTCTCAGCTACAGTGTGCATTGTTGTGCTTTCTGTGGCAGTGGGCCAGGCCCTATGGAGATTACATCCTTAAATACCTTTCAGAGGAAGAAAATAATTGGATTTAGGGCATATGATTATGTTATGTACAGAGAAAATAGCTGCCCTTTTCTGGGATCTGCTTAGTTTTCTTGAATTCAATTAATTCTTACATTACAAAACTGCATTAGCTTTTCTTTTTAATGGCATAAACAATGCGCTTTTTCTATAAAGAGTAGTAGAATAAGTTTGAAGACTTTAAACAATTATTTTTGGTACAATTTTTATTTTAAAGGTAAATCAGTTTATCATTGTACTTTTCAAAGTCAAGAAGAATTGCGACATTAGCATTTCTAATGTAAATACAATGTACTGTAATAGAACTTAAAAGTCTACTAGCCAAAGTGTATTTATTTTTAATTTTAATTCTCCATTAAAGCAGAGAATTATTATGGAAATGCTGCTAAAACAGGACTGCAGACATCACTGGGGAGGATAATAGCCTCTGGACAGCATTTTTGTAGCATTTTCTGTAAAGCAGCTTTGAGCTCTTTAGTATGGTCTCAGCAAGGACACAGCAGTAGCAATGGTGATTTTTGTTTCCGCATTATTCCATCTCTGAACAGTCGGGTCAAGCTACCTGGCTGATGTTTAAGACTTCTTAGACCCAGGAGGATGACTAGCTTCCAAAAAAATCATTGAAGTCCTGATTTCTATGACAGCCAGTCATCAAGTGCAGTAATAAATGATGACTCTTTCTTGGGCACTTGCTTGGGGAGCAGGACAGGTGTGAGATGGTGGCTCTTGGCTGGTCGTGTTGGTGGGGCAGCAGAGCACATACTCCTCTTGAATTTGGCAGTCCCTGCATAGACAGGTATAGCTGTGGGTGGGGTTACGTGCAGTTTTTTGGCAACAGTGGTTAATTTTTAATCTTTAAATGGAGCTATTTTATGAGTTTTCTGCCTCCCAGCTATGATCTTGTTCTTGCTGCTCAATCTAAACACAGGCTTTCTCCTGCCCTTTTATCCTGCAGAGAGGCTATACCTGCATGCTGATTATGATTAGCATTGTTCTGGTAGCAAACATTCTCAGGATGCATCCCTAGGTGCCAGAGTTCAGACTGTGCACCCAGGCTGATCTGCTGCCTCGCAGCACCGAGCAATCCAAGGCACGCTGTGTGGAGTTCCAGAACTGGGAATGCCTGTCACAGATTAGACTTTGGCATGCTGCAGTCATGGCTTTTCACTCTGCAGAGTGCATGGCACAACTTGCTAACTTACTGCAGATACTGGAACTGTGAAATCAAATGGCCTTGAGTCAAGACTGGTGGGGCAGGAAGAATTAAATTGACTTTCTATGCCAGCAGAGTTCCTTGCATCTTGAGGAAGAGCTTTGCTGAGGGAGGTCAGTGAGATTTTTCCCTGCTGTCTTTTTCTTTCCCCTATGTTTTTTGTTCTTTTTTACTCCACCTCCACTGACATGCTTTTAATTCTGACTGGGAGCTGCTAAACAGCAGAACTGAAAGCCAAACTTACTGCAGCAGCTTTAAGAACAAATTTATGTCCTGGTCAGGATTGCTCATCCGCCATCCCTTTCTTTTTCCTTCCTTGGCTCTGATGGAATGAGAACTTTCTGGCTTTTTCAGGCCTGGTTGGCTTTCTGAGATCTTTTGTGAAAAAGGAAGTTGTAGTTACTTTGTTCAATCAGTCTCTTTGTGGACCTCTGAACACCAGAGCATCCTGCAGGGACTAAAAAAAGTAAACTGAAAAAAATTCTGGGGCGAATCTGTCTAGAGGACTGAATAGATTTTCATCTTCTGGTAACTTTGTTTTTTCTAAATGAAGATGTCTGTGATGGGTGTGAGGAGCTTGAAAGTAAGTTTTAATAGGATAAATGGGATTTGATGGATAAGAAGAAAAGTATAAGAAGAAAAGTACTGCTCTCATCCCTAATCTGATATCTGTTCAAAGACTTAGGCAGAATATGTACTTTATATCTAAATTTTCTGAAGAGCATGTGGATGTCTTTTCTCCTGCTGTGTATTGGATAAGTGTTGGATCATATGGAAATGAGTTGTTTTAGCTAATTGAGTGTATTCCTTTTACGGATCAAACCCATGTTTTAGTTCACGACAAGTTATCTTCAGGTTTTCGGTTTCTGTTTAACAGCATACAACAAAAAGGGTGAAATAATAATGACTGAAACAAAAAGGAACATTTTTATTTGTACAACTCCATGCAGTCAGGAATTTTCTGTGTGTTAAAGTAGGAAATTTTCATCTATGTCTATTCTGCTGTCTAAGCATTATAGCAATATTGGTTTCCTGTGGTTCAACAAGTCAGTGGTGAGTCTTAAGAAAAATCATTAACAGCTTCAGTAGCAAAATACATTATTTTAACAATCTCTTTCAGTAGTTTATTTAGTGTTATAGTATTTATAAAACTGAGAAGGTTCATAAGTTGTTCTGAAAAAGATGGAACTTAAAAAAATATTTATAATTTTTTTCTTTTTTTTTATTTTTGGTACTTGGATTGAAAGGATAATTGTAAATACCCTGTTGAATTTACAGAGCCTCTTGTCACTGAGTGTGGACAGTTGTCTACTTAGTTTAACTTAATGGTACTGATGTGTCTTTGAGGCAGTCTGGGAGAGTCTTCCTCAAGTCTGTCCAAAATTAACACGTTTGGTGACTGGCAACAAGTATAGTTTTTACTGTAAAGAGGCATATGCTTAGGAAAATGACACATCTGAATACTGCAATGTAAATGTCCTCACTTTTTTACTCTTTTTTTTTTTTTTCCCTGTGGTGCTTTCTCCCTCCATCTAAGCAGTAGGCATTAAGCCTGAAGGCAGTGCAAGCCTGAAGATATATTTTAATTTTAAATTTTTTGCCAAGGTGACCGAGGCAGATAAGGCAGAAAACCTGATAAGTCTTCTGCAGGGACCATTGAATGCTTGAACCACACTTACCCAGTGTTGTTTTGGGCACACTGGAGTGGTAGTTATCTCCACCTGGATAAAAGCCAGATCTTCTGAGGCTAGAAGCTTCCTGCTACCTGATGGAGATAGCAATGGGTTCTCTTGAACCAGTGTGTGCTGAGACCATTGGGCTAGACAGGCAGCAGGGCTCATGAGAACCTGTGATAGGAGGTGCTCATGGCCCTCATCATAGCTTGTCCTGTTATCAACAGCTAGATCAGATAAGTAAAATTTATGCAAAATGTTTTTTTAAGCATGCTAGGGTGTTTTGTGGGTTTTTTTTGGTTTTTTTTTTTTTTTTTTCTGGGAGTCATAAAGCCTGCCAAAGTAAGCTTTCATTCTTCTTTTAAAAATATGTAGGATGCGTTAAATATGCTGTAAAGCAGCTTGCTCTGTGAGTGTTTCTAGCATAGAAATACTTTGCTTTAAAACTGTGGATCTTGTCACAAGTCCAGGATGACTTTTAGTCTTCTTCAGACTTGCTTCTATACCTGCTTAATGGTGAAATTAGGCTAGCCTGTAAGATACTCCTATCCCTTCCCAGGAAAAAACATTCTGGTCCCAGAAACTTTGTGCCGTGGACCACAGTGGTATTGTGACAGGTGAGTAACAGAGAATCAGGGATCCAGCATGTCCTCAGTTGCACTCTGGCTAGCTTCAATGGGTGTTTTGCATGAGAAAAGTAAGAAGGATTTGGCTCGTGCTGTAATAAATCCCACTCAATCCTATTGAAACCCTGCATAGTATCCAGTGATAAAATACTGGTTCTATCCCTTGATTCCTGCATGCCGAATCTTTCTTAAATTACCTTTCGTGGGTGACCCACACCTGAAGCCAGACAGGTAAACGTGAACTAATCTGATACTGATGCATGTTTTTAATAGCTGATTACCAGGGGGGAGCTGTAGAAAAAATAAACCTATGAGGGTTTTATGTTTGACTAAGTAATTAAATGACCTTAGAGTTATTCTTCTTCCTTTAAAGGTACACATGTGCAGCTACTCTGTTGTGGGAAATCAGATTTTGTAAATGTCGGCTCTCATGAGCTGACTCATAAAAAAGGAATCTCATGGCTTTTCTGAAAATGGGTGGTTAATCCAAAGATTTACTGCACTCCAGGAATGTCTCTCTTTAAAGTTTAGCTGTTCTATTTGTGAAATAGTCTCATTTTGTAGGTCTCTCAAAAATATCAGGTGACCATACCCTAAATGAAGGGAAGAGGCACTTCTACTCTTCTCCTAAGCTTTGTTTCCCTCAGATTGACAGATTCATTCCTAGAAGACTCTGTTTTAACCCTGCTGTCCCCCAAGTCACGGTATTTTCACTGTAGAGCAAAGAATTCATCTCCTCAACCATTGCATTGATTGCACGCTTTGAGGCCAAGCTTCGAATTTGTCCTTGGCAAAGATGAACAAGTTCTCTCCTTGTTTTCTCTTCATCTGTAAATCTCTAACCATACTGACTGATGGCTAATGAAGTGTACAGAAAGTGCTGGAGGTTGAGATGCTTTGCCTGTGACTCAGCATGATTTTCTCTGCTTTTCAACAAATGCTGCTAATAATTGTCAGATTTTATTAGACTTGGCTTTTTGTTTTCTGTTTTGTGCTATATATTGTGCTAATTTAGAAAATGAAATAAGAAAAAGTTTGCATGTATTGGTGACAAAAAAAATCCATTAACTTCAGAGTTACCAGAATTCAATTCCCAATTATAATGCTGATGCTTACAGATAGTTCTCCCCGGTTGTAAAGGACTGGAAAAAACTCACAAAGAAATGAAAGATTAATTAATATTTTTGCAGGCCTCAACATTCATTGATTGTTCTGAGTTATGCCTGAACTTTCCCAGAATACTCTTAAAGCTTTTTCGTTTTTTGATTTTGTGGCGTATGTTGGTGAATTGTTGACAAATGTGTCATACAGAGAGGCTGAGTTGAAGCAGGTGTTTATTGAAATGGCTTGATGCTTTCGTTCTTCTAAACTGCCACTGACCCTACCTCTTTGGGAGTTGAGCAGAAAACAGCTACTTAAGAAAAAAAACAACTTCCAGGCTGAAAAACTCTTTGAATGGGCACACTGCAATGCAAACTCATCTTATAATAGAAGATATCAAATGTCCAATAAAAGTAATGGCAGCACAAACACGAATGCTGTCCATGAGATACAGCTTGAAGTGAAAATAAACCCACTGAATGTGTCTAATCAGCCTGTAGTTTAGGTGGCGAATTGATGAGATCAGTTGTTTATATTGATATTTCCAAAGCATTTGAAATGTTTGTTCAGAAGAGCTAATTAAGATGGCAAATAAATAAAGGCCAGCGTGTTGGGAATGATTAACCCTGCAAAATAACAGAGACTTACTACAGTTATGTAAATTGAAGTGAAACTAAAATAGTTACTTCAGAAGGTTCTTTTTACCAAATGGATCTTTAATACAGGTTTTTTTACTCTTTTCAGTGAAAGAACAAAAAATGAAGCACTAATAAGGTAAGGTGTTTTTTTTTTTTATTCCACTTTGGTAAGATACTCAAGTTAATTTGAGATAACTTTAACAAATATATTCAGCATTTTAGGCTAGATCCTGCACCAGTAGATTTCAGCATTTCACTGGTAGATCTCAGTTTGGGTCAGTATGTCAAAGCACAAAAAAGAATGAGTACAGTATTGCAAAATAAATCTAACAACATTTAACTTCTTGTTGTTGTTGTTACTGAACCATTATTTGGTCTTTAATCAAAATAAGATGCCTTCATAGATTTGGAAACTTCTTTTTGCCTGTAAAGAGTTTAGGAATTTAGAGGTAATTATTTTTAGCAGATGCTATGGTTTTCACTACACACTCAATGAAAATCTTCATTTTCTTCCAGTTTGAAAATTAAATACTAGAGGATATGCTGATAAAATAAGTAGATTGGTCACAGATTTTTGGTTTTTGAGATGTGGTGGTGGAAGTTTATGTGTTACATAGTTAAATGAATAAAGGAGGGGTGAACTCTTCCAAGAGTGAGTATTTCCCCTTATATATAACATAATTCAGCTGCATTCTGAAAATGGATTGTGTGTCATCTGCTAGACAGTGAAAAGGCAGAAGAAGGTCTTTCAGTACACTACCAACTGCAAGGGATGTTTAAAAGTGGCTTTATCTTTCCATTTCTTGCATTACTAGTGAGGATACTGACGTTCATGTGGTGTGTCACCTAGAAAATGAAGCATCTATGTCAAATAACAAAGCCAGGTGTACAACAGCAAGTTGTTCTGACAGGCAGCTGAAGTATGAACCTGTTCAGGGCATTACAAAAATATATAATTACTTTTCTGTCACAGTTAATATTTCGATTATAATAGTCATTCTCAGGATTCCAAGGAAGGGAAGTGTTGTTGGTTCTTGTTTTCTTTTCCTCTCATATTTGCCTGGTTTGGTTTTTTGTATCAGTGGTGAAAGTAAAATTTTGCAGAGTTGTTAGATGGATTTCATACACCTATTTCAAGTCAAATGGCTTCCAAATGGAAGAGTGTTCAAAAGAAAATTTTTTGAAAGCTGTTGACATCAGTAAAAGTTGATATATCTGCATAAACTGTGTTCCTGGTTTGCCGAGGGGCATTCTTGGAATAGGGAAGAGGGAGGCTTTGAAAAAAAAAAAGGCATTTAAGCTATGCAAAATATAAACTGCTAGAAACCACAAGTGAGAAGAAATGTGAAGTACTAATGGAAAAAACAGTAGTGTTGTGAAAAAGTAATGAGGTGTCATAACAAATGGTGGTGTAAATAGCAGGCTATCTTTGCAATTCTTACTTTGTATTGGTACATGGAGAGGATGTGCATCTATTTGCAGCTACAAAGGTGTGTGCTTATATAATACATCTCTGAGACAGCAAGATGCTGCTGTTTTTCACCCAATCAGTGAGAAGGACTGAAAACCTTTCTGGAATAGGGCTGATGAAGCTAAGGAACTTTATAATGTGTTGAGAACCACATGGGTAGTGTAGGGATTTAGTAAATGCCAGGAGAAATTCTAGTTCTGAGCAGTCTTTGTACACTGATCTCATCAGCATCCATGATCCAGGAAGAACACAAGTCCTCCTTCTGTCTCTTTACCAGGATTCAGCCATACAAGCACTGGGCAAATGCTGAAAAAACGAATTAAACTTGCTGTGTCTGTAGTTGATCACCTAACACAAGGGAGCCTTATGTGGAGCCTCTGAATGCTACAGTAATACAAATACCTAAGTAATATGCCTAAGTAATACAGCATGACAGGAGTAGTGGAAATTTACTTACTTTGTTTACCAGAGTCACAGCTGGAAGTATTTTAGGGTATACATTGCTCACTCCTGGATTTCTGCCTTGGCAGCATCTGCAGAAGTACCAGGTCATTTTTATGTAATTTGACATATGGGCAGTAGAAAATCACCTGCCATCAGCCATCTTTTTCTTTCTGAGTTAACTGTGGTGTTTGGTAACTACTGATCCAGTTTGAGCAGGAGTTTTTCAGCTAGGTTGAGAATTAAGCTATGCAGGTCGCAGTGCTGTTCATCCCAAAATTCCAGGTCATAGAAATGGGTGCTGCAGAAGCTGGAAAAACTTGTTAAAGAAGATGTTGGGTGCCTTCTCCTGGCATTTGAATTGACTTTTCTCTTTTAGTCTCTTTAGTCAAAAGCTGTCTCTAATACACCACCACAGATGCTGTGCCATTGACTCAGGAATCCCTGTTTTGGTTTGCCAAACAGGCAATTTATCTCAGGTAAGGGAATTTTGAGGTGTGATGTGGTTAGTATCTAAAAATATCAGTGTAGGGAGATGGGATAGGGCTCCAACAGACAAAAACATGGCAAGATAAGGAAGAAGAGTTCACGTTGGAATTACGATACTGTGGGTGTAATTAACCATTGGAAATACTTAGAAAGGAATGTGGTAGATCACTTGGAGTAATTAAACCAAGATTAGATCTGCTTCTGAAATGTCTTCTAGTGGAGTTACAAGTTCTTGAGCTTTGTAAAGAAATTGCTGCATGAGGTATTACAGGCTGTGCCAGGCAGGAAGTCAGACCAGATTACCATAAGAGTTCCTCCGGGCCTTTTAAATCCACATCTCCACCAACAAAGGCTCTTATGTGGTACAGGCTGCCACAGAATTTTCAAAATCTGGGGTGGAGAAGGTCACTCTTGTTTCAGTGGTGAAAGGTTGAAAAGTCTTTGAGCAGATCCTTGCAGAGGGGCGGTGGTGGGTTCTCAGTGCTGCTGAGCTTGTACATTTTGTGTGCTTCAGTCCCGTGGACCAATACTGAGCCAGTTCCTGCCCTTGTCTGATCAGCCCATAAACACATCCTTCTGCATAATCTTCTGATATTTTACCTGATTTATTTGGTGGTTTGCATTTTTTATTGAGTTCAGTGAAAAATAATAATTATTCTGTGATGCTTATTGAATCCCTTCTGTGATACAAGTAAAGTCCTGAATGAGTTCAGAATTTTCTTCAGTTATTCAGTGAACATAACTCCATTGTCTTTAACACAGGATCTTCTATAGCCACTCTCAATATCCCTATGAGTAGAAAGGCCAGGGGACACTTTTAGCAGATTATGTAGAATTCCTAGGATAAAATAATCTACTTTCTCCAAAACTGAAAAAGTAGTAACTTGTATGTTTGCTCTGGGACCTGCATGGAATACTGAGAGTGAAGGACATTCATCTTTCAATTCTCTTCAGCTACAGGGAAGTGTATTCTTGTCTTACTGGGTAAGAGGCAGCAGATCCTTTTAATAGAAAAGAGATTAAAATAGATCAAAAAGTAATTTTATACTAGAAGAAACACAAAACACTGTGGGAACAAGAATAGGCCTGGCTCCTTCTTGTTACTTTGATAAGCTCATTAATTTCAACATTCAGAATTAATCAGGAATTACTGTGCAAAATCCTGCAAATGGAAAAATCCATCAACTTGAGCTCAGAATTATGTCACCCTACTGTACTTAGGTTGCATAGCTTTTGTTACAGGAATGTTCAGTGTAATTCCACAGCAGCATGACAGGAAGATCAGCTAAGAGTTGTCCTGGCAGTTGTCCTTTTTTATGTGGGGATGAAAACTTATTCAGGAAAGTTTTCATGTCATTCTGGCTCTGTACAAAGATCTATGAAAAAGCTTTTCTGTAAAACTATCCAGGGTAAATTCAAGAGTGAGCCCAGGAATATTAAAAGATTTTTTTTTCCAGATTACCTGATACTCAGCCTGATAGGAGGTAATTTGCGCTTGGTACCTGACCATCTCTACTGCTCTCCCTCCCTGGAACAATGTGTACTTATGGTTTACACATGTCAGCCTTGACCTGAATTGGAAACAATATTGGACTAAAACAATAGTAGAACTAAAGTAGAGAAGAGAGATACCATTGTGTTTGATAAACCAAAGTAAGGTGGTTGAGGTAGGTGAGTTGGTGTCCCTCCATGTGGAGGCTCCACCTGCTTTCATGGACACCCAAGAAAGAGAGAAAGGAGAAAGAGGACAAGATGCTGCAAAAATATTTTTAAAAAGTGAGTTACCCTTGCTAGTAGGCTAGGGATTCATGGCTGTGGTGAAAGGAGAGAAGACTTTGGTCAGTCAGGAATCAAACATGTTTGCTTGGTTGCTATGCAATAATAGTTGTGATTTTTTAGCATGAGGTTTCTTCTGCACCATGTCTCTTGAAAATACATCACATGCCTATGGTTTTCACAAATTCCTGATAGCCATAATACTGACTGTGGAGAGTATTTAAAAACAAACTTCAGGATGTCTCTTTTTCACATGTGTTTGCAACCAGTGAGTCACTTTTAATGGATACTTCAGTTCTGAAAAGGAGTGGAGGAGACAGTGCCATGGAAGAAAATTGCCCTCCCCATTAGTAATGTATTTGAGACCTCATGTTGCTGCTATTTCCTTCCATGTGAAAGCTTATGGCCAAGTCATTTAATGTAAAGGAAAATAGTCTTTTCTGCCTCAGCAGAAGGGCCTCTACTGGACAGTGGCACACAAGCCTGCAAAATTGACTTCGTTTACCACTGAGGGTTTCCTTGGCATTTGTTTCTGTTCAGGCAATTAATGCTGTTAAAGCATTCCAGACAACAAAAAAGAGCAGTTGTGTTGAAGTCTGGGGAGTTCCTTTGGTGCATCTCCAGTGCACTGCTAGTCCCAAATTCATTGTTTGTATCTAAGAACTGCACTTGCTTTAAAAGCTTAGTTTTACTGCATCTGAAAGCTATTCAGTCTTGTTTCCTGCACTTTGTTTTCTTAATAACTCCTATACAAGAATCCATGGTATTGCCTGGGTAACTTGCTGCTCTCTTCCAAGAGAGAAGTATACAGTTTGTTAAATTTTTAAAATCCTCATGCTAGGTCAGAGCACAAGTTGGTGTAAAGAAGTACCTGGTGCTTACACTGTGCTCACAATGTCTGCTCAGATGAGAATCAAGCTTGCTGTGCTCACTGTTACAGGACTCTGCAAAAAGTGTCGATTCAGGGAAATTCTGCTGCCCTGGGAGAATGGGAGCATCAGGAATGTTCTCTCCCTGTTCATGGAAATGTGGCTTTTGGTGACTAGCACATTGAAAAAAAAGCAGATCGCGTGTATGCGCTCACTGACAGAGTCCAACTTGGACATCACAATGATGTTCAGGACAGCAGATCCTGCTGTTTGCTGCAGCCCTGGGAGACTGGATGAGGCTCTGGTAGCAGCAGGCTGGTACAGTATATGTCTGGCTGCTACCAGAAGGGATTTGCAGCTGTACCATTTTTGGTTTTGTGTAACCTTTAGAAGAGTGCATCTGAAAAATTTCCAGGATGGCCAAACAGATTAATTTCCATCAGCAGGAGAGACAGCTGTTCATTTGACTACATCTGCTTCATTTGACTGTGTGGATCGTCTTACTGGATGGATGGGCTTCAGAGACCTGCCTGTGGAGAAGAAAGGCAGGTAGGACAATGTGCACTGTGTCAGAAATTCTCTCTGACGTTACAGAAATGGCCTTGCCTTATGGATGTGGTGGAGGGGTAGGCTGCTTGCTAATTGTCTGACCTTTGCACTTTTGCACACAGCCCCTCTATTTCAGACCTGAGGGATCCTACATCACAGTATATATGGGTTAACTACAGAATATTTCAGATGGCTGCACCCTGCTGATAGCACTAGCTGAAGTCTCCCCACCCCTCCGATATATTACTATCAAAACATGGATAAGAAAATAAAGGTTGGAGAAGTCAATGTTGGCTGAATAGTATTAGTCCTAATCTCTCTAAGCAATATGTATTCTTTGCCTTTTTGCTCACTTTAAGGGTCAAAAGTTTGTCTAGAAGCTGCTAGAGCTTTACATAGTGTTAGCTAATTTGCTTCTAGGTAATTCTCATTCAGCACCATCCTCAGAACAAGCCTTGGTTCTGTTGTTTCAGTTTCCCCATCTGTGGCTTTAATCCAGTTCTCTTTCTTTAAATACATCCTATGTAGAATTGTCCCCACAGCTCTTCTCCACCCCAGCTTTAAGGTCTCAGTTGTTGTGCAGGAGACCCTGTGATTTTGTCAGTTGGGGTCAACAGACAGTAAAAACATACAGCAAGGCACAAAATGTTCTCTAATCAGTTATTTGACAAGTGCATTTAATTATTTAGCGTAGCTTGTAAAAGTAATGAAGTCCTTGTAACGTGAGATTTAACACTCTCATATTATTTTTTTTCCCTAAGAGGTGGGAAAAGGCTGCTGTATTTTTGTGTGCAAACTGAGAGCGTGAAGCTAATGAGATTTGACTGAGAATACGTAAAAGGGGCTGGAACCTTTCAGTGCTTCTTAAGAGTTTTGCTAATAGGTAGTAAATCCAAGCACATCCCACAGTTAGATAAGATTCTGCCTGTGTTGGCAAACCAGAAGGTGCTGTCTGATGCTTTGCCAAAGCAAAACAGTTTTCTTGGACCAGCTGTATTTTTTTTTGAATGTTTAGCTTAGTAAAACGAAAAGCTGTAAGTCGTAGTCTTGCTCAAGAGGTATCATTCAAAACAGTTTTTTATAGCATGATAGATTTCATGTTGCTACAAAATAAATATTTAATCAGTGCTAATATTTTTTGTTCCCTCAGGCAGGGAGAGAAGTTCTAACTTTTTACTCAAGTAAGTGCAGATGGAATCTAGCAGGAAGTTCAAAGTAAAATGCATCTATATCCTTGAGATTTTTAAAATGGATTTTAGGTCCAGCTAGCCAGGATTGATGGCTGGTTTTGTTCCTGACAGAGAACACTTTATCTCAAAAAGGAACACTATCCTCAAAAAAGGAAAAGAACCCAAAAAGAATATGTGTTTGATTGGTTTGAGTTGTATGGTGAACTAGATCAGTTACAATTACATTGGAAAAAAAACCAACAGAAGAAAGGCAGCCTGAAATGTTTTGTTTACAGTCACAAAGCTGCCTCAACCACGCCAGCCCAACTCAAAGACTGAAGGGAACAGTCTGGTGACTCCATGGACTTGCACTTACTGATTAGATCCTAATTCCATGATCTTATGTCATCTACTGGGCTTTTTATTCAGAGGCCTCACTTTGTAGTACAAAAGAATATTGTGTGCAGGGAATATCTTGACAGGTGCTTTGTCAAGTGCAGTAGCAGAGTTTGGCCCTTGGAGGACATGATCTCTGTGTGGGCTCCCTGCGAAAGCTCCAGCTCCCACGATCCTCATCAGACAGGGGGATGGGAGACAAGCACTTGGATTTTGTGCTCCTCCTGTGAATGCAGAGGGAGCAAGGACTAAATGGAGCCCACTTTATGTTTTTCCTCAAATGCGAACCACTGGGTGAGGCTCCTTCTGCTGTTTCCCTTTTCTGCTCAAGAGTCAGTAAGAGCTCTTCCCTGGTACCATGATGGGCAGAGCTCTGTTTGTAATGGATCAGTCTTCAGACAGTCATCATGCTTGCATTTAAGAAAATCTTTCAGGACACATCTGCTCGTTAGTGCTCTCTCTCTTTTGATCTGTTAGAAGCTCATTCTCATCTTTCTAGCCATCAGCATTTTCATTGTCCTTTCACAAATTAATTTAAAAACCAATCATCCTTTTTTGATTTAATAATCACAGAAAAGAACAAACAGAGGTAAAGGTAAAATAATACAATTTCAGGAGGGAAATTGTGTGTTCTGAACTGAAACATGAATGCATGTGCACCTCACCAAAAGGCAGCAGGTTTCTCTAATGTTCACTCAGAAATTAGGGAAAGTATTCCCTGCCATGTCTGAGTGTCACCAAGGAAAAGTAGTACTGAATTTTTGCTGACTCTGAGCATGTCAGGTTAAAATTTGTCACAGTCCTTTAGTTGTCGTAGATATATGGCACAGAGAGAGAGAATACTATTGAGCAGTTATGACAACTTTTGACATTTCTGATTTCCTTTATATTAAGACACTAACCATAGACACTATCAGTCTCACCCCCTGATTGGGGCTGATTCAGAGAGCCTTAAGTTTTCAGATACAGAGTGGGTTTGGGAAATGTTAAGACATACAGGATAGTAAAATTTTCAGAGCTGCTTTAAAATACAGTGACAGCACTAACCCATCAGGATTTCCAGGTAGGTAGCCACAGTGCAGATGTTCACCAGCTCTGATTTTCTTGAGATACAGGATGCTGTACTTTTTCTGGTCAAAATTCTGTTTCTGAAAACAAATTGATTGGAAAATTTATAGATTTATAGGAGAAGCTCCTGCTTTGCTGGCAGCAAAAGCTAAGTGAAAATGGCAGGGAATGCTCACTTCTTTCTACAGGTTTTGTCTTCAGTGGGGAAATGGCAGGCTGACCCTGGTGTGTTCCAACTCTGCATGGGAGGATTTGATGTACTTTGTTTCCAAAAGTTGGTTGTAGTTGCAACTTTCACATGTGGAAAGAGACAGAGGTGAAACACGAGACTGCTGTAAAAATGTACTAGCATTTGTAATTACTTTTAAATTTCATTAGTCCTTGCTTCCTTGAAATAAGATAATTAAAGGAACATAAAGTAATAACAGAAGAGGAAAAAGTAATTTTCTTGTTCTTATAGGATCATAAAATCGTAGAATGGCTTGGGTTGGAAGAGACCTTAGAGGTTATCTAGTTCCAAACCCCCGCTACCCAAGATATGGACACCTTCCACTTGACCAGGTGCCTCAAGGCCCCATCCAACCTGGCCTTGAACACTTCCAGGGTTTGGACACCCACAGCTTCTCTGGGCAACCCATTCCAGTGCCCCACCACCCTCACAAAAAGAATCTCAACCAGGTTCCTAAATCCTAGTTCTGACAATATTGCAGTCATTGCATTAAAACCTTTTAGATTCTCTTAACTTCTGCCTTCCTTAGATTGCCAGTACAGTTGCTCCAATTAATTCTTAAATGGAGTGGAAATTACACAAATAGGAATTATTTGAAGCTGCAGAATGATTTTACACTCATTCTTATGTAATGAGCTAGAACTGCACAGCTGACCAAAAAACAGTCTTCAGTGCAGAATTCCAGCCTGTTTTTCGCTTCAGTGGCTTTGTAAACTTCCCTCTAGTCTTTATGTAATGTTTTATGTGTTTTAACTGAATTTCTGAGAAAATAAAGGAAAATGAACCATGGATATGGAGAAATGTGGAAGGACAGATGAAGTGAGAGATTTCACATCGGAATGGGGCATGGAGAAAGCAGTTCTGCAAGAATGGTTTGATCAAAATGTTTGGGATGGTAAAGTGACGTAGAGAAAAAAAAAAAAAAGACTGATTAATTGAGAAAGAATTCATGACAGGAAAGGTGTGATTTAGTGGACTGGAAAAGTCTTCCTCGACGACAGCAAGTGGCATAGTCTTGCAAAGAAAGTGTTTCTCTTATTTGAGAGCTGAAAACTTGGTTGTATAAAGACTAGAAAATACCAGTGTAGAACCTATGTTCTGTAGGTGAGCATTCTTCAAGCAAAAAAACCCCTTTTCTACATCCATATTTTGACTTGCTTGAGAGAGCTCCATGCATCTGTTTTAGGCTTGGGATAAAACCATAAGGTATGTTTTCTCTGCTTGCTCCCTTTTTCCCCTAAATGTTATTATACTGCAGCTTGGCTCTGTCCACAGAGTCTGGAGCAGACTGTGTTGTAACTTGCTTTAGCCGCCGCTGAGTTTAACAGCTTTTGGCTTTGCAAGTAATGCCTTAGGAGAACTCTTGCTCATCTGTTCCCTGAGCCAAAGGAAAACTCCTCCGGTAGCTTTCCCAGTGTTTTCTCTGGCTGGAACACATAGTTACCGATTGCTAGGTGAAGATACACTATCTTTCATCTTATTTTTGTATTTTCGGTTTGTCCGGCTGACATATTCTAAGATAACCACTTTGACTAAAGCAGTGAAAGAGGACTTTCACAATGGATTTTCTTTTCCCTACACTCCATGTAATTAAATTCTTCCACTGGTGGGAAAAATGCTTTTCCTTGATGTAAATGTGTGGCAAGTAGCCAGTGAGACACATTTCCCTGCTAAGCATACTATTTCCAATATTTTTCATAACAGAATGACTTACCTTTGTTTCTTAGCCCTGTACGGTTGGCTTTCTGATCTGTTGTCATTTAATCTGTTGCAAGGAATGCATCCATTGGGAAATTGTTAAGCAGAATCTCAATAAACATTTGGATTATATTTAGCAAGTACAAATCACTAGGAGATATTTGCATATTTATTTGTTGAATCTCAGCTTCCACTTCGAGTTAGATGAAACATAAACAATTATACAGCACCTCTGGCAAAGAATTAGTCTTGAAAGCTAGTCAAAGTAACACTGGGAATTTGGAGGAAGATTTCTGAAGTATTAGAAGGAGCTGTGAAAGGTTTGTGCTTTGTTTTAGCTCCATACATTTTCTGTCAAATATGGAATTAATGTTGTAGACTTTTACTCTGATACATCTTGTTTGGTTTACTCTTTCTAAATATATATCTTTCTAAAATACATTTATGGCAGCACTGGTCAGAGACTGCACTTTTGCCTGCATCAGTACTGTGAAAATTACCCTAATTTAAAGCCAGCTAAAAAATTTCAGGGTGGTGGTTTGTTTGTTTGTTTATTTGGTTCGGGGTGTTTTTTGCTTGTTTGTTTATTTTCCCAGGGTCTATGGATCAGACTCTGCATTGTACTTTGTAACAGAGGCCACAGATAACTGTGATCTGCCAGAAAGGTTTTAATAGGTTTTATGCAAGATCCAGGATCAGTGGCCAGGTACCACAGCATGCTTTTGTGCCCTCGTAGAAGAAATACCTCTTGGGATGTGTTCTTGGCCTGCTACATTTTAGGAGACTCTCTGTGTAAATTATAAGTGAAAATTAACGTAATTAATTGTAATTAGTATAGTGTTTATAGTGGATACATGTTCCAAAATCTTCAACAACGTTGTAGGAGACTTCATAGTTTTCAGGAACTGTAGATTTACAGCAGCAATTTAGGCCAACCCTGAATACCTTTTGAACTCTGCATTTACTGTCCATTTGCATCTTTGAAAATCCTCCCACTTATTGACAGTTAAATTTTATGCCTTTTACTTATTTACATGAAAGCACTTGGCATACTCGTTCTGTTTGTGTCTCAGTGTGCCTTTTTTATTTAGTAGTGTTGCTGGATTTTAAGTTCTGGAGATAAACAAAAGCATTAAGGGCACAAGGCTTACCTGCTGTTCATTGCTTGTCCTTTCTTGCATGCCTGGATATGCAGGAAAGACTTGCACTGAAAGTGAGACTGATAAGCTTCCAATTCTCAAAACAAAGTGCTATTTTTATTATATAGCAAAGGACTTAAGATGGCACTTTGCTTGGTGCTCTGTTCCTACACATCCACACGTACTTCGAGCTCTGCTCTTAATATTTGTCCTATAAAATCTGTATTGTTTAAAGGGGGAAAAACTAAATGCTTTTTAGAGTGTGTGATCCATTAATGTTATTCCGTACTTTGATGGGAATAATTGAGGGTTGGAGTCTGTACTTTGATTAGCAGAAAGCTATCCTTGTTAAATCCTTGAACTGTATTTTCTTTTTAGACACATGCTTCTGCAATCATTTCCAGTTTTGCAGAATATTATGTCCAGGATACTGTGTTCTGTGTGAGGTTCATGTAAACTTAATTTTCCTATTTCACAAGCATGAGGAGTCATTTGTTAGTACCTAGCCTCATCTCAGAAAACGAAGATAACTCAAACTGGATTTGTGATCTCTGACATGAAACTCCTCCCACTACTTCTTTCATTTTCTTCCACTTAGGTAGACATCCATTTTTCAAGTTCTAGTAAAGCTTCGTGTACAAGAATCCCTGCCCTACATTGTAATTATTCTTTCTCTCTTTTTTTTTTTTTTTTTTCCTTCCTGGTGTTTGCAAGACCAATTTACAGGGTTTTTTGCAGTGGATTAAACTTGTAGCTGAAGAAGATGGGGGAGTTTTTCTGCCTTTGATCACAACTAGCACTTTCCACCTAAGAGAGCTTAGTTCAGGCAGATAACTGCCTTTCAGTCAGTGGCCAGAGGAATCCAGCATTTAATGAAAATTTAGTCTGGATGTGTTTTGTCTGGGCTGTTTATTTTTCCTTGAAGGCAGAGATGAGGAAAGATGTGCAATGATGCAGCACTGAATGAAGGATAGCAGAGGAGACACCAAGACTGGATGCAGGAACAGAAGGAAATTTACTTTCTTCAGTGTTACCTGATAGGATCTATTTTTATATAGAAATGTCACTTGACAGAAATCGGGAGAGGGAATATCCAAGTAGTTTAGATGCAGCTGGAGGCAGGGAGGTAAAGCCACGAGGGAATAGAAGAGGCAGTTGAGGTGATCTGAATGCACAGCTGTATATGAAAATAGTAGTTGGGAGGGAGAGGTCTTTGGAGAAGCTGACCACGTACTGCGTGTGGCTGCAAGCACAGCACAGAAGCTGGCACTAAATGGTGCCAGTGGAGAAATCAGTTGAAAGACTGAAGTGTTATGATGGAGAACTCAGGAGGAAAAAGTGAGAAACAGATGACTGAAAGAAGAATGGCACCAGAAAAAAAGGAGGATAAGATGGAGATAAGTAGAGATTTGATGCTGAGAAGGAAGAAGGATGTGATTAAAGAACTGAGGAGAGCAAATAGAAGGTAGTTGGGCAGCACCAGAGGAAAAGGGGGAAAAAATCCCCAAACCCCATGAAAATCTGGGTTTCCTAGTGGCATGAGAAAGATGCAAGTGTGTGAGTCTGAAGACTCATTTTCTTTAGGTGGAAAGGCACGTCTGTCAGCAGAGTTTTTCTGGGGAAAGAGCAGTGTCTTGTTCTCCAAGACCAAAGAAACACTATGGAAAGATAAAAACAGTCCCAGAGAAGAAATTCGAGGCGAAGATCTCGGAGTCCCTTTTGGAACGAAACAAAGATTAATATATCCAGCCAGAGAAAACTCTGCTAAAATCTGTGGCTGGTGTGGTTTTAGTAGGTTTCCTTGGTCTCTGGGAAGAAATTTGGGTGAAGGACAAGCTAATGGAGATGTACCAAGAGGCATGAAGAACTCAGGGTCATGCAGGTATGAAGTGATCTTCATGCAGTGGGCATGTCTGTACTAGTAAATTAAATGGAGTCTAAGAGCAGTCCCTGGCCCTGGAAATTAAATGTATCTACTGTTGTCTGTCCCTGGCCTAGTTTTGGTGTATGCTTACGGGAACTCACCTGAACTGTTCCCAGGTAAGGTTTGAAAGTAATCTTGGGATTGTTCCCGGTAGGCAGTTTGAAAGCAACCACCCTGTTTTGGAGGGCGATAGAATTTATTAGCATGGCACCTTTCTGTGCCAGTTGGCCTCAACGTTCTTGGACATGTTTATTTTGCTTGTAGAAATAGAGCTGTAAATGGCTCGGTAGATGCAATCCCTTAGAAACTTAGGACATCGACAGCCTTTGATGCAAGCTGTGACAGGCAGCGAATATGATTTCTTCTTTAAAATGTTGCTGAGCTGAGATGTTGATGTGCTCTCAGATTTTGTTTTCATGGAGCGTGATGACATTGTAGAAGAGTTTGTTATACAAAGTAAGTTTGTATGAAGTATGCATTTACTTATTTCCATTTAAATGTTATACAAGCATAAGCAAACGTGGGTCATAAATAACACTCCGTCTCACAGAAGGGCAGGCTGTGAAATCGAGGAAACAAGGTTGTGAGGTTGGTAGGTAATTCAGTTGGCTGGACTAAAAACACCAAACATTTAAAAGTAGAGAAAATATTTTTAGAAGTTCTTGAAACTTGTGTTAAAACAAGGCAAATCTCCAGACCTAAACAGATAAGATAAATATGGATCTGGAATGGAATAGGTGTAATGTGAAGGTGATGGAGGCATGGAAACTTTGCAGTGAGAGTAGCAAAATATGTGAAACAAAATTTCATGTGTTGTTCTGGATTTTGAATGCAGGAATGATTCAAACTAAAACGAGAACACATGAAGAGAGTCACTGAGAGGCTTTATCTTATCAGAACAGGCTAGCAAAGTGAAATCCAGAGCATGATAAGATAGTTCCTTGATAAATACAACAAGGAAGGGGGTGGTACAGGGAATGCTGGTTAATTAACCTAAACAGTGTTGACACACACTGAACAAAGTTAGCAGCAGATGTCAATTTTAGCAGAAAGCAGTCAATTGAGTCTGAAACTAAAGTTAGATGATCCATGTTACTAGAAGCAGCATGCATCTCAGCTTACATTTTTAAAATGGGTTCATGAATGTGACCTGCTCTTAACCAGGCACAACGTCAGTTTTGTGAGGAGCTTCAGAGATGAGCAGGAGGATTTACACTTTCCTTTCCAATGCCTTAGCTTCTGAAGAGCCAAATGCAACATTTTTGGAAAGGACTGTGCAGAGTATTTGGCAGTCCTCCTCCAGCATATCATCAGTCTTTCAGCAATCATCCTAAACTCATGGATCCTTTCCTCTTCAGTTACAGAATTAGAGTCATAGAATGGTTTGGGTTGGGTCTTTCACTAGACCAGGTTGCTCAAAACTTCATCCAACCTGCCCTTGAACAGTTCTAGGGATGAGGAATCCATAGCATTTCTGGGCAACCTGTTCCAGTGTCCCAGCACCCTCACAGTAAAGAATTTCTTCCTAATCTAAACCTATCTTCTCTCAGTTTAAACCATCACTTGTCCCTATACTGCATGTCATTGTAAAAAGTCCCTCTCCAGATCTCTTGTAGGCCACCTCTAAGTGCTGGAAGGTGCTCTGAGGTGTCCCCAGAGCCTTCTCCAGTTCTGCCCTTCAGATTTTCTCTGTTGAGAGTTGATGTTGTGTATGTTCTCCATGGTCCTGCCGTCACAGGTGCTGTACTGCTTTCCCGGTTCATCTGTATGGGAAATCAAGCCCACACAGCAAGTTCACCTGACAGTTGCACTACTTTTTTTCTGGGATTGCCCTGTTGCTGGAGTGGGATTTCATGGAGAGCCTCCAAAATGCATGTCAGTGTAATATTGGGATTTTTTTTTTATTGTGAGCTTGAATGTGAATTGATAACCCCAGATTGTGACAGAAGGTAATTTTAATGCCTTTTTTGTTTGTTTGTTTGTTTGTTTTTTGTTTGTTTGTTTGTTTGTTTGGGTTTTTTTGTTGGCCTTTATGTATTTCTATAAATACTGTGTAGTTGAATGAATATCAGACTGATGAATGTGGAAGCCCTCTGTGTCTCTAAATGAAAACTTTCAAACATAAATAGCTTTAAAACTATAAATAGAAGAAAAACCCTCTATACTATATTTATCACTGACCACTTTTTTCCCCTTTCATTACATCTCCCATTTTATTTTTAGTGATGCTTACTTAAAATATTTTCCCTGCTTTCCTGTTGGCCATTATATGGCCACTGTGGAATCCAAATGATTTCTAAGCCAGATGGTAAGGAAAGTGTTCCTTCCTTACTTGAACAGTGTGAGCCTGAAGTCTTGTCTGTTCAGACCTTCTTCACTGATGGCATCAGCTTTGTCTGTTCAGTTGATTTCACGTACATATTCCTTAGCTGGTTTCAAAATGAGATTCCAGCATTGTTCAGGACCTCCTGTTCTTCTTACATCCCCATTATTCTGTGTCCCCCTCATAACATGGTAGCTCTGGTTTTGCTAATTTACTAAAGTCCATACTCTTCACAAAAGTCACTATGTTGGCAGCCATAACAAAATTTTTTAAAAACTCTAATTTAATTAGTTTTACAATATGGATCACCTCAGCTGCACACAAAGTAATAGGAATAGCTTTAAGTTTTGATGCCCCTCAGGCCTTAGCTTTGACTTCACTGTTCAAACTGCAGCTTCCTGTGCACTTTTAATTTGTGCTATTACATCCTTTTCCTTCTTTGTGTGTTTGTTAATAGATACATAATTTACAGTAAGGTTGAATGCAGTGTAAGCCACACTACTGTTTGTTAGGGTACAGTTTGCAGGCCACAGTTCTCTTCCAACACTACTTGTGTGAAGAGGCTGCAAGGGCATCCTGTGGTTCTTTTCTCCTGAACTGCCTCAAGAAAGGGAAGAAAGTGTTTGTAAGGACCAGCTGATTGCCTGTACACTGCTCAGAATGGCAGACAAAGTGTAGAAATGCAGTTATTTAAGGCAAATAAGATCAGGGTTGGTTCCTTTGTAACTCTGGCTGCATGCTTTGGTCTTGGCCTGGACCCCTGCTTTGGGAAGGAAGAAGAAGGAAGCAGGACACGAATTCTCATGGCAAAGAAGTAGGAAACTAGTAGGACATGTTGACAAGTTTTGTGCCCATGTCACCAGCAGTGAAAGGCTTCCTGGCACTTCTGGCAGCAGTGGTTTCCTCTTGTACCAGGAGAAATGCCTTCTCCTGTGTCATTTGCCAGCAACCAGGAGATGTGTCTGTATGGGCAGATGAGCTGGGCCCAGGGTGCACCTCAGACATGTCAAGGGGTTTGGTACCATTTCTTGTAGTGTTAGTGGGGTCCCAAGAGCAGCAGCTCCGGGAGCTGATGTGATGAGATGGAGTGAGAGGTGATGTTCCTGTCTCTGCCCAAGCCTGTGCTACTGTAGTCATTGCCATCAGACCACTTGTACCTTGGACTTCCTGCAGCCCTGGAGGAGCAAAGACAGGAGCAGAAATGTGTTGTCACCTTTGAGAGGTGGAGAAGGCATTGCTGCTTGTCAGATAGGAGATCCCCAAAATGGCCCCATGAGCTACTACTCATGGACTAAAATTGTTTTCCTGTCCTTATCAGACAGGAATATTTTTTCCTGCCAGTAGGCCATCATGAAGATTCCTTACCTTTATATCCAAGCAGATTGCTGATGCATCCAGCCAATGACAGGTAAAATGGTCTGTGTTCACGTGGCTCTGAGACTCTGGGGAATCACGGACTCATTTATCCATCAGTCTTTATGCTTTGAGGTATGCCAGCATCTGCAAGCTTCTTGTTAATTTTAAATGCGGTTGATGTAGTTTTATTTTTATGCAGCACCTTGGGATGCCTACTGAGAAGGGCTCTTTAAATAGGTGTAACTTAACGTCCTGTTCAGACTTCTCATTAATCTGCTTGTCTTTACTCTTACCCAGAGGTAAAATACAAAAGCTGCAGAGGGAGGAGTTTGGAATAAAATGATAGAAAAAGGAGCTCTGAAATAAAGACATTGAGTACTGAGGACTAAGACTAGCAGTGGAGGAAACAGAACAGGATGTTCAGAAAGTCCAGGCCCTTTGGCATGAGCTAAGGAGCTTGGAAAATAAGCCGGGCTACAGTGAATTTGTGAAACAATGTTTGTCTTCCTACACTGAATACTGGAAAGGATCCATTTCACACTTTGTCTTTGCCAGTGCCCCGATATCTATTGTGGCACTCATCTTCTGGTCGCTTTATTTTCAGAGAAAAGTTTGACTTCATGTTTAGAAGTTATTTGTGCTTCCTGCTTTCTTATGGCACTAACGTGATCTTGTTGTAGCTACGGGGCTAAACTTTGGAGTCTTAATCTTTGGTCCCGCTGTGCCACCCTGTTTCTGGTGTTTGTATTTTAACTGCAGCCATGGCCTTAAAAGACTACTACACTTCCACTTGGCTTCACCACTGCTTTGTCTGCATGGGTCAATTAATCAGGGCCAGGACTTGTATCTTATGATTGTCCATATTGTTTAATTTCTAGCACATTCTGTGGCATGATTTTGGTCCGTGCCAAGTAGCACACTCCCAGATGACAGCTGTGGCAGGATGGCGTGGGAGAGAGACTGTTCTCAACAGGCATTATTGAAGAGGTAATGATGTTTTGCAGGGGAAAACAGTTTAAAGATGTGGATTGGAACTGGCTTTGCCTTTCTCCCCAAGCCTCAGGATTCTGATGTATTTTATACACTAGGACCGGTCTCTCCGAATCTTAGCATTTGCCAAAGATACTGAAATACAAACTTTTGTTTCCTCATTGCATCACTAGGTGCTGTTATCCACAAAAACATCAAGCCACCTCCTCCTTCTCCCTGTGGGCCATCTGCTCAGGCTTACAGCAACACTTCCATAGTGATAAGATCTTTTATCTTTGACTAAGAGTCAGGTTAGGGGCACAACTCAAGTTTTATGTCAAGCTAGTTCACAACAAAACCAATCTCTCTGAACCCGAGTGAGCTTTCCAGAGGGTGGTCTTCCATCAGGCAGAATATTTGCATGCAGAGGCACAGCAGTAGCTCACAAAGCCAGTGTTGTCACAGGCCCACAACAGTAAGTTAGCTAATTAATTGCTGTTCTGGTATGTAAGTGTTTGCTTATCACACAGGGTCACAATGATTGCACATACAGATTGTACATTTGCTTGCACACACAGATTTTTTTGAATTTCACACCTATAATTCACTCTTCAGGCTTTGTTTGTTGCACTTCATGTGAAAACAGGGAATGTTTACTTTCCCCTGTGAGACTTGTAATTTGTGAAGTCCTCTGCAGTTCACTGTTGTGTAAGGGATCATTGAATTCCAGAGCATTGCTGATGCTTTGGCTGAATGTGATTTTTCAAAAGTTGTTTGTATAAGGTGCACCTCTGTATGAAATATTCTTTATAAACCTTGATTGCTCTCTTTCTGACTTCATTTTTTAGTGTCTTGACTTTTTAATTGCAAATGGAGATACTATTAAAACCACAGTCTTCCTCATCCACTGTTGCAAATATTTTTTTTCATTTAGGCAGTACGTGGTGTGATGTTTGTAGGATGTACATCAACAGTAGCTACAGGCTGCACAGACTTGGGGTTTTGTCTTGGAAGTGATAGGATTAGCTGCACAGTGAGCCTTTATTTATCAAGATTTAAACTCTTGAGCCTGTTCTTGGTGCCACTGGAGCAGCAAAGGAAGAAACCAGTGCTGAGTCATTGGACTAACCAGTGTAGGTTTCTTCATCGTGACAGTCTGTGTACAGCACTGTTATCAAGGGGGTTAGAAACGCTGAGCAAAAGGGATTTTGTTGTGTTAGTGCTAGATGAAACGGTGCTTTTACAAACTGGTGTGATGGGCAGGTTTGAGGCTAATGAGAGCCATGACGGTAACAGTCACACAGAAAGTGTTAGGAAAAGGAAAGGCTGCGAGAGGTGCAGGGTCTCCTGTGTAAACTCTGTTTACAGTTGTTGCCAGTCTATGCACTCCTCTCCATATTCATTAGCTGAAGACTGAAAAGCCAGTCTGGAAGAGATTGTGCTGACTACAAGTTTCTGTAGCCTTTGGTGGTGCCAGCTGCAAAAATAGGCAAATCGGGCTGCAGTGGAAGGGCGTGATGGGGCAGCTCCAGCCCAACTGCTGCCCTGGAGGCGTTTTGGAGGCTTTGGCTGGAAGCCGTGAAATGCATCTCCCAGGGGAGGACTGCATTGCAAACAGACCTTGCCCTTCCCTGCCGGTGGATTCCTTTGGCAGTAGGCTGGCATCGGAACACCTAAACATATTTATGATAAACTGCAATGAATTTTTTTTTGCCCCTCTTTGAGATGGATGTGAGATTTGCATTGTGTTTATTAATTCATCTCGCATATGACCCTTTCAAAAGGTCTCGTTAGAGCAGCCATTCATTAGTGGTGAAAGGCCAAGTGAAAACATGTTTCTCAATTTCTCACTCTTACATGACCTAAACCAAACATTAGCAGCTCCCCATTGATTTAAGTGGCTCTTGATCGGATGAAGCTTGCTCTGTTGTAGGAAATAAAGGACTGGAGGAGTAGTTCCTATTTTTCCTTGGAGTTCAGCTTTCTTAAAGAGGAGAACTGAGAGGTCCTCTGCACCCCAGCCTGAAGGAATACCTTTGAAACAGGATACTTGATTACATGTATAAAGAGATTAGCATTAGAAGTAACTTAAGGTAAGGAAATAAACTTTTATGCATGCTTGAGAGGACTTTTTCTTTGCCTACAGAATCGTGATCCTGGTTAACTTGGTCAGCTCTGTGTAGGAAAAATCTTTCAGGGGAGGGGTTAATGTACAGGGAGAAGATCCCACTGAACAAAGCAACCTTTCTGCTAAAAATCAAGTTTAAAAAACCGTAAAACTGCTCTATCTGTTATAATTTTATGCCCTTTTTTTCAGGGAATAATTAATTTTTCTTGTTCATCTTATTCACTTACTTTTCATGGGGAAGGGGGAATGTTGGGATCACTCAGTAAACAAGAAGTCTCAATAAGAGCCAGTCTTTGCTTCAGGCGGCAATTGGACCACAGCAAATGTAGGCAGACTGGTGTTAGCTCCCATGAACTGTAATGACACTTAGATTGTTGCTGAACTAAGTATGCAGGTCAATGGGTAGGTCCCTGCGTCCCATCCTGGAGTTCTCACTGCCTTATGATTCACTGCTTTTAGGACCTGCATTAGTAAGATTAAAGTCAGTGCTGCTTTGCCTACCTAGCTCCTTCCTGCAGGGAATGCAGTGGAAAAATACTTGTGAAATCATGAGCACACAGAAAACAAAGAGAGATCCACACTTACCTTGTTGCAGTGATTTTGAGGCTTTTCTACACTTTCCAGTGGGACAGATTGCTGTGTTGCCTCGTTTTTGTTGGTGTGGTTCAGACATCAGTTCCTGCCCTTGTGCCAAAAATCACAGATGTGGAAATCTTGGACGCTGTGATTTTTCACAGCATTCATGACAAAAAGACAGTTGGCTTCAGAGATCAGAGGCATCTTTGAATATGAAAAAAGCTCTTTTAAGTGTTTTCTTCCTTTGTGAAGGCAGTTGCTCATTCAGACCGCAGTCAAGTGTGAGTACCCTCAGCTGGAACCCTCTGCTGCAGTGTGGTCCTGCTCCTGTTTACAGTCAACCAGGGTGTTTGGGCCACTGCAGCTCATTACCCAGGCTTTTCATCAGCTGCTGAACTTCATTTGTTTTCTGGAGTTTACTCCCTTAGAAATATTGTAGCCATCAGTAGAAAACCAGCTGAAACAAGAAGTGTAGGACTTGTTTTCCATTTTAGGTACTACGTGGTTCTATAGCAAATAAAAGGTATCGACTGTTTAGTTTTATTCAAACAAATAATTTGCAACAGCTGGTAAGGAAGGGGAACAGCCATGAGCTGAAAATAAAATTTACAGCACAGTTCTGTGTATGTTGTCAGGGAATCATTCCCATGCAACCCAGTAATGGCACAGAGATTTCAGGGATTATGTGCAGATTAAATGTCATCAAGAGCTGAGCCTTGGCAGTGTGCCAGGAAGGTCATATGAGGAAAGTCCCAAAATTTTACACTCAAATAAAATTGTGTTCTGCTTAATAACCATAATACACTGAAAATTTTAGCACAAATAATGACTGAGGTTAGGAAATCTCATCATGATTTTATTTTTAGAAAATTTTTTATTTAGTTTAGGTTCAGGATTTTTCACTGCTTTTTGGGATTTAAGACTATGTCAGCAATTTTATTTGGAGGTACAGGTTTTTCCTTGGTAGCATGACATTGAGAAACTTCAGACCAAAGCTTTTACAAGTTTTAAAATGTGAAATTTTTCATTTTCAAGTTAAACATGAATGGAACAAAAGCCTGCTAATGCTTCCACTAGTATTATTATGTCCCAGAAACACCCCTGTTATTTTTAAGAAGTCTAAAATGCTGTAACTCCATGGCATTTATGGAAGATTACTTTATTATTGGGAGGGAATGAGAAAATAGTTACAAATGCGTAGTGGAGAATTGCCTTTTCTTTTATTTATCTTTGGTTGGTCTGTACCATTCCAAGGAAGGAATATGCTGACAGTCTAATACTGCATTGAGAATGTCTCATTTTGGTTTAATCCGATCTGTTTACAGTAGATTGATTCCAACTACGGAAGGGAATTCTTTCCCTAGGGGATATCTATACATGGAATTGTAGAGCCTTAGATATACCACTTGAAATCAACACTCTTTTAATCCACTTGCCATCTCTGGGAAAAAAAAAAAAGCTGAAACTATTTTAAAAGTGATTTCTTAAATCTCTTAAGTGCTCTCAAATGTGATCCTACAATCCATATGCCTAAGGTTATATGATGATTTTTTCAGTGTCGTTTCATCTGCTGCCTGGCACTGACCCCAGCAGTGGTGTGGGCACACTCCTTCCTGCTGCCCTTGGTGGGCATCAGGTGCTACGGAGAGAATTGTCACACGATTTCTTTTGGGTGCTACCAACCCCCTGAACCAAACCACAGCTGTTGGATTTGATTTACCGGTGAGCTGCAACAAAAAGGGAGCAAAACTTGAAGAAATTGACCAAAGCAGTGATGAGACCATGGATTCAGGGCTCCACCTTTATTTTCTAGTTAAATATGCATCCCATATCTGTAAACCTTATTTTAGGTATACTGTATATACTTAAGTATGTGTTTATATACCCAAGTATGCATGCGTGTGTAAACATATGTATGTATGTACATGCTGAAGTTTATTTTCCCCTTTCTCTGCTGCTCCTCTTTGCTCACCTTGCCTGCTGCAGTCAGGCACAAGACGGGGAAGGAAATTGTTTTAGCTGAGGAAAGCCAGCATTGCAATGGGGGCGTCTACAAATTCATCTTCAGTTCATTAAAGTGTAGAGGTTGGGAGATAACGATCAGAGTTGTCAGATTCTTGAAGGGGTCACGGTGATAGGAGCGGGATCAAAAGTCAGGCTGAAAAGCACCAGGAGATCTGGCTGGGTGCAGCAGCAGGACCCCAGGCTGGGTGCCCAGGCTCCTGAGGCAGAGGTGCTGCCAAGTTTTGCAGAACAACAGATTCAATTGGTTTGTTATTTATGAAGGGTACGGTATGCAACCCTCAACATGTCAACAGTTCTTTAAAGTGCAGATGTAAGAAATTCCAGTTAGAAGCCAGTCCTTTAAATACTATGAATATACAAGGTAAGTTCATTAATTATTGCAATAAACTTAAAGACCTCATGTTGTACCATTAATTTGTCCTGAATTATTGATAGGATTTTTCCATTACTTTTCTGGACCTTTATTTAAACTACAGTCAGTAGAATTTTACCATCTTACATCCTCAGACAAACAGTAATAAATCAGCCCTTATTAACTTATTTGCTCGAAGCTAATGTGACAACAAATAGTCTGTTCACATACATTATTTCTTTGTACTACATCGTATGCAAATATTTCAGTTATTATCCTTTTATCTCTATAATATTTTAACAACATGATACAACATGTTTCTCTGATAAACTGAGTTACATAAAAGCAGTTTCACATCTACATAATGCTTTAACAAAACATTCTCTCTATTTCAAGTTAAAATGTGTGTTCAGCTTGGGAATATCTTCATAAAGAAACTTAATTTGCCTTATTAAGAAACACTTGTGTATTCTCTTAAGTTTCAATTTTTAAATTTTTTTTTAATAGTAATTTTATCACATTTTGGACTCCTGCCTGCCAGGCTGCCTGGGGCTGGCAGAGGTTTGGTAGGTTGAGTTCTGCAGTTAAATTGAGTTGGTTTCTTTTTTATAAAGGATGTAGCTTGACTTCTTTGCACC
>VZSR01001283.1:33214550-33320118 GCA_013398615.1 Brachypodius melanocephalos | reverse complement strand
TCTGTGAACATTTATGTAACTGGATGTTTATTTTCTAGTATTAATCCTTGAGAATGATGGCTTTCCCTCTAAAGCTGGTAGAACCCTGAAAACTGATGTTACCCCAGCAGGGTTCATCCAGCTTCACACCCGTGCAGCGCTGTGTCACCAGCATTGTTTTTAAGCAGGATTGTTCCCAGGGCTGTGAGATCCCTTGGCATGGTGCAGCCTCTCCCTCTGTGAGTGGCTGTGTCCTTGCTGGCACAGGTGGGAGTTTCAGTGGCTGTGGTGTCCCAGGGACGGCCACAGGGCGGGTGCTCTGCTGGGTGTTGGAGGTGACCCGTGTGTGCTGCTCACCCAGCGTGGCATCCTCAGAACCAGTTGGGTGTTGGATGCTTAGGGCTGCCTGAGCTTGCACTGGTTGTATCCTGAAGTATTTGAAGTGTTTTATCCTAATGTGTAAAGCAAAATAAGCGAGGGAGGAGTAGGTATGTCTCCCCCTTTCCCGAAGAAGAAGAAGAGAAACACATAATGATAGAAGAATTAATTTCCTCTTAACTCTGGCTGTACAGTCTCGAGGCTTTTTATAAAACCAAAGAGCATTCCTAAGCATCTGTTTCCTGGAGGGGTGTGAAATAGCCAGGTGTGCTTTGTGTAAAAGCAACTGATTGTAGCCTGAAACATCGCTGCAGACGCTTCATGAGTCAGATCATTCATGACTGCAATAACGAGATTATTCATGGCAGGCTCCTCGTTGTGACAATGGTCCTTTGTTTGAAGTCTGCATTGTGTATGTGCTGTACTTCCGATTTGAAGATTCCTTCTCTGCTAGAAAACAGCATTGCAGCAGGGAACCAGAAGTGAAGATCAGTGCTGCTAAGTTCAAGAAGTTACTAAGTGCTGGAAATAATTGGGAAAGTTCATAGTTGGGTTAAAAGCCGTAACCATGAACTTCAGTGGGATGGTACTCCTTCCTATTGGTCCTGAGGTAGGTTTTTAATTTGATTTTTAGCGAGTTGTCTTTTGGTTTTGTGGGTTTTTTTAATCTCTTATCTTCTGATTAGAACTGATTAAATACTGCCAAGAGAGTTTTGTTGCTCATGAACATGTAAGAGGTGTTTTGTCTTGATAGTGACAGTCCTTTATGTACACAGCCATTTTGGCTGGAAAGGAAAGGAAGAACAAAATCACAGCATTTCTTTACTGTTCAGAGTCAAGTTAATTTTAAGTTCACCCATATTCTTACTTTTTAAATGAAATTATTTTTGTCTCTATTAGATAATATATATATTATACATGTTAAGAGATGATTTATCCCACAGCAAGGTGATTGCACTTTGTGGTGGAACCATGACCAGGGTGTTTTAGACTTAGGTGCTGGAATTGCTGGAATATGGCTTGGGTTTGTCTCCTGTACACCTGGGTGGTCAGGCTGAAACCAAGGCATGTTGTGCTCCAGATCTTTCCCCCAAGTGGAGCATTCTTGTGTGATCTTCCTGTGCCTGATGCACAAAGCAGCTGGGAAATTCATCCCTGGTGAGGCAGGCTGGGGAGCAGGGGGTACTGGAATCCTCCTGCTCCTGAGTCCCACAAAGCTTGCAGGCAGCTCTGGTGGCTGCACTGAGAGGAGGCAACCTCTGCCACCACCGGGAAGATGATGATGGTGAGTCAGAGGTGACCTCTGTGAAAATTGAGGGACCATCCCAGTGTGGCAGCAGCACCTCAGAGGGAATCACCAGAGCTGTTTGCTGCAGCAGTGGAGTTGAAAATAACTGTGCTTCCCATGGTCAGCAGCTTGTAAGTAAAACACAGAGCAAACTCGGTTCTTGAAAAGCACATCTGAAACTAAAAGACTGCTTTTGTTTTTACTTTTGAGTCCAGCTTTTGTCCTTGAAGCTCAGAGGTTTCCTGGTGTTTTCTTTTGAAACTGTGCTGTTTCATGCAAGGCAAACAAGACTAAAATAAATCCAATGGAAGCATTACAGAGACTCTGTCCTTAATCTGGGCATGTGATTTTTAATTTTTTCCCCCAATTAACTATTGTATTCTACAGCAGAAGATTGTTTGGATTGTTATGGATGTTAGCTATGAATTTTGAACTCCGGTATCAATTAGAATTCCAGGTTGTTTTGTTGCATAATATTTATATGCTCACTTTTAAAAATCAAAAAGAAGTATTTAATTATTTGACAGGAAGAATAAAGCACTTGACTATTCTGTATTGTGTGGGGTTGTTATGACAGACTTCTTCTGGTTGCACAGCATTCAAATTATACATCAGTGGGGTAATGTTACATTATGTCATCTGTTGGTACTTCTACAAGAAATTTCATTACTTCATAAAAAATTTACAGTGATCTGAAAGGCACTTTGTGATAGATATAGTAATAATTATACATGTGTGATTTTGTATAGTGTTATGTAGATCTACATTTTCTTCATCCTATAGCAAGGAATAGACTACTCTTGCTCTTGAGATACTTGCCAGATCATTGAATATAAAACCTGAATTTTTTAGTGAAGTACTTAGTTTTTGGATTTTAGCCATTTCACTTGCAGCTGACAAAAATGCTTTCACTGTTGTAGGGAAGATAATCGAGTTTGCTGAAACAGAGATAAGTTTTTTGAGGCTGATTTATTTACAAATGAGATTAAATGTGAATGCAGTAATGCTTTTTGCCCTAAGCAGGTAAAGGGAGCAGTGTTTGCTTATTACCTTTAACACACATCTAGATCAGGGCTGTTTAAATTGCAGGTTTTCATTTAGGCTTGGACCATGAGGTTATTTAACCTTGCTATGATTACATTAACTTTCCCTGATGGTGTTGGAAATGTGGCACATCTTGCCATTTTTCCACTGTCCTGGAGAGTGGATTCACCATTCCTAGGTGTCAAGATTGTTCATGACTCTTGGAGAGCCATGAAGATGCAGATTGATCTCACAACAAATAGCTGAATAGCCCTTAGTAAATTAACTGAGTAATGCAGATTAATACAGTGTTGTCTTGTTATTTACTGCAAAAGATTATTATTTTTTAAAATGAAAGGAAGAAAATAAACTGTAGAATTGTGTTGTCAGTGAACTTTTGATAGTTTTTTTAAAAATTTCTGTTTTCCATGAAAATACATAAATTTCTATGAAAATGTATAAAACCTTTGTTGTGATCAGAACTTAGTTACTTAGTTTAATAGGTATTAATGTAATTTATGCTATGCTATGCTTGAGGAAGCCCTGGGATATTACATTGGTTGTAAGGATTATGAATGTCAGAAAACAGGTTGGGAGTGAGGGGTTTGGCTTCTGACAGTCCTCCATGTGCAGAAGTACAAAGTGAGAAATAATTATATTGTAACTGTGACAACATGTAAGGTGCAGTTGTTAGGATAGGAAAAGGTCTCCTTGGAGTTGCTGAGTATCTGATTTCAGTTTCCTTATTTCTTTTTATGTTTTAAGAAGTTCACAGATTTGCAGTTGAAGTTTTATAGCAAATACCAGGTTTGAAACTCTCCAGCAGAACTATTGAAGTGTAGTTACTGCATGTACACAACAAAGGAAATATCTTGACAAGAAAATCCTTCAATTCCCAGCTTCAATTTCCACAAAACTCTTAAAAGGAAGAATCACATGAAAATATTTTCTTTAAATTGTTTGACAGTGCCATTCAAAAATGAAGTGTTTTGTACTCCTGCTTGTTAGCTCAAGCACAACCAGATAATGATGATGCTTAGACCTGTGATTATTCATTGCTAAATTTATTAATAATGGTACTCTTTCATTCTTGTATAGTAGCTTTCCAAAGCAATCTCTGTAGTGATAGGCAGACTGCTCATATTTTTTTCTTTTTTTTTTTCTTTTTTCTTTTTTTTCTTTTTTTTCTTTTTTTCTTTTTTTTTCCTTTTTTCTTTTTTATTTTTTTCTTTTTTTCTTTTTTCTTTTTTCTCTTTTTCTTTTTTTTTTCTTTTTCTTTTTCATCTTTATCTTTTTTTACCTTTTCTCTTTTGTATTTTCTCTTTTTCTTTTCTATTTTTTAGTTAAATATTGTATTAAAAGGGACATGAAATTTTAATATACAGCCTTGATAATGAACAGAATGGAGGGAAATAAGATAAATTAGCCTAAAAGCAAATTGAAGTATAAAACTGAAGTAAAGCTCTTAACTGAACTGAACTTTGAAATATTTATCTAGATCAGTAATGATTTCTTCTGTGAGCACTGTTTAAAAAAATGAAATCTGGAATTATTTGCGTAAGGTTGAAGCATATCATTATTAAATATATGTCACTGCTATCTGTGGATTATTCAGTGGTTAATATGTAACAATCATTCTTTATAGTGGTCAGTTTATTTGTATCAAAGTTTGCTCTTTAAGATCTTCACAAATGTTTAGGAAAGAAGATGAGGAGAGATTTATTTTCTTAATGTGGGGGAAATAAAAAAAAATACTACCATTAAACCTATTTTAGGACTATTTAGAGGAGATTTCTTACGTGTGCTTTCATCAATACTTTATCCAAAAACATATTTTCCACTTCTCTCATTTTTTGTCAGTCTGCAATAACTATACCCCAAGGGTGTCTCCACTTCATTCTGAACTTCTCCTGGGCTTGGGGTTATTCCACCCATACACAGAGACCTCTTATATATAAATACTTAAATACTTATCCACTGAAGTGTTTTTTCTCAAGACCTCTGGAAATCAGTCTTGCCCTGAGACTGAATTGGTTCATTGTTTTTGGCTCATCACTAAGTAAACAAAGCATCTTCGTATTTAATAGGAATGGAAATGTATTTCCATGCTCATGGACTTCTACAGAGAAATCCATTTGCTCAGTCTTCAATGTAACAACGTTGTTGACACAATTTCTGGATGCTTAGCATCCTTTTCTGACACTACCAGAAGAATTTGGAATATGTGGTAAAGGCCAATGCACCACACCATAAGAAGGCTGTATTTCCCTGTTTTCCTCTATCTGAACAATTCTGACTTGGAACAGGTGATGGTACCATATGAGTGAAATATTTAAAGTTACAAGTGTGAAGAGGGGCTGTTTTAACTAGTTTGTCCAGGAGACAACGCTATTAACTCTTCTGGTTGTATACACCCTTCTTAATCACTGAAAATTTCTTAAGGAATTTCTGGGTTAGTGTGAGACCATGGCTGTAGAGCTGGAGTAACTGAACTTCAAAGCTGGAGAAGACCTGAAATTTATCTGGTAGATTGTCATCTTACACCAGAGATGACCTAGATCAAAACTTTACCTGTCGGAAGGGTTTCAGAACAAGTAAAGCAAACTGAATGTGGTTTTTGAACTTTGATTAATTTTATTGGACTGTTGCACTTGGAAAGATCCTGGCCAGCCCATTTACAACAGCACCAAAGTGGGCAATGATCACAACAAATATATTAGTAGGCAGAGTCACAGAAACCTTTTGGAAGCATCCTTTAATCTGGTGGTGTGGCATGTGTGGAATCCCCTAGGGGTTACTGTCATTGACTGCTCCCAGGAGACTCCTGACAGAGAAGGTTTTTCAACACCAAATGTGAATCATGAAGCGTGCCTTTGACTGATTGCAGCCTCTTGTTTGGGAATGTAATTAATGCCTCAGTTCAGCTGCCAGCACGCTGATGCCCAGTGATACTTGAGATGTCACAGAGGGTGTCCCCCTTGGCCTCCAGCAGTGGCCCTAGAATGAAGGATATCTCTGTGGGAGATACCCCATAATGTTGGGGTGGTACTTGGAAATAGGCAGTTGAAAAAAAAGCCCTTCTGTTAGGAAAGCCTTGTGTTGTTTGAATTCATATGAGAATTTGGGATTTTTTCCATTTTTCATCCTTTTGCCTTTCACTTTTTCCTCTGTTATAAATAAAACTTAAGTGTTTCTATAGAAGAGGACTAGATTGACAGCAAAGATACCAGCCACTTCTCACAAGGAAAGAATTATTAGTCTTGGTCTTCATGATGTGTAATAATGGCCAAATGATAAAAATGTAGCATTTTTTCTTTAGTCTTTTTGATGTGTAGATTAGCAAATCATAAATTAGTTTCTACTTTGGCTGCTGATATCCTCATTATAAAACTGAAGGGTTCTTAGGGCAGTTCAGTGATGCTTTCAAAGCATTTCCTCTTGGATGAGATCCAGAGGATTCCAGCATGGTCGTTTTGGCACAGTTGGTTGGTTTTACAAAACAGGTGTCTACATGTGTGCAATAAATCCAGTTATGCTGATAAATCTGAACAGATAATTGAAAAGTGTGCATTACAGTGAACAAAACTGGTAATTTACAGTGTCAGTAAAGCAAAATACAAGCAACATTTCCGTAATATGTGTAATGTTCAGTAATTTTGTAATTTAATGGCTCCATTGTGTGAGACATAATCCTGTTCAAGATGTTCTTGATCCAGATGTGCATATATTTTATTTTATTTTATTTTATTTTATTATTAGCTGCCCTTCAGTTAAAATCTGCAAAACTGATTCTCTTCTTGCTTTATAGTGGTACCAGCCAGTCCATGACAAAGGATATAAAATTAATGAGGAAGTGGAGAACTGAAACATACACATTAAAAATATATGTAGTAAATTAAAATCATCAGTAGGCTTGTATTACCTAAGAGTCACTTTTCCAGGTAATATTCCAGTCTATTTTTGAAACAAAAAAAGCTTTTTAATCCTGCTCATATCACTTACATCAGACTGTTGCTATTTAAGTTGCTGAGATTCAGCAATATCTCAGATGGTCTGGAAATCTTAGAAAAGCAGACTGGCCATTTTACTGTAATGAATTTCAGCATTAGTATTGTGATGTTTTGAGCTCTTTTTATGCATTTCCTTCCAAAGTTTTGAAGTCTCAGTCCTTATTTCAGATTGACCACCAGATTCACGTGGAGTCCCATGACCTTCAGAGAAAGGTAGAGGATCTTCAGTGTTTTGTAAAGCTCATGAACAGCTGAAAAAAATTAAGCTCCTAGGCTATAACCTCCTGCTATTGAATTAAACAAAAGAAGCATTGCAAGGAGACAGTTACTGCTTAGCAAAAGTTCTTCTAGTACCCAAAGGATATGCTGTACTTTGGTCTTTGGTCCTCACGTGTGTGATGGATTTCAAGGGTTCCCACCAGCTCTGAGAAGAACTAGGACCTGTGACCAGACATTTCAGAGATGCAGGGAGAACTGCTAAACAAAGTCCTGGATTCTGCAGTGATTTGGAACGTGTGCTGAAGCTGAGGATCAGTCAGTCAGGATCAATAGATGAGTATCTATGTGGTGTAACTGTACCTATAAAGTATATCTATATTGTATCTGTACATTCAGGATCTATGTGTGAGTTGATTATTTAAGGGATGTGGCCTCCATAACTCGTCAAATGATGGCCCAATCCCTCATTCCTTTAAGTGCTCTGTAAAAGTCCACCATTCTTAAGAGGCCACGTGGATGAGAGCTGATAAATGGGATTGTAACAGACTCTTTTCCCCTCTTTAAGGTGTTTTTTCTTTGTACAAGCTCTGAGAGTACATCTGATCCTGAGGAGACTTACCCTAAATGCCTTTGTTGAACGAAGTGCATATATTGTTCCTGTTGCCTCCCTTCCTCCTGCTTAGAATATCCAGCTAGAACTAAGGGTAGCTTGGTGAATTAACAGCTTTTGTGCTTTATTTTGAGGCTCTTTTCATCATTATGAAGTTATGAGCACAAATTCCCTTTAGGATCTCTCTGAGCTGTGAGATATGAGTGAGGGAGCCGTTCAGTATGTTTCCTGAAGAAACAGGTATATGAATCCTCTTCAAACTGGGAATATAATTTCAAGTAAAGAACTTCTTTTATGTCCCCTGATGCAATGATAGCCAGTTAATCTAGTCAAATAGTGATGTACAAGTTTGTGTATATGTTTTTGGTTTGGGTTCTTTTTTTTCTTTCTCTTTTTTTTTTTTTTTTGTATGTGTATGAAATCTAAAGTTCCAAGATATACAACTATTGAATCTTTTTTAAAGAATTAATGTTAAACTCTCTACCAACTGCCAAGTCAACACATAAAATAAAAATAAATGAAACATTCACACAAACATTCTGCTTACCATTTCTGTGCCCAGAAAGATTTGCGTTTTTATTGCCTCACTCAGCCAATATGTAATGAACCAGCATTTCTGCTGGTGAACAAGATTGATTTGTTGTGCAAAACTGATGATACTAATTACTTTACCTGAGCTGTTTTCTTATGTCTCTGCCCAGTACTTCTCTGGTGATGTGGGGGTAGGTTTCCAAGGCTTAGTGCCTGAACTGCTTACAGTAAATCTCACAAAATCACAGAATATGCTGAGTTGGAAGAGATCCACAAGGTCCAGCTCTTGGCCCTGTGCAGGACCATCCCCAAGAGTTGTCCATGTGCCTGAGAGCATTGTCCAAATGCTTCTTGAACTCTGTCAGGCTTGGTGCTGTGACCACTTCTCTGGGGAGCCTGTTCCAGTGCCCAGACACCCTCTGGGTAAGGAACCTTTTTCTCATATCCAACCTAAGCCTCCCCTGACACAGCTTCAGGCCATTCCCTTGGGTTCTGTTGCTGGTCACCAGAGAGGAGAGATCAGTGTCTGCTCCTCGTCTTCCTCTCATGAGCCTCTTTATCTCAAGAGCATGCACAGGTTCATCAGAACATGAGTGCATGGTACGGTTGTTACACTTGTAGTGTCTTGGACCTTATCTGTGTAAGAATATTTTGGAGGGTTTATGCCCTACAGATTGAATATGAGTGGAATGAATGAAGAATTGGATGGGAGTTGAATTTCATATTCTGACACAAGCTTTCAAGTGTAACTGGATTGAAATTACTCTGCTTCTGCTTTAGAACCAGAAAAGTTTTTAGAAACCCTAACTAAACAGAAATGGGGTCTAGAATTATCATCTGGTAAATCGAGAACAATCCTATGCTTTTGGCTCATCCACTGCATATATTCTCCACAGTAATATGACCAGTGCAAAAGTAGTTTATACCACGTACTAATGTCTTGTTCTTGCATGGATACAGCCTCAAAGTTACATATTATCTTTAAAACAGTGAATGGAGATGGACAGGAATATGAGACGGACCAGACTAAGGAAAGACGGTGCAAGTTTTATTGATGACACCTCCAGTACTCAGAAAGAATTGCACTGGTTTTTGTCAGTGTGAAGTACATACAATATGAGCAAGACCATTCATGCCAGCCTTGCCTTGCGATTTTTTTTTTTAATGATGATGCACACCCTTTTGTACCAGAAGGGAAAGAAGTTCATTAAGTCCTTTACATGTGAAATACGCAATAAATAAAATGTTGTAAGAGTGCTGCTTAAGGTTATAGTGTTCATATGTCAAGCTTAGAAGAAAAGTCCAATTACAATCCCCACACAATGAGTGGTTTATGTTATGTGTGCAGTGCAGGTATCATAATAGTTTTCTTCTCTTGATGTATTGGTAATTTACTGAATAGTGGCATAAGGTAGTGATTTGTTTTATGGCTGTCTAAGATCATGGTTTAGTGTTAATGCTTCATGTTCTTCAGACTGAAATGGTTTGGATGCCTCCTCTATTTTATTGAGGTCTAGTGCTATACACATAAATGTATTTTACCTTACTGATTTATCAGCCTGTCATAACTGTGTCTGAGTTGTCTCAAATACCCTCCTATCCCAAATCATTCAGCTTGTGTTATAGTCACTCAGACACCTTCCTCACAGCTGCCTGTCCTGTATGATCATCTGTGCTTTTATTCTCTGACAGAAATTGTAATTAAAGAACAATTACTTAGCTTTTGTTTTGACATACACTAAAAACTTACTACAGTACTTTCATCTACTGCTGTTGTCTTATCCAAGTGTTACAAGTATCTCTTGTTTTTCTCCAGTTAACTTCCCAGCTCTCTCAGAGGTGAAATGCTCTGTCCATTAGCCATATAAAACATTGTTGTCTAGGCGGGGAAGAGAAGAGTTATTTCTCTTAGTCAGCCTAGTGTGGGAATTTGAAGAGACAGAATGTAATTAATTATCAAGCTTGAATTTTGGCCAAGGCTCTGTTAGAGATGAGAGTTACAGTTTATGAATTTCTTTCATTCTTGTGATGATAGGATGAGCAGGAGGGAGACGAGAGTGGGGTTTTATGCAAACATACAAGTTTGGACTCTTGCTGTGGCAGCGTGTTTCAGTTGTCATCATGTTAAACTGGACTGTTTTATGTGGCTGTGGCAGGAGAATGGGGGGTAAAAATGATAGCACAACTTCGAATGAAATTGTTTGCAGGGGAAAAAATGGTTAATTATACATAAATCAAGCTCACAAAAACCAACCAGAGCATGAAAGAGCTACAGTGCATGCCCTCTGCCTTTCACAGACTCTTTCCAATTCACTTGGTGCTTTGTGTTGCTTTTCTGAGGCAATTCTTTTCCCTTTATGTGCACCAACACACATTTTGTCATAGTTTGTTGATGGTAATTTTGGGACCAGATCTAGCAAGTCTCTAGTAGGCTGTTTAGCAATTAGACCAAATATAAATCAAGAAGCTGCTGTATAAGTTGTATTTTAATTCCTCTACCATGTCTAGAGTTAATTGTAGGGAAGGAATAATCACAGAGACAAGTATTAAGACTGAACACATCCAGAATTGGAGGGGAGGAGAAGCTATTTGTCCACCAAGGCCATTTTTCTGCTATGTTTTTGAGAGCATATGCCACATCAGCCAGCACTAAAGGAAATACTCTTATGCAATGGAGAAACAGGACTGGAGAGTAGATGATCTGTCTTTGACAAATACCTCTGTTGTGAATTTTCACTTGTGCCCATTTTTACCATTAAAATTCTTCAAATGTTATCTAATAGTTTATATTAAAATTATGGAAGAAAGTAATTCAGGGTTCTAACTTTTCAGAATCTCTTGCTTTTATGAATTTGTCTGGTTAAATGCATGGTATGCCAAGTCCCAATATGTCTCTCTTCTTAAATAATAAGAAAAATAACAATAATTCACAGAGAATGAGATCTGCTTTTCTCCTAAGGAAATGCTTGGATTCTGAAAATGTTGTAGTGGTGTGCTGTGTAATGGTTCACCTTCCTTGTGAAACAAGATGTACTTTGTCCTGTTAAAATTAGAACTACTTAAGAGATGCCACACTTACTAAGAAATTGCAAATCATCTCTCCTGGGAGAAGGTGATTTTCCTTGCTGAAGGAAAGTTGACATTGATAAGCATATAATCCATGAAAATGGTGTTGTCATAAATGGATATTGAAGTTTCTGTCAGTGGGAATAAATAATACTGTAGGGTGTAGGAAGAAAAGCAGGGTGCAACTGCACACCCAGCATTCCTCTCCATCTTCTGCCTTTAGGACTAATTCATCACATAACCAACTAGAGATGTGAAGTGGAATTCATGGTTGAAAGGAGAACAGGTGAATGAGATAGAAAGTGAGCTGAAAACTGAAAGAAAAAAAAAATCTGTGTATCTTTCAAAGACTGATCACTGGGTACAACCTTGAACCCCCAGTCATAGGAAGCTTTCTGCCTTACTTTGTTCCATTTCAGCTCCGGACTGCGGTGTAGTTGCACATGCAATGTCCTCTCTCTGTTGAGCAACCAACACAAGAATGTTCAATAATTAACCAACGCTTGACTACTGATCAAAAATCACAGCAGAAATCAGTGAAAACCATCACAAGTTGTCCCGTGCTGAGGCAGATTACTCATCCTACCCTCTGCCCACAGAGGACAGCAGTTCAGGGCTGCCCTGTCCTTGCCACTGCCTTCTGACCCTGGGTGTGCTGGCGTGATGCAGCTGTGGATGAGCAAACTCACCAGGGCAGGGTCCCAGCTGTGGCCGCTCCGAAGGCAGAGGCATGTGGGGGGTTTTGCCCAAATGGATTCTCTGCTGCTGCTATGGCTGGGTAAGGGTGGTGTGTGCCAGCAGCTACAAAATAAACACACAGTTTGACCTTCCAAAGGGTTTTGTTTAATATTTTGTTCTCATTCGTGATGGGCAGCTCCTGTGTCCCCTCCACGGGACTAATGAAATGAAGTTGTACATAGCTGGATTTGTAAGGAAACAGGGAAGATTTTCAAAGGCATATTTCCTTTAAAAACTCTGTAAATCTGTCTGCTTGCTCTAAGAAGTACCTCAGACCATGTTTCTCATTTTTTATATATACATTTCTAATCATGGAAAGAGGAGTGTATTTTTATGTGAGTGTTAAAAGGATCTTTTCCCGATGAACAGAGGTTTATTTCTGACTGCAGTTTTGGGGACATTTTGAGTCTCAATAACAGGATACCTCCTGTTATGTCCTGTATACCTACCTGGGGAGTGGCCTAAACATTTAGGAGTAGCATGTTGTACTTATCTGAGAACATTAGCTTTGAGTTGTACATTTCTGACTTTAAAAGTAATTATATCCTTTTAAGTACATTTTATTCTTGCTTAAGTGCTGCACACATACAATAAACAGAGTTTGCAGAGTCAAGTGCTGTACCCCACCCATGACCCTGTCTGTTTCCTTTCATCATAAACTCATTATCAGTCAGCTAAATCCTCTTCTTTTAAATCTCTTCTTCAGGGGATCCTACTCTCTTCTTCTGCATAAGTGGTCTGTATGGGCCAGATATACCTTATTTCTCCTCTTTTCAGCAGTTTTTCCCTGCTGGAGTGTGGATCAGCCTGGTCCCACTCTCTGTGCTGCCTGACCTCCATCCTGGGCTGTGGCACAGGCAGCAAAGACATCTCACCTTCCTCTCTTTGCATGAGGATAATGCTCGTCAGTGGAACCCAGCATTAAACCCAGTACCGAGCACCTCTCACAGGTTTGCAGACATTGGGAGTGTCACCGCATTGGAACCGATTTTAACTGGCCTGGCAACAGCCACTTCCCTGACTAAAACGAGCTCTCTGCTATTGAAAACGAGGAATTCTTGAATTCTTGAAGATAATATTTTCTCATTGCAAAACAGTGTCTTTTTTTTTTTTCCTGGCTTCTATCTTGGAAATAATTGAGCCATTTTGGTTAATGTAAGGAAAAAATAGCCCGACCCACACATCCAATGTGGAAAGTTTCAGCCCAAACAATCAGTCTGGCAAACTTATAAGCAAGTGAAAATCAAATTTATAGGAAGCATTGGATAATCCTTAGTAACCAACTGTGTCACAGCTCCCACCTGTGTGTATTGAATTCACAAGACTGCTTTCTTTTCAACATGCACACACTCTCATCCAGTGTATTCTGCTGAAATGCATATCACTTAAATAAATAATCCACTTAACATGCATAAGAATCACTCTGTCTAAATATGACTGCAGCTAATCTCATGTGTTGTTAAACCTGTTAATTGCTTATCATCTGTTTGCATAGACTGCATTTTATAACAGCAAATGGAGGACCAAATGCTTGGTTATCCTTTATAATTTTTCCTGTTAGACATGTTTTAATAATTATAAAATTTTTGTTCGTCCTCAAAAACATACAGTAAATTTATAATATAAAAGCTCAGTAATTGAAATGCTGTTGTGACACAGAAAGCTGCCTAGCAATTAATGGTTCAGGAAAACAATAAGTTAGTGCAAAGCCTTGAGTCTTCATTCTCCTAATACATCATTTTGTTTATTTCCATACTGTGTTGTTCGCAGTGGGAGTCAGAGGAAGCCTTTGGCTGAATATTCTCTACCCCTAGCTAAGAGACTCTGTTGTATTTTCATTAAATTTGCCTCACGTAATCACTCACTGTTAATTTCAAAAAGCCTTTGGTATTTCTGCATGCGTGTGTCCTAAACAATAAGCTGATCCATAATGCAACATGATTTATTGCCTTCTGACCTTACACACAGCTTTTCTTTGTGGAAAACAGTTAACTGCAGCTTGAGCAGCACAGAAAACTTTCTTCCTGTGTGCAGTACCTGCATTCCTAGGCGAGGTCAGTGATCTGGTCAAGTGAGGCTTTTTTGTTTGGATGGCCTGTCTTGCCCACATTCCTTATAATATTTTTTTCCTATATTCAAGTATGCTTCCCAGACCAATTCTGTGTGTGTGAAGTCTCTGTATTCACTGTGACTGCAGGCTGGCGTTGCAGTGCATCTAGGCTGAGTACTCCTAGGACCAGATGGAAAATGCCAGTGTGCTATGGAAAAACAGCAGCAAGCATGAACACCTTTCCTTCAGCTTGTTTGTTTTGATGGGTTCATGTTGTGCCACCAGAACAGGTCTGATGTAAGGGATGCTGGGGCAGGAAGGCTGAAACTTGCCGGGGAGACATGGAGAAGGAAGGTGGTGTGCAGAGAACATTGCCTTAAAGCTTATAATTTTCAGAGAAGCTGTCTGCAGGAATGCTGTAGGCGTGGAGGAATGATGATCTCAGGAGGTTACACTGGCTGTACCCTGGGATATACACCCATTTGTGGGAGGAGTCTTCTCACAATGTAGGCAGAAATGTGTAAGTTTAAGTGGCCTAACTGAACCCAGAAAATCATTGCCCAGCCTTAAAAAGCTGGAGTTAGGGATCTGAGTCCAGGAATCTCTGCTACTTAGTTCTCTGGTAGATAGAGTAGATAGTTGTTGCTTAAGGCACACAGGAGATAAAGGGTTAGAAAAAAAAAAAGTAATCAAAAAATTTGGAAGTCCAGTATCTTTGCATGGCACATATGATCAAAGTCTGCTAGAAACCTTTTGTGAGAGAAAGAATGTGCAGTTAAAATAGTAATTTGTTGTTCAGGCAGTTTTTTTGGAAGAAGGTGGCTGACTGAATCTCCAGGTGCTAATGGTGAGAGTGGCAGTGGTTACTTTTCTGGTTCTGCTCAGTGTCATGGCTTGGCCAGTTTTTCCTCCTCTGTCAGTCTTTTCAAGGTGGGCAGAGCCGAGGAGGATTTTACAATGGCACCATGCCTTGCAGTCAGTTCCAGAGTAAATGGAAATCATGGAAAAAGTAATAAGAAGGCAGCAGTAGTGGGGCAGGGAGAGAAAAATAAAGGAGAATACAGTGGTACTGCCCTGTTCTGTGGGAATGAAGGATCACACATTAGGGGAAAAGCTGGCTGTCATATGTATGGAGATCTGCCACACACATGCTCATGTGCTGATCATGGTCAGTGACCTCATCCATATGCAGGCCTGGATATCACAGTGGTTAGCATTTGCCAGCCAAGGACTGACTCTGGAGGAAAGTGAAGACTGGCTGGTTTTGGCAGAGAATCCCCACTCTTTGCGGAGTCACTTGGAATCTTGTGAAGGCTATGAATCTTAGAGTCTTTTCTTTGCAGGGCTTTAAAGGTGGATGGCAGATGAAATAAGTTCATTTACTGGTTATTTAATTCCTCAGCTAAATCTGCTTTCTATTTGTACCTGCATGAGCTCACTGATTTGCATTCCTGTAAATGTGCTCTTTCTCTTCTCTTCTCTTCTCTTTAATTTTTTGGGCTGTCTTACTGTAGAGTCCTCACAAGCCGATACCCCACTAAGTCCATTGAGACACAGAGGAATGGTGATACCCATTCTGTGTGCAGGCTCATGAGAATGACCTTGGAAAGGGTCATGACAGTCTGGATCAGGGATACGAGTCTAAGCTGAGGCCTCTGTCCCTGCAGGTGCTCTCAGTTGCATGTGGGGTCATCAGGCTGTTTTATGTGAGCTGGGGCTTGTTCTGTAACTCAGCATTTCTGGGCAGGGAAAGGCATGCTAACAGGACTGCTCTTTCCCAGCAGTGCTGCTCAGATCTGTCCAGGACGTGCCAAGTCCTCATTAACATCTTTTGCTTACTCTTGACATAGTTCAGGGATGGCAGTGGTTGGTATTTCCATTTAGAGGGACTGATTTTTAGTTTCCTTCCATAGTTCTGCATCTAGCACTCCTTGCTAAAGCCTATAGTAAGTATGTATGAAACTCTCCTGTGGTCCCCACAGCTCTGCAGTAAAGGCAGAACTGTGTGAAGATCCCAAGAGACAGAGCATTTTCCCATAAATTCTTTGCCCTGTCTGTTTTCAAATTAACTGGTGATGGATGAGGGGGAAGAGGAAGAGAAAGAATAGCATAGTAAAACTCCCCCATTGCATCACTTGAAATTGTTAAGGAATGTTTGTAAAAATCAGTGTTGCTTCTCCTCAAGCTGCTGGTGGGCACAAGTTTTTAATCAATTAAATTCTCATTTTTAGATTTTTTTTTCGCAAGGCTTCTTAGATGTCTTTGTGCTGTTATGTGTGCCTGGTGTTACTTTTCTAGCTAAAATAATTGGATAAATTTTGCATATTTTAAGTATATACCGGATAAGCAAATAATAATGGAAATCATGAAAGTATGGTTCACATTAGGAATTTAAAGTTGATGTAATCTGAATGGGAGCCACATGAGTTTGAATTGTTTGGCTAGTTTCGTTCATGCAATTGGGAAAATAATGGAAAGGAAATCTAAGTATGTGTGGTACATTTGGTTATTGTGGATAAAGCAGAATATCATCTAAAATTACATATTTCTTTTTGTGATAATCCTTTCCAGTCTTAGGAGGCAATCAAAACAAAATAAGATCTGTGAACTGCCATTTTTCCTGTAAGCTGTAAAAAACTTATTCTGATAATTTGTTCATGAGTAGGTGAATGTGGCTGTTCTTACTGTAGTCCTAATTTTCACTTTGAATAAGGATATTAATCTGGCAGGCTGCACTTGATTTGTGTTTCAAAAGTAAAAACAATTGGTGGGATATGTGTTGGCCAGATAGGAGTAATTTTATCTGAAGATACTCGCTTCTTTAATAATTCTTCTCAGTGTGGTTTATCCCACTACTTTTTTCACCCATTTCAACTCCACCAAGGGCTGGTATCCTGAGAAGACCTTCATTCCTTGCGTTTTGTGTCTGACCTCCAACAGTAGTACTTGTTTACCTAGGGAGATAATTGTTTTCTGGAGAGCATCCAGCTGATAACTTACTTTTTCATTAGACCCCTTTTTCCTATTAGTTATCTCCTGTTAGTTGATCTGTGTCATTTGATAAAACTAATTAGGTAATAAAAGACTGTTTCTGAGCTCCTCCCTTTAATTTTGGCATGGTGAAATGTGCTTCTTGGCACCTTGCTCTTTCCACATAAAGACAGCCTTCAGTTGACAAACAACATTAATCCAAAAGAAAACAAGCCAGTTCACGCATCCTCTCTTGATATATCCTTGTGCCAGAACAAAATAGTTCCTAACAAATTATTTGTACCAAAGATAGTGACATAACCCTGGCTCTGTTTTAGAGTTTTGCAAATGTTTGCAGAGCTTCTGAAGAGGCCAGGCTAAAAATACTCAATGAAACCATTCAGAATTCTACTAAAAGCATTTTGTTTCCTAGGACTTTCCTCCCTTCTGAAAATGCCCTCCCACAGCTGCATGGCATTTATTAGAAGGTGATGAAGGTATAAGGTAGCAAACCACGTTTTATATTTTATTTTAAAAACTAGGCTAATTTTCAGGCTTCCTTTTTAGATTGTGTACATTTTTTGTAAAGGAAGGGGTATTTCAATTGAAGGTAAGCTTATTATTAGCTTCAAATTGAAGTATACTCATCCAATGAAAAAGGCTGATCAGATTGTCCTTTATGAAAGTGTTCAGTGTGAAGGTTTGAGGTGTCATGGTATGCAGCATTTCAAAGATAAATAGCCAAGAATTGCCACTCCTTTATGGACAATGGCCTCTGCTGCACCCTAATGATGTAGGAATTTCCTGAAGATGCTGGTGGATTTTTTTCTTGGTTGCTGGACCCCAGAATAAAATTCTTCTTCAAAGTTTACATTGGGAAGAGTATAGAACATGCTATGCTCAGATGTGAGAGTTGAAGAAATCACTGTAGTCATTTTCCATTCAGCCCAGAGAAAATCTATCAGAGCCAGTGAAATTAGACTAACAAAAGGATCTCCATGGTAGCTGTTTTACACTCAGAAATGTCATCTCTCTTAAAAGAATGGCTTCTACCTGTTTGGTGTTAAATGCAAGCAGTGCTTTGGTCATGTCTGGAAAAGTGTTTTGGTATTAGTTGCATGTTTACTGTGTGTTGTATTTACTTCCATCTCAGAAAGACCCACCGTGGGGATGTTCATGTTGTGCTTGCAGAAATTTGGAGTATTACATCTTCTGGGATGCAAGAGCCTCAAAATAGCAATGTATGAAATTTTAAAAGCAGTGATACGATAAACCGGGATAGTACCAGTGTGTGTTTGTGAGTCATGTGATAAATAAATGATGGAAGTGATAGTGAGAGTCAGTTAGAGCAACAAGAAGTGACTGTTTTAAAAACTAAGGGGAAATAAAAGTTTGTGCCTTCATTTGTCCTAATTAGATTCAGAAAAGGTTTTGACTTGCTTTTTGCCCCTGAACATTTTTTATCATATAAGTGCATCTTCTCTAGATGCACTTATAGCCAGTAGTGACTCATGGGCATTCAGCTAAGATGCCTGAGATGGTTATTGTCCTCTGGAGCTGCTGCTTTTCCTAACAGGAGCAGTCCTGAGATACTGCAGTTTACAGTCTACCATGATGTTAACTACAACTTTTTTTGTCTATTTTGACTATCATATCTTGTATCTCAAGCAGAGTTGATTTTGCATTTCTAGCATTAAACATAGGAGCTTTCCAGGCGAATGGCAATTACCACTGCAAGGGAATCGAAAGCATGGGCTACCTGCCATTGTGTCAAATCTGATAATTGATTTTCACACTTCAGCAGATCTGGAAATCCAAACTACCAAGCCTGTTTGTCCTGTGTGCTTTCCATTAATGTACTGCTCATTTTCACTTCAGACAGTTTCTTAGCCCTCCTGGCTGAGATTCAGTGCCACAGGAAGCCGCTATCAAAGCCTTGCTCAGATTGTTCCAGTGCTGTGTTTAGTGGTGCGTCAGTGAATTGTATCCTGCGTGGCATGATCTTCAGCTTACTGTTAACAAATTCTCAAGGATTACAGATTTGCTAAGAGGTAGCATTGGGAGTCTCTGTATTTATGGGCAGCCCTGTGGTGCCCAGCAGCATGACACTCATTTTCCCTCAGGATCCTTTCCCTGTCTGGGCTATGTGCTGTCCCTGTTGTAAGTGAAGATGTGGAGCAGTGCCAGAGGTGCTCTTGCCAGCAGGGTTATGGGCTCATTTTGGCTTGACTCCAGAAGAAGGACAAGATAAGGAACAGAGAAGGCTATAGCCCAGTTTTGAGTGGAATTGCTCTTGGTTTCTCTGCCTTAGCTCAATGTTTAGCCATCGTCTCTGCACAGCTGTCAAGATCCAATCCATGGGAAGGGAGAGAGACTGCTTGGCTCACACTGCTGCAGTCCTGTCCTAGGCACTGCAAAAATAAATGAGGAAGTGCTGTTGAGCAGAAGCACTGCTCTGGGTGTCCTGGCAGGAGACAGCATAGCACCTCTACTGCTTTCTTGGCTGGACAGGTTGAGAGAACTCACCTGCCTGCTGCTCATTTGTGCTGCTGACAGATGCTGCCTGTACAACTGATGGGAGAAGCAAACCTTTCCATCTCCACCCTTGCACATGAAAACAATGCAATTTAATATAAACATGTCCTTTTCCCTGCTTATTAAAACAAAGCTGTTAACATATTGTGGATTAAACCATTAATATTCACATTTTCCCTCGTATGAGGTCCACAAATGCTATCTGTATATGGAATTAAGGGTGCATAGCAGTAGGAGAACTGTGTCTTTACTAGCTAACTACTGTGCAGCATTTTCTGAACTCATGAGAAATCCTTCTACAATTCAGGATTTTTTTTCTAGTAGGGATTGCTGTTGTGACACTAAATTCTTTTCAGGTTTGACTGCATTGTGCTTAGATGAGACAATTATTGTTATGCTGGATTTTTTTTGAATGAACATATCGGAGAAATGCCTAAACTCATCTGAAAATTAGAAGAGGAAAAACACACCCTATTTTACTGCCATGCTAGTGTGAGCTCCACTGACAGTTCAGCAGTCAATGATGTTTTATAGTGCTTTTGTTTGGTGCTAAAAAAAAAAAAAAGATTTTCTGATTTATGCCTAAGTTGCATGGAATACATAAAAGAGCTAAAATTGAGTATATGTCTTGCAAAGGAGAATTAAAATCGAAAGGAAAATACACAAAATTTTGGTGTGAGTGGGTTGTGGCAGTGACTTTCTTCTATGCAAAATTCGAGATAAAAGATGAAAAATGCTAAAAGCTAAGTAACAGCTGGTGCTGGTAAAACAGTATTTGTCTTCAAAGAGCCATAGAGATTTCAATCAACTTCAAAAGATCCATAAGTGAAAGAGATGATTTGGCTTGACTTGCAGATACTGCTGCCGAAGCAAAGAACTTAAGTAAGTGTCCATAGCAGAGCCAAAATGGAATCTGACTCAGGTATTCCTGATCTCTCTCCTTGTTCTGCAGTTGCTTGACTGTCAAGGCAGACTGACACAAAATTGTCAGCAGGTCCCTGATTTTTTTTTTTTTTTAGCAGTTAGAAACTTTGGTTCTCTGCGACAGACAACGTTTGTACTACGGATGGATGAAAGTGGTTTGAGCAGGTCTGCTTGTGAATATATTTTATTTTTAGAAACTGTAGAATTTTCCCCTGTTCTTACCATTTCCTGTGGTTTTACTCTGGAGCATGATGGATGAAGAAGGCTATTTGTGTGATTAAGGTATGAGAATAGCAACTGTAGGTCTTGGGTTTACAGTTGCAAGTCAGATGTGATGGTCAGTCCCTGAAGTGTAGTAGCAACAAGTGAACTTCTTCATTGATAAAATAGTATTTGTCCTATTAGAAGGAGGAGTGAGGCTGCATTAATATTTTAAAAGCCCTGTAGGATCCATGTAGGAAAGTGTCCATGGAAGTGATTTTAAATCAATGAGAGTGTAGAAACAGTACATTCACCTGTAGTAGGCAGTGGGAGAATTAAGTTGAACAGGAACACGATGCACTGGAGTAAGTGTTGACACATGGAGTTAATTGAGAACAATTAGGTCTGTGCATAGACAAGATCTACACAGCCCGTTTGATGCATGCCATTATGTGAGTAAAGGGTGCAGGATTAGACCTTTTGTTTACAGATTTACCTAATGCTTTGAACTATTTGGATGGATGGTGTTACACAAATGTTAGTCATAATTATTATTTAATTAAGACCGCATGTTTACTTTGAACACAGTCCTATGCTTAATATGTAGGAAAGCCAGGATAATGTTGCAGCTTCAGTGTGTGCGCTACTGTTTGCCAAGCAGCGTTTCCCTAATGGCTTCTCCTTCCACGGGATGAAAATGCCTCCCTGGATGGTGAAGTTACACCAGTTGTGGTATGTAATAAGCAAATAGCTTGCATAAGAATACCATCAGCTAGAACATTTTGGAATATGCATCTGAGATGGAATGCTAGCTTATTAAATGTGCTATGCTATTAAATGTGCTGCTTATATATAATTTCAAAATCCCTGATATGCCAGTATTTCATTCTGTTTCTATTGAGAGTCAGAAAGCAAATTTCATAGTATGATTCATGATACAGGAGTGCTACAGAATTTCTGTAATTCATGTGTTGCTACTTTAATTTGCATTTAAATGTTTAAACTGTTATAAAATTGAAGATTCTTTAAACTTTTTTTTTTTCAATCTTAAGCAGAATGAAGTTGTTTCTTGTTTAACTCTATTTTGAGGTTTTCCTTTCTTCAGATCTTCTATTTCAGATACTGTGGAGCTCTTAAGATAATTTTATGAGTGGCTATGCATATAAGCAAGAAAGAGCTTGCTGGAGGGTTTGGTTGCTTTTTTTTTCTTTTTTGGTTTGGGGGTTTTTTAGCTTTTTTTTTTTTTTTTTTTTTTTTTTTTTTTTTTTTTTTTTTTTTTTTTTTTTTTTAAAGACCCTCATAAGAAATATAATTCTGAGGGATGTATGGTAAATCCTAGGTTGCAAGAGATGGGATGTTTTCTGTCCTATCCTTTTCACTAAGTTAACGTGGGTGTTTTTTTAAGTGACCAAAGGTAATGGAGAATATGAACCTTTTCCTTAGAATGTTCTTAGTGCTTTGGATGGAGATACCTCAGTTCCTCCATGCCTGACATTTAACAATGATTGTTGGTGCTACTGACAGGGGGAAAAAGACCTCTCTTGAGCACAGGCTATGCACGTGGACTTGTGTGCAGGATGAACCTCGTTAATTCACCAAATATTAGTCTTTTCTTTAACCCAATATGGAAATCTTCTGATTCCTGAGTTAGTGAATCCCTTATAGTAATTGTAGCTTATGTTTTTCTCATTGTTTAAGGCACTTGATCTTCCCTGTGGGCCTCCCCGACATGCTTGCCCCTGCTCACCAGTCTGTAGAAGATTTGTGAATCTCCTGGTGGAGACAGGCTTAAGGTGCCATGACACTTCCCACGTGCACCAAAAAAAGGGTGTATTTCTCTACTTCAGTTTTCCTGAGCACCTGTTTGCTTTGGTGAGAGATGACTTATGCAGTACATTTAAAAAGCAAATTACAACAGTCAATCATTTAGAATAAGTGTATGTTTCTAAAGGGAAAAGGGGAGACATGCTGATTCCTGCAGGAGAGAAGAAACTTTTAAAGTTTAGGTGTTCAAAGTTTGCTTAAACTTTCTTTCACATGAAAGGCAATCTGTTCTACATGATTCTGTCTACCTGGAAACAAAGTGTTTTGGTAGAAGTAATTTGTGTTTGATTTGAAAAGATTTCTGAAACGAAGTTTGGTTTTAAAAAGTCATTTCAACCCTTCAATTTTTTATTTTGGTGTGGAAATGAAGGTAAAAATAATTTGCGAATGCAGTTTCCTTGAGAGGGCTTGAGTTTCTGCATTCCTTTCCTGTGTTTTTCCAGCCCAGCCATACGACTGAATCTTTGAATATTGTAGTGTCAACAGCTCCTTGTATTTTCACTTGATACAGTTGAGCAAAAATTTTGACATTCAGCTGAAATGTTTGAGGAGCCATTACCAGCATAATTCTGCTTCTTAAGTAAATCTCATCTCAGTGCTTGAAATCTAAATGGATTAATATTTTTAATGTCTTGTTTACAATGCTGCCTATGAAAGCCTGTATTTGTCTACTTGCCAACCTTCCTTCTTGGCCAGGAACCATTCTGGCGTGAATCTCAACTCTGGGCTCCCATCCATTTTCCTTGAGTCTCTCTCTGGTTGCCTCCCTTTTCCTCAGGGGCTCTCTGGAAGATTGTCAGAAGGGCTTTAATTTCTTGAGCAAGTCAGCTTTTTTTGACTCCTAAATATTTCTGCCCCAGCCCTGAATTTCAGAGTTTGCCAGCCAACCACAGATGGCTTGCCCCGGTGGTGTTACAAAAAAAAATACATATATTCTCAGGTTTTGCTGAAAACAAACCTAAAAACAAACCAGTGTTAGCTTTGTAAGTGGGCAGAAAAAGATGCTTAAGAAAAAAGAATCATGCAGGGGGAGTGTGTCTGTGTGTGTGTGACTTGACAGGGTGCCCAGCAGTCATGGTGGAGTAAAGGTGAGCCGGTAGGTAACTCCTAATGTAGATTGTATCCATTATAGCATCCCATATAATTTATACATTTTACCAGCAGAGGCATACTGGTTAGGAATGCCCCCAAATTTGCTAAAATTAGAAAAATTCCCCACACATGACCACTATGGTGACACTGGTTTAGCTGTGATTGCTGAGTGTCTTCAGGAGTAGGGGGGCTCTTACAGGAGCATCTGGGGACTGGGTGAGTGTGGCATAAGCCCAAGTGCTAGAGCAGCAAGGAGGTTATTAGAGTAGAAACCTGGGCTGTATGATATCAGACTACATTACAGTAAAATCGTGCAGCTGTAGGCATGGTGAACCCTCTCTTCTGAGCAGGCCAGCAAATCCTCACTAGTGGTTATTTTGATATGTGATACTCTGATGCTAATCTGAGGAGTTGAATGCGAAACCAAAGAAACCCCAGCAACAATGAGAGCCCTTAGCCGAGCGAGCAGCGCTTGGCAGTTCCCTCTGCCTTCCTAGAAACGGAGAGTGAGCAGGAGCTCAGCAGTGACAGGGTGCAGGGACCCCGGAGAGGCATGGCTGGGTGGGCCCTGCGTGCTCCCCTGAGTCAGGTACATGTGGAAGGAACAGGTGGTGTCCCCACATCACACTACTGGGACTGGCAATCAAACAGCAACAACCATTTCTGCTTGGTCTGGCTTGGGGTGGGGCTTTTCTGCCCGGTCTGGTATTAGAGGGATGTGCAGTGGGGTGGCAGAGCCTGGCCAGGGACACGTTTTGCCAGACTCCTGCCTTTGGAAGAGTGGGAGCCACTGCGACCCCATGGTGGAGGAGAATCCACGCTGTCCCCTGCCATGAGTACAGTGCTGGTCTGCCTCCTGCCTGTGCTTCCCTTCAGGAGCTGGGCTCCAGCTCCTGGGGAAGGTCCTCTGCACTGGAGGTGAAGGTGAAGGCATGAGGGGAGACAGCCAAAGCCCTGCGTGCCTGCCCGTGAGACACAGGCGGGGGCCAGCTGCACCCCAGGAATGAGTGAGTGAGTGAGTGAGTGCATGTGTGTGCGTGTAAGATCCTGATTTCCAAGGAGATCTTAATTTCTGGTTCTTAACATGCCATTTATTTTTGAAAACATGGTATTACTCGAAATGAGATGGGTTGATGAGACACAATGATCTTGACAATCTTTCATTACAGATATCTGAAAGAATATGAGCATTCTTAATGTTTTATAGACTAGTGTGTCTGGCTCTGGGAAATTATAAAAGAGATATAAATAGCAGGGATAAAGAAAAAGGGAATATGGATTTAATATGTGAAGCAGCCAAGTGTCTGGCTACCCTTTATCATTTATTGATCATTCTCTCTGCTGTTCAGAAATTATTTGGAGTCAAGGATTCTCAGATTTTTTTATTATTATTTTTTTTTTAATCTCCAGTCTTAGACACCAGGCTTACAAGATGAATGTGCAAACATGAGTGTGTGAGTCAGGAAACATGTCAGTGGAGGTGGCTGTGTGAGCAAGGCTGTAGGTAAACAGAAATAAAGTTAATTGGCAGTTTTCTTGTATGCACGGGCAGCTGAAGTCCTTTTCGCTGGAAGAAATTTTCTTTTCCCATTATCCTTCAACATTCTCTTGGAGGAATTGTCTCAAGGGAAGTGAGTGAGTCAGAAAATATGCCAAGTTCATGTCATGGCTGTTTCGGCGTTTCTTTCTCTTGCTGGCCTCCAGGAGCTTTATTGGCAAGTGTTTTTAAAGGAAATATTGGCACAGGAAGGCCTTATTGTTTATGTCATGAAAGTCTCTTGGCTTCTTCTGCCTTGTTATTTTCTCCCTTAAATGGGGAAATTAGGAGTGGGGGGCACTGAGAAAGGAAAAGAGGAGAGAAGCAGAAACTATTGACGGTTGCTACCAAAACTCTTCCCCCTACATCAGGATGTATCTTGGTGAGTCCTCTCTTTGCTTTTTCTCTGTTGCTGCTTTTCAGGCTCTGCTGCAGCCGGTAAATGGGTTTCTAAATGTATAAGTTTCCTTTTTGAGCTTTTCAAAATGTGGCACTTAGAGACTTTTTTGAAAGAAGCCAGCAGTTTTCTGCTGGGCTCTCCTCTGCCAGAACAGGGCAGGGAGAGGCAAACGCAGAGCCCAGGCAGGGTCAGACCTTCTCACATGCGAATCAGAGCTCTGTGATAGGCTGTGGAGGGCATTTCATTAAATTCTTTTCAGTTCTGTGTAAGGTTTGCATACAAAATACAATGTGATTTACAGGAAAAAAATAAAATTGGGAAGTTCTGCAGAGCAGATGCAGTGGGTACAGATAGAAACAATAGTGAGATGGTGCATGGTCAGAAATGTTGCTTGTTAAAAACCAAAGCAGAAGGCAAAAGCATTCCTTCAAATGTGTACATGTTCTTAAAAAAAAAAAAAAACAAACCAACAAACCAGCCGCCTCCTTCTACCTAAACCTACTCACATGCACTCAGGCAATTTTGGCATAACATAAAAGCGCACAAAAAAAGAATTATGTCCAGTGCAGCAATAAAAATGGCTGTAACCTATTACCCTCAAATTAGGTGAGAGTTGGAAAGTCTCTGAGGATGCTATTAAAGAATTAAATATTAACATTTCAAAGAATGTTTCGGTATGTAATTTTTTTTATTTGCAAAGTAAAAAGTTAACTCTTCTTGTGATATGTCATGGCAGAAATACTGTTTCTAAACCAGGTTCATTTTTATCTATGTTACTTGCCTCTCTGATACTTGTGTATGCAGCTCAAAGATCTAGGATAAAAAATTTTTTCAGGTTAATGTAACAGAAGTATGCACTGATGTACAAAAAAAAGCATAGCCCTATTTCTTCTGGATTTGTTACCACAGAAAAAGGAATTTAAAGCAAATGCTTATTTTTGTGAGTTAAACAGAGAAAATGACATCTAAACCACTTTTCTTTGTACCCATTTAAATGTCTGCGTACACATTTAATGTCTGTGGCATTAAATATCTATTTCAAGGCTGTGATGCAGTTTTTGTGATGTCTCTTCAAACACTAAGTATTTGTTGGTACATAATAGTTCTTTTTATTGTGGCATCTTACTTGCATTTTGGTGATGCATTTTTGGAATGCTCTTTTTCAAAGGAAAGAGAGATGATTAATCTCAGCTCTTTAAACCTATATTGTTTCACTTTTCAACTCTTTCATGTTCTTTTGTTTTCTAACCTACCTATTTGCGGCATCTGTGCAAAATTCTGTAGTGCATAACAGTTTAATTTGTGGAAGCTCTTCCCTTCCCCCTCTACTTCCAATTTTGTACTTTGATTTGCTCAGACCTTGCTTTTACTTTCTTAAAATATGTATGCACAGTTGAAGGTTAGTTCGAAGTTCTTGTGGAACATGCATTTCTAGACCTGGGTATTCTAGGAGCTTGTTATTTTTTCAGATTTGGGATCTTGCTCAGCCCGTTACAGGAAAAGTAACTGCCTGCCAACACTAGAATCCAGGGAACAGGAACCTGGATTTTGCTTGGAAAACATCTTTAGGAAAGGTGGCTGTGGCTTTTGTATTCCTGCCATAAGAATTATATTGTAAAATGATAGTTACAAAACCAGGAAAAAAATATCCCTTCTAGCAGCACTAGTGTATTTGTTTATAATTTATTTGTATGAATATGAATCTGTAACAAAGTAATCACTTAAAAGGATATCATAGTTCCATATAGGATGTTGCAAGTGAGCCATTTTCACTGTGTTTTAATTGTTATCTAGAGTGAAACATAAGCTTTTTCTGTTTTTTTTTTTTTTCTGTGTGTACATATACCTGTATCTATGAATATATTTGAATAGTTATATCAAAAGATAAGCACTGTAATACTTATGGTAATATCACCATGGATTTTTCTTCTATGTTAGGAATCATACATTTGTCAGTTCAAGCAGACAGAAACCTTTGTGCCTGTTCTTTGTGTCTCATGTCAACATGAGAAAAAACAAACCATAAAACTGGGTGTGAATAACTGTACTTTGGCCTGTTTCTGCTATCCACTTTACCAGACAGCCAAAATTCTTAAGACATGGCAGTAAAAGCTCAGTATTAAATCATCAGTCCATACCTACTGCTCCAGTGTCAGGTACACTCTGACAATAAAGCTTTATCACTATGCTGGAGCACCAAGTGAAATCACCTGTTTCCTTAGGGACTTTCATTGGAGATGTCTTTCTCATCCTGAAACTTTGACGTCTCTTCTGAGCTAGGAAGCCCTCAATTTGGGCTGCTCTAAGGGTATTAAGCTTGTTGGTTTCTTTAGCAATGAACTCTAGGAAAGCTACCTTCTCCTTTCAAGAGTTTTGTCCTCTCTCCCACAGCTCCATTCATTTTTGTTGCATTGGAGAAATAAAAGAAAATAAAAAATTGGATAAGGTTAATAACAGATTTGTAAAAAGAAGTTCCCGAAATTCAGAACTTTTCGTTTTCTGATGGCCAGACCGTCACGTGCATAGAGAGCTGATCAGGATGAGTGCTCTCAAACCACAGCTACAGTTTAGTGCTTCAGCATGAAATGAATGGGAGCAGGGAGTCAATTATAATTTAGGGTTGTGTTGTTCATCATGCAGACTAAACAGCCTGGCTTAAAAAGAAGAGCTCAAAATTCACAGGGGAGGCAATGATTTGGGTAAAAATTATGATCCAGTTATAATCTACTTGAATTTCCAGAAGTTATTAATAGGGTTCTTTCCTGAAGGCTTATGAAAAATTAAAGCTGCTGTGCACTGAAAGGAAAACTCTTGTAGTGAATTAACAGCAGGTTAAAAGTTAGGAAGCAATAGGGAGTAAATCACCGAGTTTTACAGTGGGGGAATCCTGTAAGGCATTAATCCAACATAAGGAAAAAGGAGTTATTATTGATGTAATAAAGCCTGATGTTGATGCTTGAGTCAACTGGGAAGAATTTTACGAGGATTTGACAGTATTGAGCATGGCTGACAATTCGATGGCAAAGGAAATTCAGTCATGATAAATGTTAATATTTTTAAAAGCAGAAGAATTGCAATCATAGTGGACTTATGGCCACTTAGGAGAAAAATGCTGGTGTCTAATAGATTTTTATAAAAGTAACAGCTGAATGCCCATCATACGTCAAAACATTGGGAATTTTTAGGAAGGAGACAGAGAAAAATGTCATATTCTCCATGTTTCACTCTACATAAGACTGCATCCAAGTAATGTGGTCTTTGTTCTGACCTGTCAGATTTTCATGTCTGTAGTGTTAAAACGTGTACAACAGCACAGTATTTTTCATCCTCAGATGCATCTTTTTCTGACATGATCTAAAAACCCTATAATAGGAAGAACAAGTGAAGATAGACTAATGCCTACCAATGTTGTAACACTTTGATAGAAGCATCTAGCAGTTTCTTACTGGTAATTATGAAAGGAAAACACCAAGAGCATATCTAAAAAATAAAAGAGCGAAGCCTGTATGAAAGTTCAAGTTAGGAAAATTTACAAATGTAAACAGCTTTATGTTGAACAGAAGCCCTCTTTAATAAATATTGGGGACTTTGATTTAACAAGCCAAAATATTTTGTTCCAGAATGGGTTAGTCCCAAAGGGCTTTTTGAATGTGTGGATTCAGATGTATGTACATATAATTGCTGTACCTATCAAATGCTCTATTTATTCCAGAGCAATTTTACCCAGCAAAACTTATGCCTGTTAGGTAGTAAGCACCAGTATCGTGGCCATAAATATGCAAAATTAACCAGTTTGCCAGGTACTTTCCAGGCACAATAACTGCTACATATTTTATATATATTTCAATTGTTCTCTTGGTTACAAACTTGCACATGATGTCTGGGATGCATACTGCACATAATGATTTCTACTTTTCACTTTTCATCCATCTGAAGATCTCAGATATTAAAGAGAAGAAAAATATTCTAATCACGCATTCATGAAAGTCACTGGTCTTTGGATCATTTTACTTATGGTTTTATATGATGTTAAAATTTCACAGTTTCTGACAAAAAAAGAAAGCTTACAAAATTCCTTGTCGCCTACAAAAGGCTTGAGATCACACTGACCAGACTGCTCTTCAGAATTATATAGGTGTATTCAAACAGCTTAAAAGATTATTGTCATTGATTCCCTGATTAAAAAAAAAGAAAAAAAAATATGCTAATGTTGTTCTAAGGTTTATCCAATATATATAAAAGTAATAAGTAATTTTACAAGTTACACAAATTTAAATAGAAAAAGATTAAAATTAAAAGCAGCAAACCTGATGGATAATCAAATGTGGCTTTTTCACAGAAAAAGTAATGCAAAGATTTCTACTGTATAAATAGATTCTGCATAATGACAGAAAATGTTATTTCTACATTGCTTAATTTCTCATTTTTCTCCCTGACATTTTGAATCTCGCATTAGTCTGTAGAACAGATTCAAAATATCAGAGGTAAAACAAAAAGCCAAACTTTGTCTTCAGGATGTAGTTTCACTAACTTGATTGGGCATTACTCAGAGCAGATCCATTTTTAGCATATTGCAATTTGCATAGTGACCTTTTCTGCACTGTGAATGAAAATTGATGCTGTGATGTGTTGGTTAGTCCCGTAAAATAACGTTTAAGATGTCATTTAAATTTATTTTTTGGTGAATAATAATGACATCTACTCTATTACAATAATAAAAATGTCCATTACAATAATAAAATAAATCTAGATCGCTTCCAGATAGCTGAAAAAGATGATCTTACAAAGCAAAGTTTTGTTTTCAGAAATGCTCAATGACATTTTCTGTCTTTGGTAGCTCTCAGTAAAGTGCAGAACTGTTGAAAGCTTAACAATCCTGTGCAGGATGGATGTAGACATCGGGTCTGAAATGGGGGAATGTGTACTTTTGCATGTGTGCATATGCTGATGATAATAGTTTGGAAAAATGTCACCTGAAAACTTGAGACAGAGCAGCTACTCCAGGTGAGCTACGTAAGTGGATGCTTTTATTTCTACTCCAGTGTGATCACTGTGTAGTTTAATATAAACTGAAAGCAGACTTACTTCAGGAAGAATAATCTGGAGTAATTAATGTGTAGATTGCCCTAAGTAATGACTGCAAAATATGTGCATAATTATTTTGACCTGCTGAGGTCCCAGGTGGAGCACCTGCTCCAGTTTAGTATTGGAGGAGACAGAGTGAGCAGCAGGAGACAATCTAGACAGGAGTATAAAGAAATACCAAAGGCATGGGAGCTTGAGTTCTAAGTAAGGTTTTAGCAAAGCACAGCTGCTTAGTTTTATGAAAAGGTGATTGGGAAGACCACGATAACAGTTCTCATGAAATGGATGTAAGTTAGCTGTGAAGAAGAGCCAGAATTGTTTGTGGATCCAGCAGGACACTGACAGTTGTGTCTACAGTAAGAGAACCCTGTACTGGGAAAAACACTCGAAAGAAAGGAAGAGATGAGCAATATAAAATGTTGTTTAGGGTAGGGTGTGGTGTTCGTAGCTGGCATAAATGGGTCTGGGTTTGCAGGAGAGATACACCAACTGGCAGATCTCCCTTAGTCACAGCGGGTGAGGTGTTCACTGTCTCAGGTGAGACATGCTATAGCAGTCTCAGTAGGTAGCCTCTAGTATACCAGAATTTATATAAACCCCTATAAGATGAAACCCCTTTCAATGATTGCTGTCCTTCACTACTTCACCCTACACTTATGCAAATCCTGCTCACAAATTACAGCAGTGAGTCTGTATAGACAGATGAAGTAAATCCACTGCTGGACTGTAGCTGATCCTGCATTGAAAGAATTAAATTCAGACTTGTTGAAATGCTAAAAGCCTGTTGAATGCTACAGTCAATTTCTTAATGCATGGCTTAAGGATGTTTCATTACTATACAGAAATTGGAAAAATAGATGCAGATTGTACTGTTCCAAGAGAGGTCATTCAATGTTTTAACTTTCAGCTATGTGTCTTGAAGAAAGGAAGCAAGCTTTCCATCCTTCACACTCCAGTGTTCCTTCTGAATGACGTTGAATGTACAGCCTACTGTGGCACCTCCTTTAATTAGCACTTGCTGCTTTTCTTCTTCTGCAGACAATTGTGATAGTGGCAGACTTCAAGTCTTTATTACCAGCAAGATGGGAAAGGCTCCTGTAACTTCTGTAATGATGGGCTAAGACAGTCTGGGTGCCCATAGCTCCTAATGAGCAGCGCATGACACGGTGCAGAGTATTGGCAAGATTAATGAGCCCAGATTTCCTTACCAGCACACTGCCTTGTCATAGCAGCACAGAGAAGGAGTGAGAGCATTAGCACATAGTCTGCAATGTGCCTTTGTACTGATAGGAAAATCCTGTGCAACCGGCCACAGGAATAGATGTTAAAAAACTTCAGGATTCTATTTGCAAATCGGGACTCATGCAGATTGTTGGCGACTGATCATTGTTATCACACTGAAGCCCTAAAGGGGAAATCTGCCACTGGCTTTGTTTTGGGAAAATATTCCCATACAGGAAAACAGATCAGAATACGCTCCCCTCCAAAACCGTCCCCAGTTCTCTTGGCAACATCAAAGGGTATTTTTCCTTTGTTGAAGTCCCTGTCAGTAGTTTTCTAACTTCTTTAACAATCTACCATCACATAAGCCCCCTGAACTAAATAATACTAATTCTGATGTTTTCTAATCAATAGATTCCTCCTAAGTTTTTCTCTGTACTGGTGAAATTGCTTTTTAAATGCTTCAGTTTGGAAAGCTAATGACACTAGCAATAGTTTCTGACTAAGACTTTGCAAATACCTGATTTTCTTCTGAAGTTTTTGATTTTGCGATACAGACAGCTCTAAGGAAGTGTAATCTTTTGGGTAATCTTGAGGACAGAGAGAGACTCATTTGAATTGAATCACATATTATAACCATTCAACTCACCGTTTGGCATCTAAAGTGCTTTAAAACACCCACTGATTTCTTATATTTCCTGACTCTTAAGGAAGACTAGAAAAATGAAATGTTAGGAGGCTGTATGAATTGGGATGAAAGAAGACTAACAAACAGAGTATGTGCTTTAATCTAACATTCTTCAAGGAGATGAGCACCTGCACACTGGAAAGGCCAGAGACTTCATTTGAGATCAAGAAGCTAAGTGCAGCACAGGACTCCTGCATAGGCAAATACGTGAAGGTTTTGCTTTGTGACATTTATTTTTCAGAGTCTGAAGGTTATTTCAGGCTTAATTCTTGGTGTTCCTTATTGCACTTATACATGAACCCCTTCCAGCTGCCCATGATGAGAGATGCCTTGGGGAGAATGGAAGCACAGTCTTACCCCTAAGCTGGTGAGTTGTGGCTGACAGTGCTCAATTCTGGAGCCAGGCAAGTTGTACCCCTGCCTGTCTCCCAAAACTAGGAGGAAATGCCTGATACACAACAGAGCAGGTTGGCAGCACTGAGGCTTTCCTATTTCTGTTTCTCATCTTGTCTGGTTTGATCTCTGACTGTGAGCTTCCTTGGTAGGTAGGTAGGTAGGTAGGTAGGTAGGTAGGTAGGTAGGTAGGTAGGTAGGTAGGTAGAATTAGCCAGTGTGGGTCTCTCAGCATCCCTGCTGAAGCTGTTTCTCTTTTTATATAAAATATTTAAATATTCCCTGAAAACACAGAAATAAAATTATCAGTCTTTTCTGGGAGAAATCTGTGCAGCACGGAACTGAAATCAGTCTGGAGTTGTTTTACATGGATTTAGAAAAAAAACAAGACAAAACAAAATATCCACCAGCTGTGGCAAAAGTACTGAGAGAAGCAAGCATTGCCCAGCATCAGGTGAGGGTTCATTTGGTGAGTATGTAAAAACGTAGATTTCTTGTGGATGATTTACACGGTAGTACTAATTGTGTAAGACCAAAGAATATTTCAGAAATTGGCTATTCAGTTCCAGAGCAGCTGATACTTATAAACAATGGGTACTCATACACTGGTGAAATTCCATCTGAAAGCCTTGATCTCAGGCAGTGCATCTGGGTTGTGAGACAGTGCACCAGCGAGGGCTGTGGAATTGCAAATGAGCACCGCGCTCCTCTTCTCCAGGGTGGTGTAGGCAGCTTTCTGCTCCAGGCTGCTGCCTACCTTGCCTGCTGCCTTGAGCTATCTCTGCTTTTCCATGAAAGAATATAAGCAGTGGGTAGAGAAAAATTCTCTCGGGTGAAATGGGAACAGGATCAGGATCAGACTGCTTGCTGTTTTTTTGGTTTTGCAAAGTCAAAGTATTTCAGGTGAACGTCATCTTTATTCAACCACCTGAAACAGGGAACTGACGATCATTGTAAAGAGGGTTTCACTTGAGATCATTCTTGTGTACAGCTGCCAAATGTTATATCTGGGCCTCAAATAAAATCTTGAGTGTTATATCAAAGACCAGGAGAACTGTGATTACCACTGCCTAAGAATTATGGAAAGTCATCCACCCATATATCCGTCATGATTTTTAAAAAATCAAATTAGCGCAAGTTCTTTCCATCTTATTTAATTATTTTAAATTTTGTTGGGAATATCAATAGCTTGTAGTTAAGAAAAAAAAAAAGTTCTACCTGCATGTCAGAAGTTTTTCCCACTGAGCAGTAACAACAAAAGAGGCATACAGGTTATTTTGTTATTTACCTCGTAAATGTGATTTTTGATGCTGCATGTAGATTGATCTATTTCCAAACTCTTGGCTATTTCAGTGATGAACAAATCCTAACAAACAGAACTTTTTGTTTAGCAGCTTAAAATCTTCTTCCTATTAACAAACACACTATGTATAAAATACTGGTCTTCCTGAGAAAACATTAATAAAGAATATATGGTACTGTTAAATATTCTAGTAGCTAAACCAAGCAAGAAATATGCTGGCAATGACTAACATCCCAAATCTTGGATTCCTCCTGGGAGTGCCTGGATTCTTCAGTATTATGCTGCTCTTTGTGCAATTGTTTGCATTTTGAAACATTGAACAGTGCTTTTGCTCAGTTGTAAATGTGCTGTGAATGCAAGTGGACATTTTTCAGTGGTTATTCGGTAGACATTCAGTCCCTGTCTCTGAAAAATGGAACAGATTTTAATAAAAACCCCTCATAATTAATAAGAGTTAATAATATATTTAGTGACATTTCTGAGTTTATATCTGCTCTAGATGTCTTGGTGTGGAGGCAATCAGATTTCTTTCTGCAGTCTGACCTCTGAATTTTATTAAGTCTTCTTAATGAACAAGCTCCTTTTTCTTCTTTTTGTCTAGCTCTTTGAGAGTTGTAGAATTCCCATTTGTTTTTGAGGCTAATGACTCTCATATATGATTTCTTTTTGGTCTGTGGAATCTCAGTTCAGAATTTGAACTAAACTTCAGAAGGACAGCTGGCACCCAAAGACAGAACATCTGTCTGCTGGAAAACTAAACCTTAGTTATTTCAACATCAGTAGTTTACACTCTGAGTGGGGGTACTTGGATTTGATATCTGTGAGTATAATACACTATATACTCCTTTTAAGCATAATTTGTGCAGTATCTGAAGGCAGTAATACTTACAGGAAAATTTTGTCTGTATGAAACAAACTGCAAAAAGATCTAAGGGTTATTTTAGAAAAGCACCAGGGAAAAAAACAATTTGGAACAAAGAGAATTTTGCCTAGTTTTCTAGCTAGGTCCCTATTGTCTCCAAAATAATGCTTTCAATGTAAAAATGCAATAATTTCATGTAGCATTTTTGCGAACGAATAGACAATTCGGTTTCATTACCTGCTCTTCCACTTACTGAATTTGAAGACATTAACTCCTTCTTTGGGACTAGGCAAGCAGTGAAATGCCTTCAGATGATTTTTCCAGCATGCATATGTTGTGTAGAGACATCTAAAAATAATCATCCCCTCCTAGCTGGTGAAATTATCCTGGCAAAGCCCCTAATACATGCGAAGCTATGCCAATGGAAAAGTGCCGCCGCCTTTATCAATTTAGCCGATGCCATTTTGGGGAGATGACGCAGCGTTGGTGGGAGAGGGTTTCCTTCTGCTGGTGTGCATGTGAGGAGAAGGTCAGGAAGAGGCTGATGCTGTCAGGCTTGGTACATGCACCACCATGACAACACTGAGTGCTTGATCCATCCGGCTTGGATGTTCCCCTGTGCCCATCCCACTCAGTCCTCCCGAGTGCACCAGCAGGTCAGCACACACGATGTGCTCAGAACAACAGGCTCAGTTGGTTGTTCCAATTTGGGACAACAGGCTGCAGTACTCAAGTGCACCCCCACTTCATCGTTACACCCAAGCAGCCCTGGTTAATGTCATTTGCATCTGCTGTTACTGCTTCTGCCATTTTTTGATCCTCCTTTTTGCTGCCCTTGTACTCTTTTCTTCACCCCAGTCTCCTCCCTAATAAACAACCCACCCTTAATTGCTTTTTTCCCACCTCAATCCCATTTTTCACCCATCCATCTCAACACTGTAAACCTGGCCTCAGGTGACGGGATTGTTCCTGATGGCCCTGTGTGGCTGTATGTCCCAGCAGGTCCTCTGCCCTCCCTTTCCCTATCTGTGGCACTTGGCCATGTCTAGCCAAGCTCCCCTTCACCCATCACAGAAATCATTGAAACCTTTATAAAGGGTGCAGGAGTGACAGTCCCAGCAGACTTTATTGAGCCTGCTCAGTGGAAATGAGTGCAAATGAAGAAGTACAGAATTTGGCATGAGAAGCTCTTCTTTGTGTCCTAATCCCTTGCTAGAGGAACATGGTACAAAATAGCTGGCAAAATAGCTGGGAGTAGAAATACTCCCTTGACTTCATGGGCCTTTCAGCAGACCCTTATCTTTTCTCTTTCTGTCTTAATGCTGAGAGGATGACTAATACAGACAAATATCCTAAAGCTGACAATGACATCTTAAATCTGTCATAAAGGCTCAAACAGAATACTTACTTCTACAGCTGAGCAGACTTTTCATGAATTATAGCCCATTATTCTACAAAAAAAGTGTAAGGATGAATAAAATCAAAATGAAGAAATACTTGTAAAATGTAGCAAAAGGATATATGATTGAATAAAAGATAGCTGGAAGAGAGACACATATTTTGGCTATAGCTGTTGACCACAATAGCTGAGAAATAAAGCCTAGAGTGGTTATGAAATTCTAGCAAATTAATAGATTGTAGCGAAGTCAGTTTGTTCAGGAGAGATGTCTGTGTTACTAAGGCATTTCTAATGATCCAGTACTGTCAAATTGCAGCACTCAGGAACTGTGAATCAGGTCATTACTGCCAACTCTGCTATTTCATTCTGAATTGTTAAGATTTTTTTTCATTTTATTGTCTGTATGTAATCAGGGGCAGCGTTTTATAGTCCACTACTCCCTGTAGCTTCTGTGACAGTTCAGAAAATGCTGATAGTATACCAGTCTCCCTTTGAAGATACCTATAAAGATTATTTTTTTTAAAAAAGCCTGGTTTAAAAACTTCATCCTGTTTCTTAAGTATTTTTTTTCTATAATTTGGATAGGATACCTCAAGGAAAATTCTATTTTTAAATCATTTAAAATAACTTCTTATGTAAGATTCTCCAACAACTTCACAGATACTAAAAAATAAGCCCTCTCTGGAAGCTAGTACATTTTGTGCTTCCCATATAAGCAAACTGCTTTGTCATTTAGACCAAAGTCTCTTAGTGGATGGCAGAGCATGAAAATAAATCTGGCGATGCTGTTCTGATGAAGTTTTCCCACAGCTGGTTGCAGATACCTTCCACTGACAATACAAGGTGTTCTCTCATTCTGTCAATATATTTCGGTTTTTTTCTAATTAATCTATCTGTTTTTCATAGTAGAGATACTCTGTTTTGAATTGCACAAAATAACAGAATCCCCCATGCCGTATTTTTTTTCCACAGAAATTTCCCTATGAGCTTTTGCAATCTTCACATATTGTATCTTGGCACAAAACACTAGCTCTGCTTATGGTTTGCATCATTAACTATCAGATTGGCTGCTCACTGTGTTTATAGGATACAACAAGAAATAGCCTGTTAAATCTGGCTGGTTGGTAAAACTGATGTTAGTTGAATCATTCTGCTCCTGTGTTCTCACATCGTACAGAGAACAGAATCCCATAAAACTAATAAGCTGTAAAATAGAATTAAAGTCAATGACAAAGAATATGCCCAAGTGTTGTAAATAAATTGAGAATAACTTTCCTGAAGTCTAAGAAAATAAACATTGAGAGAAGACTAGAAATGCATTCTGTAAAACTGTTTTGAAGCAAAAAAAAATGCATGCCAAGCATATATAATATTAATAATAGCAGTTCTGATGGCTTATCTGTAGATCTTTACTGGCATACTGTTGGAACTGAAGTATTATCATCTCCACCTTAACGATGAGGAAGCTGGGTAACCGTAAGAATAAATTTTCAACACAGAACATGAGGCAGTGCTGACTCCAATTCCCGTTGCAACTCCCCAACTTTAATTATTTTTCTGTGAGCTTCGTTTGTTTCTCTTCATTATACAGAACTTGTTCTTTCAGCACGAGGTAATTTGGATAACGTTGAATGTAGATTAGATCCATCTATTAATACTTATGAAACTTATTAATTCTAAAATTACTGTCATAGATTAGCTCCTTCCCATCACTGGATGGGAAAATGCCCACATCCTTAATTTAGTCTGGCGTGTTGCTTTTCACACTTAATATTTTTCTGCTTGAGACAGGAACTGGAAAAGAATGTCTGTGATGCTTATTTGAGCATGTTTCCAGATAAGCCTGGTGGGAAGTATGTGGAATATCACTTCTAAGATCATGTATTTTCACTGTCCTTTTTAATATCCATGTGATGCTGCTGACATAAATCATGGGAAGTCTCAGTATCAGCAATACAAGGATGATTTCCCATCCTGCTTCTCCTGATTGATGTGAGTGGCATAAAAACTGTCTCTGAGTGTCTGGCTAAAATCAAACTACATATTAGTTAAACAGAGATGGTGCTAAATGGAGGACTGAAATCTACTGAAAAAGTAGCAATTTCCACCTTGTCTTGTGTTTGGGACTTGTTTTGCTTGTGGCTTCTCCCTTGACTCCCTTTGGCTTCCTTAATGTCTTTATTTTCAGCGCAATCTTTCCTGAGATAAGCAGCAAAAATTCATCTGGTAACTTGACTTGGGTAATCCTCACATTTGTATCTTCCATCCCTTACCACTGCAGTGCGTTTCTGTAGAGCTTTAACCGGAAAACTCTTCTGTTCCTTGGAACTGTTCAGTGTGCTGCACCTCTGGGAGCGCTCCCTGCTTTATCACTGTCTTGCCCCTGGCACTCCATACCAGGTGGGATTCAGCATCTTCCTGCTAACCTTTGAAGTCATCTCTGCTGAGTATATTATAACAAAGTTTTCCTTGAATGGTGATTGCCCCTGCTTGAAGCTATGCTCTTCAAGGATCTGTTTGTTTGTCAGGTAGCAGATGCACAGGAGCAGCACACAGAGATGGAGTCATCAGGGCCATGGCTTTGGCATTTGGTAGTGGAGACTGTTGGGAATGAAATGCAACATCCAGTTTTCCTGTTGCACAGTTGCACAAACAAGATGTGAAATTAGAGCAGAAGGAGAGATTAACTGGAAAATTGGAAAGGAGGGGAAAGGAGAGAATTATGTATTCAAAGAAAAGCCTGGCTCATCCCACTAACTCAGTACAAGAAACTTGGATTGATTCCTTGGTGTTACCTCAGTCACATTATGAAATGCTATGTGACTGTAATATTGAGAGTTTAGTGATCTTAATGAAAGAGGTCGATAAGATTTCTGCATGTGATTTTTGGTATGCTTTCTGGGGAAAGTGTATCTGCTCATATGAGAGTTTTGCTTCAGACCCTGGGAGGATGCTGCTTTCATACTGCTTCTGCTCCCTCTGCCTTCTCAAGACCCCTAGTTTTACTGCTTTCATAAATACATGCTCCAAGTCATAAACAGGGGTTGAATGCAGGCAGTAGTGAAACTGGAAAGATCTGAGGCAACTACTGACAAACCAGGCAAAGCAAATCAGCTTCAGATGTGCAACTCACAACCCAGGGGAAGAAGGTGGTGCTGAACAGGGCCTTACAATTTAATTTCCCCTATATCTCAGGACAGGTCAATATGGATCATTTTATGATGGGTCATATAATATTAAGGCACGTTCAGGATCAACTGTTAGAAGTATCTTTCTGAGTCTTACTGCACTTTTATTGCTGCATCTTTGATTTTTTACCTTTTGTAAGCAAATGTGAGCTTTCTGATTGTATCCTTGCTCTCTGTACAGCAGATACATCTATTTGTGGAGCTTTTCATGGCTTCTCTCTGACAGGCTTTGCTGTCCCTGAAGGCTTTCCAAAAGCTCCTTGTTGAAAAATTAAAAGTCTCCCGTTGTAGTTTACGTCATTCTGCAGCCCCTCATGTTCCTCCTCTGTGCCTGTGAGCTGTCTCACATTGGAAGTGCTATCACAGCAAATGCAGGGATGGGGTGTTCTGCCGAGGAGTGGCACAAAGACAGAGTGGGGGGTGGTGAGGTGAGCTTCCCAGGCATGCTGCCTGTGGAGGTGTGGAGCCAGTGAGATCAGCGAGGAGGGCGTCAGGGTGAATGCAGGAGTAGAAATCTGGCAGCAACAAAATGCTGCCAGAATCTTCCAGCCATGTCTTGGTAGCCTATAGCCAAAGGTAAAATACATAGATGACATGGCAAGCTGAAGAGGTCAATTGCAGCTTCCTCACTGCTCGGAAAGATTGTCTTTTGGATGGGTTACTATAGGTCTTATTCAGGTGTGCTCCATAAACTACTTTATTTGTTCTATTCTGTAGGGATGCATTTTTTACACTGAGCAAGTTTCCATATAGGGAAAAGTTTGGGGCTTGCCCCTTCTATTTCTTATAAGGTAATAAACCTAGAAACTTCTGTAAGGTTTGCACAGCTATTGGCCCAGTGCCAAAGGAGAAGCTTGGATTGAACCCTGTCAAAGCCTTTACACGCTTCCATTGGCAGCTTGCCAATAAAGCCCACCTGAAACATAAGGTACTTAAGTAAAGACATAAAAGACTCCAATGGCTTTTTTGGGGTGTTGTAGCAAGGTACAGAGGTTTCTCTGGCACCTGTGCATGGCTTTCTATTTTGTTTGTGTAACGTTTATTATTTTCTTATTATTAAACCTTTTGCTTTACAAAACACACCCAAGGAGCTGTCTCGCTAATTAATAAGCCATTTCTCAGAAGGCTGGATCCTCAGAGAGGTTTATGGGGTATCTCCATACTATTCTTTTATTCATTTTACTCCTGATTTCATACACGTACTTTTTTCTGGTAGAAACAGGGAAGAAAACATTTAACGTCTAGGCTGGTCTTGGATTTTAGTGTTGTTCACAGATTTTCAGGACAAAGTTTCTGTGGCAAGTTCAGCTAGCTAACTCTGTCAGCTAAGTCTTTCCTGTGAGTGGTCTTTATGATTTATTTGACCTACTGTTACGTTTAGGTAACTTAGCTGTGATGTGGACTTGGGTTCATGCTGGAAATTTATTCTTGTGTTTCAGTAGTACTAGATGCATGGCTTTACTTAGAGAAGGGAAGACTGACCTTTTCATACTGTCATTCTCCAGAACATACAACTAGCACTTTTTAGTGCCTTTCTTCAGTGTCTAAGGATCACAAAAAGAGTTAAACACAAAAAGAGTTTAAACGAATTACATTGTCTTTAGCATTTTTTTTTCACAGTGCAAGACTTAAAATCTTCAAAGGTATTTCAGAAGGCTTCAGAAATAATTTAACAATTAAAAAGTAATTTCAATGCACAGAGTCATAAATACCCTAGTTTATTACAAAAGACATCAAACCATTCTGTGTTCCTCTGGCGTGCCATTTTGAACATCACCTCCCTCCCCTTGCCTCCGAGCAGCTGTGGTCTCCTGCCACTTGGTGCCAGCTGTGATGGTCACCAGTCACCTCACCCCTGTGCTCACTAACCCAGCACAAAACCCAGCAAAAAGTGGGTATTTTCTGCAGGGTCAGTGAAGCGAGTCAGGTCATGCAAGGGGTAGAAGGGGGCTGCACTACAAAGAACAAAATCTTTTATGTCTGTCCTCATTACACATTATGTCTATCCTTAAAGCTATCACCAGTTTTTATAGTGTTTTGCATGAAGATTTTTAATGGGTTGACTGTGTTAGCCTCACACTTAAAACTCCCTGGGTCCCCATGTGTTAGGTCTTCTTTATTCTCTTTATTTTGAAATTCGGCCATTAATATATAGTTGTGTTGCATTTCAAAGTGTTGTGCTATATAGCAAAGTAAGAACTGTGGTATTGGCATTTTCTAGAACTATTAGCATAATTATTCCTTTATTAAAAATTATTTTAAGCGACAAAATAATGCCCATTGTGAGCTACATACTAGAAATAAAAAACGCCCTCCTGTATTTGCAGTAGACTTTCATCCATTAGAACTATGCCACTAAGACATTAAAATCAAATCACCTAAGGAAAGCAGTTTAACTCCTCTTTATCTTCAGCAACTTCAGCAGTTTTGCAGAGCCACCTGTAACTCAGAGTGCTTCAACAGCTCCCCACTCATGACCCCGTACAGCCATACCAGGAACTAAATAAACCCTACTTACTAGCAATTAAAGTGATTTAATTTAAAACACACTGACAGATGCATAATGGGTTAATTAGAAAATAAGTAATTAGCAAATAGGATGGAAAAGGTTAAAAGGTTGTGGACTTTTGTTGTTTGCTTGGGAGAGATAGCGAAATCATCAGCGATTAAACTTTTTCTTTTAATTTCTGGGCTTAATTCTATTATTGTTAGCTGTAAATGAGGCAGCAAACGAGGAGAGAGGGCTAAAAAATAAGAAGAAATCACTGTTCTATCAGACATACTGAAAGGCCATTGTTAACACTTAGGCTGTGTGATTTATTTCCAGTCTGCACACAAAAGCAGGCACATATCTCTAATGTTTGTATTTAATATCAGTATATTTATATCTTCTGAGAAGAAGTAGTTGTCCTCTCTGCACTGGGCCCCAGTGAGGTCAGGAAAAAGGATATAAGATGTGATAGAGATTAGGAACACCTCTTAGGAAACTCTGCCTGCCTTAAAGATTAAATCAACAAATTACTTTGTTAAGAATATGCCATTATTTGTTTGCTAAAAAAAAAAAAAAAAAAAAGTTTAAAAAAAATTAGGACTTTGAATGCGGTAACTTCTGAGCTGTGAAAATCCTCAGCTGAAAACCAGTTAACTACATGCAGTGCTGGTTATACAGACAAAGCCATTACAGAGGGTACGAGCAATTTTCTGTTTAAAAAAAGGTGAAATAAGAGCTTCTACTTCATTTTCACAAGTAGTATTCCTTCTCTCCATGACTTTTGTCTGCCCAAAACCAGAAGCAAATGGGCGTTTAGATAGTTTTAATACAGTCATATTTTATGACCACTAGTTTATTGCCAGGTAACTTGAAACTCTTTATTTATTTATAATAATTATAAATGCATTTATGTATCCATGAAACATGTGGTTTGTATTTTGAAATTCAGAGAGAATGTTTGCAGAAAGCTTTCTCCAATCTGAGCCTAATTTTTACTGAAGTCATTGAATTTTTTCTTTTGAAAAATAAGTTTTTGGGTGAACCTCAGATATAGCAATATGAGGTTTTCCATCTCAAAATATCAATTAAAACCAGGCATGATTTTTTTCTTTTTAAATATAGCTGCCTGCTAACCTAATTACATGTCCACCAGTAACCATTAGCATGATCTGACCAAATTTCCCATAGCAGTCACATTCTTCCATCATTCCTTGCTCTCTTTTGAGCATGGCTATCCTGTGTTCACTTCCTCGTCCCTTCACCAAGCCATGGTTAACTCTCAACAGATATATGTCAGTCCAGCCCCATAATCATTTAACTTTACATCCTTGTCCCTCCCTTCTATTAGTCATACTTTTTTGTGTCTCTGGTGTGCTTTCAGTGTGCCTTCAGGGATGTTTTCTGCTTTACTGCTTGATATAAAGCCTGAACGTACACATCCAGAGATGCACTGTCCTCTTTTGGTGTGTGTCACACTGTCATCAACCCTCTGATGCCCTTTTCCCTTGAGCCACTTCTGCAGTGGCAGGCAAAGGCTCCAGGTCTGCCTGTTTGACTTGTGAAAAGGATCTTGCACAAATTCCAGCTAGACTTTATTCACCCACCATTTTTGCTGGGTAGGGATATAGATTTCAGAAACTAACTTCTTGTTCTGGTCTGTTACTTTGATTTTGTTGAAAATCAACTCCTTCAAAAATTTTTCCCCAGTTATAATTGAGTTTAAGCCATATATTTCAGGTCTGGAATCTGTGTTGAACATATCAGAGTTCAGTGGTTTGGCAATTCAGCTATCAGTTTTTAAGAAAAATAGAATCAAATTTGGAAACTCATCAAGTCACACAATATACAAAATCCATGAGGCTAAATCCACAGCAGTAAAAGCATCTCTTGTTTTGTTTTCCAAGGCTTTCTGCAAAGTTCTATATGTTTGCACTGTAACTCAAAGCCTGCAATACAGATAAACAATTTTTCATTTAGATTTTTTTTTTTCATTTTAGAATTTATTTTTGCAACTAAGTGGTGACTTTCTGAAGTTCTGGTTAAGAAAAGCAGAAAGCCTAAAGCTGAATTAACTCTGCTGTTCGTATCTGAATCCCTGAAAATAGCTCAAACAAATGCCAGTACCAATCTTTAGGGTAATACTTATCCCTATTCAGAGTGACATTTGTAGATTAGAACATACTCATTTCTGCTTCACTGATTTATTAGGCACAGCATATGTAAGATGCATTGACAAAATGCATTTGTGTTAACAAGATTCATCCAGGTACCTCCCCTCTTGACATTTAGAAAATATTCTTTTTCCTTGTCTATTCCATCATAAGGGGGAAAATTCACCAGTTTCAAGGACAGACTTTGAGATTTATTATCTTTGGGATTAATGAACATCAGTCAGTTGCAGAGTAGGTAGGTAATTCAAGACAGCCTTCATCTAATATACATTTCTAAGTGAGTAATAAGAGAAATTCGCATCGAAGATAAACTGTCCCTTGTTGAAATTTCAGGGAGAGATAATGTTTCCTGAGTCGACAGAACCAAACAGACAAACAAGGGAAGTTTTATGTCAAAGCTGTTGTCTGAATGGAACACCCGTGTGCTGGAGAAAGAACACAAAAGCCATGAAGTATGTCACAAAACCACGAAATTATCACTCAGTTTAGAGATGTTTTGTATAACCCTCCCCCACCCCCCTTCGCTTTTTCTCAGCCCTCCAGGATCCTTGCTCAACTGGAAATTTATTCAAGTTGGTAGAAGTTTTTGTGTATAAAGGCTTAAATCTTTAATGGTATAAACACCACTTAATTCGCAGTTACGGATCAGCTATTCTTTGGCAAAGCTGGCTAGCTCACGTAGTCGCACTTCATGTTAACAAAATCACTACCAGGCAATAGAATCCTGGTTTATCGGAATAATGGCTAAACAGGGCTGTCTCCCGTTCTGTGCTCCTCTCATGCCCTCCTGTGTACACATGTAGTAGGTCAAAGCAAAGTGCTGGAGAGCTGACATTTCTGCTAGGAGGTGAAGTAAAGCGAAGAGAAGGCTGCAGCCCATTATGCTGACCTCGTGTTAAGCTGACTGTAAGTAGATTTCTTAGAGCCTTTACATCTTAGGGGCAGTCAGCAGCTCCAGATCGTGATAATAGGTGATTTGAGGTACTCTGGAAATGAGATAACGTTACTCATTTCTCTAAGTACAGGACAAGAGGAGAATTACATATTCCATTTATCACTTGATGCCCAGGCGGTTTAAAGGTAATATTAGAGTCTCCCTCTGTGTTCTTTCAGTGATACTTATGAAACTGCCTTTCTAATCTTTTCAGGCTACTGCGAGACCAACAGACACACTAAAATTCTGTTCCTTTTTGCCTATGAAGAAATGCATTATTATATTTTCCATGCATAGTAGTTCATTATTATATTTTCCACTTATAAAAAGATATATTTACCCCAGTACAGTAAGCCATTAAGTTTTGATGAAATCATAAAAACAACTTCTATCTTGCTTCTGTCTTGCATTACTTTATTTTGTGGTGCTGGGTCTCTTTTTTTTTTTTTTGTAGCTATGTTCAAATCAACAGCTTTATCATTCAGGCTGTCCTGCAAACCACATGCCAGATCCAAAGCCTTACTAGCCTTACTACAAAGAGACTATAGGAAGAATTTGTTTTTCTGTCTAATTCAGTAGTGTTTATCCTGCAGATCTGGTTATTGAAACACAAGAGCTTTCAAAAATCTGTTAAACAGTGAAGTTACCGTTGTCTTTTATGAGACTTATTGTCTGCATGTAATAATTTTCTGGCTTTCATGCTATAAAAAATCTGCTGATGCCTGCACAGAGCTGAGCATGAGTTGAGTCTGTGTGAGGGGGATGTTACACAGAATTACTGGACGTTCCTATTAAAGAGCTCAATAGCTCTTTGCCTTTTTGTTCTTATGTTTTGGGATAGACTGCAAATGTTTATACAGATAAACTGTGCACTGTGGGGTTTGATTTTATGCTTTATTGCATGTTTTTGTGTCCTCATGAGCTGAGCTATACTAGCAATAAAAAGCATGAGTCAAAGCCCACTTCTGAGCTTGTGCCTAACAAGCTAGTTCTTATGGGTGCCTTTCCAAATATAAACATATTTGGAAAACGAGATAGATTTTTTTATTTCTCATGCAATGCACAGTTGTTCATTATGTTTTGCAAGGGAGGAAATACTGCTGGCTCATGATAAATGCATCATGTACTGTAAGCCATGGTCTAGTACATTTTATACTGAATATGTATAACTAGCAAAATCCTCTGTATAACTTGCTCCAAAATACTAACTTTGCCTCGCTGTTAAATATTGAAATATTAAATGTTGAAACAAATTTTAAAATTCAGTTAGACATCAATACAGCCTATGGGCTACCTTGTAATTTTTCCTGATGCAGAGTTGCTACTCTGGATTTTTCACTAAAGATGAATTTAAAAGTGAGAACAACTTCCACAGAGGGAGTTTACAGAACAAAATATTCAGATGATATGTCCCATAATTCATCACCTCCAAGCCAAGATAGGCCCCAAGAAAGAAAAAGAAGTGGCATAACTTGTGGAATGGCAGGGCATGAGGGGCTAGTGTCCTGGACTGTGATGGAGTTTTCCCCCTGTGCCCAGTTCCAAAACCTACATGCTCTGCTGTCCTGCTCAGTGTCCTCACCAGCTCCCAGACGTGGGCCCTGTCCCCAGGTCTGCCAGCAGCCTGTCCCTCTTGTCGGGGAGAGGCAGCCCAGCTCCTGGCAAGCGTTGTGTAAGAGTGTTATGTAAGAGTGCCAGGGATAAGCCAGACACATCGGGAATTGCAGGTAGGGTTACAGGAGGGATTTGTGCAAATGAGCCAGGTTACCTTATGGCCCTTCCTCTGCCTTTTAAAAGGGGACGTCAAAGTGCAGTCCAGCAAGGAGCTGGGCAGCTTGTCAGTGCTTCTGAAAGGTGCAAAATCGCTTTTGCCACCTGCCTTGAGAAGAGACAGGAGGCAGCAGTGCTTGTCCACCCTGTGCAGCTGCTTGATGAGTGGGAAGGGAAGCCTGAGGCCTTCCAGAAGGTGTGTGGTTCATGGTATGGACAGGAACCAGGATTCAAACCACAAAATCACCCTGGCCCTGGCCTAGAGGAGACTGGCAGCAACCATTTAAATCTGAAGCATCGGAATATTGTCAAAAACACTCTCAATCCTCTGGGCAGCCAGCTCCTCTTAGATAGTCATTGATTAATCTGATGCATTCGTGTGAAGGAGGAGGCACTTGGTGAAAGTGGGAAAACACCTAACTACACTGATTAATGCTAACTGATTAATCACTTTTCATATGGAAAAAGTAAGGATGTGCAGTCACTGGCAATATGGCTAGATAGGGCTTCTGTCTGGGAGACCAGAGCCTGAGAATTCATTCTAAACGTCACCTATTCAGGCCAGAGGAGCTGAAGATTCCAAAGATGTATCTTTTCTAAAATCTCTTTAGGAGCAGTAAAAGAATATTTTCCTGGTGCACAGCTGTAGATCTGAAACAAAACTCTGTATCTGCTGCTGCAACTCTCTAGCAGGGAGGTCATGCGGGATGTGAGATAGCAGCCTCTGAATTGATGCTTCGTGCTCAGAGACTGTGACTCAGAGCCATGAGACCTTGGGTAGCTCTTTTGTGGGCAAATAAGTGCTCAACATACAAAAGATAATCTTACAAAGCCTGCTGCCTGCTCCCTGTGACGTTAGCAAAGCTTAGCCGTAAAAATTGTGTCACTTCTGGCAAGAAAGAAACTTACTCTGCAGTGCCCATAAAGACCCGCAGACATTACTGGCCTGATGTAGTGGAGACTCGTCTGTGACTCATCTGCATCCTTCCCATTTGTGCCTGCTCATGTACTTTTTAGCCTTAGACTCTTAAAAAGAACCTGATTTCCTCCAACATCTTACACAACTATACCTTCAAGAGGAACTGGCTACAATTAATGTAGACACCACTTAATATTCTTGCTCGTGTGAAGTAGAAGCTGTGTTGTGCCTTCAGAAGGCTGTGCTATGTAGGTGCCAGAATGGATAAATAGTTCTGTATTTCCACAATGTTTCCATCTGTGGGCCACATTCCTTGGAAAGAAAAATAGCAAATTACTTCTGGCATATAAAATGCGGTGTAAAAGCACCCTTTAGAAAAGATCCCAAGACATTTGGGAACATTATTAAAATAATAAAATATTTTAATTAACACTATGATTTTAATTATTATTTATCATTATTTTAATTAATGGTTTAAATAGTCATCATGATGATTAAAATCATCATCACAAAGCAGGTATTACAAATGGGCCCAGTTACTGTGTATCTTTTGGCAGTTGCTAAATTGACCTGGTGGAGATGCCAGATGGGCAAGATGCTGTACATTTACAGCAACAACAAGACCTGCTCCAAGAAACTTTAGGCAGGTATGAGGAGAAAAAGAGGATGCACACTCTCCATTTTAAACTGGTGCACAAAAAGACTGCCAAAGCCAGATATGCTAGTGTAAATGCTTCAAAACAAAAGACCAGTTTTTCTTACAGTTGTTTTGTAATTAGTTTTTTTTACACAAGTGACAGCTGTTTTTATGCCAAGTCCTAGTCTCATCAGGGAAAATGGCAAAACTCCCAGGATAACTAGAATTTTTCTCTTTTTATAGAATTCATTGCAGAACATTGTATTTGCCCTTATTTTATTGTCCTTTTTAATAGATTGGTGCAAATCAAATAATTTTAGGTTTAGTAAGTAATTATTTACAGGAGGGGCAGAATTTTTGTTTAAAACACTCAAGTGTTTGCTTCAAGTATGCTTGTGTGTCTCTGAGTCACCAAACCACAATTAAATTCTGGGAAATGGCTTATTGTTGAGGTTCATGACATCCCATGATGTGGTGGGATGGGTCAGCATCTGATTTTAATTGGAGGCCTGATCTAAATTTGTATCCTCTCAAATCTGAATTGACAAACTGTGAAGGATTTTGAAGTTCCATGAGATGTCAGCAGCAAAAAGAAAGACCTTGCATCGTCGCCTCTGGTTGTGTGATTTGTACATGGCAAATACCAAGCAGAGCATTTGCTCTTCCCTTATAAGATTAAAGAGATTCCGTCTTTTCTAAGAGCCCAGATGAAGTCTCAGGTGCTTTGCTTGGGGGAAAAGATGGGGGGAAAATATGAGGTAAAACACATTGTTGCATATATGCTGGAGGATATTTTACCACTTCATGGACTTGTTAGGGTTGGAAAGGACTTGTGGAGATCATCCAGTCCAACCCCAATGCCAAGGCAGACTCACCTAGAGCAGGTTACAGGTGACACAGGAACGTGTCCAGGTGTGTTTTAAATGTCTTCAGAGAGGGAGACTCCATGACTTCCCAGGGCAGCATGATCCAGTGCTCTGCATCCCTCATATAAAGAAGTTTCTTCTGTAAAACTTTAGTGCAAATAGGATGACCATTATATCCTGAAATCAGTACTTTCCATTCAATGTAATATACTACAGGGAGAAATAATTTCATGTTACTGGGAAATTAGAAAGCACAAAATAGATTGTTTCCTCAGGGAAGTGGTCACGGTCCCAAGCCTGCCAGAGCTCCAGGAGCCCGAGGCAACGCTCTCAGGCACGTGGTGCCATCCGCAGAATCACACCACCATAGAATCTGCTGAGCTGGAAGTGACCCATCAGGATCGCATTCCTGGAGTTGTCCTGTGCAGGGCCAGGAGCTGGACTTCGACAATCCTTGGGGGTCCCTTCCAGCTCTGGATATTCTACGATTATGGGCTTGTTTGGGGGTTTTTCCTACTTTCTTATTTGGGAGACTGGTGTATGTGTGTTTGTGCCTTGTGGGGGTGTCTAATGTGTTTGCTGGGGGGTTTTTTTGTTCTTTATTGTTTGAGTTTGGTTTGGTTGGGTTTTTTTGCTTGTTTGTTGGTTTGTTTTTTTTTTTTTAATCGTGAATAATTCCGACCTTTTGGAGCAGCAATTACTTTAATTTAAAGCTATATGAAGACATGCCCGGTCAAGGCAACGAGGCGCGGAGCGACGGGAAAACCCGGGAATGGCGCTCCGGGCTGTGCCGCGGGCCGCTCCTGCGCCGCCGCCAGGGGGCGTTGCCGCTCCGCGCCGCGGGCTGTGCCTGAGGGAGGGCGGGGAGGCCGCGGCTCCTTTCCGCGCCCCTTCCGTGCGGGTTCTCCCTGTGCCGCTTCTCCGCGGCTCCTCCCGGTGTCGTTTCCATGGGCCCTTCCTGGTGCCCCTTCCCTGTGGCTCCTCCCGGCGGCGCTGCCCTGCGCCTGCCAGGCCGGCAGCCGGCGCTGTGTGGCGCGGGGCATGGCCCTGCCTCACGCCCCGTCTCGAGTAGCGGGGCGCGAAGCGGCGCCCCGGGCTCGGGGAGTGCCGAACACACCGCGTGTACCCGAGCGGGGCCTGAGGTGTGGGAGCGCCCCGGAGGGCGATGGGCTGAGGGGAAGCGGGGGAGTCGCGTCGCAGGTACATTAATTACCCAGTCCTGAGGCCCACCTGCTCTCTCCTTCTGTCCCCTGCCTAAACACAGCAGATTCGCTCCATGTTCAGCCCGCTTCTAGGGGAGGATATTTATTTCAAGGGAAAGCTCCCTGTGGGACGCAAGAGGAAACAGGGACAGGGCTGTGGCACTGAATGGATGGAGAGAAATAAATTCCACAAGTTTGTTAACAAAGACCAGTTTCTTACCATAAAATGACGATTAGGACAATTTAAGAGATGTTCTACTTCCTCTCTAAAATGTCACTTCCACACTAACATTAAAAGAGAGGTATTTTCTGTTCATAGAATCACAGAATCAGCAAGGCTGGATGGCCAGTAACATCATCCAGTCCAAACATCAGCCCAGAACTACCACAGTAACCCCTAAACCACATAATCCAGCACCAGATCCGGATGCCTCTTAAACCCCTCCAGGGATGGTGACTGCACAACCTCTCTGGGCAGCCTATTCCAATGCCTGACAGCCCTAAAATGAAAATTTTGATGTAATATCTAATCTGAGTCTTCCGTGTCCCAGTTGAAGGCCATTTCCTCTGGTCCTCTCGCTGCAGTCACACCTTACTACATTCTCCTTTCAAAGAGTTGTAGAGAGGGATGAGGTTCCCCCTGAGCCTTCTCCAGGTCAACCCCAACTCCCTCAGCCCTTCCTCACAGGACACTTGTTTTCTTCACAAGCCTTGTTGCCCTTCTCTGGACATGCTGCAGCAGCTCAATGTTCTTTTTAAAGTGAAGTAAAACTCATCCAAAACAGTGTTTGAGGTATGGCCTCACCAGTGCTGAGTACAGGGGGATGTTCCAGAGAGCATGACTCTGTTCTCAGGCTAGTTTTCCACGGGCATTATTGGGGTCACTTGTAGGCCCAGGATTTCTTACTTAAAAGTTCTAATAAGATCTTGTCGCTATTCTGGAGTAATGCCTTTAGGATTGCCTCTGCTTGGGATGGATTGTTGGCGCTTAAACTAAGGAGCGAGCTGGGATCATCCAGCTGGGCACTGTGTTTTGGGCAGGGATGGCTGAACAAGGGCATGCTGCCTGTGATGCCTCCATGTGAAAAACGTGAAGGCTGATACAAATACTGACACAGCTGAAGGATGTTATCTTAACTGGTATCCATGACTTTCTCTCCTGGCGTTAAATTAGCTTGCAGGGCTTCGATCTTTGATACCAAACAGAAAAATAATGTAGTTAGTAGGTAAAATAATGTAGTTAGTAGGTCAGTGTGTGTGTGTGTGTATGGACATGGGAAAAGGGGACACGATCTAAAGATCGAAAACAAGGCTTTAAAATGCCAGATTCAGTTCTTCACAACTGCAGATGTCTTGTTAATAAAATAGAAGATGTCATTGTTCAAAAGTTAAGTGTTAAGTACATGTAAACTAGTTTTCTACCACATGAGTAAAATTACTATTTACATCTCAGAACTTTGTAAAAGTCAGTAGACTTTTGGCTTTCAGATGACTGAGTAAGAATCGGTGTAAATATGACAGAGAATTTCTAATTCTTTGAATCCTCTGTTTTCACTGAACCTTAGAGTAATGGACACATATTAGAAACTGTAAAGTAGAAGCCAATTAGCTCCTAAAGTCACATACGAGACTTAGAGGAACTTCTGCAAAAAAATTAGTGGAAAGTATTCCATGAAGTGAGCAGAAGCTTTTTTTTTCAGTATCAGTAGGCATAAGCTTTTAGACATTGCTTCCAAATCCCTGATAACCACAGCTCCTCAAGTCCACCATGTTTTGGACCTGGTTTACATTTGTTACCTGATGCAGCTAAGCAAAGTGCTTTGAATTTAGCGTGTTAAACCATCAGTCATGGACCATGCTATTCAAGATTCAGAAGGTTCCGTCTTGGTTAAGCGTTAGTGGTATTCTGCAGTTGCGCATTTATGAACATATTACATGGGGTTTTTTTCCTCTTTTTTGGCAGGTGACACTGGTGACGGAAGAACGACAAGAATGATTACATATCCATAACTCCCAGCAGTATGTCAGGTAATCGTATTTAATAATAACATCTGTGAAATATTTCTTGCCTTTCTGGAGTGATTATTGCGAAATACTTATTGAAAAATGCTTCTTTAACAATTTCTGAATTCATTGGTGCTGGGAATGGGAGCATAGAGATGTGGGACACATAGTAATCTTCTCCAACATTTTTGAAACTTTCATCATCCTTGGTTTGTCTTCCTGAACCTAGATTTTTTTGTTCTAAATGAACATCCCAACTTCAGCATTCCTGCTGAAGCTGCCAGCACAGGAACAGTTTCTGCTGAGTATCCTGGCCTAAGTTATTTTGTAACATGGACATATCCCCTGAGCTTCAAAGTGAGATAGTCAAACTTATTTTACATAGGTTGCCGAGTACACTTAAGAGAATTATTGACTAGGTCTGCAGGTGGGCTGAAGATCCAGAGTTGACATGACCATTAACCATTTTAAGCCTGCTTATCATCTTATCCCAGCCAGTTGCAGAGCATCTGAAGGTTGCACATAAATTAGCTGTGTCAGAACCCCCATGTATCTAATCCCAGAACAGGGTGTCTAGAAAGATGTGCTTATTATGTAGAGATCATGTAGACGGCCAGATAATTTCAGACTTCCAGAATTTGTTCTAGTATTCATCAATTTGCCTAAGAAAATGCTCTACTGATACTGTTTGTCAATGTGTATTTCAAGAGCCAGGTGCATAAATGGGTCCTTTTAAAACCCTGCAAAATACAGCATGTGCTACATAGGAAAAATTATCACTGACAAGACTGTATTCCTAGTGTTCTGCCCAAGGGACAGTTAATTTTTCCCTGACTATGCAGATCAGTTTTCTTTTCCTTTTCATTAGAAGGCTCCCATCCATTTGTACTGGCCAACAAGGAATAACAGCTGCATTCACCAACAAAGATGGTCTTCTGACTTTGGGTTTCTAGATAAGAGGCAGAGGGGAAAATTCATTGGAAGAAACAGAGTATTATGTAAATACATGCATTCATAGTAAAATGTATTATTTGAGAATATGAAAAGGTGTGTCTTTTTATGGTTTCTTTGCTGCCCGTTGAAGCAGAGACAAATATAAGAAGGAAGCAGAGGGCATTGAGGCATTTTGTGGAACAAAGTGAAGTACTGACCCTTGGTTGGTGTGTCAGGCTTTGACTTAGCGTCACTGCTGCATGAGGATCGGGAAGGAGCTAGTGTCCTTAGGCTGCACTGGCAGGCCCTGCTAGAGTGGTTTTGCATTGTCCTGCAGGCATTCTGGGCATGGTGATTTCATTTGGCAAATGCCTGTTTTGGAAGAATTTAAAGCACTGGCATGTAACTTGGTCTCTTCCAGCTCTCTGTTGTGCTCTTCCTTGTCTCATGCTAAACTGTGTTTTATGGCATTTTACTACAGGGCTTGACATTGCTGTGGTTTTGGAGGGAGCAGTTAATAGCTTCTCCTGTGTAATGGCAGGAGATGAGGAAGGAAACACAGTGTGCCCACTTTATCCTCACCTTATCTGTTGGGTCTGTGGCTTCCTGTGGAGGGTGGGTTTGTGGAAATTTTCCACTAGCACTCTAAACAGTCCTGTCCCTCTGGACTAGCCCCTGGCAGGGCAGCTCTGCTAAGCTCAGAGAAACACAAAGTCTAATTGGAAGGATCTATATTTTCTGCATTTCTTTTGACAGAAGTCAGCAGAACAAATATGTGCAAAGCAAATTATCATCAAGTGCAAAAAAAACCCAAAAAAAAAACCCCAAAGGTTGAGATGGAGATGGCTGTTTGTACAGCTGCAGATGTCCAACACTTTTCATTATGAGCAGTTCACATTTTCTGTTTCTGGTTATAGGAATGACATTTTCTACATGAGTGTAAATGTGAAGAGAAGCATGGATGATAGGAAAGTCTTTCAAACTGTATAAAAACTTCATAAATACCATGATCCAGAGCCAGACAAGAGTCCTTTTCTAATGAATGATAATGGAAGTTTAGATTCTGTTACTGCGTCACTAGAATATGGGAGCAGAATCTAATACAAAACGAAACCAGCTGGCTAAAATAACAGGCTGTATTATTCTGTATTTTGGATAGATAATTTTTCTCCCCATATGTTATTTTTCTACTGCAGTATGTATTTTCCACTTGCAGGCACTGCCTGAAAGCCTTCAGGTTCTAGTGCAATCCGGAGAAGTTTTTCTGACAGGAGGTTGTAGAATTTGACCTTGACAGTAAAACCAGGCTTTAGTACATTTGCAGTGTCCATAAGAAAAATATTTTGAATATTTTGACATCTCATCTTTAAAAATACATACTGGTGTGATTGTTTTATGTGGTTATAGCTTTTAATAGAGAGAGTTTTAATAGAGAGGGTTCTAGTTTGCCAAAATTCTTTTGGGAATTTCAAAGTTATGGGTATCATGGAAAGATATCAGAAATATTACTTAAAAGTTAATAAAATTAAAAATAAAAAGCAGAGTGTATGTATGAAGTAAAATATTTGCATGCAGAAAGCTAAACTGAAACACAGATATTGAATTAATGAAGTCAAAGCTACTCTTTCTTTTCCTTAGAATGCAGTCAGAGTTCACCCAGCAATACAGATGGAGTTAATGAACAACCTAATATTGAGTTCTTGATGTCATAGGAAGCAGACAAGTGAAAAGCTGGACATAGAGGTTTTGTAGATACAGTGTGTCGGTTTGTTTTTGCAGCTCTGCCAGTTCTAGGTGTCAAGACTTGCCTAATCAGGTTTTTTTACGCCTAGCACGGATGTTGAGCAAACGTTGACATACAGGGATGCTTCAGGAGAAGTGAATGTAGTATGTCTTTGAGTATTATGTCTGAGACAGGTGCATTCTGTTCTCATTAACTGAAGCTTGATAAAGTAAATCTTTTTCAGATGAGCCATCACACACTTAAATGCAACAAAGCAAATCTGAAATTTAGCTTTTCTGTTTTGAAACATTGTTTTTATTAAATGTGGGTTGTCTTTTGTAGAATCACAGAATGGCTTGGATTGGAAAGGACCTTTAGAACTGGTCTTGTCCAGCCTCCCTGCAATGAGCAGGAACATCTTCAGCTAGATTAGGTTTCTCAGGTGCCCATCCAACCTGATTGTGAGTGTTGCCAGGGCTGGGGTGCCCCTTCTCTGGGCAACTTGTTGCAATGTTTTAGCACCTTCATTGTAAAAACCTTCTGCCTTATATGTAATCTAAATCGACCCTCTTTCAGCTTAAAATAATCACTTTTTGTCCTGTTGCAACAGGCTAAAAGAATTGTCTCCATCCTTCTTATAAGCCCCCTCCAGGTACTAAAAAGCCACAATAAAGTCTCCCCAGAGCTTTCCCTCTTCAAGGTTGAAAGTTTCGACTTTTTCGAGCTTTTGTTGTAGGAGAGGTGTTGGATTCCTGTGAACATCTTGGTGGTCCTCCTCTGGACTCACAAGTCCATGTCCTTCCTGTTCTGAGGACCCCAGAGCTGGATGCAGTGCTCCAGATGGGATCTCGTGAGAGGGGAATAGAGGGACAGAAGCTCCTTTCTTGCTCTGGTGGCTACACTGCTTTGGATGCAGCCCACAGTATGAATGGTTTTCTGGGCTGCAACAACAGTGTTCATCAGCAGTTTTACAGCTGACACCAACAATTGCTGCCCACAGAGTAATGTCTGAGAAAAAAAAAAAACAACTTTATCAGCATGATAAAATTAGTACTATCTTAGCAATAAGACCAAGTTCTTTTATGTGCATACATTTGCACAACAGAATACTAAAAAAGTTGGAAAGTGTTATTTTCTCATTGAGAGAAATGAGAGTACTTTCAAATAAATAATTATGTAAAAGAATTTTAAAATTTTCTATTTTAACACTGTAATGAAGCTTGTGGTTCAGCATCACTATTCACTGGCCACAGCTGTCACTGAAGGCTCCCTTCTGTACATTTTCTCCCAAAATGCAGGACAAACCTTGAGACATATTTTCATCTTACTTTATTTACTAGAGTGAAAATGAAGAAGAAGTTCAAGAATGAGTTCTAAAACCTAGAAAATAGAATGTGTAGAATACAGTAAGTCTCATAGTTTTTACCTTAATGGCAGATGAAGAGAGACTGTAAAAAGCGTAATAGTGGTTCCAGTAAAAACTGCAGCAGTTCTTTCACTGATTTCACTGAGGTTTTACTCTGCTTTTGCTTGGGAGCTTCAAAATCAACTCAGTCATTGTGCTTCTACTCAAATATCCACACTGTTCTATTTGATAATGGCTGTGAAGTTAGATCAAGATAGGAATTATAATAAAATTAAGTGCTTACATTGAGGAATATAATTTAAATGTCATAAATGCATATTTTCAGTAAGTAGAATTTAATATGCAACATTTCTTGAAACAGGTCCCTCATTTGGAGAACAAAATTAATCAGCTTTTGTGCAACAAATCCATTTGAAAACCAGTGTCTCCAAGGGTGTTGCACGTAGTTTCCAAGAACTGGAAAAAGTAATAGAATAGGAAAAGTATCACATTTTCTTCATGAGTCTTTTCATAGTAATGCTCATTACCCTGTAAACTTGACATTAATTCAGGCAGAGAACAGTTTATTGTTTAACATCAACTGAGAAATTATTTCTCCTGAATTTCTATAATGATTTTCCTAGGATAATTTAATTTGTCATACATCAGTGTCTGACACTTCTCTGCCTGCCAGACCATGATAAAATCCGACTAACTCAAGTGTATTATTTCTTTTAACTAATAGACTTTCTAGGAGGACAGTAAATACTTTAATATAAGGTTTTGTTACCCCAGGATTCAGCAGCTTTGTAATGAGCTTTTGGGGATTTTCAAAAGGTTAACAAGATTTATATTGTGGGATGTTTTTGCATGAAGCTATGAATCACTCCGTGATGGCTCTTATTACTTAGAAGCGTATTTCTGAATATGCAGTTAAAAATATCACACTTGCTAAGTTCTAGGTTACAGACACTCTGGGTTAATTTTACCCTTTTTTGTTGTTGTTCAAAATTTCATCTTTTTAAAAGTGCTTTGTAAAAGTGCTATATAAATACAAAAACCAAGTAGTCTGGGAAACATTTTGTAATGTTTCAAATTTTATGCAGTTCTTTAATATGCTGTGTTTTCTTTCCATCTTATGAATACCTGCTGTTTTTTCCACAAAAGATCACGTATTAAAAAAAAAAAAAAAGTGAAGGATCTGATAAAATTTCACAAAGAACAGAGAAACAAACTTTTTTTTGTAGTAGCAGTATTTTTTTTCAGTTTTGTAGCATTTGCTAGCCATTTTAAGTACATTTCATTATGTTAATGCCATTTTTATTTTCTATTTTGTTTTTAATGATCTATCAGTATATTTAGTTTCTTTCTGAAGTAGTGTTATTTAAGCCAGAGCTGGTTTTTCTTTTGCTAACTCATTTTTCTAAAAATTGTTTCTGATGGGAGCAGACTGTTGTGTTTGAAATTTTGAGTGTAATTCTTAGACTGGGTAGCTGTGTTTTACTATTGGCATCAGGTTAAAAGGACTGCAAAGTATTGTCAGTATAAAATGTACTTGTTCATTTTGCAGGCAAGAAGTTTATAGAGTAGTTATTTAAAAGGAGTATAATGCCCTGTTTTTTCTAAGTCTTCTCCAATAGCCTATAAAGTAAAGCACTTTGCTGTGCTTGCCACAGGAGTTGCAGCCTGCCATTTTATGATCTTCAAAAGCCTGACCACAGCTGCTGTTTAGTTCTTCTGATAACTGTATGTCAGAGCAATGAACTCACAACACTTGTCCTTGGTATTGATCCCTATATGTAGAGAGGGCTATAATTTTTTTTTTGTGGTAATTGTAAAGCTGTTGGTAAACTGTAGAATCAATCCAATTGGACATTTCCCAGTTATTTCCATATAAAAATACCTTTTAAATTCACTAAATGCACTTCTCGTTATGTTCTTTAAAAACATCAGATTTACTAGAATGCTTATCATAAAAGAAGACAAATACTTAAGGAAATGTGTAAATGTTGCCATACACAAAGGCCTTTCACTATTGCTTTGTTGTGTTTCTGAAAATGGTTTAGACTTGTACCAAGCTTCAGTTTACTTGAAGATAATTCTCTCTTCACATCCAAGTTTGTCTTTCTTACTGAAGAAGCTTTGACTGCATTGTTTGGGCAAATTTTATTTACCTTTTTTGTCTTTAACAAATCACATATTTGTCAAGACTGTTAGTTTTAGTACCTTTATTTGTTTTACCTGGCCATTCCTCAAACCTCAGTCCTTCAATGGGAGGTGTTATTTCAAGATACTAGCTATCTTTTAAAGCAATTTTAGAACCAAAATAACTTGAACTGTTTCACCACCTTGAAAAAAGAAAAAGCTGCAATGATATGCATGTATCCCCAGGATTTTGTTAACAAGCAGCAGCAGCAAAATATACTGCCCGCTCCCCAGTGGGAAGAAGTGGAAGGTCTAATGAGAAATTATGGAAAAGACCATGTGAATTGATTTGAAAGCTCATGAGGAAAGTAAAATTCAGAATCAGGATTTTAGGAAAAGGTGGCAGAGATCTGAAGTGATTTGTGGAAGTGATTTGAGTGATTTCTTAAATGGTTTCACTGTTACTTACTTGTTTTTAAAGATCCAGTTTATGTATTTTGAGCCATATTCTGAAAATGGTGTTTTGTCTTCTCACTTTTATTTTAATAGGTTCCCAGGCACTACAAGAATTATCTAACACAACATGAAGAGAGTAAACATCCATTAGCATTCCTGTATTCACACAAACAGTAGTCTGCAAAATGAGCCCTGGAGAGGTGGATTGCTGTCTGTGGGGAATTAAATCAATGTTGTTTTAAAACAAACAGAGGGAGGTGGTTCTGCACATGAAGAGACAGACGCTGGGATTCCTTGCCGGAGATGTACACGAGAGTAGACTGGGCTGTAGTTCAAAGAGAGATCCATGGGGTATTGCTGCATTATAGAAAGGCCACAGGGGCTCAGGCAGTCCCTTGGGCTGAGGAGTAGCTGGGGATTGAGAGACTCTTGGTGGAACTCTCTAAGTGCTTGCTTTGTTCTTACTCTTCTCTGGGTATCCACTTATGACTCCTGTTGGAGAACAGCAGCCAGGTGAGCTCTGAGGTTCAGGTATAGCTTCTTCACAGAAAAACCCCTTCCCATGTGTCATGCAGAACTATGAGAGCAAAAAATGCATTTAGCATCTGTGTGGCTGTATTGGTTAGCAGCACTGTTCTAGTTCCATGGTGTGTCCTGTTATTTCCCCATATAGCTAGCTTTGGTCATTCATTTCTTTTGATAAGTTTGTTTTATCTGCAGTTGCTACAAGATATTCCATGTTAGTCTATTCAATTCCTGTTCATTTCTCAAAGGATAGATTTTCAGAGAGCTCTTTACATACCAAAACCCTGAACCATTTGCTTCTCTGTGCTCAGAACCTGCCTCTGGTCAGCTTACAGATGAACTGTCATGTTCTTCTGGGTATTCTTTTTCTCTGATTAATTTTTTCTCATGTTTAGAAATTTGAGCATAATGTCAACCCCAGCTCTTGATGAGATAAGTATATGTGCAATATTACTTTAAAAGTTAATGGAAATTTAGCATGTTTTTAAAAAATGATTGCACTGATTCACAGAGGAGCTCATTAAGATATATCAAGAACAAGGATAAAGCTATTGCACTGTTTATTACAAGTTTCCTAATATTGCCTTTTCTTACATATTAGAAACTGTTTACGAAGTTTATTGTAATTATCTGTGCTCTCTTGTTTCATGGTGTTTTTCATCCAAAAGATTGGAAATACTGAAATTTAATCTTGAAATCCATATTCTGAAATGTAATATTTAAATATTTTATAACATTGCCACTGCTAAAGCAAGCAGTGGAACAACAGTCCTGGATTAAATAACCCTAGCTGTTTACTTCCACAAGCGCACACAAATACTTAAAACCACCTAATGGTTTCAGTAGACATTGCTAGTTCTACCTGCTACAGTTCCTTTCACTCTACAATTCTTTTTTCTTATAGGCACTGTAATTTTTATATTTCAAAAATTTAGGAAAGAAATCACATGTTCTCAAAGGTTTTATTTAGCACATTTACAGAGGCAGAATTTGCATATTTAAGAAGAGAAGTCTGGCTAGTCTCTGTGAGCTGGGCTCCATCCTGCTGCTTATTCAATGATCATTTGAGCCTAGTTTAAAAGTTGTGAAACTCAGTTGTGAAGTGTTTCCGTCTTTTGTAAGGAAGCATAAAGAGAAAATGCTATCTTTTGTTTTGGGAGAAAATGGAAGGATGGAAGAGAAGAGGAAGAGGAGAGAAGAAGCAAAATAAATGAGAGAAAAAAAATGCTGTGAACTGACAGCAAGATTAATGAGAAGAAATGAAACCTTAGCATTGTCTGGCACAGATAGTTTTGTCTTTCCCAGCACAAACACGCATGAGAACTTTACGTGCTTTTACTTACAGTTACTTTGTGGGGTTTAAAATGCTCGAACAAAGTATGAATCAAGTGTTAACTTTACTGGGGACATGTCCTTTAGTTGTAGCTTGGTTGCTTTTTTCTTTTTTTCTTTGAAGTCATCAAGTAAAAATCCTCTAGTGTTATTTGACTGGGTCCATACAAGGCTAGGCTGCTTCATCAACCTACTGTGCATCCCTTAGCTCTAATCCTGATTACATTTGCCTTGGTTGATCTCTCTGAAGCCAAACCACTTCAGTGTCCTTATATGCTTGCATACTTCAATGACAAAACAAAAAAACCAAACCTGTGAAGTGGTTGTTGTCTTTGCTGCTCTTTTTTTCAGTAAACCTCAAATATCCAAAAAGGCAAAACTTTATTATGTATGTTGTACAATCAAGTAAGTTAATGAGAATTCAGAGATCTTTTAAGTCGCTTTCCTACTTGCCACTATTTTGATCAGCTGCAAATTGAAATACTGTATAGAGAGAATTTTCAGTGGAAATTCTACTGTGAGCAGTTTTGAAATGTAAAATAACTTTTTGTTGTTAGAGGAAGTGTCTTTGTAACTGGGAAAACAGCAATCCTCTGACTTCCCAGAGCTGTTAATTTACCTTTTTCCTAAGTGACAGCCTGTTGCTGAGGGTGAAAAATAAATGTTTGCACTCCCCCCAGAAGTGTGAGCAATGTAGTCAGTGTCTGAGGAGCAGGGCCTGATTGCCTGTGTGGTCACAGCAGCTTTCATCACCAATGGATCTAGCTGTTAGCTGGAGCTACTGTGGTATAGAGCAGTAATAGTAATAATGGTGATGCAAATCCAGCCTTGATTGCAACAGGGCAGATTCCAAGCAAGGAAAATTAGTGCAGCTCTCAGGACACAGCAGGAGGAGTTTAATGGAGTGCCTCTATGGTTGTGAGCATGGGGAACAGGCACTCTTTCAGAGTGGATTTTGGTCCTATTTTGTGTACTCTGAGTTTTTGTCAGGATCAAAGTTCAGGGTTGGTATACTGCTCATTCCAGCAGGAAACACTGTCCTCCTGACTGGCTGGCTACCACCTTCTGTCTTTCTGGAGAAACAACTTAATACCTCTCTTCACTTGAGTTATACTAAAAATGGGAGAGCTTTTCGTGTATTGCTTTTTTGACTGCTGTTGGCAGATACTATAGAGAATTGAGAAGAAAATGCACATCACTGAGATGAAAACAAATGAATTGTTCCTTTTTTTTTTCTTTTTTTTTTTTTTAGTCCTTTATATAGTGACATTCAGATAACACTTCATGTCTGAGAACAGGCTAATCTTTACAATTATCTATTAAGGAGTATTTGCTTTGGCCTATAATAAAAGAATTCTGAGGAATTCCTCTTGCCTATCCTTTTAGTTAAGCTTAATGGGCAGTTCATCTGCTAAAATGTTTCTTTTATGAAAACAAGCTTCCTTTAAAAAAAAAACCTTTGGATGGGAATTTTAGGAAGTCTTTTGACCTGTTGACTGCTGAGATGCCTGTTATTGCTATAATGTGCATTTTGAAATTGCTTAATGATTTCTTGATGAGAAGAGCTCTGGCCCTGTTTGTTAGTCCCTCTTAACTTTGAAACAGGGCCTGTGGTTTTAGTCGTGGTTCATCCCAAAAGGCTGTACTGCTTCCTGCCTTGATTATAGCCATTTTAACAGTAGCTAGAGGGAGAGAGAGATGCTTCAATTGCAAGTAAGGGCTTGAGACAAAATTACATTATCATCCTTTTTCAGATTTTGTGTCGACAAGATCAAGAGCAGATGCAGGAGGTTTCATCTGTGTCTCTTGTTAAAAAAAAAAAAAAAAAAAAAAAAAAAAAAAAAAAACCAACCAAAAACCCCCCAGCAAAACAACAAACCCTTGAGAAATTCAGGCAGTATGTTAGAACTGATGGAGTGGAATAAATAATGTAGTCCTCTCATGAAACTAATTTAACATTGTAATAAGATGAATGTAATTTAAGACATAAATATCTGCTGTGCCACAGTATATGAAGTACAAGAAAAGGAGACAAAATAGAAGAGCCCTCACTGGCAGTTCCTTGCAACTTAATCTTTGACTAGCAAAACTTGAATGTGAAATGTCCCTGGTGACTGAGGAGAATTTGTGAAATAAAATGGAAACTTGTAAAATTAAATTAACTGTAGCTAACATGGCAGACAAAATAGTGAGACAAATTTCTGAGGGAAAAACTAAAATGAAAAGAGGGTATAGCTTCTTGGTGTTTGGCTAGCCTTGGTTAACTCTGCCTGGGTAAATTCCAAATGATGGAAACTGTAATAGAATCAATTTCTCTTCGTAGTTTAAATGTGTCTATAATCGTGTTTCAAAGTCCCACAGGTGCTTTGCAAACAAAGAAATTCTAAAATATATTTTGATTTTATTTTTTAAGTTATGAAGGATTTTGGAGTTCCTGTTAAAGGTAAAAATCTATAAGCCTTGCGTGTCTCTGAATACTTGGGGAACAGAATTTTTACCATAGTCATGAATGTGTGGGTTTTAATTAAAATCAAAGTTAACATAAATTCTCATAGGCTAAAAGACAGCAAAGATGGCCTTTCAAAATCAAAGATAAATTTGGGGGAAAGATACAGAAATTTTTGCCTAATGAGAATGAACAGCCTGGATTATGAATCACTGGTCTTGAGGACTAATAGCAAGACCTGAGTAACTGAGCATATAACTGACTTTTTTAAACAAGGTCAAGGTTTGTGTTGTATCACTGGCCTGCTCAAGGAGCTGACGAAGTATGGATCTATTTCTGAGTGTATGATAGAAATGCCTATATTTTAAATGTATATATTGCACATGCCTGACTCTCACATTTTGTGAAGATGCAGTATCAACCATGCAGGGAGATAATTAGGGTGTGAAGGAACTCAAGGTAGAGTAGACTTGTACAGAACCAGGTACACTGTTTGAGGTTATGCAAAGTCCAGAGGAAGGGTGGGTTGTAGTGCACAGTTACTCTTTGTGCCACAGAAAATGAAGTGTCTAAGTTTAGATCTTAGAGAGAAGTTCTCTGCTCCCAGAGGGTCTTATCAAAGAAATCCTATCTCTCCCTCTGAGCTTAAATTTATGAAGTCAAGAGAATATCAAAGTGTTCAAATTATGAAAAAAGTTTTATATTCTGATTTTTTATGTATTTTTTAAATTGCCTAGTATTTCTGGGTTACTTTCACTATTCTATTTTGAACTGATTATCCTCCTACAAGTGATATTCTCTTGCCATATTACCTGCATTTAGATTTGATTTTCTAGGTAAAATTAAAAACTAAGTCTGAACTAAGAGCAGATCTATAAAGCTAGAAGTAGGTAAGGGCAAATTATGTAGGTAACTTACCTGCCCTTGGCTTTGAAGTCCATGATGCCCGGTACTTTCTCAAATTTGTGTTGCTGGTGTCCAGCTGAGATACAGTGAGTAGAAGAAACGGACTTACAGCTGCAAATGTCAGGTGAGCTTGTATTCCTGGCAGAAAAAAGGTGTTTACATCTAAAATTAAATACATATTGAGGAAAGCTGTATATACATACAGGATTTAGCATAGAATAACAGTATTTAAAACCAACCATGATTAAGTTTTCTGAATTTGTCCTAACAATTTGTACTAACAATATTCCACTTGAGAGAAGTCCTAAGACAAAGGATTCAGAAACAGCAATATTATGATAGGTAACTGAAATCTCAATTTACTTTGAATATTTTTTTTTTCTGGAAATTAATGATTTGGCATGTGCTTACTTACTAATATGTTACTTTACTGAGTAAGGTAAATGAGAAATGGATGTAAAATTAACTCTTAGCTTGATTAGAACAGCTAATCTTGCTATGATTAAAACCACTGTGGGTATCAGTCATCAAATGTCTGGAATTTGCTATTTTCTTTACACAAGTTAAACAGCTATTTTGTATTTGAATTTTATTTCATATAATATAAAATAAATTCTTTAAATACAGATTATGATCTTTGATGGGTCATTTCTACTGAATTTAGTTTTGCTGCTCAGAAATAGAAATTAGGCTATATTTAGTTTTGCAAATTTGTCAGCTAGTGGTATCTCAGTTTCTTCTATACCAAAGAATAAGCAATGACCAATTAGATAAAATCCTGCAGCTTTGGTATTGTTCATTATCCACACTGGAGCCAAGTGTCCCTGCTCCTGTGATAAAATTAGCATCTCTGATACTCCACTGTGACCGCAGACAGAGAAAGGCAGTAGGTAGCAAAAGCGGAACTGCTAAGCATGCCCACATAAGAATGTCACACTTAGGTAACAGAGTGTCCCTCAGGTCAGCCTACGATAAGAGCAAAGTCAAACAAGGCTGAATCCTTGATGTTTTGTGTTTTAAGTATCTGAAAATTGTTCACGACCAGCCTCGACCTACAAGACCTCAAATGATCATATGAGCAAGGCAATAAATCGCTGGTAACTTGCCCTGGGGCCCATGTTGTAGTTGTGATGTTGTGAAAGTTACATCCAGTGTTAGCCTGTCCACATAGATCTGCCTGCTTTTTCAGAATTCTCAGACAGGAAAATTCTATATTCACTTTTACCGAAGGGGAACTATGGTGGCTGAATGGGCATGGCTGAAAGGTTCTGCATCATATCAGTGCAGTCCAGTGGAGATGCACGGGAATACCACAGCATCAGGAGAGCTGGGGAACCACTTGCTTTCCAAAACTCCACACCTGAGCAAGATTTTGGCAAAGCCAACAGTTTGTAGCCCTGCAGTATTTGCCAAACATCCAGGACGTGGCCTCCCATTGTGGGACAGATTGATTCACCTTCCTAACAGAAATCAGAAATGGAATGTAGTGGGCATAACAGAAAATCGTCTCTGTAGGAAGAGACACTTCAAAAATTATGATATCCAGAGGAATGGACACCAGCTTCCGCAATGCCTGCATGCTTCAACTTGGACTAGTACAATTTTACAGCCAGGCCATACAAAAGCAAACTTTCAGATCGTGTCAAGTGCCCAGGAATACCAAAAAGAAGAAAAAAAGTGTAAAGGTAACTGACATCATGCAGAGCACAGCAAATGCTGTATTTAGAAAAAAACAAAACAAAGCAAAACCAGCTTATGTCTTTGTTTATTGTCATGGGTTTGGCCATTGTTAAAAGCATTATTATGTGGGGATGTTTTCTTGCTAACAACCTTTTTTAATTTTTTTTTTCATCTGTGATAATTGTGTTTTTTAGTTTTCTGTAAATATAGTAGCTTTGTGAAGAGCCCTTATGACAATGTGATGAGTACTTACTAGGCTTTTCTGCATGATACCTAATACAAAATAATATCTCTTATTTTTAGAAATATTTATCTCTTATTTTTAGAAGTATTTGTCTATCTCTTTATGATCTTTATAAGCTGATGAAAAATCTTTTCTGCACCCAGCCTTTTAAAATAAAGCATATATTTGGTACATGAAAAATGAAAAGACAAAAGAAAGCCTTCTTTTCTACTTTCAGGGTGTTCAGTTCTCACATGTGACTGTGTTGTTTGCCTTCTTTCGTGTTATTAACCATACCCAAAGCTTCAGTAAATGCATGTACAGAGCTCAAGTGGGGCTTCTTGTTAGGAATATTCTCTGCCTCACTAGTCAGGAGAAAAACCGTTTTCTCTGAGGTAGGTTGTTTTGTTCACATCAGCACAGCATTGAAGGAATTTCTTGTAAGAATCACAGTAGCTAAGGTATTAGCATAAATGTAGTACTTAAGTTATTCCTCTTTAAATTTGGATAAATATTTCTTCATTGCTCTTTGCCTAAAAAATAATTATGGTATATTGGGAAGAGGAGGATTACAAGTTGTTTTCTTTTACTTAAGTCTTGCGTCACTCCAGGAAGAAAGATTACAGTGTCAGGCAGGATATCACCTCATGAAAAAGTTAAACTGGTCTAAGTACCTGATTTCTTTAGATTTAGTTGCGCTTTACCTCAGAATGCCTCTTTGCTAACAGATGTCAGGTGTTGATCGCTTTAACGTCTTACTAAGGGCTGTCAGGAGGCTACCAAACCCAGACAGTCCCATCCAGGAGCCTGTTAATTATGTTATGTCAAGCTAAATTAGCCTGTTTTCTGCCTGGTTTTATTTTTGAACAAATGAAACTTCTTACCTTGAGGTTTTCATGTGAAGTTGAGGCAGGGAATGACTCAAAAAAGGTACATGTTTTAAGTATTGGCCATTACTTTCTCAAGAGATAAGCTCTGTAATTAACTGATGTCTGCTAACAGGGTCTTCCAATTATGATATATGGGGAGGCTTAACAAACTGGGTTGTCTGGGTCACAGGTCTATAATTACTCTTAGTAATATTTGTTCAGGGGCCATCTTAAAAGTTGTCAAAACTATTCAAGAAATTTTTTTTGCATATTTGTTGGCCAACGTCTCAAGGAGCAAACAGTCTTGTTCTGACAAGACTGTGTGCTACCTATCCATGTCGTGAATAGTGCAAGAATAAGCAAGCACAAACCCTGGAGGAGTCCTGATCAGAAAAGAGCAAGCTCCATTCTCTTTTTGCCAAATTTATTCAAGGTGTCAAAAATATTTTGAAGGATAACTGGAATTGTAGTGAATTTGAACGTTTGAATATAAACTATGACATTCTTTGTTATTCAAGCAGACTAATGAGTCTGAAGTATTTCAATAGAAGGCACATCACACTGGCGTTTTATGAGTCACACACAAATTTAGTGTCATGTCATAACCAAGGTACAGGGAGTTCGTGAGAGGAACACTTTTAGAGAAATAACTAACTCGGTACACATGGAGAAGAGAGATGTGCTTACTTATCTGTAAGTAAGATTTTCCTCTGGTTTGTACCACAGGGCAGCTAGCTTGAATCTTCCTGCATCTGTTGCAAACCCAAGGAAATAATTTTATGTCAGAAAGATTTAGCTTTTTTTCCTTCAACTGCTATTATAAATGTAGCATAGACAAAATGATTTTTTTTTTAAATGTCCTATCTTCCACTGAGACATACTCCAGGAACTGTCAAATGCTGTTGGGACTTTTCAGCAGCAGAATTCCGTAATCCTACCTACCTTATGACTCTACTCACAAGTAGAGTTTTCAATGTAAGATAAACACCACGAAGAGTTAATTTTCTGTTCTTGTGAATGCTTGTTGTTATTTTGGATTCTGATGTTTGAGGTTTTCTTAGCTTAATCTCTAACAGTAAGTTTGCGTAGTCATACTTTGGAGGGGCCATTTTGAGTCTTCGGTCCTAGTGGGTAAAGTGAATTGATAAGGTGGTGCAAATACATACATTAAAGAGAGATGGTAACTCACTGTGTGGGCACTGAGATAGTTGTATTTGCAACTTATGTGTGTTGTAAAGCCACATTATTAGTTTTGCTTAAAAGCTATTGCAGTTTTCAGTATATTTTCCTTACAATATGAGAAGATCTGTCTGGGATGTAGCCCATGTTATGAAAGTGCAGATTTGTGTTTGCTCAGAAAAGCAGTGATCTATTATTTTTTCCCCAAAAACCATCAGAGGTGGCTGAGACAATTCAGGCAACAATCTATAAATAGGAAATATAACAGTTACTTTGTAATGTGTAAAAATATGTTTTACAAAACTAGGAACTGATAATACAGGCATACAAAACTGTGAGTTCAGAGTGCTATGTTTAATCTTTGCAACTACATGTTTAAATGTGCAAATTTTTTTTACTAAACCCTGGATTTTTATTCATCTTTATGCAGGGAGTCTCTGAACAGCAACCAGCATAAAATCCTTCCATTTGGTCCTTCATAAGGGCACTTTGCCCTGATTGATTTGAATGCTCTGCAATACCTCCCACATACCGACACTGCCAAATCATTTAGAAAGGCATGCAGGGGCCGTATCTGCAGCATTGCCATACCCAGGACTCTAGACCAGAGGTGCAAAGTTTGGAAAAAGTCAGGAGAATAGGACTCTTGCAGGTAATGTGCCACAGCAGATTAAATAGCACTCCATAATACTTCTTTTCTCTGTGTCAGAATTTTTTCTGTCAGCCCTCTGTTGGTTGGGCTGTTGTGTCCAGAGGGTCATCCACCAGATTTTTGCCTTTCCTTAACATTTCTGTGGGTTCATTTTGGTGGGTTTTGTAACCAAGCTAAGTCACATTGTTTGTAATTTCATTGTTTGTAATTAAAAGTCTTAGTCATAATTTGTAAGATAGGAGTTAATGAACAGCTGAATGGTGTCATGTAAGGCTGTCTCTTCTGCAGACTCCCCCTTTCAGGCATTCTCAGCCTGATTTCTGCCTACCCAGTTAATATCACTGACTGCGCTAAACTTATTTCTGATTTACACCAGGGTGAGTGTATAAAAACCTTTGGGGCATTCCAGGCACATGGTCAACAAGTAATTCCTGCCTTTTTTAGAACAATGGACTAACACCTTAGGCTATGAGAGGTTTGAGGTTTGGATCCTCTACTGTTACAGTATAAAAATTCCTGTTTTATCCCTGGCCTATTCACTTGAATTGAAGGGCTTATTCTGGTGGTGGTTAACTTCCATGTGTTCACATAATCAGACACGTGTGAACTAATAAAATTCCAAGTGTGATATTACATTGCTGGAGACAACAAAATCTCAACATGACATGATGTAAAGACATGAATAATCAAATCAGAATACAAAACAAAGAAAAACTGTTAATATTATTCTACCTCACTTTCAGACTTTTGATGAAGACACTGTCTGACTGTCTTGTACCAGACAATTTAATTCAAAGGCATACATGAAACAAACCTACAGGATTGGACCCTAAAAGATTAAAATGAAAACATTTTAGAAATATTTCAGTTTTTAAAATCTTTGCAGTGTTCTTTGAACTGATTTGTTTCCAAGGGAACAACAATCTGCAAAGCTTTAAATCTCTTTAATATTAGCATATCACAGGTGAGGAACCCACATTCCCTGGCAGTGTTCATATTTTTTCCCTTTTTGTTTTGGTTTTGGTTTTGTGTTTTGTTTTTATTTTTCTTGTTTGTTTGTTTGTTTGTTTGGGGTAGGTTTTGGGTTTGTGGGTTTTTTTGTTTTGGTTTGTTTTATTGGTTGGAAAAGTCTTATATTCATTTTTCATTTTTTCCTCATCCTTCACAGTTTCATGTAATTTAATTTCCTTGCGGTATTAAAGGAACTCTTGACAAAAATAGTACATGTGACGCATTTCTAAGCATTATTGATATAGCAATAGAAAATAAGAAATGTTTGAGGGTTTTATTTTAGAACAGACGGTAGGTCAGCGGCTGTGCCATGTTGAAATACCATTTCCTCAGGTGCTATCCTGGCTGGAACAAGTTTGTTACTGAAAAACTAAACAGAATCAAAACAGGGTTTCAATTCTGTTTAGTTTTTCAGTAACGAACCTAAATTCAGTCAGAGGGGGAAAAAACAGGAGAAGAAAAGAGTCGTGGGAATTTTTATGTTGCTGGCAAAACAAATCCACATGGGAAAAAAATCTCACTAAAAATTTAAAGCCCAACTCTCCAAAGCTTTTCTGGGTGGTGTAAAAGTATCTGGGTATTGTGCTCTGCTAACCTGTAAAACACAGCCTCACCTCTGTGGGAGCTCTACGTAAATTCCTGTTGGCGGTACAGGGGATCTTTTTGTGGTAAATGAACAACCCAGGTACTGTACTTGGGAGTGTGGAGAAGTAAACTCAGCAAGCTGTATGTGTAACATACACTGCAGTATTACCAACCCACCACCTCAGTGGGAGTGGTTTGGGAATTTCGGTATAAACAGAATTTCTTGAATGAAAGACAGGCATTTTTTATGAAGTGCTGAACATCCATTATTGAACAATCAGATCCTTCATGAGACATGCTTTTTATCACAGACAAACTCACTGTTTGTAAAATCTAGATGATGTGCCTGAGCTAAAATGAAAATTAACTTTTATTGTGTGCTTTTTCACACTGTATTTTACAGTAGTATTGTTGAGTTAGATAATGATAAATGAATGAGAGTTCATTAGGGTTTTACTTGTTGGATTTCAGTAACTGTTTGTGGTCTTAAAGAAATAAAATGTTTAAATTATTAGAGTTTTAGCAGAACAAGTTCATTTTGGAGGCAACTTCATAGACTTCAGTAGCACTGATCTTATATTTTTTGAGTTCAGTTTGAGTTACCAAATGTATTATTATTTTTTGACCAAGTTAATAAGAAATGCATGTTATTTTATAGTTAGAGGGGGAAGAAGATCTTCTAATATGAATTTTAACTTCTCTGATCATTGGAAGGACTTGTCCTGGATTTGGTAGTTAATCAGACATTAGCTGGAAATGCTGCTTATTTAGATAAGTTAGTTACAGTTGTGTTAGAAGGGAAAATGTTTCTCTGTTGGCTGTTTTTTTTACTCTGAAATACTTAACAGTATCAGATAGGGAAAAATATGGATATGTCATGCCCAGCTCTTACTATTGCACTGAACTTTTGAGGACTGTTTAAGAGTATGTTCATCAAGATTGTTAGATGTATGCTTAAGATCCTAGAAGAAAAATGGCCAAGTTACATGCTAATTTTGCCAATCCTTTAGTTTAAAATTAGTGAAATAAGAAAGCTTTCATTATCAAATCAGTAATAGCTCAGGTCCCTAATAATAAGAACAGGTATTAGAAAGGGATACCAATTTGTTGCTGACTTGACAAGTTTTACTGTATCTTAGCTGTGCTGTAAAGAAAAAACACATTCTTCCTAGTAAAAAAACCCCAAATAGCAGCTAATATAAGTTAAAAATATTTTTTTTTAGGTCAAAAAAGAACATCGTATTAAAGAAGACATATTAACCATACTGAAGTTTGAGGTTTATTAAGCAATTAAAATATCATACAGTTTTTGTTGTAGTGGCATTGTCATGTTGATAGTTCATAGGTGAGCCAAAATGAGCAAAAAACATTCCTTCCTTTCCTTGCTGTATCAGGAAAAAAGCTCTTCTAAAAGTACTTCATTACTGAAACAGAAAAGATAACGAAGCAGAATAGCACAGCAATTAGCTTATTGATAATATTTAAGCAGTGTTCTTTTTGCTGATTATATTGTTTTGAAGTTTCCCACCTGTTGAACTCAATAGAAATTACTTCTTGAAATCACTGAAGTTTAGAAAAGCCGCTTTCCCGTAAATTCATTACCAGGCAGTGGGGAGGATTGTGTATGTGTGGAGGGCTGGGGAGATTCATGCATGTAATTCTGTAAAACAAAATCAATAAAGCTGATGACAGATTAAGTTGCTAAATTTTGTAAAACTAGACTACTGTTTGGGTCATCAGCACAGCACTATTGGATTTTCTATGGTTTAATGCTGAAAAACAGGATTATTGATTTTAGGATTTTCAGCGTATCCCCTCTGGGAGTTCTTAAGCAGTCTTTATAATTCTTCACACTTAAGTTGACAACTACAGTGACATAACTGTGTCCTTGCCTTAGTAATCGTTTTCTAATCATATTGGAAAAGGCTGGAAATGGTTTATAAAATGATTATTCCAGACAAGCGGGGGAACAGGAGGGTTGTCAGGATGTCGCTTCTTTGTCTGGTGGTCATTGCTACCTGACTGCCATCTTCCCTTGGAATTAACTTACAGTCACAGATTAAGACCTTTGACTGTCATAAATCTGCTTCCCAATATGTTTGACTGGCAGGGGAGTTCACAAGCCGTCCCAATATAAATAGGATTTTAGCACATCAGGTGCTGCTCTGAAGTAAAACGGGCTGTTTTGCAGTTGACTTTGTTGGTGTATATTCATTGCTCCTCTCCCGATCCATGTGTATGCATGCCTGCGTGTGTATGCATGTGTGTGTGTACGTAAAGTAGAAGCTGAGATAGGCTATCAAAATGAACTACTGTATGCAAGAAATATATGAAGTGCACCCAGCTGCTGGTAGCAATTGCTACATGCAGTCCACTGATTATTGCACATATATCGAAGATAATCAGGGTTACAGCAGTTGTGATGCTCAGGTCCTGCACAGTAACAACATATATATGGAACAGGCCTGGGCGGTGAATCAGCCTTATACCTGTAGTTACCCTGGAAACGTGTTTAAAAGCGAGTACTCTGACATGGACATGGCCCTGAATCAGTACAACCAACCTGAATTTTTCACAGAAGAAAAACCTACTTTTTCTCAAGTGCAGTCGCCATCGTACTCTCAGAAGAAAGGTAGGGGCATTTTATTTAAATAACAGAAAAAAAAAAATCTCTGTTTTTGTTTTTGTTTTGCTTTAAACTTACAGTTGCATCAGTTGGCTCAGATCTTTGAATGTGAAGGCTGCCTGTTCAAAATTGAAAGCAGCAGTAACATAGGTTGCTAGGTGATTGTAAGGTTTTCGGTGAGCGATGAGGATTTCCAAGCACTTTTTCTTAATCTATAAGAGACATTTGCAAGTATATTGCATTTTTTTTCTGCTTTCCTGGGCTATTAAGTTCCTTTGCTATTCACCAGTGAGCTCGATAAGAAAGTTTCTCTCCTGAAATGTCGTCATTATATATTCTGCATCTTAAAGCTGTGTTTCTGGGTACATACAAACTGTGTAAGTCCGTGTTTTCAGTAAATGTGAACTCTGTTTGCTCAGCAACTCAGGCAAAAGAATTTGAAAATAGGACTGTAAATATGTATGGGTAAATGATTGTGTTTGAGTTACTGTCTTCTAAGTGAAAACCACGAGTTTTTGATTATGCAGAGCAAAAAAGACTGAAAATTCAAGAATATATCTATGCAAGAAAGATGACTTTGCATCTAAAAGGTTGATCTAATCAATATGTTTGTGAGACAAGTGCAGTGTCTGCTCCCGAGGGGTTAAATCATTGCTGGTTTTTAGAATTTATTCTTTTGCTTTCAAGTAAGCAAAGGAGATTTTAAAGGAGCCCAAAACACTAAGAAACACTTGGAAATGTTTTCAGTGTTGTTTGTTTTGAACTCGGTAACTAGACTAATGCATACAAAGTATACATTCTCTGTGTTTCTTTAAAATCACATTATTAAAGAAGAAAAAGAAACTGTATGTTATACCAAAAGAATGTCCTTTTCTGATCAGACCAAATTTTCTGTGTGCAGTTTTCCAAAATCCAGATGAATCTGATGTAACTAGTGAGATAAAGAAAACACCGTTTACTTCTTTTGAAGTATCTTTGTAGTGAAAAGTAGACTGTTTATTTTTATTAGCTACATGGAAAACTGAAATATTTTCCTTTGGGCAGAAAATATTCATTGAACCTTGATGCAACAAATCTCTGTGATTGATAGAAAAAAATTAATTTTATACATTGAACAGCATCCTATTTCATAATAAAGAAAATTATTTTTTAGATCCTTCTTAGAAGGAAGTAACAACATGATCAAATTGTTGGCTAAATGTAGTTGTGGATAATGTATGTTTTTGTGTTGTCCGATATTTTTAAAGCATTTTAAGGCTGTTTATCTGTTTTTGAGCTTTAATTAATGAATTCATAGCCTTTGTAGACTTTTCCTGTGTTTTATTTTTGCTTAAAGAAAAAGTTTATCTCAGGATTAACATAGAAAAAATAAAGACTTGCTGTTGCAAAGTCACTGAAGGAATACATTTTTCGTAATGTTAAAGGTTATAAATAATACTTGGTACACCTAGGTCAGAGCTTTAAGTTATTTCAGTATTCAGACACTCGACATCTGCCCTGTGTAAAGTTTTTGAACTTGTTTGTTTGAAAGAATACAGACTTGCTTTTAAAAACGGTTTCTATGCCCTTATTTTCTACCACCTCAGTTTCACTAAGAAATGGTGGTGAATTTCCGTGGAGGCTGGCTCTCAAGCAGGCTTTTAATTGATCATTCACAGAGACTGAGCAACGTGTTTTGGGATTCTTTAGAGCCTTATTACTGTGATAATCAATAAAAAGTGGCCTCCCTTCTGTCAAACCTTTGCAAATGTTGAGTTTGTTAAGCAGAAGAGATCTAAACTGCGTGGAACATGTGCATCTTCTCTTTTTTTTTAAATTTCCATCTTTTAAGCAAGCTATCGTAAAACTAACGAATCTTTTAATCCTGTCCTAAGAACAGAAGGCTTTTCACAGGGCATGTGTGTCTGTATTGATCCAGAATTGATTGGGAGAGTGAGTGAGTTTGTTAGAGAAGCCTTGGTAATAGCCCATTAAAGCAAAATTAAGTCCCTAAACAGGTGTTCATGAGGAGTCTTGATTGTTGCAGTTGGTATTTTTGTTAGTCCCCTCAAATTTGTCATAATCTCAATAATGTGCTGTTCAAATCAGATTGTACTTTACAGTAGCACATGGACTTATTTCCTATCAGAACTTTTGCTAGTTACTAAATGGTTAAAGTCTTGTTTTCCCTCTGGGCAGAAAGAAATGCAACATTTTGTATGTTGAGAAGCTTATAATTCAGGAAAGGGCATTTAATTACTTCTCTATTTTTATGTCACTTCGAAAGAATTAAGAAAATAACTTGCAAAACAACCACAAAAGACCCTAGCAATGTGTCAATAAGGGAAAAAAAAACCCTGAACATTTATAAAGCATAGCCAGTTATTCTAAATATCTGAAAGCTGCTTCAGTTATTGCAGTACATTAAAAACTATTATTTCCTGACTATCTGTCAGAAATTCTGATGCAAGAATTAACTTTTAAAGAAAACTATTTTAGTCCAGAATATCAAGAGGTGGAAATGTGGGTTTTGCTTTGCATCTACTTGTTGCTCCATTACCTTTTGTGCTCTGGTGTAAAAGGTGCTCACGCTGTTAAAAGGTTGCAGCACAACATTTGTGCAAGAGCTTATTGTTTTATTAAGGAAGCCTTTTCAGACTGATCCTGCCCTAGGAAACAGGCAGCCAGATACACTTTGTTTTCTGCATAATGCTGTGAAATATGATAAGCAGAACAGGGCTCATTGTCGTGAGAACGAGGTGCTATTCTCAGTTTTGTCCCCTACAGCTTAAACTGGAATATTTTTCCCTTCATACGGTGCTGCCAGCCGTGGTGAGCTTGCAGCAGTGCCTGCTGGATGGGTGATGCTCAGGGGGAGCCTGTGCTGCCCTGTCCCTGTGCAGAGGCTGAGCAGGCAGACAAAAATGTCCCTGGGTCTCCTCATACCACATACGCTGTGAGGAGGAGTACCCAGTGACAGGGAGGAGATAATGCAGTTAGGAAGGTACAAAAGAAATATGTGCAGGAGTCCAGAAACTTTAGTCTCCCCACTCTTTGTGTCTGCACGGTGTCTTGGACATTTGGACAACATGGGAGAAATGTCTGCAAAGTTAAAACTGGGATGAAAGTTGGCTTTCACTTTCCTTTGCATGGTAATTTCTTGGACAGTGTTAATGAAAGATGTCTGCAGGTGTCTGTGAGGTTAGACTTTAATTTCAGATTCTGTGGGGCAGGGATCAGTAAGCAGAGACTGCCTCCCAAAACAAGGGTTTGCAGAGGGAAATTCTTGAGTTTAGGCTGTAGCAGAGCCAGCTTCTCATCCCTGCAGCTCATCTTGCTTCCCAGATACCAGTGAGAAACCAGGGAGGTTAATGCCATGTTTTGAAGGGCTCTTGGTATAGTGGGAGAACAGGGCTTTGAACGTTGTTATTATTGTTATTGTTATAATTGTATTTGCCATAATTATTTCTCTTTATATTTTCTGAGGCAATTAACATGCAGCTGAGAATATGCAGTGTGTGAGTGCTAGAGTATGCAACTGAATTAGCCCAAACTGAGTTCCCAACAGTGTGAGAACATTAGGGCACTTTCTAAATAGCTGAGAAAAAGTAACATGAAGCTTATACCAAAACATCATCTCATCAATGCAGGGAGTGTGTGGATATAATGAATTTACAGAAACACTGAGAATTTGTCATCCTGGCCTTTGCAGCAGAGCAGCTGCCAGTATGTTAACAATTATTCAAGGCTTCAAAATATTAATTTTACTCTTGACCACCCATCTAAGAAAATAGCACTAAGAAAAATTGCATAATCCATTGCATAAATCATTATGCATTTGGAATTATGTTTCTTTCATAACAAAAGTCAATGGAAATAATGTGTTTTCATCTCCTTTACTGTAACCTTTCCACAACCAGATGAAGGATGAGAAAGTGAAGTAAGTTATACTTCGCTTTGTTCAGTGAGGCTTAGATTTCTAAACAAATAACTTTCTTGCAGTACTAAGATATTGTCTTTAAAAACATTTAAATAATTTTAGGGGTGGGGAAATTGCATGGTCTGACCCTTAAAGTGATGTAGTTTGTACCTGTAGTTGGTAATGGCTGCAGGTACAGTACTGATTGCAGAAGTTTTAAGTGAAAACACAGTTCGGGCTAAAATGTTTTCAGCACATTCTCTGCAAAAGCACTTTTGTTGATAAGGTATCTGACTCAGCCTAAGGAGCAGAGCTAATGCATTGAAAAGTCATTGAGAGAAAAGGGACTATAAAATGTTTCAGATTTGATCTTTGCAGGATCTTTTGCCAAATTTTAGTAATTTCATAAATCAAAGAATGTCAACAAAGATCAAAATTGAAGACATGCGAGCCAATTAGCTAACAAGAAAAGTGTGAATCTGCTCAGCAACGTTCTTGGTGCTTCCAAGCTTGAAGGAGAAATAAGCCATTTTTCTCAGTGGGAGTAATTTAAAGAAAGTGGGAAAGAAGGATCAGTGTATCTGCCCAGCCTTTCAGATCAATGTTGATAATAGCACAAATAAGAACCGAGTACGCGTTTTTTCTTTTTCTCTGTCAGCTCTATGCTTTCACCAACACTCCATTTGAGCTTTTTCTGCACAAGTGTGTCAAGGATGATGTATGGCTGGTCCTGGTATTTTTTTATAATTTGTGAAGAGTTCAAGGTGACTATGAAAGCAGTAGAACAGCAGTACAAATTTACATTTCAGTTTTAATACAGTCGAGGATTCTCAAGGTAGTAATTAATTTCATCTTTTTCATTTTCATACTGCAGTGTCTAGTAAGTGAATACCAGCTTACTGGTAAGTCCTAACTCCTCATTTTACTCAGTGGTCTCTAGTCATGTAAACCGTACCAGATGGAGGAAAGAAAGATTTCAGGGAATACGATAATATGGGAATATGATAATACGTGACTCTGCCAGTGTACAGTGAAAATTAAATTACTAAATAATGGTCTTGAAATGTACCTGTCCTTCTGCAATAGCAAAAACATGGCATTTTCTGCCTTCAAGCTCTAAATCTATGGTGGATTAGGAACAAGCTAATAATGAACGTCTGGAAGACAGTCATAATTTGTTTACATCAGTGTTACTCATATCCCTGTTTGGTAGTCAAATACCATTTGGTTCTGCAGTTTTTTTAAGGTGTGGATTAATTCCCTAGGCAAATATCATATTATCTGTACAGACCTGGAGGTATAAAGTATGTGCAACAATACTTTAACAAAACTGAAATAGTTCTTTACTTTTCTCAAAACATGCTTTTTTGTTGGTGGTGGTGTTGGTGTTAATGTGTACCAGGTACAGAGGAAAAAGAAACACTATAGTTTTTCAGAGTTTGTTACAATTGAAATAGAGGCATAGCCACTGAATGTCTCATTTGTGCCTCTCCAGCCCGTTACACTGTGCAGGGTCATATATGCTTTAAGGCATCATTCCTGCAAATGGTAATTCAAGAGTGCATACATACAGTATTAATGGAGGAATACCTCAGATGACCGCATAGGTTAGCAGATCTCCTTCTGTCCTTATGCCTGCTTGAGGCAGACACATTGTGCATCTTCCTGTTGAAGGGAATTGTTTCCTGCTGTGCCTCTACAAAACTACAGTTGTGATTTAAATCACTCTCAGGATTGGCTATAATGGATTATATGGCACACTCTTCTAGAGAGCGGCAACTGGTCCTGCTGTGTGCTTAGCCTTGCCAAGACAGTAAGATTAGGCAGACTGGCAGGTGGGAGTCTGGGGACCATAGGTGTTACTTTAGGCTACAGGGGAAACACTAGACATGGCAGATCAAGGTCATTCACTGTTATTCTCTGCTCAAAACAAAGATCCAAGGTGGGTAATTGAGATAAACAATGTCAGGTCATACTTGATAGATAATTAACTTGGAGGATCATACGGGGTGCAAAAAATGACAGTCCATGAGGATGCTGGATACAGCAGACAGAGACTTGAAACAACAAGGAACAATATTGGTTGGTTTTGTACAATTCAGTGAGATTGGTGTTGTTCTTGAACAGTTCCTCTTAGCTATTTACTTAAAAGGTTTTGACCCAGAAATAAAAGATAAATTATGACCACCTGAAATAGGAACCTACCTGATGTTCCCATGAGATTTATCAGACATTCTTCTTTAGTAAGAGAGCACCAGGGTTACTCTGTCCAGACAGCATCTGCTTCTCCACACAGGCATTTTTATCTTTGCTTCAGTGTTACTGCACACACATGAAGCAAAAGTACTTTGATATTAGAGATATGAGAGACAACTTACTAGTAGTGGTGCAAAGAATGAGACAAGTCTGTTGCTCTTCCTCAAAACATCTAACAGACAACTCTGCTGCCATCCATGGCTTCCCCAAGAATCTCCACTGCACTATTTTATCTCTTCCATACTGGTGCCATGTTTAGAAAAACTGTTGAATTTCTTCCTGCTAATGCTGTTTCTAACTCTGAGAAGCAGAAAAAATGTACTGTCTGTTTATCTGCATGTCTTTCCAGTGAAATAGTATGGAATTTATACAGAGGTCATACAGAATATTTGCAACCATTAGAAATTACTTAGAATGTAAATTAGGGTTTGTAAGAACTGAATGTAAATCTGCTTACTCTTTTTGCAGTCTGTCTGAATTATATCTGTTAAAAATACTACTGAAGGTCCAATCTTCCCAGTCTAGCTGTTTCTGACCCCATTAGCTGTTGGAAGAAGTGTTAACAATGTAGAAAACTGTAATAGAAAGAAAAGATATGTGTATTGCATGCTTTTGTGTGCCAGTTGCCAGTGATTTCTTGGAATAAGATTTTTCTATTCATGTTTCCTGTTGAATCACTAGAAGAGTTTCAGGTATGTGCTTCCCTTGTGACATGGACTCAATCTACGGAAGTATTGAACATAATATTTAGGTAGCTTAAGCCGGTGGCACTTAATGCTTCTGATGCAAGAAAATTGGCAATGTGGTTGCATGTAGGGACACCATTTTTAATTTCTGACTAGGTCTACCCCTAGAAGGTTGTGTTCTGCCAAATTGGAAACTGTTTTTTATATTGAATAAAGCCACAAAACTCCAGGAAGGAGATGGACAGCAGTGGTCACATGCATGACCCACTGTATATATTTAAGGAAGCAGTTTAGACAAGTGGTCTCCTGCTCCTCCAGTAGAACAAGTTGCCATTACATGAGCAGCACTAACCAGCTTGTATAATTAATGAAATATCAAGGCATTTAATTCAGAAGCAATTCATGAGGAAGTGAACCAGGGATACTTTGAGGATGTAGTTTATGCTATGCAAAGATTATTTTGTGAGTAGCAGTAACCAGCAATAACAAGAAGCCATTGATCTTGATGATAAATTTAGGGGGAAATTCTGCATCCGTTTGCTGCATCTTCTGCCCACTTTGTCAGCTCTATGTTGTGTATGTGTTGCATGTGCAGAGGCAGGTGTGAGCAGAGTGGGGGCAGGATGGAGATAATAACCTCTGCTAATCCCCCACTGGCATACTGTCTATTAGGAGTCAGTGATGTAATTAGAGTTGAAACCCTGCTGTCTCTCATCTCTCAATGTCACATGGCCACCAGTCTATCCAAGCATAACTGTTGTTCATCATGGAGAAATGTAGCCTGAATATAAATCTGGTCTTTTGCTGTCTTTAGACTGGCTTGATACAACGTTAAGATCTCAGCTCATTCCCTGACTCCTCTTTCAGATGTCAGCAGGAATATTGGCAGACCTGAGATGCCTGTATCCAGGAATGGCTTCCGAGTACTTCTGCTTCCTTGTTTTAGAGAAGAGGGACATGTGTTCCTCTATAATTTGAAGTTCTCATAATTATACTCAAACTAGGCCATACAAATGCTATTTGCCTTCTTTACTTTCTCCTGATTTACTCACCAGCCTCCATAAAGTTTAAGCATTTTAAGCTCAATTAACTTCAAGTGTTTTGTCTAATTTGGGCTTTCCTTTCTGGAGAACCCCTGGAAGCATAGCTTTAGGAAGGCACTTGAATTTAAACTGTCTGTTACTGAGCTGACCCTCTGGCATGTTAGTTGCAGGAAGATGATGGCCATCCCTCTTGCAGCATCCTGCAACAGCCTTCTGCTGCCCTGAGTCGTCCTGCTGGTTGCCCTCCAAGTGACTGGTGTCCCAAGTCCCCAGGCTGCTGTGAGGGCTGCATAAAGACAGCAAGCTTCATGACTGATCTTACATGTGGTGCTACAGACGGATTCAGCAAGCCAGTGATAAGGGATAGTGTTACAGGCAGCTGCATTCAAAGGGCACTCCTTCATTGCACTCAAAATTCCACTCAGCTGGCAATTGATATAAAACTGGCAAGAGCGGCTGGAACACCAGATGGGTGTGCTGCAACCTAGACAGGCTAGAAGAATGGGATGAGAGGAATATCTTGAAGTTCATCAAAGGGAAAGGCCAAATTCTGTATGAGGAGAGGAATAATAAATGCAGCAGTGCAGGCCCAACTGACAGGAAACTGCTTTGCATTGAAGTAGTTGGGAGTTCCTGGTGGGCAGCAAGTTGCATATAGGCAAGCAGTGTGTCCTTGAAGCAAGGGAGGTAAATGGCATCTGGTCTGCTTTAGGAAAATCAGCAGCAACAGTTTCAGAGATGTCATCCTTCCGTTCTGTTCAGCTCTAGTGAAACACATTTGCAGTGTTGGGCCCAGTTCTGGACTCCCTAATAGAAGAAAGACACAGACACCCTGGAGCAAGCCCAGCAAAGGGCCACAGAGATGATGAACTGGAGCACCTCTTCTCTGAGGAGTAACTGAGAAAGCTGGGACTGTTCAGCTTGGAGAAGAGAAGGCTCAAGGGGTTGTATCAGTGAATACCTGATTCCCCATAGTGTAGAACAAGGGCAGATCCCCCATAGTGTAGAAGACAGGGCCAGACTCCTCTCAGTTCTCGGTGGCAGAACAAGAGGCAATGAGCACAAATAGAAGTACAGGGAATTCCTTCTAAGAATAATAAAATAGTATTTTCTTTTCACTGTGAAGATGACAGAGCAGAGCACTTGCACAGATTTCCCAGAAAGGCTGTGGAGTCTCCATCCCTGGAGATACTCAAAAACTGTCTAGGCATGGGCCTGGACAGCTGGCTCTAGGTGGCTCTGTGTTGAGCAGGGATGTTGGAGCAGTTGACCTCCAGAAGTGACTTCCAACCTCAGCCATTGTGGAATTCTGTGTAATGTTTACTACACTTCACTAATCTTACACAGTTATACATATAGGTGATTTTCCTCTCTCCCCTCAAATGGAATCTGAGATCTCTATGTGTTACATCTTCACTGTGAGATTTTTCAGAAGGTAAAGCTACAAACCATAACTCCATTAGTTATGAGTCATGGAAACATTGATTTTGAAAGGTTTGTATTTTTACACTGTTTAAAAGTTGTCTGTGGTTACAATTACTTTTTGCTTGCCATCAGAATTGTTTTGGTTTTTTGCTCAAATTGAAAATATGTTTGTGTTTTCAAAATAAATGTCATTGTGGGAAAAGACCAAGCATTGCCATTTTTTTTTTCACAGCAGGAATATTTTCATCGGCTGGATCTGGTAAACGACTTCAGATGAGAAAATTTCATTCTAACGCATACATGTGCACACACATATTTGAATGTCCACATATTTTGCTTTAAATTCAGGCTATGTTAAGTATTCCTGTGGAACATGTCCAGATCAGGCATGATCAATACATCTTGGGCTATATGTTGCTAGTACTCTCTGCTTTGAAACAAACCATCTGTCAGTAAATATTTCTTACTACCAAGTCCTCCAGTCACACTGAAACTTGGGGTCTTGTCTGCAGTGTACAAGTATATTGAGGTTTTTTCTGATACATAGAACAGAAATATATTGTATGCCTTCATTGCTATTTTACTATTTCACATCAAATCTTTTGAAGTAATGAATATTTTCTGACATAGTATTTCACTCAGGAGAGAGAAATCATGTTCCAGCTTTTCCCTCTTGACTAGCAGACACTGAATCAGTCTGAAGAATATATAAGAAAATAAGAAAATCTTATAGATTGTGTTTAATTAAATCTGTAACATAGTATAAACTTTTATTCAGGAAATTCAGTGAGTTCAGAAGTACAGCACTGGTAGACAAGATCTGCGATGGATTTTAATACAATCTTTTTGTATTAAATGTATCATACAATTTTGCATGGAGTTTACATGCCACATCCTCTGTTTCTTTGCAGGGTATATACCCAGCTACTTAGACAAGGATGAGCTATGTGTAGTATGCGGGGACAAAGCCACCGGATATCATTATCGCTGCATCACTTGCGAAGGTTGCAAGGTAAATGGCATGATGGGAAAGTGGGAATCACAAATAGCTCTCCAGCTCCTCCATTATACAGACTTCCTGAACTGTGCTGTCAAATCAAATAAAGACAGATTAGAAGCTAATAAGAACATCCAGTACTGATGATAAGCCGTATCTGGTCATGCTGCTGCTCTTCATATGCATGAGGAATGTAGTTGGTCTTTGCTGTGTTTGCTTCTGAAAAGAAAACAAAAAATTTAGATTGTTTTTGTTGCTGTTTAACAGTTAGCTTTTGAATTTCCATTTTTTAATGTTCCTTTAGCCATGTTCTCAGCCAGAGTACATCAGCATGTTCCCAGCTACTCCACTGATGCTGTTTATGCAATAGCTGTGGTTCTGCTTATGGCCATGAAGAGTCTGTAGTGGTTAGCAGTGTTCCAGTGCCTCTCACCATCCCTGTGAAGAAGCAAAAATCAAAATCCTTTCCACATGCTCATAATACAGTAACATCCATCAATTTGGGAAGCATTGGCACCCAATTAAAATAGTTTCAAAAAGATTTTGACTGCTTTAACTTAAGCATAAAGTAGCCCTAAAATGCGTCTCCAAGACTACATACAAAATTAAATTTTAAAAGAGATTGCTTTGGGCAAGTAAATAAAAAATTGAGTAACAGAATCAGGCACATCTTATGTGATTTCACTGCCATGAATTTGCCTGAATAGCTTGAGAGTCTGTAAGAATGCTATTCTTTCCTGCGGAGGAAAAAAAAAAAAAAAAAAGTTCTTCTAAACAAATGGGACCACACATGTCTTGGACTAGTGTCATGAGACTAAGCCACAAAAGTCTCATTCTGTTCATCCACAAAGTCTGGAACATTTGGATCTGAGATTTTGGGTTTGGATTAGCTTTAGAGCTCCTCATCACAGTAACTCTTGGGTTGAAGTAGTTCCTTTGGTTGTACATCATTGCCCTAAGTTACATTTATGAAATGCACAGAGACCTAAATATCTTATATATAGCAGATTCATGGTAATATTCATAATGGTTTTATACATATACTTACATACAATGTATGGGAAAAGTACTTATATCTTTAAAAAGAGCTGTGGAGCTGCACAAGGGATTCTTACATATTTGCGTCCTGAATACCAGATGATAACAATACATAACATGTATGGATGCAACTTAATTCAGGTATAATGGGAAGTAAGCAGCACTGTGACATTATGAAGTATACTTAACTACCAGCTGAACAGCTGTATCTCTTGCTAGCTTTCCTGCTAAGGTTTTTGTTATTTTGACTCTTAAGGTACATAAAAAGGTAGTTCTTTTTATGCCTACCAGCTATTTTAGAGACATAGCATACAAATCTGCTTTTATCTTCACATACAATTCTTCTGTCTGATGTACAATTTAAAATAATGCTTATGTGCACAAGGAAATGAGATAACAATTTGAAAAAAGTAAATTAATTTCTTGGAGGAGCTGCATACACATTTCAAGTTGTATGATATATCAACAAAGTTATATGTTTTCTCAACACACAATATATATAATCAATTTTCAATTAATTTGATGTTTACTAGTTGCTTCCACTCAAAGTCACTTTAATTTTGTGTCAAGCATAATCAGGGCTGACAGCCAAAGATTTGCTTTGGCAAGTGCTTTCATGAACAAAGCATCCTCACACCTGGTTTCTGAAGAGTAAATTGTGAGGAATTTAAACACAAATAAATGAACAGTGAGTTCTGACATCACTGAAATGTTTTTCCAGACTTTACCCATTGCATCTACTGCTATATAGGTGTGTAGTAGAGGAGTTTAGGAAGAGTTACTGCCTACAATACAATGTGCTTTCTTTTATTGATGAGAATAACACTTTTATGGTGAATATTTGGAGAGATATAGAGAGCAACTTACTTAACATGTATCTAGAGATGAACAAATAAGGTTTTTACAAAATTTTTCTGAGAAACATAAAAGAAAAGAGAAGGGGAAATGGGCTGTTCCAACAGAGGTGATGGAGACTCTTGCTAGAATAAAGCTACAGCTACACTAAATCCCATGCAATGTTTGGAAAACAGGAGCTCACTTGCTGAGATTCATTAGAGATTTTTCCATCTCTTGCCGTAACTGTTGATAACCCTGTGAGCTTGGTTGTCCACAGCCATCTTAAGTCTTCAGGAAGGGGAGGACCAGATCCTCTCTCTAGGAATTCATCACAGGGTTGAGAACAGAACCAAAACCAGGTGTTCAGCAGATGAGAGTTTGAGACTTATTCCAAACCCCACATAAGGATATCTTGCCTGTGACTTCCTGGATTTTATCTCAACACAACCGGTCCTAGTCTTGCAAAGGCTCACACACAAGCTTTATGCCACTCAGTTTAATTAACATTTCAGGTCTTAACATAATTAAGGAAGAAAGAGTTGTGATCGTAGCTCAAGCTGTACCTCATAAGATAAAACTCTAATGAGGACAAGATTCTTCATTGTCTTCACAGGAGTTAGGAGTACAAGCTGAAATACAGACTTATCTGTACATGTTAACTCAACATTCTGTGTTAAAAGAAATTGTGCACTGCTGTAAGATTTTACTGGGTGTTATTTAACATGATTTAAAAACAGACCTTTTGCCTGCTGAAGTGAAGAGACTATTCATTAGACAAAATCCCAGCTGAAGAGACTATTCATAAGGTAAAATCTCACTTGAATTTTGCCATTGTTTTGACTGAAACCAAAGCCATTCTGAGCAGCCTCAATCAAACAGGGCCAGTGTGTTCTCTGTGTCAAGGTAATCCTGAGCTGCACTGCTGAATGCAGGCAGTCTCAAATAATGGTGAAACTGGAAATTAAAAGTGAAGTCTAAATTTCCGGCTTTTCAACCTGTCTTGTTCAAATCCTGCAGTCTTGAGGAGTTTATCCAGCCCTTGCAAAAGTCAGTGAGAAAAGTCATATTGAAATTAATACCAGGATTTTATTCATAATGTTCAGAGATAAATTTTATTTGATTTCGTTACCTACAGCAAGATTTTATGGGGTGTTTAAATGAGTAAATTCAATGAGATTGCATTAGTTCATACGGTCTTAGGATCTGTTTAAATTTGCAATATAGGTCTGTGTTATGATAAGATAGATTAGATAGATAGATAGATAGATAGATAGATAGATAGATAGATAGATGAATCTTTGGTGATGATGGGGCTTTTGAAATTCTGTGGTAAATACAAATTAAATCTGCTTCTCAGAAATACAAATAATTTATAAATTTGAGATCTTTTGAGTTTAGAACAAAAGTCAAAAATTGTATATACTCTATTTGCAAAATCTTTGTCTTGCCCAGATCTGGTTGGTTGGTTGGTTATTTGGCTTTTATGGAAAGAAAGGAGTGGAACTGTTTGTACTCAATCCTTTAATACCATAAACACATCACCGTTCTTACTGTTTGCAGAAGCTGCTTTTTAATTAAAACTCTATGTATGCCTTTTACTATTCTTCAAAATTATTACAGAGTTTGAAAAGGGGCTCAAAATAAAATACTTCATATTCAAAGAAAATTTACCACAGTAAAACATAAGACTACAAGAAGACATGTACACAGTATTTGTGTCTCAAGACAGCATAACTTGCACCTTTACTTATCTAAGATGTCTATACATTTTTAATTGTTAAGGAAAATCAAGAGAAATGCCATACACTGTAAAACTGGTTTGAGAGTTTGAGAATTTCAGGGAATGAACTGTGTTATCTTGCATGCTGTAGGTACATGCCTAACAAACAAGCGGGTCCCAATTTTTAAAAATTGCTCAGTGCTAATATTTTCCAATGTGTTTATTTCTTGCACCTAGGGTTTTTTTAGAAGAACCATTCAGAAGAACCTCCATCCAACCTATTCCTGTAAATATGAAGGAAAATGTGTGATAGACAAAGTAACAAGAAATCAGTGCCAGGAATGTCGCTTCAAAAAATGTATCTTTGTTGGCATGGCAACAGATTGTAAGTGTATTTTCCTGGTTTTCTTTACTTTATTTTTTTTTCAGTGTCTGTGTTTGCTTAAAGTATGTTGATTGATGAAGCTTGATAAAGTAAAGTAGAACTGCCAGCCCTTTTCTGGTTTTAATAACTTGTACCAGGGAATTGCTCTCATTGCATTAAGCCACTTTCACAGGGCTGTAATTTTTTGTTTATCCTTCATCATAGGATGGTAAGGCTGCACTTTCTCCTGGCCTTACCAAGCTGAGTAACAGTAGGAAAGTTCACTCTTTAGAGGAGAGGAGGGAGAAATGCATCTGGATGGACACTTTGGTTGAGATGAAAACATCTTGTTTAGAAAATTCTGGAGGATGTGAAATTGAATGTCATTGTCTGAGTCATCCTGCAGTTGTTTGTTTTATTTTTAGCCCTGGAGAAGTTATCTGCTGCAAAGATTTGGAGTCTCATTCTAAAGAACCAGAAAATATGGCTGTAAGATTAACCCTTAGGGGTCTTCTTTTCCTGCCATTGCACAGGGATTTACACCAATAATTTCAATTACTACAAATGGGAAGAAGTCACATAAAACCCCCAGAAGTTATATAAATCCCCTTTGTGGTTGTTTCCAGTATAGTCCGTTGCAGAAGAACTGACAGGAAAACAGGCCCAGTAAACAACAGAAAAATAGTCTAACTTAGTATTTTCATTGTTAATGTAATGTATAACAGTGCCCTCTGTCTAGAGGGAAATAGAATAAAGGAGACAATTTCATTGTGGCCAGGTAGACCTTCAGGAGAGGGGCTGGATATCAGTGAAGGGCTGAGCAGAGCAGCCCTGGGGACTGTGTATCTGGAGTCACTGGAAGTAATAGGACCCTACAGGAACACCACTTGTGGGGATTAGGGAAAGAGCCAAAGGCATGTTGATCTGATTGTGTAGTGCTTCAGGCAGATGAGCCTTCTGAGTGCTCCCACTTTCTTCAATCCATGTTACCTTCTGCTGTCATCCGAGAACATGTTCTGCACTCCAGAGCAGTGAGTGTGAGAATGCTGATACAACTTTAAAAAAAAGGGAAGTGCATCTTTCCCAGTATGGATTACTCCAAGTCCATTATAGGAGCACTTGGACACCTCACAAAGTTTTTGCATATTATTTTTATTGGTGGAATAACCCGTTGAGGGCAATGGCAGTATACAAAGCTTTACCAGGAGGGTAAGTCATTCTTTGCTATCCAGGCTTCTGAGAAAATGAAGTTTGAAGGGGGAAGTAAGAGAACTGTCTCAACTGTGAGACTTGCTCAGAGCACTTCCTTACTGATTAGTTGAGATGTTTGTAAGCAACTGGTACCTCAGACACAAAAAAGACCAAAGCTCTGACAGTCCTAAGAGCTTCCTGCCATTTTTGTATGGTTTTTTTCCTGCTAGTGGTGTTGGATGACAGCAAGAGGTTGGCAAAGAGGAAGCTGATAGAAGAAAATCGAGAGAAGAGACGTCGGGAAGAGCTGCAGAAAACCATTGGGCACAAACCGGAGCCAACAGATGAGGAATGGGAGCTCATCAAAATTGTTACTGAAGCACATGTGGCCACCAATGCACAAGGAAGCCACTGGAAGCAGAAAAGGAAATTCCTGGTAAGGGCTTGTAGCCTTCTCAGAGCCAGGTTCTGTTCTTTCCTCTGCAGTGCCTTCCCAGCATTGCAACCTCAAAGAGATTTTCTTGCCAGTGTACTGATGTTTATGGAAAAGGGATGCTTTTGCGTAGTTATGACTTCATTTTTTTGTGTTTGAACCTCAGTGTTTGATCAGACCATGTATTTCAAAAGATAAACAGTGTGTTGCTATGTTAAGGCTTACTCAGCTGGATACTTTTATTATATGCTATGATAAGAAAAAGTAGAAGAATTGTTTCACTCCTGATTGAGAACAGAAGCAGTCTATAATGCATACTGTATTTTTTAAATATATTCGATCTAGGGATAGTTGTCTTAATTAGGGATTGTCATAAAACATATTGAAAATGTTAAAACAATGTAAAGTTCTAAATGAAAGATGGTATTTTTTGTTAATAACTTGGGTTTAGCCTCTTTTGGTTAATGGTGGATACATTAATGAAAATAAATTAGACAAAGAAAATTAATTTCAGTGAGAACAGGATGATACATACACTGTACCATTGGGATTGCATCCCACCAGAAAACTTAGATTTTCATCCTATAACTAAGAGTCAGAAAATAAATGGTGATTTGTGATGCTCAACCTTAAAAAAGAATTCATTTGGTTTTTCTAAATCGATTTTTAAGGGGAATTAAGTGCAGAATGCAGAATGCTTGTACGGCACAAAAGAGAGATTAGAGACTGCATTTCAGACTGCATTTCAGGGGTCTTTAACAGTCAGTGTATACCAAACCACATAGAGCACACTCATCTTTTGTCTAGCCTAGGCTCCTACTACGTAATTCACTGTGGCAATTTCAACTCACCTTTTGATTGCTAAGATAAATTACGTATTCAAAGCAGCTGATCTCTTTTATAATGTTTTTATAATGGGGTTTTTTAAATCCAGTTACACCGTCTAAATTTCTATATGAATAGTTCGTGTTCATAGTACTCTACAGTCAGGAAACCACAGCCGGTCATCACTGGCAAGAAGCAAGAGAGCACTTTCCAGGGGTGTTGCAGAGCAAGGTGTGAGCAGATCAAGAAGCATCTGCAGTAGTACTTTTCGTTGCTTAGATAAGAGTGCTGTTCTTTGAGTATCAGCTGGTTTGGGGTAAAACCTAGAGAGCTCAAGATTGGGGCTGGGAATGAGCTGTTGAAGAGCAGGAGAAGCTGACAGTCTGCTCCAGGAGCTATGGATTTGTCCTTATGTGGCTGAGGCTGATTCTTTGACAACAGGGACTTCATTGGAGTCTGCGCCTCTTCTCCTGTTGAGTTAGGTGGAAAGGGCTCCCCTCTGGTGTGTTAACTTTAGCTGGCTCTCCTGACTTGCTTTGCCTTTCCCAAGAAAATGCTGTGCTCTTCCTTTTTCTCCGTAACAATGGTTTGCGTGGATTTAAACATTTGGTCTTCTTGCTTGGAATTGATGAAAGTTGTTTATCATGAGCACACAGACAGTGTGGTTTAGTTACCCAAGATTCAGGCAGGGAGAGAACCTAGAAATGAGTTTATTTGAGTTTTTTAGTGAAAACCATCAGATAATTGAGCTCACTCTTCTTCAGTGTTCCTTTACAATTGGTGCTTACTTTATTAACACATTGCTGAATTTTTTCCTGTAAGAAAAAACAAGATTTGGATTTAGATTGGTTACAGAGTTGTGGAAGGATCTTTTATGATGTGTTTCTTTTAAAAAGTGGTTGAAAACAAGTTTTTATTACAGACAGTATTTTGAGCACCTTCCCTGTTTAAGTGTCTAATATAAATGTCCTGGGGCCCATCAGTCTTAAAGGTCTACTTCTCTGGATTTTATCTAGTTTCTGACCTTAGTGTGAACAGAATGAAACCTCTGTTTGTTGTTTGGTAGGCGTTTTGTAATTGCAAATCCACACTTAACAAACAAAACAGCTTTGATGTGCCTGTTTTTAAAATACATTGTAAATTGATCAGCTGCATAAAAACCAGGTGAACAAGTTCATGTGCAGTTGGAATTAAAAAACACTCATTACAGATTCTTCTTGAATCTGTTTAATTGTATATCCCTACTGAAAATCTCAAAATATTATTTGTTTCTCATTTGGAGAAGCCTTGAGCTGAAATCATGCAACAGGCGACTTTCAACCAAAATTTTACCCAGATGAGTTCAAATTCTGTTTACATTATCCAGGGCACCTTTAGGTTAGCCTGTTCTTGCTCATAAGTTGTTTCAGCTTTGCACATAAGTTTGTTTAGCCTTTTGGAAACTGGCCTTGGAAATTTCCTGAGTGGGGGGCCTGTCATACCTGGCAATCTGTTCTGGGAAGACTTTCCAAGCTTTGAGTAGGTAAAAGAGCCTAATTCTACATAGACACAGACACAAGGAAGAAACTGTGCACAACAGTCCAGCTGTCCACAAAGAATGGCTAGGAGCATACCAGTCACCCATTCCTCTGTGCAGTCATCTCTTTCACAAATGCCTTACAAATAAATTCACATTTTGTGATGTAAATGGACTATACTTCTAAAGCAAATAGTGTTGCTTTTTATTTTAGTGTATCTTCCCTCACCAAGCAGGACTTTTTAGAGTGTAAAATAGTTGCTCTAAGACAGACTGCTCCTTTAAATATCTTTGTTTATATCCTTAGCCAGAAGATATTGGGCAGGCACCAATAGTTAATGCCCCAGAAGGCGGGAAAGTGGATTTAGAAGCCTTCAGCCAGTTTACAAAAATTATCACACCAGCGATTACAAGAGTGGTGGATTTTGCCAAAAAGTTGCCTATGTTTTGTGAGGTAAGAAGACTTTCTTGCACTCCTCATTTATATGCCTGTTGTTAAAAACTACTCAAAATACTCTGGCAAGGAACTTAAAAATTCAGTGTGTCTAAAATAAAAAAGTAAAGGCACTCAGAATTGATGGGACTAGAATCATCTGGATTTTCATAGCTTTCTTTTTCCTGTGGTTACTGAAATCCTGAGTTTGTTAATGTGGAAGTCATTGTGGTTCATTAGGGACTCAGATATGTCTTTAGAGGTGGCCTTGAACAAAGCAAATGAACAAAAAGATACTGTCTAGAAGCATCACTGATATGTTTAATAAAATCTTCCAGCAAATAGTTCCCTATGTGTCTTCTGGTTCCTTGGCAGGTACAGTATTGTGGAGTTGGGTCTATGCAGTAAAAAATTCTTTAAATTCAGGAAGGCACCCCTGTCCAGGAGTGGCACTTGCCTCATTGGGTTCTTTAGGCTTGGTTTTCCTGAATGGGGAGATTGTGCATAAAAGAGTCTGTGAAAGTAATGGATTGTCATTCCAGGTAGATACTCACATGTAAATATACACTAAATAGACTCAAAGGCTTGGTTGCACATTAGGAATACAGAGGCCTTACGCTGATCTCATTTGTACCAAGATACTGTTTTTATTGAAGGACCAGGTGCAATGGCTGATTAATTTTTCTCTCCAATTTAATAAGTGGTATCAGAACTGCAGCCTGAAATAATATTTCAGTCTGAATAATCTAAATAATTTTCATAGAATCGTAGAATGGTTTGGGTTGGAAGGGACCTTAAAGATCATCTGGTTCCAACTCCCCTACCATCAACAGAAACACCTTCCATCACTCCCTTTGGGGCCAACACCCTACCAGGAAGGAAGGATAAGGCAGCCATAACATTTTACTCTACTGTGGCTGGCAGCTTTTCTTTAAAGTCAGTCAGGGAGAGTTATATATGTGCTCTGGCAAGTACAGAACAAGAAGAGGTAAGTATCAATAGTTGTCATAGTGTAAATATCTCACCCTGGCCAGCCTCTGCATTGGTGCCATCAGTTAAGGAAGCATGAAATAGTAGCCAAGCATGAAGATTTTAAAATATGAGGAATGTGTCCATAGATCATGAGGCCCCTGGAGCATTTAGCATCTGAGGGAATCTGTCTCCTCTGATCTGGCGTTTGTTAGTGGGAAATTGCAGTGACATACCAAGGTAGTCTTTTTAATTTAGAAAGCTCTGCCAGTCACACACAGACTTCAGTGCCCATCTGACACCTTCTACCCCTCCTGGCTACCATGGGCCCACTTATGTCAGAGCTAGGCAGGAGTCATGGATGAAGAAGACAAGGCATCACTGAGCATGACATCTGTATGTTATGTGGCTCAGCTGGACAGGCTTTGTTTACAGCTGAGCCACTGTGTAAACCTGATACTTGCCCATATACAGCAAGATCTGATGGCAGGGTGAGGGACAACTCCTCATGAACACAAAGGGGTAGGACAGCTGTCCTCCGAGTTGTCATATAGGACTTGCTGTAGCATGAAGAAAATCACAAATATTTGCTCCTTTTTGAAGGTGCACCCTCCTGTTTAACTTTGTTTCCAGTATGATTTTTAACCCATATGTTTTTCTTAGAAGCAACACTGTGTGGGCTGTAGATTTTTTTACAAGAAAAAATACTCCTTTTTTTCCATAGGAGCTGCAGAGCATTTAAACATTAAATCAGTTTATAATTCCAAAAGCTGTCTGAGATTGTAGTAAATGTCTATGAAATAGGGACATGACAGGGAACATCCATGGCTGCTTATGTTTTTATGGCTACTTTTCCTTGTTTTTTGTATCTTCGGGCACATGTAGAAGCCAACAAAGCACTGTGAGTGTCCAGCTTAGTTTGTGTACACCCATTGGCCCCTGCCTCAAAACACGTATCCAATCCCAAAGTAAAAGTATAAGGAAAACTTCATTTACTTTTCAGCATTTCTCCTGCTTGTTTCATTCCTGCTTTTCTTTCTGCTTAGAAGATGAAGATTGAGGAGAATGTAATAAGTTTGATGTGAGTTTTAAATGCCAGGGTATCAGTGGTACCACAGTGGGTGAAACTGTGTAAATACTCTTTGAGGCCGCTCAGTTCAGCTCAGTTCCATGGTGCTGCATTGCACATGTGTCCTGCAGAGGTGAGCACCTCAGGTTCCTGCCTTGTGCTTTTTCTCCCTGCAGAGAGACAGGAAAGGCCAGCACATGGCAGAGTTTCAGTCACATTTGTTGATCCAGCTAGCTGAAGTTGATCTGGTAGCAACACTCAAGTGATGAGTGTAGGTAGCATTAAAATCTGTGCAGTTGGGAGTAGAACTGATGTTCAAGCCTCCTGTGTCTGGTAACTCCTGCTAGTGGCAGATAAGACCTGAGGCCTGGCATCTATGGAACAGGTGTCCCATGTATTCTTCAGAATTAGGAAAGCTGATGAAGGACAGGCATAGTCAGACCACCACTACCATAAAGAATTTTTAAGAAGGATCAAGTAGAAAGAGAAATCTTCATTAGTTTCATAGTTCACTAATAAAACAGATGAAGCATCACAAAATATCTTCCCTACTGTTATTTGTTTCTTTTCTACTATTCTTCCTTCTACTTAGAGGCTTGGTGTTTCTTTAATTTCTCTTTTCTTGTCCCTTCTCTCTTCCTTTCTTGCATGTCCTTTTTTTTCACTGCCACTGCCTATTCCAGTATCTCTTCATGGTTCCTCTCACATATCTATTCTCATTTAAATTTTTTTTTTAACTCTGTTTCTTTCCCTACTTCAGTCTCTGCTGCCAAACAGTAGAATTGTCATTGGGGTAGCAAGACTGCTGCTGTGCCTGTGCAGTCTTCCCCACACTACTGCTGAGTTGGTCATCTGTAGGGAAACTGATTTGCCCTGAACAGGATGAGTCAATTTTCTTGTGTATTAAGCACTTCACACCTGAAGCTGGCATTGCTGGAAAAGTGGCTGCATGACTCAACTCATTTTCCTGACCATGGCTAGCTTTGTGCTTAAAACTCTGACAGGGAACTGCTTTCCGCTTGCATTAGGTAGCTCTGCATCATTTCCCACCAAATCAATGCACTTGGTTTGCAAGTACACTGTTGCCATGTAAACCTATAGTTCATGGGGATTTCATTTTGAATTGCAAAACTGCTAAATACAATAATTTTATATAAATCAAAACTAAATGGCTTTTAGCCTCCTTTCAATCCAAGTAGAAGTGTGTTGCTCTTTCATATGCGAGACCCTTGCTGTTCATGTATGTGAACAGTCTCAGAATTGTCTTGGTGGGTTTTGTTATCATTGAATAACCTATGAAAACATAAATACATGCTTGTATAGAACACGTTCTGCTCGTTTGTCATCATCCTGGTTATACTCTGTAAATACAGAACCTACATCTAACAATTTGGACAGCTTGCCTTTGTTAATGGCATGGAAAAGACACGTGCCCTGAAGATTACAGCTTATGCACCAGCATAAAAACTGTAGCTATATCATAGATTTTCTGTCTGTCCAGCAATAATGTAGGGAGCTCAGGGACAGCAGCCTTACTAGATTACATATAGATTAATAAATCTTCTGTTGTTAAAATGGGCAGTGAGAATTACTGCTCCACTAATTGAAGTATATCCTGTAGATATAAACATTTATTTAGTTCTTTTTATTTAAAACACAGTCCACTCTTACAGACCCCCCCAAATGTCTTTCTTTTTCTCTGGTCAGGTAAGAAATAAGTATGGCTGGTAGTGAATTTAACTGGGATGGCTGAGGTCTGCACCAGCCCCAGTTATAGTTCATACTGCTGTGGTAAGTTGTGAGCTGAGGGAGCCAACAGCTGTGTTATTGCTGGATTCCCTAAGGGTATGTGGGGATGCTAACCAGAGAATGTTAACCTGCTGGCAGTTCCTGGAGGCAGGAACACAGATCCTGGGGGTTTGTGCAGAGCAGCATGTTTGGAAAGGAGCTGCACTGTGTGAGGCAGTGTCCTGGGCTGTGAACTGCAACTTGGTGCTCATGGATTTATTGTAGTTGTAGAAGCCACTCAGCTTGACAAACATGAATTTTTCTTTGCCATTTATAATTTCTGCAGCTGCCATGTGAAGACCAGATCATCCTTCTGAAAGGCTGCTGTATGGAGATCATGTCCCTCCGAGCAGCAGTTCGCTATGACCCCGAGAGTGAGACTTTAACACTGAATGGGGAGATGGCGGTGACAAGGGGCCAGCTGAAAAATGGGGGTCTTGGTGTAGTGTCTGATGCCATTTTTGATCTGGGCATGTCTCTTTCTTCATTTAACCTGGATGACACCGAGGTTGCCCTTCTTCAGGCTGTTCTGCTCATGTCATCAGGTGAGAACAGAAATATGTTGGGATCCAAACAATTTTGAAACTCCTTGGTCTTTGACACAAGCCTCTTTGTAAAGGAAGTAAGATGAGTTAGATCTTGTAGTGCTGACTAGAGTAATCTGGGGAAAATTTTCTCTCAAATTCCCAGTGACATTTTGGTGAGCACTAGGAAAGAAATTCAGGATGTTCAGAGAGATGGACATAAAAGTGGTTTTGGTAACACATCTTGCTCAGTTTGGTACTTAGGAATGAGCCAGGGATGACCATCAAGAAGAAATCAGTTCTAATTCTGAGCCAATTTGCCTTAAATGAAAAATGGATAATTTAGCAACACTGGTCCTTATGATAAGTTCCCTCTTCCCTTGAGTAATGTAATGCATTGGGCATTCATACACACTTTCACCAGTCTCATATGTTTCGTTTGACCTGCCCTCTTGTTTTCCTAATTAACAGCACCACTGCTTCCTAATGGGCATTTACAAGCTCTGCTGTTTCCCTACACTGGGGCCATTCGCAACTGGTCGTGATACAAAAGCAGCACAGACAACTTCCTATGATTTCCAAAGAGTTTCCAGCCTTCTCAATTTGAGTATGTTTTCAAATATGCTTCCAGGAATTGTGCCAGCCCAAAGAGGAAATTCCATTCCTGGGCAGTGGCAGATTTGGCAAGATTTTATTTTAAGATGGCTTTGAAGATTGGGCACTGAATAACAATACACAATCAGTGATTTACAAGCATTAACTGTATCTGAGATAAAAAGGTTTCCACATTAATTATGACACTTCAGCACTTCATCTTCCCCATCAAAACACTTTGATTTCTTCTTAGGTCCCTACACAGTGATACAGGAACAGGGCTTACAGAAGGTGATTCAAAAAGGACCTGCTTTCCCAGAAGTGTCTCCTGAGAAGTAACTTGTGAAAGGGGCTTTCCCAGTACCCATCAGGGTGCCAGTTGAGACAGACAGATTTTTGTCCTTTGTTGTTCCTTGATGCTTCATAACAGCTCACCTGGGATCAAAGCATTATCAAAGCATGATCAAACCATTGGTCAGGTTGTGGAAAAACAGATAAAAAGGAACTGTAATTTACATATCTGGCAAGGAAATTTTTTTTGTTTCTTTATTAGTTGTTTTAGAGAAAAATGTAGATAGAAACCTTAGCTGGAATCAGGCATCTGATGCTGTAGTCACTGTAAGGAAACACTTCCCAAACAGCTACACTCTAAGTGCAAAGCAGGCAAAGGATGAAGAAAGGAAGGATTATCTTCCTCTTTTAACAGAGATACTACTAATAAGTGAGTTGGCTGAAGTGAAAGAAGTTTGTGGCAGAGCCACAAATGTCCCCAGTCTCTCTCCTTTCTTTCCTAGTGTCAGAATAATCCTATTTTTCCTGATTTATGATTAGGCATTTGTTAAAGCAAATGAATAAGAATGATAATTCTGCTTTGTATCTCCAGATCGCCCAGGCCTTGTCTGTGTTGAGAGAATAGAAAAGTGTCAAGAGGGTTTCCTTCTGGCATTTGAACACTACATTAATTACAGAAAACACCATGTTGCACACTTTTGGCCAAAACTGCTGATGAAAGTGACAGACCTGCGAATGATCGGAGCCTGCCATGCCAGCCGCTTCCTGCACATGAAGGTGGAGTGCCCCACAGAACTGTTCCCTCCATTGTTCCTGGAAGTGTTTGAGGATTAGAGAGACTGAAGTGGTTCTCCACACCCCATCGCACTACTGGCTGTCATTTCATCCCGTTGCCCAGCTCTTCTCACCTGTTTGTTCTTCTTCTTTCGTGGTCTTCTGTTTCTTGAGATGGGGCTGGGGTTTTGTTTGGGTTTTCTTTTGGGGTTGCTGGGGGGCAGCTGTATACACATGGATGAAAACATCCCTTTAATGCGGGTACTTGTGACTATTGCAATTTGTTCTTCAGTCCTTTGATGTGAGTGCTTTGACAGCTTAACAGTGAAAATACGAACAGACCAATCTCATTCACCAGCATTTGCGTGGTCACCAGCTCACACCCATCATTGCCTGGAAAATAGGGGAGAGAGGTTGAAGTGGCAGAAAAATAAATTGGCCTTCAAGTTAAAACAGCTATTGTTAATTTGACCCTGACAATTTCTGTCTTGTATTACCTCCTTTTGCAAGGTACAACTGACAAATTCATAATACAAAATTTCTGGTCTTCATGATTGTTTCTATTGTAACAATTACCACTATGATCTAGGATCTTCATCACCTTCATGATCCCATCATTCTCTGAGGTTTTTTTCCCAGCAGATGCAGTTTACTGTGCCCCATAAATCAAGAACTTAAATAATGCAGAGTGTTAGAAGGGACTGAGTCTTTTTTTTTTTTTTTCCATGTGTATAAGATACTAAGATCTTCAGTTACTAAATTTGGACTCCAGGTAACTTCACTGAAAGGTTTGTTGGAGTGAGGAGGGAAATTTGTTCCTCTGAGGTTCTTTTCCTGGTAGTGGAGGGGGTCTGCTTTTCCTGAGGTGTGTGGAAAATCCGTCATTGAGGAAGAAGGCTCTCTGTCAGGATAGCAGGCAGTATCTCAGAGTTATTCAGGGATATGAGGGCTCACGGAAAGACAAGTAGGATGGAACATACAGGATGACCTTCAGATGGGACAGAAACCAGCTGTGTTATTAACAACACTCAAGTCTGTAGAGCTTTATCTCAGTAATACAAATAGTGTTGCTCAGCAGTAATCCTTTGTTTTTTATATATATATATATATATATATAAAGTTTATATGCACGTATATATATAATTTTATATATATATAATTACAAATCTTCAGCAGATGTCTTAAACATATTTCCATATTTTTTATCTTCTCTCTCTCTCTTTCTCTAACTCTGTCCTGTATGTGTGTGCATGTGGATCAGCTGAGTTCTCCCTCCCTACAGGTGTGTCTGAATGTGTTTCGTTAGGGTAGATGCTCTCTTGATTCTTTTAATTTATTTCCACTAACCGCACTAGCAGGAACCAAACCAAGCAATGACAAAATGTCCTGCTGCCAAAGTCTGCAAGCCTGTACTCACAGTCCTGGAATGTTTGGAGGCAGGCAATGAGGACATTGTAGGTAGAGGTTCCTCTCTGTCACCATCTCCGTTCAGGGGTGCTGTCCCTGGGTTTTATAAACTTCGTACTAAACCATCCTCTGAATTTGTGTGACACATCTAAAACATCTTTCTGTTCTTCCTGGGAACCAGAGACTTAGTTCATATTCTTTGCATTGCTTCATACCCTACATTCTTTCATGTTGTGCATTGATTTGTACCAGTTTCTTTCTCTGCTATTTATTGACCCATTTGCCCAGCAAGTTGTGGGCATTGTTAGAGTGGATGTGTTGACTTGCAAAGCTCATGGCCCATATCTGAACCCATATGTTATGTGCTTATCTCCTCATAAAAACAGGATACTCAGGAAAACTTATAGATGGAACACAATATATGTGTGTCAGGAGTTACATTCTTTCTACTCTTCTTTCCCTAAGTCATTGATAAAGCATTTGGAGTGCTACTGGGCACGTTTTTAGGGATATGGAATCTTTTTCTCCCTGTTGCTTGATACCATATGCACCTGTGATGAGCTATGAGCGCTAAAGTTATCACCTAGGGTTTGGTTTTTTTTGTCAGAACATGAAACACATTGGGGTGTTTAGGAGTTTTTTTTGCAGGTAGCAGTGAAGACATACCATTGGAGATTAATTCTTAAATATTTGGTGAAACCAAAATTTAGATAGAACCTCTTTTGTTGGCTGTGTTGGCTCCATCTTAAAGCATGTGTCTAAACAACATCTCTATCCAAATTCCTTGCAGAACAATGTCCTGGGGACAAAGAGTCAGAAACTAGCTCTTTGGATGGGTGATTTAGGGGTGACTTGATGGAGGACTTACAGCATGTAATAGGGAACTCAGAAAAGCATCCAATCCCTTACTTGCGCTGATGCATTCACAATCTAGAAACAAAACAACACACTTTTGAGACAATATTAATATAGCAAGGAATATAAAAGCAGAATTGGAGGCCTCCATGTGCAAACATGGCAAAATGCACATGATACGGAACTTCTATAATTTTATAAGTTTAACAAATTAGCATATTTAACAATAACATCCAATTAGAAGAGTTAAGTAATCCCGCCTTTTGGTTCTGTCCATTTGGAGCCCCTCTTGAGTTTCTAGCCCCATATTTATTATGTCTAGGATACATGGTAAAAGGAAATAAGATGTCCTTGGCTAAAGATGCAAGACTAAATAATATTTCATGAGTGTTTCATAATATGTCATAGAAAGTTATCTTATTGGTCTAAAATGTAGGGGAGAAGGGGTAGGAAAAGTACTGGGAGCTACAGCCATATATTAGAACTCTCCAAAGCTACAAATATATGAAAAGCTTAGGCATCAGTGCCTATGCCCACAGTGGCTTGCAAAGAAAAGAGAAATGTGCGTGTCTTTTGAAGCCCTGTTCTGCCATGGATCTGAGCATGCAGTTCCTCCTGAAGCCAGTGCAAGTACCTCACCTGTTTGCTTAATGTGATCTTGAGTAGGCATTCAAGCTTTTGACTGTGCTGCAGGTGAGACCCAAGAGAAGAAACATCACATCTTTTCTTGTTCCAAAATACCAATGCACTTTGGAGCTGTGTTTAGTCAGGGTTCAGAAAATCAGGCCTCCTTCCTTAGGTGATTGCAGATGGACTGAAGTGCCTAAAATCAGGCAACCAACTTAGACAGTTCTGGCAGTGCTCTAAGCAGAAAGGACATATATCAAGATGTTTTTCTAGCTTTTCAGGTTAGGTTGGAGTCTGGCACTAATTAACAGACTGAGTAGCATTCCTTAATTGAAAACTAAGGCCAAGCTCATGGTGGGACAGATTTGATGTACTGACATCTAATGGCCTCTGATCTTCTACCAGTCTTACTTTGTGTCCCTTCCTTTACTTTTTCAGTATGACTGCTGATTTATGTGATTGTGAGAGCAAAACTAACTGACCTTAGCTCTGCAAAGACTTCTAAACATCAGTGGCCTCAAGCCATTGTGCGATTGAGCCCCTGGATTGACCATCTCAGTGGCAGACGCCAGTGCCACAGTCAGCACCCTTTGTAGTAACTGGCTTTCTGAGTGAAATAACAAACTTGTGCTTTCCAGTGCAGTCCAGAGTCTTGTTTCTGCTGGTGCCACATGGCTCTCATGTTTGCTTTGTGGTCCACGTGTGGGTCTTACACAGAAGGTTTTTCCTGTCAAACCTGATTGTCACCATTCATGGTATTGCCCTGAGTAACATGTGCATTTAGATTCTCATTTCATGTGTAATCTCAGTTAAGTTGTGATATTTATTATAACATATATAGTGTGTGCTAATGATTTTTGTTTACATTCTGCCAAAATGCAGACGTTAGAGTTAGACGCCCCAGGTCCAAAATCATCCTTGAGCAGACTGCTTGCTTCTTCAGAGGCAGGTATCAGAAAGAGGAAAAAAACTGTCCAGAAAGACCATTTATATCAGAAATCTGCCAAGAGAGGGCTGTTAATCACAAGCAGAGCATGTCATTGCTAGTGACGTATTTTTATGCTATGGAACTCTAATCTGTATGTGTCATATTGACTTCTTGCTGCATGAATCATGAATTTTAAAAATCAGTCTTACGGTTTTGAGATGTAGCCAGCATTCCTAAGGCTAAACCTTTTTCATTGACAGAATGAAAAAATCCACAACCAAGGAACGTTTTCCTCTCACTGTGAGAGCAATTGAAAGTGTTCAACATTTATCTTTTCACAAAGGAAGAGGCAACAGAACCTCTTAATGTGTCTTGTTATTGTGATCATCTGGAAATGATTGCCAGACGTTTCCTTTTGATATAGTAATGAAGTGATCTGTATTTGAATTTTATAGAGAGAATTTTATTCTAGTGTGATAGAGATTTATTTTCCACTTAAAGACTCAAAACGGTGTGAGCACGTTTTTGTTGTTTGTTTTGGGTTTTTTTTTTACTATGGTATATTTTTGCTTTAAAATTAAAAACAACAAAAAAAAAGGTTTGGCCTTATCACAGAGTTTTAGTATAGATGTTAGCAAATGCAAAGAGTATGCATTATTTGTGTGTATCCACATTGACTGATGTCGCCTTCAAAAAGCAATATTGTGCAGGTAATAAGTTGTTTGTGACTGTCCATTGCACAGTTTACCTTCTTTAAAAGCTAACCTTGTTTATGCACAAGACAATCAAATGTAAATCTACATCAGCACCCAGGTGTGGATTAAATTTATGTAAATTACTGAGCACAATGTAAAACATTAAAAGACACTTTATTTAATTACACATTTAATGTTAGTGAAGATAGTATCAGGGCATGAACTAGCTGACATACTGTAATTCCTTTTTCTCTTTTCCTACTTCCTTAGCACTCTACAGTTTCAGTTTGCTCATAAATACATCAAATTAGTCATTCATTTTTTTTTTAAAGAGGAGGGTGGTTTAGGTTGTTTATTTGTTTTTATGAAGTTGGTTGGGAGGACTTACTACTTTGTCTATGAGGTTTGTGGGTTTTGCTTGTTTTATTTTTTTATATCAGTTTCATGCCCTGAGGGTAAGGCAAACATTACACCATACAGTAAAAAACAAAGTACCTTGGATGATGTATTTTTTTGCAAACAGTGTTAAGAGTTATGCTAGATTGGTAATATTTTTTCAGCCTAAAATATATTAAAAAAAAATCTGTGATCACAAATGTTTTAAACTATCTAAAGAGAAAATTTGTATATTTGGGGAAGAAAATAATTTTTACATAGCTTTTGTATGCAGATATTAAAATGTAATTATGAATATAGTGGGCATAGATAACTGTGTAAGCTTGAATTCTAAAAAAGAAAAAGCTTATAACTAAAAAGTAGTCCTGGTGTCTCTGTCTCTTTGTTGCAGGCTCTTTTGTCAGCTTTGTCTCACACTTCCAAGCCACTGGAATGGGAAAAGTAGGACCTAGAGCACAGTGTTTTATCAGCTCTAACCTGTTCACATTTCTGTGCTTCTGCATCCCTTTCATCACCTACCTCATATCTTATCTCCTCTCCTCCCTTCCCCTGAGCAGCCAACCAAAGGTTTTCACTTCCTCACTCTTCACAGCAGCCAACCTTAATTTACTCCAGTGAACTGACTCTTGATTTATGTCTCACTCAATTACATTTTTAAGGGAACGCCCTTTCTTTCCTTCTCCACTCCCAGTCTAAACGGGGATGGTGTGACAGGAGCAATAAGCTTCCCATCTTTTCATACTTTCCATACCTTGGTCTCCTACCTATTGGAGATCTTCTCATTCAGATATTTTCTCTAGTCTTACTTTTCTTTGCAGTTCTTATTTCTCCTCCAGTTCTTTCACTCCCAGCTGGAAGAAGCCAGGCCTATTGCCTGGATCCAAAGCAATTTCTTGGCCTGTTCCAGATGGCAAACCTGTTTTGGGCTCTTGTTTCATGGTGGTTTCCACAGGCATTGACTGGCTGGCTGCCAGCTCCTGCTCCCCTTCCACGGGAGACATTGAGAGCCTTCCCAGGGATGCTGAGCTCCCTGAACTGTGGCAGCACCTCGAGGCTTTGTTCCCACTGTGGCCTGTGGGAAGAGGGCCTGCCTTCAAAGGCAGGAGCTGTATGTGAGGAGGCAGAGGGAAAGGGTGAAATCCCTGCTGTGCCTTAAATGGAATCCCTTCAAGCACTCCAGTGCAGGCACCTGTGGGGAAGCCCTGCCAAAGCCTCTGCTGGGTTTGCACCGAGCGAGCAGCAATGTGGGTTGCTTTGGGCCCCCAGGACCAGCTCAGGAGCAAGGAATTAATTTGCTGTGTAAAAACTTGTTTACTCTATGTGAAGAAATAGTTCTGCTTCCATAGATGCCAGTGCTCTGGGTCTAACATTTTCAGGCTTCATTTGTAGTGGTGAAAACTGTTTTTCCAAAAGTAGTGTGGTATCTGTGGATTCTGAGAGCCATATGAATTTGCTTCAGTGTCTGTTTATCACTACAGAGGAGATAAGAGATGGTAGCTCTTCCCCTGGAGCTCTGGCACTAAGGCAGGAGTGAGTTCCTGACCTGTTGCAGGCTGCCCCTTGCATCCTGAGCCTGTTGGTGAACACAGGTGCAGTTTGTTTGCCCACTTGGTGTCAATGCCTGAGGGTGTTCTGTCCTCGAAAACTGAGCCACGTCTGAAGGATTTTCTCTGTGAACTTGGGAGTCTAACAACAAACAAATGTGTGTCATACTCATGGTCACGTGTGCTGTGTGGTATTCCCCACAGCATTAGTAGTTCCAAAATGAAAACTTGATGATGAAAATGAAAAGTGACTGCAAACATACCACCTTTGAAATAAATAAAAAATGTACAAAAATCCCTTTGTTCTGTTTATCATATTGCAGCCCTCCTTACTGTTTACCAGGTAGAGAAGACTCCTTTTCAGACTGAATCACAGACCGTCTTTCTTTCCTCTCATGCCTGTGCCTGGTGGAAGCACTGAACACTGCCACAAGCTGCCTATACACAATGATATGCCTGAAGTCCCTTAGAAAAATTAGAAGAAAAAAAACTGAGGAAGCTCGTTTGTATCATTTGGGAGAGCTTTGAGACTTCTGAGGTCAAGGAGTACTGAAAGGTTTGTGAGATCTCTGAGTCAGAGGTCTCAAAGGGAGAAATAAAATGTCTCCTAGGTCATCCTGACCTTGTGGTGCCTTGAAAATTACAAGCTTGGAAAAGTGGTCCGACCTCTGTACCCTGCTGTGCAGAACTGGGGTGGAACCTACAGGGAAAACAGGACAATCCTTAGTGGATTGTGTTTGGAAAACACAGTGTAAAAAATAGAGAAGGACATCAGCAAATCAAAAGCAAAACCCAGAATGAGTCCTTTTCTGAATTTCATTGGAATTTGAATTTGCAAGAGGCTGTCTAGGGGGATATGGGGGTAGCTTCAAGCATTGTTTCTCCAAACAGGAATGTTCTAGTTACAAGAAATAAAAGCAGTTTTGCAAAATTCAAAAAAAAAGATTGCTGTATTTAAAGGGGAAAAATGTTATATGTGGCTGCAAGGTCTTTGGTATCTCCTTGCTCAGAGATAGGAACAAAAAGGAGAAGTTGTATTTACTGGGGTAAGCATAGAGGCAGAAATCTTCACTGCCTGATGAAATGTTTAAAATGGAAATGAAAGCTGGGGCATGTCTTTGTGTGTATATAAAGATGCAGCAGGAGTTGGTTAGGGCTGCTAAAACATGTCCTGGGTGAAATCTCAAAGACTTATTCTCTAATCTAAGGAGAAGGAAGGAGGGAGGGAGGGAGGAAGGCAGGAAAAAAAGGCAGGAAGAAAGGCAGGAAGGCAGGCAGGAAGGAAGGAAGGCAGGCAGGAA
>VZSR01001283.1:33201190-33214450 GCA_013398615.1 Brachypodius melanocephalos | reverse complement strand
GGAAGGAAGGAAGGAAGGAAGGAAGGAAGGAAGGAAAGGAAGTCTCTGCCCCTTGAAGCTGGAGCTGTAGATAATGACAAAAGCTGAGATCCAGTCTGTGGTTTGGTGAAGTTGTTCCTTGCTCCAGTGAAGTGTAGGAGAGGTCACAGGGGTTGTCAGTTGCTTTCACAAAAGACACAAGAAAGTGTTTGGCAACTGAGACACAGAAACATAACCCATGCCTTCAGACCAGCACATATTGGTGAGGTGGGTCAGAATCCATGACTGTGAGGAGCAGAGAGCCTGCAAGATGCATAACCATGAACATCCCAGAGGACTGAGTCTGAGAGGGGTTGGAAACATCTAACTCAATGTGATTGTGTTGCCAGGAGTTCCTTTGCTTCTTCTGGGCAGGAAAACCAGAAAAAGGCCTCTTCAAAGACTCGGAGGGATCTGACAGACATTAGCTGCCAGTGCCTTTAAGCCTCCATGGCCAAGTGGGACAACCTGGATGTCCTCTTGTCCTCCCACTGCTGTACTCCCTCCCCACCTAGGGAACAAGTGTGGTAGCTTTGCCTGGCTGATCTGTGACCATAGTGGGAAATTTTTCAGAGACTTCCAAAAAACAGCGGGGCAAGCAGGGTAGGTTTTTCTCCTGAATGCCAGAGCACACACCAAGCTGCTGCCCTCTCTCTCTTGCCAAAGTGAGCTCCATGCTCTCTGTGCCCACAGTCCCGGCTCTAGCCCTGAGATTCCTGTGTGGAATGGAACAGCTGAGCATGCTCTGTGCTGGCTCAGCTGGGTCCCTTGAGGGTGAAGCCCATCTTTGTGGCTGCCTGGGCAATGAACAAGGCACTTTTCCATGCAGTCAGTGCCTGCTTTGTCTATCACGTGTTAATCACCTCAGTTTAGACATTGTTCTTTTCCAGAAAGAACAGAGAGCTCTTCCAGAGCTCTCCCACTAATGGCCTGTGAAGGCAGGTCCTGGCATCCGTCTGGCATTGCAGAGCAGCATGTGTGGAGAAGGAATGTACCCCAGGGGCATGAGCCTCCTGGTAGTCCTGCTGACACCAGAGCTGGGATGAAGGGCACCAGAACAGACTTCTACTCACCAGGTCAGGAGCGACAGAGATGGAGTGATGGCCACAAAGGTCTGCCTGGAGGACATGGGTGGTGACGACAGGGACAAGGCAGTGGCCTCCAAAGCCTGTTGCAAAGTTCAGGAGCAGACAATTCTTTGTCAGAACTCTGTACTGGTAAAACAGGCATCTGTTGGTTCTGAAATCCCAGCATTCGCTTGTTTGTTCTCCTCTGAAGTATCCTGTGTCTACTGGAGTTTCTAAGTTTGTATTGCTGCCAAAACCCGAGGGAGAACTGAGAGATTAAGGGGGAAGGAGGAAGCTGTTCCATCCAGAAAGGAGAGGAGGTTGAGCCCCCTATGCTCTTTGTGCATATCCACAACTTCGCACTCAACACAGGGTTAAAAAACAAAACAGAGCCAAGCCATTTCCAGGCTATATCCCTAAAGCCCTCTGTTGAAAAGGAGGTGCTGATTGCCCTTTAAATCAAAGGTCATCTGGGGCAGATCATTTCAGGAGCCAAGGATGGCATCAAGACCCGGGCTGCCCTGTGCTGAGAGCAAGGGAACTCATCAGGCTGGGAATATCCATGGTGAAATCACCACGTGCCTTGAGCAGCTGACAGGCACACAGCCCTGTGAGCCTGGAGCTGCTGGAGCTGCACTCCAACACTGCCTGCTGGTCTGAGCCCAGGGCAGAAAGGACACAGAGAGTCCACTTGGGATGTGAGATGTGGGATTCTTCTTAATTTCATTTTTATTGCAAGTTCTGTTAAAGAAATCAGTAGTGAAGCTAGGCAATCACCTGATGTTAATGACAGCTGATCTGATCAGATTTGCCTCTAGCCTTGGCTTCAGACTGTTGAAGGCATTTACACTCCATTATTACCACACGTGTTTTTTTCCAGAACTGGGCATGATGACAGTATTTCAACTTCAAAATAAACTTCACAATATCCATTCCTTTTTTATGGTGTTCATAAGGATTTTGACCAGGAGATATCAAGACAAGACAGATGTCTCGGCCAAGAGAAGAAGCTGGACTAATAAGCCAGGTTTCAAAGTAATTTTTATAACCTGTGATGCTGCAAGGTTTATCTTTCCACAGCTCCAGGAGATTGACCCCAGTAACATTTTCATTGAGGAAGTAAGACTTTTTTCCCCTTCTTCTGGGCTTCCTAAGAGACTTAGGAGCTGTTTGCCTTCCTCAGAGCCAAGATGCTTGACTTCTTCAAAGTCAAAGGAGCCTCTCTCAGCTGTTGATGTTTGTCTTTGCTGCAGATGAAGCTCTCTTGCTATTCAAAGTGTATTTTAAGCAGAGAGGTTGATAAAGAAGAAGGAATACTTGTCTGCACTGGCCATTTGACCTTCATGCCTGCATGTCACCCATATGCACACGCTGACTCCTGGGCATTTTCCTTTCCAGTGTGCTGTAGTAGCTGCTGCCCTTGGATTAGAGGTCAGGTGCCAAGGGCTTGTGAGAAGGAAAGTTGTTCCTGGTGGTTGCCAGCACCCTCCATAGACTGGAAATGCCATCAGTCTAAAAGTACTGTTTTTAAAAGCTTATATTCTTTGTGAGAGGCTGCCAATTTTTCCTGTTGCATGAGTTAAGGGTCAGTTATGAAAGCCTTGCTGTTCTTTCCTTTTACAAGCTGTGAGAGAGCTCAGGGCTGCATTGTTCTCAGAGCAGATTTGGAGTAGTCTAGCACAGATCATAAGAACATATTCTGAGCTTCAATTCACTCGACACTTACTTTAGAAGTTGATCTAATATCATTGTATTAAGAAATCTGTTGCCTTCCCTCTAAGCATCCATCATGTTCCTGAAGTGAGTGCTGTCCAGTCTCTACTGAGTTTTCCCTTTATTTTTTTACTCTGTCACTTCAGGCCCACTGGATAGAATAATTTTTGCACACTGCAAACAAACTGATGACTAATAATAAAACCCAAGCCTTGAAGCTGCTTTTGAAATTCCACTTCTTGAAAACAGACATTGAAAGAAACCCCTCCATTTTTCTTCTCTGTATAAATCTCTGTATAAAATGCCTTATCTAATACAGAAATATTTCCTACTGCTTCTGCATTGGAGTATCAGTATTTTAAGGATTTTTAAGTGCTAATGGGGAAACCAACAGATGACAACTATAACATACTACAAGTAAGCAGAGAGAGAAGGGATAGCTTAAGGTTTGTTTTATTTAAAGAGCTGATCTAACTGATGATGTGTTTGGGTTCAGGCCTAAAAGCTGTTAAAGCTGTTCAGAAATCAATTGAATGTAGAAAAAATTACCTCTGTATAAGTCAGTGATCCCCAAAATATATTTTAGTAGGAATCTTTCTGAATAAAACATCTATTTCTTTTTTTTCTAAAGTAGAAATAACAGCATTGAGAAGTGGTATACTTGTCTAACAAAAAGTGAGAGAACTCTGGCATTTTTCACAAGTTTTACTCTGCACTTTTTGCAAAACCCAGTTCCTTTGGGGCTTTTCCCCCTTGCACAGGGGAAAAACCCCAAAGAAACTGGGCTTTGCAAAGCATCTCATTTGGTTGGAAAGCCAACATCCTAGCTAACCCAGTCTGAAATATCGTGTTCCAGCCGTAGGTTCAATGCACATACACAAATGAAGCTACAAAATAAAGTGGTTTTTAGTGAGTCCTGATTTTGTGACTGCAGCCTAGCACACTGAGCGCCTGGTCAAACCCTGGCAGCTGTAAAGCAGGGCAGAGTGTTGGCACCTCTGTTGTTGAAAGTGTCAGGACTCTTCCCACATGGAAAAGGTGGTGCATTATGCTGTCAATGTTGATTTTGCAGCTAGACAATAAGTGGTAGCTTGTGTGACAGACATGCTGATGGATAGATTCAGGGAGCCATTTATCATCTAAAATTACTTTGATGAGAAATAACCCCTGGCTGACAGTCTGGAGGGACCAGGATTGCTGTCAGAGCCATTGTAAGCACTAGGGTGGTGGTTTTGGTCTGATTCTGCAGTCTTCTTTGAGCTGCTCCATGGTTCTTACAGCACACAGCTGGTGAGGATATGCATGAGGGAAGAAATTTTGCTACCTGAAAATCATATCCTATTTACAACACCAGCATCAGTTACATTCTTTGTAGCTGGGCCATGAAGACAGGCTGAGCTTGTCCCTTTGAGGAGTCTGGGCAGAGAAGGGCTTTGAAAGCACAGGTAGTTGTGTCCTTTGGAGCTTCACTTGTGAATGCACACTGGGCTCTTTGGAAGACTGCATTTCAAACTAGTTTAGAGACAAGGCTGGTTTTCCAACCAAATTAGATGTTGTGTAAAAGCACTCTTCTTTGCATCAACTTCCTTGATTCTGCAGTTCAGGTATTCTTTTTTGGATACAGCACTGCAGTTTATCCTGCGACTGCAGCATGGGTGTGAAACCCCAGAAACACCTTCAGCTGGAAACAAAGCAAAACTGGCTTTGGAAATATAACCATAGGATCCTCTGAAGCTTATCTCCCAGGCTGCCTCTTTCATTCCTTATCATCTGGCCTCTGTGCACAATGCCAGAAACTGGGTGATGAGCTCCAAACTCTGAAGACCCCTACCCTGCAGCAGAATGGGGACACACAGAATCCACACCATGTGCTGTTGGAAAGCATCTTTGCCATTCCTGATTTGGGAATGGGATAGCAAATTTGGGATAGCAAATGAAAGCTTCTCTTTCAACTATTTTCTTTCCCAAAGTACTTTTCCAAAACTGCAAAAGTCAGAGAAAGAAGAAAAATCCAGCTGATCTAAACTCCAGCAAACCTCCAGTCAAGGAGCTTGCCAGACTGATGAAGAGGTTACACCAATTACTGATTTATATTTGCCCTTCTGCCTCCTCCCCTCAGTGATTTGGTTTCACGAGTTTTGCTAGGGAGGTTGTAGATTAAATAGACGAGCTTTGCCCAAACCGGTAGCAAAAAGTACCAGAGAACCTGAAATGAAAAACAGGAAGCTTCTACACCACAGGAATCCTGAATGTTCAGTTTAAAGAGGATTCACTGATTGGAAAATGCTAAACATGACTTGAGGGCAATAAGAATGATGAATGTTCAGAAAGGAGAATGTGAGATCCATTTAAAGAAAGAAAAAAAAAAAAGAAAGAAAAGAGGAGAAGTAGTCCATCTAAAAATCTTATTTTGCACTTTGAGAGGGGAAATCTAAAATTGTGTAACTATGCAAAAACCCTAGGAAAAGTGTTAAAGGCTTCACAAGCTAAGGAACTCTACTGAATACTGAGTTTCATATGGCTTCTAAAACTCGAAAAAGAATGGTGAAGTCGTTCCCAAAAGGCCAGAAAATGTCCATTTACTTTCTTCTGAATATTAAACAGACCCTCCAGACATGGGAATAGACTTCAAGTACCTGTCACAGCCTGGGTCTTTGCTGCCTCCTCCCTGGTGATCCCTCAGGCTGAGCTGAGGGCTGGGGTTTGTGGTGGGCAGCCTTGAGCCCCTCACCCAGCCCCACACGGTGCCCACCTGGCTGCTCAGCAGGAGGAGCGTGGCTACTGCTCAGGATGTGGGCTCTGGTTTCCAGGAACAAAGGCTCCTCCTAAGTTCTTGCACAGCCTGGAGACAAGGAGCTGGCATTGCACTGACTAGGAGCAACACCTTTGTCCCTTTCCTGTGGCCAAGAAAATTTGCACTTGGCCGGCCTAGGCAAGACAACCAAAATGGGCAGGAGTAGCAGGAGAGTTGGAAAGAGTGACTGCCACACTTTGTTGTTTCCTGGGTTTTAGAACCCTCCCAAAGTCAGGTTGAAGGCTGGGACACACAAACATTTCTAGGTCTCCAGCTCTTTGATCTTAGAATCATTAAGGTTGCAAAAGACCTCTAAGACCATCAAGTCCAGCTGCACTACCATCATTAAACCACATCCCAAAATGCCATATCTACATCTTTTGGTGACAAGAATGGTGATTCTACTGCTTTCCTGGGCAGCTTGTTCCAGTGCCTGATCACCCCTTCAGTGAACAAATTTTACCTAATGTCCAATCCAAAGCTCCCCTGGTACAACTCAAAGCCGTTTCGTATTGTCCTGTTGCTTGTTAGCTGGGAGAAGAGGGTGACATAGAATCACGGAATCCTGAGGTTGGAAAAGTCCTCCAAGATCATCGAGTCCAACAGACGAGCCCACCTGAAGCCCAAACTCAATATGCTGCATGACCTGACACCACTGACCCCATTCCATCACTGCACCTAAGAGACAGAGACAGCCTGGAGCTCCTGCACCAGCTCCTGGCGTGTTCAGCTCCATGGGATCACACAGGAGTACTGTTCATCAATCCCCCCTTCAACAAACTTAATTCTGAAACTGCCACCAAGACATTCCTCAAATTGTGGGAAGCCCAAAGAGGCCTAGCACAAATAGGAGACCTCTCCAGCCTGAACAGCAGCTCTGTGAGCCTCCATGGCCAACTGTGGGACTGTTCCTCCTATCCTGGCCACAGATCCCAGCTCTGTTTTCAGCTCCAGTCACACATGATGGAACAGTAAAATCATCAATTTGCTGGTTGAAAATATTAATTAATTCCTACCTAGCTTGTGCCATCACAGGGCACCTTTCCAGCTATTCCAGCTATGCAGAACCAATGATCTGTTTTCATCTTGCCTCTACTCTGACTTCCAGCATTAAGAGAGACAGTGCTGTCCTTCTGTACATGGAAAAGTCACTCCTTTATTTCACATAGTCCCGTATTTTCTATTTGATCTTTGGTGATTTTCATTTCTAATTTAATTCTTCTTTTCTATAAAGTGTGGTGTGCTGTTTAACTTTCACTTGTTCTATTTGCTTTCTTTGACAAAGATAACACAGTAATTTCTAATTCTTCATGAAAGTCCTGTTGCTGCCCATAGTAATAAATTAAATTGTTCATCACATATAATTCGCTTTTATGATCATGTGCTCATCCACTTTGAAAGAGGGGGACTTATGCAGAAATAATTGAGTAAATTAACTACCTAGGAAAGCAAAGGTAGGACTTAAGAATGTCCAATATGCTTGTGTACTTGAACTTTTTATCCAAAATCTGTAACACAAGCAGTTCTTGCTCTTTCTCACCTTTGTGTAGGACAGAATAGCACCTGTTACAACCAGACTGTGTGCCAGGCTTGCCAATGTCTCGAGGATCTGAAAATCGTGACCATCATCTCCTGCAGTGCTCCTCATGGAAGCAGATGGCTTTCCAAGTCAGCACTAAACCTCAGCCCCCAGTGCTCTGATGGGGGACACTGACTTCTCTTCTCTGTCCTGCTTGTAAGATATACCCATAAAGAGAGAGGAGACTGAGCCAGCCTTTTCTGGCAGGTGGGGTCACTTACCAAGAGTTCTCTTATTCTTTCAATGTATTTTGAAAAAAAACCAGCAGGCTGGAGCCAATTGATAGTCTGTTCCCAATGTGTGGGATCTGACAGGTCTGAAAAAGGTATGGAAAAACAGGTAAGACTTTGTTTACATGCCAGTCAGGACAAGTCCACAAAAGTAGACCTGTCATCTGTCTTTATCTCAGTGGTTGAGAGCAATTCAGTGCAGAGAAAAATTATGTATGACAAGATAAGAACATGCTGGAGAGGACACATACTCTGGAACACTTTGCCCAAAGAAATTGTGGCTGCCTCACCCTTGGAAGTGTTCAGGTCCAGGTTGGATGGGGCTCTGAGGAGCCTGGTCTAGTGAAAGGTGTCCCTGCCCACAGCAAGGGGGTTGGGGGGGTTGGATCTTTGAGGACCCATTCAACCCAGGCCCTTCTGTGATTTTATGATCTTGGTAATAACTCCTGGTCATTGAAAAGCAAGTGGCAGAGAGTAAGGCAAGTTCCCTGAGTTTTGTTACAGAGATTATAATAAATATAACACAAAATCAGAAGCCAGAGAAGCTTTTACTTAATCACACTTCTTTAATTAAAATATCCCATTCATGTGGTCAGGAAAAGAAACATGCTAATATGAGCACAGTGGTGTTTATAGTTTAGCATCCTTTCTTTTTTTCCCTCTTAGGATGTTCTGTCTATTATACTATAAATACCTTCCTTACTTATATTAAGAGAAGTTGAGAGAGAAACAGGAAAAAATGGCAGATTTCTTTTAAAAACCTATCATCAGTAGCAGGATTTCATCCATTTAGCATCAGTTCAACAACAGTTTAGCATCAATAGTCTGAACTTGTTTAAACTGTGCAAAACCAAAAAGTGACAGCTTTTGGTTGCATCTTACATGTTTGCACATAAATTCCCAAATGTATCTCAGCTTCATTTCTGTCCTATTTCAATGTGTGGTGGTGACTGTTTCCTCAGCTGGCAAAGCTATGACAGAGTAACTAAAAGCAAAATTGTAAAAATTTTGACTTCTCAAAACATTTAAGTCCATCTTTCTCCAATCTGTTGTTCAAAAATCCTGGCTTGGAGAGCTTTTCCACTCGTAAGGCGTTTTCCATTTGCAGAGAAATCTGGCTCCACCAAGTGGCAATTGTTGTGATTGCTGGTCTGCACCTGCAGCTAAAATAATACAAATCTGGCACTCGGTCCCACAACCAGCCAGTGCATCAGATTGTCACTTGAGAACTGTCAACTCCAGCGATTTTAGACTGTAGGATTTCCTTTAACTCCTATGATGCCAATGTGGACACGGAGCATTGTCACTGATATTCTTGGTCTTTGTTGCACTGCACTGTGTGTGCCACCAGAATCCAGGTTTCTGTGTGCATCCCTAGTGGATAATTAAAAGATATACATTCCATGGACGAGTTCAGAAAAAGTGAAGTGCAAATAGACGTTTCATTGTCTGTGTTTCTCTCTTCACTACATATATGTATATGTATATGTATATGTATATGTATATCTATATCTATATCTATATCTATATCTATATCTATATCTATATCTATCTATATCTAAGTCTAAAAAAAAATTATACATGTTACCACTATATTACTAACAGTATCAATGTTGTTAATTGGTGTTTGTATATATATATATATATATACATATTAACAGTGCCATGTGATGGAGATATATCTGTGGCATTCTAGTTTTTTTCTGGACTTAGACCACAGTATGCTAAAGCATATATTATTGATGTTATTATATTAATAATAAATGTTGCCTGTAGCAGAAGAAACAACAGTTTCTGATCTCTGTAACAACCCCTGCATGTATTTTCTTATTTTGGACTTCCTCCATAAATAGATGAGAAGGTTCATTCATCTTTTACTTACCTATTTACACTAAACTGGTGAATAACCAAAAATAGCAAAAATGTTTACATCTTTTTCTACAAAGGACTGTATTACCAATTTCTGTTAAAAAGATCCAACAGAAATTATATCATTCCAGTTATAATCTGAAGAATTCTATCATGGGAGCAAGAAGACCAGCTAATTAATATTGGACAGGACATTTCAGATCCAGCTTGTTGCTCAGCTGGGAAAAGAAACTTTGTGATTTAAAAGCACTGCATAGAGTCCACTGAGGTGCTGTACGTTGACATCTACACCATGTGTCACACAGGAGCGTGGAGTTTGAGTTCCAAACTCTGATGAGAAGTGTCTGGAATGCTGCCAGAACCACAGCTCTGATTCCTTTGATTTAATGTAACTGTATGATGTAACTCTATACAAATGACTTAGAGTGAGATGAAACCTGATTTAAATTTTTTTTGAATCTTCCACCAACTCCAGTCACTGTCAGTTTTGCTGTATGAATACACTTACCTGCAATAAATTGATGTTATTAACAGATACAATATAGCATTGTCTTCATAGGGAAAATCATCAGCTTACAGTAGAGAGTCGCTTGAGCTAGAAGTATTGACTATTTTGGGGGATACGCCCAGCTGTTGGGGTAAAAAACAGTGGAGGTTTGGGAGGTGTTAGAATTAAGGTAATTGTACAGTATCATAAGCCCATTACTGTGTTGGGCACTTGTTCTGTAACATCCAGTGGAACCCCTCTTTTCCCCAAGCTTCTGGGGCCTTTTGTGTTTAGGAAGAGGCTGGTAGATGTTTGGAGGAGTTAGGAAGAACAAAAAGTGGGAGAGAAAGGAGAGTGGGGGAAAGAAGAAGAGAAACTGAAAGGCTGGTTTGCCTTTCTGTGACATTAGGGACTAAAGCAAAGGCTTTAATTAACTATTTTGCTCATCATTTTTCGTATTGAAGATTAAGAGATTGTCACTCTTTATAGTATCATCATGTGTTTCAAAGGGGGATCTTTATGCTGGATTAATGAAATGTGTTCCCACAGAAACTTACTTGACAGAGGAAAAGTGAATCCCAACTTTTTTGATGTAAATCAAGAATAAGTTAAACAAAATAAATGACTTTACACCATTGTAAAAGCTATGCAGACAAAGCCAGTGATTTTGAGCTGAAGAAACAAAAAATATAGAACCTTCCGAGGACTGGGTACACAGAAATCAATGCTGCTTCCATTCTCAGTGCATGAGAGGCTTCTCTAGTTTGTCCCTGTCCATGGCAGAGAGTAGGACTAGGTGATCTTTAAAGGTCCCAAAGCAACCAAAACCATTCTATGGTTCTGCCTTTCTATGTTCTGTGTAAGTACCTTTTATTAACCTGTATTTATATTTGAAAATTATACACAGTACACTTATCCTTCTGATTGCAATACAACTTGTTTTCTGCCCTAAAAATGTTGTTATTCATTGAATTCTACCTTTTTTTCCCTTGGAGAATTTCCACAATGTCTGCTGAAGATGGTGAAACACCTGCATGTGAAATCCAAGGTTGATAGTTACAGAAATGAGCCTTCTCATTTTATTTCAGAGGCCTGCCAAGAGTATGACAATGCTGTTTCCATAACAAAAATGGCTCCAGACAAAAGTAAACAAATCTAAGTAGAAATTAGGCATTGTTTCTACAACATAATTACTGCTTTTGAAGTAGTCGTGAAGCAATTTTCACTTCTTATCATAAAAAGGGTACATTAATGTCAGTAGAGGATAGAACTTTTAGATGAAGATGCCTAGCAGAACAGAAGAATTTGAAGATGAGCTTTCTTATATCTGCAGTCTATTTTCATTATCTGCTGAGCAGTCCAATAGAGACAGCTATTGTTCAGTGGTGCAATTAGTATTTGTGTAATCAACAGCTGGTACAAAGTAAAAGATTTAGAAAACGTATTTAGAAGAACAGATGTGGCCTGTGGCTAAAATTCCCAAACTGCAGTAGTTTAGAGGAATTCTCAATCAGTAGTACATTCACGAGTTTCTTTCTGGAGGATGGCTTAAACAGAGATTATTTGGTAACTATATGTTGGCACATCCAAGCCTGTCTAGAAAGCTCCTAACACTGTAGTTTTACAGGTTCCAAATATGATCAAAACTCAAAATTTTAATTTTTTTTTCCTTTTTTTTTTTTCCTGGCTTGTTTTCATTTATATGGGTGTGCAGCAGGTTCTTGTCTGGGAAAAATAGTGTCAGAGCCAGGAGATACTTTTTCGGGTGAAAAGAGGCCATTTTACAATATGTTACAAAAAATCCATGTCCACTGAGCATCAGAGTTCAAAGGATCACTGAACTCAGAGTGCACTTGGTGTGTGTGGCTTGGACCATTAAGAGACAGCAGATTCGATGGGAGAGTTGTGGAAATGGGGGGCAATTGGACTTGAAAGGCTGGAGAAGTGCACTGTAGGAAATACAATTCCAGTATTTTCCCAAGACATAGCCAGAAGGACAGATGAATAGATCTTTAGAGTGTCAGTGTAAATGTTTATTTAATCCTAATTGAAAGTTGCCTCTGTGACATACAGCTGGGAGTTCCTGGCACCTTCACAGACGTAGTCTTTTAAGATCCTTGTTGGCCTGAATCATCCTAAGTGCATAATGATCCATCATACCTTACATTTTTAAATGGGAGAAACTTCTGAGCCACGTTCTGGTGTTGTCAAAAGCACTTCATCATCACAGCACAGTGAATGCACATAACGGTCCCAGAAAGTGAAGGGCCAGCAGCTCCAAAAGGCATGTGAATTCTGCATTTGCCATCTCTCAAGAGGAAAGTATTGAAGGAAAGCTACTTAGTGAAATTAAGCTGAAAATTCAGTGCATCAGGCTATCTTTAAATGCAGTCTTGGAAGAACGGGTATTTATATATGAAAAATATATTCTTAATTAAAACCTTTACAGAAGGATTGGGTAAGGGCAATACAAAAGAGTTCAAGTAGAAAAATACTTCCTGCATTGCCAAATGTGTTTCATGGTGTACCACATATTGGAAAAGATTTCCTCATTCAGATGTTATCTCTGTTCCCGTATTCCTTTGCAATTTGGAATTATTCTCCAGTCCTTTCGTTCCTGTCAGGAAGAAAAGCCAGGCCTATTGCCTGGATCCAAAGCAATTTCTTGGCCTGTCCCAGATGGCAAACCTGTTTTGGGCTCTTGTTTCGTGGTGATTTCCACAGGCATTGACTGGCTGGCTGCCAGCTCCTGCTCCTGCTCCCCTTCCACGGGAGACATTGAGAGCCTTCCCAGGGATGCTGAGCTTGCTGAGCTCCCTCTGTCTGGAAGCACATTCCTGACATGGGGCTAAATGTCCCTGGGGAAAGCTATGGCAGCACCTCGAGGCTTTGTTCCCACTGTGGCCTGTGGGAAGAGGGCCTGCCTTCAAAGGCAGGAGCTGTATGTGAGGAGGCAGAGGGAAAGGGTGAAATCCCTGCTGTGCTTTAAGTGGAATCCCTTCAAGCACTCCAGTGCAGGTACCTGTGGGGAAGCCCTGCCAAAGCCTCTGCTGGGTTTGCGCTGAGCGAGCAGCTCTGGGACAAGGAGTCAATCTGGTGTGTAAAAACTTGTTTACTTGATGTGAAGAAATAATTCTGCTCCCACAAATGCCAGTGCTCTGGCTGGGATATTTTCAGCTTTCATTCGTAGCAGTGAAGTATGTGTTCTTTAAAAATCAGCATAAGGATGTCTGCAGGGGCTTCCAGAACGTGTCAGAGCAAGTCTGCCAGACCACTGTGCAGCAAAAAGGCATTGAAATGGATGGCAAAAGTGTGAGGAAGAGCTGCAGCCTACACTTGGATTGTGCATATCAGGTTTTACAGCAGAGTTTGTCTCATCCCAGACTTAACTCTGCTGATCTTGAGGGCAAACTGGGACATCAACAAGTGTTGTGAGGCTTGGGATATTTTGAAGGACAGACAGAAGAGGGACACAGTGGGCAGCTAATGACCCACTGATGGTT
>VZSR01001283.1:33187818-33201090 GCA_013398615.1 Brachypodius melanocephalos | reverse complement strand
CTTTTAAAGGGCTATTACAGGACCTGTTTTGCAATTCCCCTGATTTTACTGATAAAGTAAAGAAGACTTCTTTTTTTCTTTTTGTGAGCTTCAAGAGACTTAGATGATGCTCACAGCAGAGGTGCTCCACCCCTATCATCATCTTGGTGGCCCTCCTGTGGACTTGCTCCAACAGTTTGACGTCTTTCCTGGATCCATCATTACTATAGAAGTACTGCACGTGCAAAAATTTGTGTTCTTCATCAGGTAAGGTTTTTTTTCCGTCACTTTAGCAAAAAAGGCAAAGAAAGTGGAAGTGTGGATGTTCGGGAAGCCCGAGTTTGCCCTTGACACAAAGCTGTGATTTGTGACTAGAAGGCTAGGTGCTTGATCAGACCATGGCAGCTTTGGGGTAGAACATTTGCCCCTCCATCATTCAGAATATTCTTCTCCATGAAATGATCGGTTCACTGCGCTGTGGTTTTGTGCACCTGTGCAGCACAAACAATAGCTTTTGTGACAGACATACCAATACATTGATGTGGGGAACCATTTATCATCTAAAGTCTCCCTGCTCTGAAATACAGCCTGGCTATGAGTCCTAACATATCTGGTCTCCTGTCAGAAATTCTGTATGTCCAGGGTGATATTAGTCCAATTCTGTCCAGATTTTTTCATACTGGTCAATGTTTCTTGCAGCACACACCCGGTGTGGACATCATGGGCTGCCTGAAAATCATGTAGTATTTTTTAAATCTGCAGGCAGATGAGTGTGCCCTTACCTGCCTTTGAAGTGACTGAGCAGGTCATCAGAAACCACTGGGCATGACATCAGCAATGGCCAGACACCACAGACTACCAGGGAGTGAAGAGATCTGTACCTGCCCCTCTGCTTCCCCTCATGAAGATGCTGAAAACCACAGTGAGGTCTCTCCTCAGTCTCCTCCAGACTGACCAAACCAAACCACTCCTCATAAGATCTCCTCCCCAGGCCCTTCACCATCTTTGTGGCCCTACTTTTTATGTTCTCTGATAACTTAATATCTTTTTTATGTTGTAGTGCCCCAAACTGCACGACTCAAGGTGAGACATACAAGGCTAAGAATATCTACATTTCATTATCAGGAGTACATAATTTGGATATGGATCCAGCCAGATTGTGATTGAAAAAGAAAAAGTAATTAGGGTTTCCTTGTTTATTTGGGAGGAGACTAGGGTGGAGAAAGGAGGATTGAAACGTGGGAAAAGGCCTAATAGATGATAATGACGTGAGCACAGCTATCCATGGGTACCTGCCCTTTACCACTACAGCCTGAAGCAGGACAATTAGCCAAGCCTGTTGCAGGGATCATACCTCACATGCCTAACTTGTTTCCAGAGCCAGGAGACCCAGTGTGCATTCAGTTGCCAGCAAGAGAACACCCAGGATGGACAAATTGAGCATCCCATCATCACCATGGTGGTATCTGTTCCAGGACTGATGGTATCAGCACCTTCCTGTCAGCCTAACATCAGTATTCCTGCACAAATGTTGGTAACATTCTTCTTAACACATTGATTGCTGTGCTTCAAAATGCTGTGTTTATTTTACTGACTCATCTTGGAAGATTTCTTGTTACTCAGCCAAGATGTAGTAGGGAGAAAAAAATTACAGTTTCCAGGCAGAGGCTGTAGGATGAAGCCTGCAGTTTTCCCTTTGGGGACCCCAGCAATGCTCTGAGAAACTCATATAGCTTTTATGTTGTTTTCTTTGGATCTTCAGGGCTCAAGCTAATCTAAATTACACCAAACCCCAGGATAAGGAACTTGCCGGACTATATGGTGAACAGGTTTCAGAAATTACTTCTTCATATTTATCCCTCCTATTTCACAAAGTTTGCTAGATTAAATAGAGAATTTTTTCCCATGCCATTTTTTGTATCTCTCTAGTATTTTTTAGTAGTACAGAGTTATGAAAATTCAGAGTCCTACACCACAAAGATTTTGAACATCAGCTGAGCACTTGGGTCTTACAGCACATCTTGTGCTTAGTACATGTTCATTTCTGCATCCTGTATCAGGTATTCTCCTCACAGCACTGCATTTCCAGAGCTGACCTTGCTCATTGCCCTGCTGGCCTGCTTGTCATAAAATGAGCACTGAAGGGGAAGGACAAGGATATTCATTCTGCCTCAAATATATGGTTTGTAAATGGGAATCTAGGAGGAGGCTAGGAATCTAGGAATCTTCAGTGGGAGGCTCCTTGAATAGAGGTTTCTTCATGTGTTTCTCATTCAGTTCCTGGGACTCAACCAGTCCAAGTGAATCCTGTTCCCAGAGCTCCAGCTTCTCTGCCTGCAGTTCTGGAGGCACACTCAGGGCTAAAGCCTGTCTCTTACCCACTTGTCCCTCATCTTGTTTAGACTTCTGGCTTGGGTTATGCAGTGCACTCTGGTTTCCATTTGGGTATAGACCCATTGGCATCATTGAGAATGAGAAAAGAAAGGGGTTGATGGAGATGGAACTGGAACTCAGGAGATCCAAAGTATGTTCCCACCTTAGCCCAGGATCCTCTGCATGATCTTGGGCATGGGTCTTAAGCTAAACTCTCTGCAAAAAGGAAATAACATAACTCTGCCTTCCTAGAGCACTGACGATATAGAAATAGCCCAAAAATAAGAGTCATATTTACACCTTTTAGAGCAGTGTAGGACAGCCTGATCTCTTCCATACCTGTCACATTGAATGTCACCCTTTGTACACAACACTGTTGGCAATTGCCTGAGTCAGCTTTGCATGTTTGAATGAATACCTGTGGATGGTGGATTTAATGCAGTTCATTTTATCAAGCCTTCCAAGGCTTTCTGACAGGGTAATTAATAGTAACACAGGCACAGCACTGGTAAGTTTTGCGTGGCTCTCATTGTGAAACACTTGTAATGATGAAACATTTTCACCTGAAATCCTGAGGACTGAGTCTATAGGGTGTTAATAAAATTAATTGAACAGAGTGAAAAGAATCCCAGGGAGGGCAAGACCTTTCTGGCAAGCACAGGTATTTTGCAAGTGGGTGTCCTGTTCTGACAGAGGAACAGAAGAAATGGAGTAAAAAACCTGCTGGTTTCCAGATGGGGAACAGCCTGGTCATCCTTCTCCATTCACTTTTTTATGCAGCACACAGAAGTGTATTGAACCCCTCCAATTCCGCCTTCTCAGTATCCTCCTGCCATGTAGGGCATGGAATTGAGCCATGTGAAACAGAAAGCTTGGTCCTCCTCTGCTACACTTGGTGTTTCCTTCCACAGGTCAAGTAATGTAAATTCCACTAATATTTTCTCTGTGATTTCTTTGGCTGTTGCATTAATGGATATGAATTAACACTGAGGAAGAAATGCTTATGAGTTGTAAGTTCAGGATGTACTTCTCATTGCAGTAATTGATGTCTGAGAGTGCTGACAGGATAAACTCCACGGTTCAGTCCAAGAATGAGTTTATTATTCAACCATTCAGGAGCCTGGATAAGTTGTGGTCACAGGTTTTACCTCAGGAAAAGATTAGCCTCCTTAAGAGCCTGGCATCATCCTGCCTGATGTGAGACATAACACATGGAGCTGGTGTAAGGCAAAAATAGGACAGGTTGAGTGTTGATGGGAATTGAGTGTGTGTCAGCCCAGAGCCATTCTCTGATTTCTACTAGTGTCTAGAAAAGGACAGCAAAATTAATTCTCTGAAAACACCAGGAGTATGAAGGAGGCATCATGAATAAATGAAGGTTTCTTAAGATGTCTGTAATTATGTTTTCATTCTCTCTCTCTGTTTTTATGTGCCCCCATTGATTTTACCCTTCCCTCTCACCAGTAAGTTTTGGCTCCTGGTGTTTTCTAGAGGAACCGAAGTCTCAGGAGTGCTGGCTAAGAGGCCTCAGGTTAAATGAGAGGTTCTGTTCCCCTCACTATGGTAAAAGACAAGCTCAGTGCTTATTCAACAGAAAGGGTTCCCTGTGGGAAGGAGAGAAAAAAGGGATCAAGTGCATGAGTGCCCACATTGTGGAAGTGCATAATTTCAAGATTACATGGAGTCACAGCTAATTATTTTCAACATGCTCTACCCTTTTTGCACCCCGTGTTATATTCTTATTATCAAACAGAAAATATGCTCTTTAGCAGCAATGAATAAGGTCTGAAAAAATGTACAAAACTATTCTAAGGCTGCTGGACTGAAAAGATGAAGACATGAGCTTTTGAGGGGGAAGAGAATGAGAATAGGAAAAGGAGATTAACAAGCTATTTTAATAGTTTAGGCAACATATTAAAACTTTTCATATATGTTCTTTCTTGATAAGGATAATGAGGGTTGTTTACATTACTCAGGGGTGCCACACAGAAGGGCTGTCAGGAAGGCTTAGAAAAAGGAGAGCTTCGTGGATGAACCACAGCTCCAAAGGTTCAAACTCTGAGCTGCAGGGTGTGCCAAGGGGCATGTGATCTTGTGCAGCTATGTAGTGGTTTTCAGGGATGTGTGGCATGCAAGTGGTAGAGGTCTTTGGCGTCTGAAGAGGGATCTGGATGCTTTTGAACCATGTCTTAACATTATTCCTGCACAATCCTGTTGTTTCAGAAAGTTCAGAGAAACAGATTACCTTTGAAGAGGCTTAAAACCAAACTGTCAGGTGTATTTTCTTTTTTACATAATTTACCCCGGCCCTCAAAGTGTTCTACATATTCTGCAGATAAGGAAGGAGGCTGAGGGATAATTTAGCAATCTTCATGCACAATAGCAGCCTCAGCAGTAAGGCTTACTCTTCTCTGAGGGATTTATGATTTCCTAGAGAAGGGTCAACTAAATAAAGAAATACAAGTGATGGTGTGGGAAAACTTAGCTGTGTCTCCCTCAACCAGTGTCTTCTAGTTTGATCTCACTTTGCTGCTAATTTTTATATTTGTATTTGGCATCTTTCTGAAGTGCTTCTCATCACAATGGAAGCACAAATCATGTTAATTAATGAGAGTAGCAGCCAAAAAAAAAAAAAAAAAAAAAGAAAAGGAGCTAGCACTTCTTTGCCATAGTCAAGAGCCCTTGAAAAACTTGTCCTTGATGTTGTTTTGGCTGAACAAAAATTAGATGCATAATCACTATTAGGCTTGATTGACTACATAATTTTTTCTATTACACTGATGAAAAGCACATGGCAGGAATTCTTAGCCTTGTACAACTTTATTGCCACATACACATATTGCTAAATAGCTGAACATCTCCTTGACTTGGACATTTATCACCGAGGGCGTTGAAATGTCTGAGGTAGTCCACAATAGTTTTGGCATGATGGAGAAAAAGTCCTTCCTGTTGATGTATAATCTCTGTCAGGCACAGGATTAGGGTATGATATTGTGAATCAGCACAGTGCAGATGGAGAACCCATAAGCTCCAAACGCTTGATGGCTTTCTTATGCTCATCTACAATCATTCAGTGAGGCTGAATTGAAGTAATCCCTTTTTGACCTTAGATAACAGCTCACACTGCTCACTGTGGGATGCTGTCCCCCAAGCCACACAGCACCACACAGGTTCCAAGAGGCCACAGAGGCTTCTTCAGCCACAAAGACAAAACAGTGCAGCCTGTAGATCCCACACCAGAAGGGGAGGGTGCAACTCGTAAAGTTCTCAGCAAAGGCTGCCCTTAAATTCATAACCTATCTGTGTGTCATTAAATTCATAACCTATCTGTCGTTCAGTGGTTGCTCCCCAGCTCTCCCACAGCAGCCAAACGTTTTTCTTGTGGGCTCAGATATGACAGTGAAAGAGAAATAGAAACTTACAACCAGGATTTACTCAGTTCCTTCTCCATCTTTATATGAGAGATGTTGAAAATGTCATAATCACGGCTCATTCAGCTCACTCACCACCAGCAGCAAAGTGATGCAAGTGGCTTAACAGGGACTCAGAGTGTCTGAAAGACAGACTTTCCTGTGCACTTACTGTTCATCTCAAAGCTGAATCTGGGTTATATGTAAACAAGGAATAAAATGAACTGGGTTTCCCCACAGCTAAAGATCAATGTAGGCTGAAGATTTTAAATGCAAGACTGGTCCTGAAAATGCACTTACAACCTTTCTCTAAAAGCCTGCCATCATTCAGAGCTGCTATCTTGGCAGGAGTTAAATGGAGCAGAACCAGGTTCTTGCCCTCCCACCTGAACAGATAATCTCTGAGATCTCTGGTACAGTAGCCTAGTGTTGAGTCAATAGGTAGAGAAACCAAAATACTTTAGATGGTTGACAGCTTAAATAGCTTGAAAGCTGTGGCTGACACAGCTGTGTCTATGGCATTACTGAGCTGTCAGTCATATGCTGTTCAGTGCTTGGTGACCATTTCTCTGGTCTTATGGCAGATCACTCCTTGTTTCTTTTCCCCTCCTTGATCAATCTGTATTTAATAAAATGCTATTGATTGCTACTGGGCTTCTCAGGCACAAATCAGACTCTCAGGGCAAATTCAAGTTTTTTTTGTGGCCAATTCTTGATGGTGTCATGGGGTGTTGGGGTGGGAGAGGCTGCAAGGGAACACTTTCATTAAGGAGCAGAAGGGGAGAGGATCAGCATCAGGCAGGGAAGTGTCAGTGGGAGCAAGGAAGCTCCAACAGCCCTGGGTCAGGCAGCCTGAACAGAAGACAGCCAGAAAAGGCAGGCAGGACACAGCAGGGTGTGGGAGAGAGTCTGAAGCTGGCTGCACACCTGCCAGCTGGCTACTAGAGGTGAGGAGGGGTCTCGGGAAAGGAGAGGATATGTATAGCTGGAGGTGCTGGAAGATCAGAGTAGGGGTCTCTGCTCTTTGACCAGCAAGTGGGCAGAGCAGGAACAAGTGAGCTGCAGAAGACATGATGTAAACCTTGATGTTACCTTATCTGGCAAGGACAGGAGGTTTTGCTGGAGATGGGACTTCAGACAAGGCACAGCAGAGCTGGATTCCTTTCCCTCAATTGAAGTCCAACCACAGCAGATTCCAACAGAATCCTCTGGAGTTGGGGCCTGGCATATAAACACATTAAGGGCTGCTATTCATGGGAGCAGTGCAAACAACCCAGGGGGCTGGCTCACAGCTCCCATCAGTCACACATGAAACTCCATTTATACCTTCCTACACAACCAAATGAGCTGTGATTAACAAACACAGGCCATTTCAAGCATCACAGACTAGGCTTGATGGTAATTAAAAAAGGGGATGGAGAGGGGAAAAAATTTCCAGCTCCCCCTTGTGCCTCTTTGTCTTTGTGTTCTCAGTTTTACCGGCAGTCTCCATGTCCTGCCTCCCAGAAGTAATTTAAAGGTTATTTGGTTATATGAGGACCATTTTGTCTTACAGGACAAAACATCATCCCCTGAGGAGTTTAGGAGATGCTCATGCTGCAAGTCCATGCCTGCATGCCAGCAGTTGATGGTCCCCATCAAGCCCCAGGTGCTGGAGCTGTGTTTGTGTGTGCATGTGCACACATGAGTGTTTGTATTTGTGTGTGTGTGCACAAGCACCCAGTGCCTGGCCAGGTGGAATCTCTGTGTTTAAACAGGAGAAAGCTAACTTGTGAGCCCTCCTGGTTTGGGGAAAAAAAAAAAAAAAACAACCAAACAAAAAACCAAAATCAAAACCACCAAAAAACCACAACAACAACAACCCACCAAAAATACCAAGAAAAGGTGAATCCTAATACACAAATCTTTTTTAAAAAATAAAAAAAAAAAAAAAAAAAAAAGAAAAATCAATCACTAAAAAGGAGGAAAGTTGAAGGTATCTGGTATTATTATTTCCAGGCCCAAGAGGAAGCATAGAGGCTGGTGTTGAGTCCTGTTCTGTAAAGGACTGCTTGCTTTTAAGGCTCACTCCCTCATCCTTTTTCACCAGAAGAAACGGTAGCCAAGAGGGGAGATGTGGGACAGGAACCACAAGCAACCTACAGACATCACTTGGATGCTCCAGCTCTAAAGCTGCAACAACACATCCCCTCTCCCCTCACCAAATGCCCACCACCAAGAGGAGTTCAGCAGACTACATCTCAGCAGTGATTTAGGGCTCTTCCCATCCCCTAATTCCCTCCTGCTGCCTTGCTGTGTTCCAGGACCCATGTGTTTGTGGGGCTGATGCTCTGCCCAGCTCCGAGGCAGAGGCTGCAGTGAGAAATGGCTGTGCATTGCTGAGCAGCTGGAAGCAGTTATTAACTGAATTTGGCATCCAAGCTGAACTACAAATGCACCTGGGTGGCTTGAATTGTTCTTAATTATATTTTTGTTTTATTGTTTTCATTTCGAGCTGTGCTCTACCACTACTCTCTGTATATCTCTGTGCTGTACATTTTCTCTGCTTCCAGCCCAGGGTAATTGCTCCTTGTCGTGCTGTGTTTGCCATTTTAATTTTTTATCATCTCAGATACTTTCTTTTCTTTCCCCCTTTTGATTATTTGGTTATGTCATTCCCATTTGCCCTGACATTTCAATAAATTCACTTCTACATTATCTTTGTCCCTAGAGCAGCAGTTTATCCCTCTCTTTCTAATGTCTCTGTCTCAAAGCTGGATATGAACTGTTTATTTTTTCCTAACAGCTTCCCTTTTGGGCTGAGCAGCAAGCAGCAGCAGAGAGCAGCGTGTTGGGCTGCAATCCTGGAGCCAGAGTGCCCCCTTCCAGAAATGGTGAGGAATAACACAGCGCCCTTTAGGGGAACAACCACAGCCAGGCAGGACTCTGCAGTTCGGGGTCCAGCCACAGGTTAATATCCAGCTGCTTAGATGAGACTAAATAAAAGGATGCTGCGGCAAATGATGTGCAAGGAAGTGAAGGTTTTGGAGTACATTCCTAGGTTGAGGGAATGCCCTTTATCCACTGGATTTTTCACTTCCCTCTCTCCTTCAGGTGCTTCTTTTTGTCGCTTTCAAACTTGCGTTTTGATCCTTCCAGCTATGAGCTCAGAGGAAGGGTCTACAATGGTGGTGGGCTGGGGACAGAGTTCTCCTGCATGCTCAGGTGGCCCTCCTGCAGGACAGCACTTTTTCCCTTTGCTGTAGCTGATTCCACCCCAAGCAGGCAGTTTCTGTTTGGTCAAGGCTTTGGGCTCTGAGCTTTGGCAGACACTGACAAATTTCACTCTGTGGTTAAAGACTGCTCTCAGCTGGCTGGTCCAGTCACTCATAGAGGGAACAACCTCTCTTGAAGCATCACTGGAGAAAAACAGGCTCAGGGGGGACCTCATCACCTGAAAGGAAGTTGGGACAGGTGGGAACTAGTCTCTTCTTCCTAAAACAAGAGGGAGTGGGCCTCAAGTTGCACCAGAGGAGGTTTAGATTGGATATTAGGAAAAATTCATTTATTCAAAGTGTGATTTGGTGTTGGAAAAGGAAGCCCAGGGAAGTGGTGGAATCAGCATCCCAGATGTGTTCACAGAGCTGTAGATGTGGCACTTGGGGACATGGTTTAATGGGGGACCTGGCAGAGTTAGGTCAATGGTTGAACTTGTTAACCTTAAAGTTCTTTTGCAGCCTTAATGGTTCTGTGATTCTGTGATTCTTACACCTTTTTGATCAGGAGGGTGGCATGAATGGAAGGGTTCAGGGACCTTGTCTCTGGTCTCTGGCTGCTATGGAGCAAAATCTGGCAGCTCAGTTTAAAGGGATTGATGAAGATGGATTTTGAGGGAGCTGTTGGCCTTTGTGCAGAAGTGGGGTGGCACAGCCAGCCATTGCATCCCAGTGTTTCTGGGGGAGGCACAGGATGGATACTGCTGGATGGAGAGGTGAGTGGAACAGAGGAATGTGATATTTTATTAACCTGCCTTTTTTGGGGCTGAACAGTGCTTACCTTGTCACCACTCTCTAAAGAAAGGTCTTCACAAATGGTTTGTTTTCTGTAGCCTAAAATGCCTAAAACCTTGAACTACAATTTGAACTGTGAGTTCACCCCAGCAGCTCTGTGTACAGAGGCGTCTCTGAAGTGCTTGTGTTGAAAACATTTGTCCATTTCAAGGTAGAACACAGAGACTAAGACAGACCTTCAGGTTAAAACTATTCTCAGCACAGAGGAGGCTGCAGTCATACCTGCATCAAGAGGAAATGTGAAGGGAGGATACCTTGCACACTTCATTCCAGGGAGGTATGAACACATATGATTCATCTGAAACTGTAACACCAGGTTTAAGGTAAATGTAATGATACTGTGCAATCCTTTTCAAATACTCTTCTTATTGCTATCACACTTTATTAATATAAGAAACACCATTTTCCTTCAAGGCACTCCTTTTTAGACTTCAATAAAGTGCTCTTGTATTAATAAACCACTGGAGTCTTGATCTTTCTTGTATCTTTTCAGACATGGCACAGAAGACAAAACCTACCCTGGTAGCTGCGTGTTTAAGTTCCAGGGCAGGAAAATCCCTTGCTAATATGTGGCAGCTCCTCAGCATTTTGGGGAAGACATAGGCTCCTGTCAGGGTTGTCCCAGCAGTCAGCTAACATTATGGAATGGGAGGCCATGGTATTCTCCCATGGTAAGCACTGTGCTATGCAGCCAGGGAAGCTGGGACAGAGCGAGGGAACACGACGTGTCCAAGAGTGCGCAGTGAGTGAAGGACACAAGCTAAACCCCAGCTGTTTCTCTCCAGGCCTTGCCTTCACTACACCACTTAAACACACCACCATTTTAAGCCATAGCTGCAGTAACACCAGGAGTGTGACCCACAGCCATGCAGTCACACTCATTCATGTTCTCCCACTGCCAGGCCAGGCAGAGCAGCAACACAGGCTCTGAGGCACTGACACTGCTGCCTCAGGTGGGGATGCACACTGCTGAGGGATGCACACTCCTGAGGAGTACACAGTCCTGAGGGGTGCACAGTCCTGAGGGATGCACAGTCCTGAGGGGTGCACACTGCTGAGGGGTGCACAGTCCTGAGGGATGCACAGTCCTGAGGGGTGCACACTCCTGAGGGATGCACAGTCCTGAGGGAGGCACACTCCTGAGGGATGCACAGTCCTGAGGGATGCACAGTCCTGAGGGAGGCACACTCCTGGCTGAGGGCACCTTCCTGCCCCTGAGCCTCAGGAGTGCCGAGCCTGAGCAGGCAGGAATGCACGTGTGCAGTGCTGGGAAAGCGCAGCACAGAAATATGGCTGCACCCCAGCAGGACCAGGCTGAAGCTGATCTCTCCTCTGTGGAACACTCAGCAGTTGGTAGACATCAGGTGATTTGTACAGTGCAAAGTACTGTGGTTGGGTCACTGGGCTGAACTGGCTACTGAGCCTCAGCTGTGCCAGTTTGTAAGGCAAGAGGCAGTCCCTGCATCAGGGCTGCAACAAAAGCAGCATGGCCAACAGGTAAGGGAGGAGGTTCTCTCTCTCTACTCTGCACTCATGAGACCCCATCTGGAGTACTGCATCCATGACATGAACCTGTTGAAGTGAGTCCAGAGGAGGGCCACAGAGGTGCTAAAACACCTCTCTCTTCATCCAGGCTGAGACAGTCAGGCATGGAGAAGAGAAGACTCTGGGGAGACCTTATAGCAGCCTTCCAGTACCTAGAGGGGGCCTACAAAAGAGCTGGAGAGGGATTTTTTACAAGGGTATGTTGTGATAGGACAAAGGTTAATGGTTTTAAATTGAAAGAGGGCACGTTTGGATGGGATGCTAGGAAGAAATTCTTCACTGTGAGGGTGATGAGACACTGGAGCAGGATGCCCCACCCCTGGAAGTTGTGGGTGCTCCATCTCTAGAAGTGTACAAGGCCAGGTTGGATGGGGCTTTGAGTAACCTGTTCTAGTGAAAGGTGTCTCTGCCCATGCACTGAGCTGATCTTTAAGATCCCTTCCAACCCAAATCGTTCTGTGGTTCTATGATCAGCAACTACATGACAGGGAGGGTACATATGCATGTCTACAGACATATGTGAACAGGCACACAAAGATCTGCCCTGGTTCTGAGGGTCTTACAGTTTTATTTCTCTTCTTTCTAATGAAACTATAGGACTAAACAAACTTGTGTCATTAAGGCAAACTTAACTCTGTTGTAACTGTTTCTGGCCATTTTGAGGGATAAGATGGGTGAAGAGGCAAAGCAAATACTGCAGCTGCAGTCCAGGGTTTGTGCTGAGCATGTTTGAAGGCCAAGCCACAACTGGAAAGCCTCACCACAGACAAGCACAGCGTGGACATCAGAGCCAGCAAGCACTTTGCTCCTCAGGCCCAGAACTATTTTCAAAGATCCTGACCTGGTTACAGACCTGCAGACACCTGGCAGGTGGGAAGGAGCAAACACAGGGACCTTCTCCATGATTTGAAAATAATTATTAGCTGTGGATGTAGTCACCAAGCCTCATTATCCTGGCCCATCCCATGTGTGTCATCTCCTCATCTCCTCCAACCCCCCCAAACGTGACACACTCTTGTCTTGGCTTCAGTGCATTGGGAGGTTTTTCAGAGCCAGATTTTCAGTCTGAGCACAGATCAGAAGCTGTAGTGCCTGGGGCAGCTAGGGGAGGCTGACACCCACAAAACACCAAAGGCTGAGCCCACAGCCTGCTCGTTGATGCCAAGGAATTTTGGCTGCAGGTGTAAGTTAATTCCTGGTATTGCTGGCAGGCAATCCCCCTAGCTATTCACAGCAGTGCTTTAATTCAGCCCACCTAGGCTCAAGCAAGGATCCTATGCAAGAACAACCCTGTGCAGAGCTGACATGAATTTAGCTACCAAGAAAGGCTTTTTAATGGTGAAGTTAAAAAGCGATGTGTGAAGTTAAAAACTGACACCCCACTTTGCTTCAGAAAACAGTGGAAGGACCTCTCCATTGGTGAAGCACCTAATATGAAAAGTGGTACTTTTGTGCCCAGGATTATCACAGCATTAGCTGTGTGCAGATCTATTAAAAGCAAGGAGCCTTTGAGTGATAATACTGGGCTTCCTGATATGTTGGCAATGTAGCACAGAGCTTCTGTGAGGCACAGGGCAAATGATTGTAAATAATTGTAGAATGATAGAATCAAAGAACCATTTATGTTGGAAAAGATCTCCAAGATCATCAAGTCCAACGCTGCCAAGTCCACCACTAAATCATGTCCCCAGGTGCCATATCTACATGGTTTTTGAGCACTTTCAAAAATGATGATTCCACCACTTCCCTGGGCAGCCTGAACACCCTTGCAGTGAAGAAATTTTTCCTAATATCCAATCTAATCAATCCTCTGGCACAACTTGAGGCCATTTATTTGGGAGAAGAGGTGGACCCCCCACCTGGCTACACCCTCATGTCAGGTATCTGCAGAGAGCAATAAGGTCCCCCTTTGGAGC
>VZSR01001283.1:33161838-33187718 GCA_013398615.1 Brachypodius melanocephalos | reverse complement strand
CCCCCCCCAGGACATTTTCCACCTGGCAGCTTTCCATGAATTCCACAAAATATGGAAAACATGACTGAATTCTCCTTGTGGAGTGTAAGAACCAGCATTCATTTTGTGATGCATTGGCCTGGCAGTTTTGCTCATACTCTCATAAAGGCACTAACAGGACAGATGTTCCCCTGCAGGTGTGTGTGCAGGGGGTCAGTTTGGCCCCGTGTCAAACTCCCAACAAGGGGAAGCCTGTGCATGGGTGCACAGAGGGCACAGGCACACTGCACAGTAGGAAATAGTGCTGCCAGGCCACACACATGGTAAGCAGCTTGAAACAAGGCTGGAGAGGTTCCTATTGGGCAAGGATAAGAAGGCAGAAAGAAAAAAATCCTTCATGCAGCATTGACTGAGCTCTGCACCACAAGCCAGCCAGAGGGGTGCTAGTTCAGACAGGGTGGAAATGCAGCGTTGTTAAATTGTTAAATAATTTATGCCATCTGCCACTGGGAAACCAGGTGCATGTCAGGTTGACCATTTACTCACGTGTTTTCTCTATCCCATAACGTTGCGCAGAAGAGAAGTCAGCTATCAGGATGTATACAAGTCTGGGTTTCTTCCTCAGGCTTCTGCATGAGCAGAGGAAAAGGGACCAAAGGATACTTGAGGTTCTCCTCAAGATCCTCCCATATTCTGGGACTATGCAAGAACCAAGTCAATCTCCAGCCCAGGTCAAAGGCAATCTTCAGCTGTGTGCTGGCAACTGAACCTGCCAAGGTGGCATACAAGAGAGCATTAGCATCAGCCCCGTTTTATACAGCATTACCACTGCAGGGAATCCCGGGCTGCTGCATGAGGCCTATGAAGCATCACACACGATGGAGAAGAGCTGTTGTACAGCAGCAACCCAGCAGCAGGCCTCTCTAGATGTGCTTCATTTTGAGCTGCAGCTTCTGGGCCACATGTGCCTTTGCCACACTGTTGTTTTCCACTGCTCTGTATCATCTTACAAGCAGCACTCCATGCTGTTGCAGGCAATAATTTGAGTTACAATCTTCTTAAGCTGGGGGGGTAGATAGAAGGGCCCTTTGAGAAGATAACCTCCCCATCAAGTTTGAAGCATGTTACTTTACAAGTAACCCCTGAGGATGCCCCTCCAGCCAGTGCCAAAGGCAGTCCTGGGGTGCAATGCAGTGGAGCAAAGCCTGCCGTGGGAATTCAGGCCAGGCAGGAGACAGAACAGTTCAGCCCTGCATCAGTGCAAGCTGTGCATCCACAAACAATTAGGGTGTGCATTTACAGCAGGTATAAACTGCTCTGTGAAGGAACCTGGTGTGGCAGCGCAGTGTCTGCACGGAGGAAAGGTCTTTTGGTGTGAATGGGCATTTTTGTTCCACACAACCGGGAATGTGCAGCCTCTCAGCCCCCACACCCACCTGCTCAGCTCCTCTCTTGCTGGTGATGCATCTATGCTTGACCAACTTTCCTGCCCAGCAAGCACAGCCTCTACAGAGCTTTCAACAAGCTGCCCATTGCAGCTCAGTCAGCTGCCAGGGGCGGCTGCCTCCAGGCTCTCTTCATACCTGCATGTGCGTCCCTCCCCACTCCAAACTTCAAATAAAAACCATTAAATTAGAAGGGAAAAACAAGGCGGCATTCACTGATGAGGGCTCTTGCAGCTGCTCGCCGTACTCATCAAAGGAGAGGAAGTGCCAATTACTTCCTTGTAGGAACTGTTTCTGTAATCAGAGCGCTCTGCGGTTGAGCTGCAAAGGCCGATCCCCTCCCGCCCGGCACAGCCCCTGCCTCATGAGCCAGAACAGGAGGTAGCCGGCTGCCCACACCCTCATCAGTTCACACTTTCACACAGGAACACTCACACCTCTGTTTTCCTTGTGACATCCACCATTTCCTGGTGGAGTGAGGCCAGGCCAGGCTGCTGTTGCGGGCCCATCCAGACTCAGGCCGGCACTGCAGACTCGGAGCCATGAACAAGCACAGGTGCTTCATGCTCCCACCCTGACAGATGGGGAGGCTGAGGGAATGAGGGGAACAGAATCATGTTTTTACTGCGAAATGTCCTTCCTGCCCCTGCCATTTGCTGTGGTAAGGCTCTTGCAGCCAAACAGGGAAGAATTACTTGTGGCCCATCCAGAGCAGCTTTGCAAGAGTTGAGGACCTCTCAGGCCCTGGAACCTCTGTGCCTTGTGGCACTAGTCACAGGGGCTCAGACTGTGTGGCAACAAGGAAAGCCACATGCAAACACAGCACCATAGAAAACATGCCACAAACACAAAACAAAACCAAACAAAAAAGAGGGCACGTTTTTGTGCTGTTATTTTCTCCAATGCTGGCAGTCATAATTTTGTTCGACTTTTTTTGGTCTCTGCCTTTTTGAAAAAAAAAAAAAAAAACATTTCCTGGAGAAGCTTCTCTTTATCTCCTAAAAGAGTGCACACTCTAAAGTAGGAAATGAACCTGGAAAAAAACCAGATTTTTGCCCCTCCTATTCTGTTTTTTCTCTACCTCTCTTATAACCCAAAACCAGTATCTTTTTCAGTTTTATTCTTTTAGTGTTTTATCCTTTTCTCAGTTACAAAGTTATATACTCCACATTAATGCAGTGTTTAAAATAACTATTTTAACGACTACACCAAAAAAGCCCTGTAACTGTAGCAAATGAAGTGTACCAGAAAACCCCATCCAAACACCTGGGAAGACAGAGCAGTAGCACAGAGAGAGAGAGAGATGCTGGCTCTCCCTGCTGCTGTGTCCCAGCACAGCCCCGTGACCTTACAGCAGCTGATGTTCTCATCCAGAAGAGAATCTCTTCTGGCTTTGCTCATCCCAGCATGCTGTCCTCCCCGCCAGATTTCATACAGAGAAATACAAAGAACACAGACACACGTGTTTAGCTTGCTGACATAATGCCCATATTTAATCTTTTAAAACAAGAACAAAATCAAGAATAAAATCAAGAATAAAAATTTCATTTAAGTCATACAGTACATTAATCTTTCAGCAATGACCCAATCTACAGTACTCAAATGCCTGGCATGAAGTCTATTATCTCAGCATTTAACAAGTGTATAACCAGTGACACAGTAAAAGAAGAGCTCACAATACACAGCTAACACAATGAGTTTAGATTTTAAGAGTCCAGCTAGGGTTTGTAATACATGGGTCACTTTTGAACCATACTTTAATCAGCTTTTCGTTCAGTTAATCTGTTTGGGGCTTTTTTTTTTTTCTGTTATGTGAGTTTTTCCATTATGTACAGGAAGATTATTTCAAATGAAATTGCACAAGTTAGAATATGTATCTATAGGCATACATGGTCAATCTAACTAAAAAAGTTGATTAAGCAGTAATTACTCAGTCCTGGTTATACATTCCTAAAGGCTTAATAATACAGTTTTAAGAAGAAAAAAAAATAAAACACAACAAAACACAGCTGTAGGGTGGCAATCTCTGTAAGAAGCCTTCTTCCCTCCCAAAACAACCAAGGGCTAACTGTACTTTCCATGTTTGAAATGGGGTCTACAAAGAAGTCATTTCAGCAACTAAGTAATAAAAACCGTGTGACTGTGTCCTCTCTAACGTCTGAATGGTTCGATGCGTAATTCAGTGAAGCTCTCAAATAAATAATACTGGTAGGATGTAGACTGTTAACAGAAATTAGGACAACATGCCCTGACAGCACATTTGGGTATCTGTATGTATGAAGGGGCCATTGCCCAGTGGCTAAAGCAGCTCAAAGCAGGACAGCCCTGCCTGCAGCAGCTGCAGAAGAGGGGAAAAGTTGGGCTCTCCTGCTCCTTAGCCAAAACTACAGCTGAATTTCCCCCATCTCTTAACAAGCACTTGCCCTGCCTGCTCTCAGCCCCTTTGTCCTGTCTGAGGCAGAATCTCTAGCCCAAAGGTGAGGGGAGCATGGCAGGGTGCAAGCCCTCCCTCTTCCCATCCCAGATCCTGATGCTGAGCAGCAGGCACAGGTCTGCCTCTGCTGCAGTTCCACCACAGGCAGGAGGGCTCTCTCAACCCATGGTGCAGCAGGAGCTCTGCAGGCTGGAGGCTTCCCCGGTCCTGGCCCTGACTACCAGGAACAGACTCCTCCCCAAGAGTAGCTTTACCAAACACTAGAAACCCAGAGGGCTACCTCTAAGGCAAGTTAACTGAACAAGGGTGATGGAGCACCTTCTTCCCACATTAACAAAACATAAACGTAACTAATTAACACAACTGCTTTGACTTCTTTTAATCTCTCTTTTCTGGTGCCAGGTCCTGCTACACATGGAAAAAACCCCACAGAGAGCTGCTTTCCTAGATGGAAAAGCAGCAGAATCTTAAGCCTTGTGGATCTGCTTTGTAATTTGCTACTGGCATGAACAACAAAAAAAAAAGTCCCATTTGTTTGGTTGGTTTGTGTGGTGTTTTTTTTAAGGAAAAAAAAAAAAAAAAAAAAAACCAAAACAGGTCATCTAATGCACCTTCCCTGCACATCACACACGCTCACATGCACACGCAGCAGTGGAGAGCTCCAGAAGAACAGGCATGGGAACCACAAAGCCCAAATGGTGAAAAGACGTGGGGAATCTCACATTTCTGTTCTCAATTCTCCTTTAGCAATGAAGCAGCAAAATGATGTATTGCAAGAAATAGTCACAGAGCACACATACACCCAAATGCAACCATGGATACATTTTTCCCATTTTTTCTTTTTCTGATAGACATTGGTATTCATCTGATAGTTTCTTTCTGGCTGTGCTGAAGTTTTTGAAGAGCATCTGGTGCTTATTTAACCTTTACCAGAACACAAGAACCTCAGTGGCAATGAACAATCCATATCATTAATGCCACAACCAACCATCTCTGCTTGAGATTCTCTACAAAACCCTTCTGGAAGTTGAATCTGACTCTGCCTCTTTAATGCCACTCTTGGTGGTTGTTTTTGTTTTTTTTTTTTTAAATTAACAAACACAGCATATTAATGCAAATTTGATGTTTTCTAAAAAATGCTCAGATAATTAGTTCAGCAATATGCAAAGTGCATCTATTTGGTTCTTTCCATAGATCACCTTCTGTTTTAAGTTTAAATTCCTTCACAGTTTAAAATATTGTGAAGAAATTATATGTATACTTTATGTATAGAACTATTTATATACATACACATATATACACACAACTCTGTACTTTATATAGCCATAAACACTCACTACTTAACTATTTATATTATATACACATGGCATGAACACACGCTCAGTGAAGAGTTGGTGCAGGCTGAAACCATTCCATTGGGTTTAATGGAATAACAATAGTGAAACCATGATTGAGTTATCAAGAGACACAGACATACATCTATTAGATAAGTGAAGGACCAATTAAATCAGCTCTTCCATTTTCCTATTAGCACAGGATTGTTCCCACCCCATTCCATGCTCCATAAGCACATACACAGATACTTTGAATTCAGTTTACATGAGAGGGCAGTGGTGGTTCTTTTTCCTAAATGAGAGAAGAGTCCATGTTTAACTCGGGCTCATCGCAGCCTCTTCCGGGTGGCACAGCTGAGCCTGGATTTTCCTCGGAGGATCCTGAAGGCTGCACTGCCACCAGCTGAAAGCACCTGCCAAAGCTTTATTGCATGGTTATGGGACAGCTATCAACTGTTCACAGTCTGTGAACTCTCTCAACGAGTGGTACAACTGTATAAATACGTACTTTAGCACAAAACAGTTTAACACGAGGCAAGTCCAAGTACAAACGAGACCTAAAGGCCTATGGGTGAACTTTAAAGGCCAGCAGTTCTTCAGAGTGCATGTTGTTTAAGGAACGCAAGTCAGGTAATTTCAAAAGAAGTTTTGTGAAAATAGAGGCTTCGTTTGGGTGGTTTTTCATGATTAAGGTCCTTAATGCACGGATTAGTGTTTCCTGAAGCGCCTCCACAGAATTGACATTTTCTATTCCAGAGCGATCTAAACAAAAGGGCAGGGTGAGAGGGAGAGAGAGAAATTAAAAACAGGAGGGTAGGGGGGGAAAAAAAACCTGACTGAACAGATGTAGCCTGCAACATAAAACCAGGGCAAGAACTCCTTACTAAATTAACAAGCACAAGAAAAATCAGATACTTATGCCAGAAGTTTTAAGTCATATATCGAAAGTCTTTCAAAGGTTATTTAGCATTAACTTTTCAAAGTACTAAGTTCATGCCAAACTGGCAGCATTCAATCACTATTTCTGTGATCCCTAACCCATGTTTCCAGAGAAGGACAGATTGAAGCAAATGGTTAAATATGTTGCTGAATCACAGCTTTCAACCCAAGGAGAAAGACAGAGCACACGAAAATAAAAATTTCAGACATTTCTTAAGGCTAGATATAGAACCCTAAACTTAAACTGAAGGTTTGAGGAGGAAATCCCACTCAGGGCAAACCACAATTGTTATCTGCACAATAGGATTCTCAGGGGCGAAGGGAGTACAAGCACTCATATGACTGGGCACTATTTCTGAGCATGTTCTGAAGCACTTACAAAATGAAACATGATGCATTCAAAAATTCCCAGCTGAGGAAAAGAAGAATGTCAACATCAAGACAAATATGTTCTCACATACTGCTCCCACCATGCCTGGGGCATTTCTTTCAAGAGAGCTGTATTTAAAAACACACCTGGTATCATTAGGTGGAACATAAGTAAGTAGCTTGAAAGGATGCATTTTTAAGTAAAACATCTCACCGCATAACCATGCACAGTAGCTGGTTTTTTCCAAGCTGTAGCTTCTTTTCTTAAACACTGTGTAAATTCAGCAGGGCACATACATAGCCAACTGACTGGCACAAACAGAAATGTGCTTTGATGTGTACATGCACTTAAGCACTTTGCAGAACTGGGACACGGAATGACAACAGCTTTCTGGAGTAACACTGAGTCAGATCGTACAGTCAGAGTGGGAATCCCTTCCTTATGCTGTCACTGTCAATCCAATCAGATTGCTCAGGTGAACAGTCTAGGAAGTCCTCCTGGACTACTCTGTGCAGTTCCCTACTGCTACAGGAAAAATTATTACATAATCCACTTAAGGATGCATCTTGAAGCAGTTACATGTGTTTTGTTCCTTTAGGAAGATTGTTCCAGAATCTTCTGCAATTAGGAGCTCTGATTACTACTAAAACTTTCATTAGTACACATTCCACTTTTCTGTGAAGACTGTTCATTAGATTTGACAGCTGCTGTACAAGAGAACATGAAAGAGGAGACATCTCTCTGCCTTTATTTATTAAATGATCTCTCCTGCTTGCCCCCTGTTCTGCAAAAGCCTTGCTCTGTTCTGAGCAGGTACAATGACATTTGCACAGAACATGCCCAACAGGGTTTCATAAGAGCTCCCTACAGTGAGAATGGTACTGCCTTGCCTCTGAAGATAGAAGAATGCAGCCCAGCCTTTCCTGGCTGCCTCGGGTGAGTTACTGTAGCCTCTTCGCTTCAATTAGTCCAAGTCCTCCTTCTCCCTCTCAGTCTACTTCCAGTTTCTCCCAGTGGCCAGCAGAAGATTTTGTTAGTATTATGCCAGTAAGGGATAATAATAGAGGGTGTGTACTTTATATTCTTCTACCACAAAGCAAGACCCTTAGTTAAGGAATTATCTGGTTTCTAGATCTGCACAAACCACATTCTTTCAGCTTTGCTTCTGCTTCGCTTTTTCCTCCTTCAGTGGCCATGATCCACCTTGCTGCCTCTCCTTCATCTTCAGCACATCCAGCTAACTGAAGCCAGAGGTGAAGCATTCTTTTAATTCTGGAACGGTACCAAGATAATTCCTCAGCACCACCCAAGCGTGATCCTGCTTCTTCTTTCTTTGCCATATGACAAAGAAAGGAGAGGATGTACAGAGCTACTCAGTCCTTGCTACCTACCCCTGCTTCTTCTGCACATTCGAAATACTCCTTGTAAGAGTGGTTATTCATCCAGTGTTAAGTGGAGATGTTTCTGACAAGCCTTCTCCCAACTAGCAGTATTTAGAGACCTAATTTTTTCTCCATTGGTGGGTTTTGGTTTTTTTCTTAATTTTAATCAACTGAAAGTGTTTTAAAAGATATTTAATTAATGTGGCATGGTACTTTACATGGTGGATCACTTAATCAGCATCCAACAGTCACACTCCTTTCTGCTTTTGGAACTGATGTAAATTTTAACTACTGTCTTCCTTTCAGTTTTCTCTTGAATAACTTTCATTCTGAGATGAAGAAGTCATGGCCTTTTTCTTCCACGTTCAGTTCTTCTTACATTTATGGCATCTTTTCTTTTGCCTGTATCTCCATGTCATTCTTTCTGATCCTGTTCTTCAACTATTTATCTCTGACAAAGTACCACCTTCCCTTACAGGAAGTTACTTTTTCAGTTACACTACTCCTCGAAGAGTTGGATGCAGGGATGTGTCTTTCAAGATCTCTTTAATCAATATATGCCCACAATCCTTTGGCTCTACGGGCACCTTCTCCTCCTGGCAATCCCTCACACTGTAAGCATCTTCCCCAGGAACTCTGCTGAGGCCACTTCTGTTCTTCAGTAGCTGCCTGAGCATGAAGCACACTCATTTACCCCCTTGTGCAATATAACAACTGCAGCATTTTAATCCAGTCTCGTGTAACAGAGTGAAGTTGCTCTGAAATTTTTTGAACTTACAGTCATCATCAGGGTTAGCCTTGTGTTTGGAATACAGCCCCAACATTGACTAATAAAGCTGTACTTTAAAAAACCCTATAAAATTTTGTGAAAATGTCCAGGAAGACTGTGATCAGACCATGAGGTAGCTAAAATAGGCAGCAATAATATCCAAAATAAGATCTGAAAAATCCTCAGCAACTGCAAGAAGCCCAGATACCAAACACCTTCTTCTCTTTTTGTCCTGTTGCACCACTGACATTACATGCTGTACATGTTACATGCCATCCCTAAGCTAATCCCTGTTGGGAGCTGGCAATCAGCACAGTGCTTTAAAGGCTGGGGAGATGGCACTGTGCTAGAAGCACATTCAATAGAACAGATACAGCCACTTAGACTGAAAACAGGTGGCACAGAGAATGAGATATTTTAGGACCCAGGAGCTGAGCAAGCAAGAAGAAGGGCTGTAAGCATAGTTAAGAGTGCAAAAGAAGGGAAGAGACCTCGTTGTCAGTCCTTATTTTAAAGGCTGCCTCCAGTTCTTGTCAAGAATTTCCACAGTGTGGAAAAGCAACTCAGACCTCAGGCTTCTCTCTGCTACCTGAATGTCTTCGTTAACAGATTCCACACTTCCTTCAGATTATAGTGCCATGCTTCCTTCACACTGCTATTTGTTCTGGCTCTTGAAGCTTGCTAACTCTGTGCCTCCCTCTGCTCATTATCACAGCTTAGAAACTGAAGAGCTGACAGCTGCTCTGTCCTGTGCTGTGACACTGCAGTTCAGCCATGCACGAAGCTATCAGACTGAACTGTCCTACCTTGTTACAGAGGCCTCATGTGCCTACAGCACCATGCCTGGGTGCCCCTCCTAGGTAACACATGGGTCTAAATTGCTCATGTGAAAGGGGTGCCCTTGTTCAAGGAGTTCAGTGCTCCCCAGCTGCTGGGTCGTTGTCTAAGTAGGGGTTCTGAGCATTCCCACTACCTACCTCTAGAGAGCTTCTTACCCAGCAAGCAGGGATTCTGCACCTTGCATTCCAGGTATTATATGCAGAGCTAATGTGCCTAATTTGAGGCTTGAGATAATACTACAGAAGTAGGTGCTTAATCCTTCTTTGAATCTGGGCCAGGGTGTTCTGTCTATCCAGGGACTGAAACAAGATAGGAGCTGGTGAAGATGTCAGTGGATTGGCAGGCCTTGGGTGGTAAGAAGTCACGATGCAGATGATAGGGCTTTCTTGCTGACATAGGCAGAGATCAAACTGCTGGATTTAGGCTTAAGTAAAATACGCAATAGACTTAAATGACAATACTTGGAAGCAAAAATACCACCTTATCCAAAGACTTATGCTGTGCAAGTCAGGAGTAATTTCAGTGATGCTGTCCTGTGAAACTTAGAGGAGTCAGACAAATAGCATCTAAATGGCTATTTGTTTTTGCATTACATAGAAAGAAGTAGGAAATATAAGCCCATTGTCACCTTTTTTTTAAAGGCAATATTAGAAAGTCTAGGTATGTTAAAAAGTAGTAAAAAAGCATCTAGACATGAAATAACAGGGTATACATTTTACAGAAAACTTTCAAGAGAGAGTCACATTCACTTTTTGGCAAAGGCACAAGTCAACTTTCTCTCCTTACCAGCAGATACCAGGACAACCGCTGTAAACAAACTCATCTCCTCATCGCTAAGTTGCAGGGCATTTAGTTTCTCACTAAATTCAAACATTGAGTTGAGCAGATCACCAGCTCCCATTGAGTGCAAGTCATCCACACTGTACTTCTTGCCACTCAGGAAGGTGACAGTACGTTCCTTTGCATCAAACAAAGATGCAAATCGTACCATTAAAACCTGGTGAAAGGAAGAAAAAAAAGAACAACAAAACCAGATAAATGTAGGTGCATTTCTAGAAAAGACAAATTAAAAAATTAAGCTTTTTAACATCATTCAAAGTGTCTCATTAACCATTCTAGAAGCATTGTATACAGAGACCATCAGCATGCTACTGAGCTGCAAAACACAGTGTAAACTCTGGCCCCATAATCTGACAGAAACAGACAAGTGACAAAATTAAGAAGCAGATGCAGGGGAGAGGCTACAGCATATGAAAGGCAGGAAAATCAAAATTTAGGCCTCAGACAGCCTGAGCCACACAGACCATGTCATTCATAAATATGCCAGTAGGACAACTTGCTTAAGCCACACAACAGCCAAAGGCATACAGAGCATTAAAAGAAATGGTTTTTTGGCCACACTCATGAGGAGCGAGATGAAGGTACTGAATCAGATTCTCACTTGGTGTAAAGTGGAGTAGCTCTACGGAAACAAAGCTGATTTACACCACCTGATGATCGGGCCCCCTGGGCATTCTTTGGAAAAGTACCATGCCACATCACTGTACCCACAAGAATGTTAATGAGCTCTGCTAGAAAGGAGCCACATGTAGAGCTTTTAAAAGGCTAGGGAAGCACAGCTTGAGATGGCACCTGGTCTGCAGCAGTTGGGAATACCCCTTTGGTACAAGCACCTGGGCTGGAGCAGTTGAGGTGTGCTAAACTTACCCCTTTGGGCTGAAATTTCTCTTGTGGTTTCTCAGTTGTACTGTGAAATGTTTCCCTCTGGAATGGCTTGTAAAGTTTCATTTGCTCATGTTCAACAACTTTATTTATATTTTCAAGGTTTAAGTCGCACAGAACAGCCTCCTTATTTGAAGAAAATGAACTAACTGGCATTAGTTAAAACGTCAGACTTGCTGTAATCTCTTGGTGTGACAGTTGTCTCTTCTCATTTACCCTATTAACTGCATTAATTCAAATGTTTACTACAGGTGAGAGGAGAACCAGGTTTTCAAAGACTAGTGCCTTTGATAAGCTTAAAGAAAGGAGTGTTCAAAACAAATGAAAATGTTTGAGAATTCAAACACTGTTCATGCACATTACATGACGGGCTCCTAAATTTTACGAGCCAAACAACATGCAGCAATCTTGACAGACACAAGAGCACTATGTACTATCCACTTCTGTAAGCTAAGCTATCTGTCCTCTGATGACATTAACTACAAGAGTGCACAAACCATCAGAATACAACAAAAACAGGCAAAGGGCAGGCAGACAAAGCTGAACTTGTGCATTAGCACAGACCCACCAGGTATCCAGCAACCTTTCAGTTCGAAACGGTATTCTCCCTATAGAATTGGGCTTTAGAAATGTCTTTAAATAACGAGCAACCAGGATTAGTGCTGGTATTCAAAACCAAAGCCCTCAAAGTCGTGCTGACATTCTAAGGCAAAGATCCCAGCTATTTCAATGTTACCATTCTAAACAAAGAAGATCAGTTTGGACTATGGCATAGCACAGGATTTATTCATCCCATTTCACTTCAAACCTGGCTCATACTTGTGCATCCTAAGGATACACCTGATCAATCCTATCGCCTGACCACAGCAACAGAGGCACATAAAAACCTCCACTCTTGGAGGCAACTTGATCACTTCCCTACCAGTTATAACCAAGTCTGAGTCACTACTCCAAGGGGTCCAAAGGCCTTGTTAGCTCTAGCATCAACTACATTCGGAGGGGAGGTGGAGGAGGGCCCACTCAAAACCAGTCAAATTCCTTATTTTAGGCTCACTGCTGTTTCTCAGCTGGCTCTCATAAGAAGCCGTGCAAATGCCACCACAGTACACTGAGCTCCCCAGTACTCCCAGTTCAAAGAGACCTTTTTAGCTTACATGTGTGTGCATATGTATAGCAGTGCAGCTTCTGCACCAACACTGTCTCCATGTGTCCTCTCACCCTGAAAGGAACAGGCACTCCTCAAATAGGAGCTGCTAAGAAGCAGAGTGCCAAGCCAGCCACACCAGACTTGGAGGCAGCACTTTCACTCAGGTTCTTCTACTAACATGCAGACAGTGGAATATCCTGGTTCAGTTACCCAGAAGACAGGAATGACCTTGGATGCACCAGGCTTTCAAGATGCTTTTGCCTCTATCGCAACGGTTTCATTAATCCTGTTGTGGATTTTTTTCCACTGTTCTGTAGCCCTAATTTTTTTTTTTTTCCTGTTGCTAAGATGCCACATAGGCCTTTAACTAGAAGTTGTAGCTCACTAACAGGAATCATTAATGTTTCTTATAAATAAGTGAATAGTGACAAGCATGCAGCCATACACTATTATTAATTCCCCTGGATATGGAAACCTTATCAGCAGCACTTGTAACTGGCAAAGAGGCATATGACTGAGGCCTGAGAAAAGCTTCAGGTGAAGCAAGGCCAAGACAAAACATTTTACTTGCAAAACATGAAGGTTAGGCTTTACATTACAGGGACAGTTCAAGCCAAAATTTTCACCCTCCTCCTCCTGCTTTGCAGAGAAAGGAACCAACACTTTTGTGTAAGGTGAAAGTAGTGAAGTAGTTAAAATACAGCCCCTTCACTACAGGAGCTGTAGATGAATATTAAAAGATCAAGAATAAGTACAACAGAAAAAAAACACATGACAAAATGAAGGAAACAAAAAAACTAATAGACTCCAGGCAACAAGTCTTCCTGTGCAACTTGTACCTTCCAACCCAACAATTATCCATTTTAGAACTGGGCTGCATAAATACAGACAGAAGACCCAACACATCACATGAGAAATGTCTTAATTTCAGGTAAATATAAAATCCAGCATCTCTCTTGAAAGAATAAATCACATAAACAAAAGCAAAGGCATCACCAATGCTACACTCCCCAGAAAAGCACAGTAACATCAAATACTTGGGACTTTGGCTGCTCTGACCCTCTCTATTCAAATTTCACGTTTGAATATTTATGAAATGTGTCCTCTCTATTCAAATTTCACATCTGAATATTTATGAAATGTGTATAGTGTCCAATAGACACAAGGGTCTGGAAGGGCAACTCAAAACATGATGTAAAGGTCATCTAGTGAAGGTCACTAATTATAAAACAGCACCAAGCTCTGTGGTATCATTTCCAAATTAATACCACTAATTCACATATACGTCATGACCACGAGTGGATGCAATTAACCACGAGGACCTAGTGGGATTAGTCTAGAGTAAGTCAGGCTGCAGCTGGCACACACTACCTACAGAGCTGCAGCAGTACAGGTAGTTACCATTGTTACTGCATTGGACAGGGATGCTTCAGGCACTCCCAAGTTGCCACTAAAGTGGTGACTGGTCAGGATTGGATACTCTGGCTTTTGCAGGACGCAGAGTGGCACAAGGACATGCAGAGCAGTAAACACATTCCTCGACAGAACTTTTAAGTCAGTAGACAGCTTTCTAACCTATCCACTCTTCCAGATGCAGTACAGTTCCCCAGAGTACGCAAAGGAAGCTAGAAACCCCTAATTATGCCTTTGTTAATACCCAGGAATGAGTAGAAGGGCTGAGCAATTTTGAGCTCATTGGAAGAGGGACAGGTCACCAAGGTCTGACCAAACAGATCTCTTGGACACCATCACCTCAGAGCATCCATGAACAAGCTGGTTTCACCTGATGTAACCCAGTTCTATCTGGTTCTGTTCTTACAGGCTCAGACTGATGCACAGCTGGTCAGGTTTGCAATATACACACAGTGGTCTCACCTCAAAGGTGCCAGCCTTCAGAAGATTGACCTGGTCATGCTGGGAGAGATCTCGGAAACCGGGTATGCGCTTGGCGAACTCCACCACTTCCTTCACTGCAGGGGTAAAACTCAGGGAAAACTCTTCCCAGATCTCATGGCCAGACTTGTTTGGGTCCACATGGGGAGTCTTACTCATTGGGCAGACCTGATGTTTGCAAAACACAGACAGAGAACAACTTTTAAAGGTATCATTCCAAATAATGACAAATACTTAAAAGAAACATATTTACTATTCAACAAACTTTGCAATAATGACACAAAGAAAAAAAAATCAGTATTCCTCCATCAATTCCCCAAAAAAATGGATTTCCTGCCCTCGCTTTAAAACAAACAAGAAAAAACACATGGGATTGTAAGCAATCTGTTTATAAATTTGTTAACTTTGGAACCTACAACACTGTGTACTGCAAAAGACCTGACAGAACCAAGGTTATGCTACTCTTCCCCAATCTCAACTGATCTGGTCTGACATCTGAATTTCTCTTTACCTGTATTATCCCTGTAATTTCACAGTAAATTGCAATTTCACAATCAATCATTTGCAATCTCACAGTCACTGTGACATTCATTCTCCTATCTTTCTTGTTTTGCAGGCAACTGAAGTGCTTCAGTCAAGGCGACAAAGATGTCAACACCAGAGCAAGAAAGCAAGCCTTGGTTTCCTGAGTCACAGGTTTACACCCTCATTACAAGGATAACCCTCTTCTGCAAGCTTGCTTTTACTTGTATCACTGAAGGAGGAACACCAAGGAACTGGTATTCCAATATTTCTCGGCCATAAGATGACAAAACGTTCTTTCTTTTATACAAACATACATAAATTTTTTTGTAGGAAAGTCTGAATCCATTACATTGAGATCAGACGTATCAGTCAGGGCTGACTGCCAATAAATTCCCTCTGCAAGAGCCAACCAGAAGCTCTGCGGTATTTTCAGTTCTAGCTTCTAAAATTTACATCTTTTAATGAAGCTTAAACCTTTCAAGATTCATTTCACCTGTCATCATCAAGGACAAAAATTCCTTTTAAGTATTCCTCACAAGTATATTAAATGGTGTATGTAATCCTACATAATGTCAGCAAAACAAAGAGAAAACAGTGAAATAGATTAGCAATTCCTCAGAGCTGTGCTGTTTTCGCAGGGCATCTTGAATATGGTAATTGCCTAGGAATTCTTTGCGTGGGAGGTCCTAAGATTACAAGACTGTAATATTTTGGCAAAAGGAAAGGTCTAGGCACACAACCAGAAGGACAGCAGATGCCAACCACTATTCTGCCTGTGATACTGCAATGGTTCACATAGGTGCTGTTATAAATATAGCACTCTCTGAAAATAAGCAATCTCTGGTTCAGTACCCTGCTCTGCAATGGACATAAAATCACCTTAACTTCTACAACATTCTACGACAGTATCCCCTTATCCACAGGCACTCAGTCCCAAGGGGAAACTACCACTTCCACACCCAGTGCATTTTGTCTTGATAGACCTCTGTCCAAAAATCAGAGTATTTCAAATTAGAAGAGACCTGTAAAAATTGAGTCCAACTCCGTGCTCCTTGTAGAACCACCTAAAACTAAACCATATGCCTCAGAGTGCCATCCAGGCACTCCCTGAACTCTGACAGGCTTCCTATGGAAGCAGTTGTCAACTTATACAGTCACCAGTTCTCTTCAGAGGAACCTCTTCAGGAATGACCTGTTCTGCTTTTCTGGTTACAGGGGTATTGAGTAAAAACGACCAAACCCCTGAACATCTGTCTCCATACTGGTTCAGAGCCTCATTACTTGCCCTTACTGCTGCTGACTCATTTTGGTCAGGTCCTGAACTCACTGAGTTCTTGGGCAAAACCCTCATCCCTATCAGGGACGTGGGGCAGGGAGGGGGAGCTGCAGTGCTCTGTAGGATTTGGTCTCGTCTCATCATCACTGACTAACTATTGCCTGCAGCTGCTATGCACAGGTCAAACTGACTGGCTGAGCCTCTGCAAAGCAGCACCACTCCCTGTCCGCCCATACTGACAGGTTTAACCTCTGCTTCTCAGGAGTGCCAGGAATGCTGTTGTAGTGACACCAACATACTTTCCCTGCAAGGAAGAAAGGCTGGGAATTATTATTTGCCATGTTGTAGTGCCCGGAGTCTGCTATTAAGGTCAGACCCTGCTAGGGATTGGCATAGTCCATATATGCAGTAGACAAAGAAGGGTTAAAACCCACCACCAACAAAAAACCCCCCATGGAAATGCACCATCAAAATAAACACCTTCACTGTGAATATCTCTGGGGGTCTTCAAGAACCTGTGAATGATCTTCACAAAGCAGGAGGAAGAAAGACACTGGCAGCTCAAGTACTTCAGAAAGGTCAGGGGCTCGTGCTTCACACCAGGAGCGCAGGATGAGAACGAGGATGTTATGTTCTCTCATCCCAGGCAGCTCCAGTGATAAAGAGAAGGACAATCTATTTTAAGGGGCTTACAGAACTGGTTGCCTGAACGGCAGAGGAACAGCAGGTGCAGGGCAAATGAGAGGGACCTGTTAAGCAAAGGCAAAAAAAAAAAAAACCAAAACCAACCAAACCAAATCAACAACGATATGCAAAAAAACAGGAAGCATCCTTGTTAAGAATTCAGTGAGAAAATGCTCTAGGAAAGTCACCTAAGGTACCCAGAAGTGTGTCTAGAGCCTCACTTGTGGGAGTACTACAGAAAAGACCCTGAACTTCTCTCTAATGGTTTAGCTGCGCATCTTCCTCCTGAAGATGTTCTACATTGAAAAGGATGTGTAGCCTGTGGGCCTCATTAAAACAAAACTAATCAAAAAATCCCCAGCACCAAAACAGCAGCCTACCATGCAAGAGAGATTTTAGAATCCATAGTAAGGCCTGTGGACTGGCTTAAAATCCTAGCCCTGGGGTCTGACCCCAGAAGTTTGCTCTGAATACCCTTAAAGAAAATACAGCACATCTGACTGTGTAGATTATTTGAAAGTAAAGACTTCAAACGGACCGAGTGAAAGGGGGAATTTATAAACTCCTATTTTCATTTTGAAGTCAAGTAACATAAAAAACCCATGACTTTTTTTCAACCAATACTCTTTGATGTTATTTTACTTTCAGTTAGCTAAAAACCAAGCCAAGAAACCCCATCACTTGTATGATTTGAAATCCTTCACACCTTGAGCCATTTTTGTCCTTCATCACAACTTGCACTAACTTGTGTCACCCTTTAAAGTTTCAGCAGTTGCGCCAACCATGTGCAGCTTCACTGGCTACTGAGGCACAGCTGGATCACACCCCTCAACAATTAAGTCAAATCAAACAATTGATATCAATATACCAGATGCATCCTTCCTCCAGTGCTGCAAGAGTAAGTGGTATTCTTGTTTGGAGAAAAGCCATCTTCTGGGATCCTCTCACACATTCGCTGAGTGTACCCACCGGTGAAGTTCATGCAGTGGTTGTTGGTGAAGCATACGGCATGCCCGCTTGGGTAATGCATTGTGCTTCTCCCTTTGTACTGTCCGCCAAGGTGCTGCTCCCTCTCAGGGTACTGAGGGCCACCGAGGCCACCAACACAGTGCTCGCTGCTCAGGATGTACTGCTCGGTGCTCTTTGACACTCTCTCCCCGCCCTGGGGCTGCATCATCTCTGCTGGGTTCTGGGACTGTTCCTGGTTGTACATGAAAGTGTCTTTGTGGGCCCTAGTGACCATCCCAATCACCTCCTCCTTAGCCATGTCAGCACTAGGAGGGGGAGAAGGGCTTTTGATGGTTTCTTGCTCTTGCTTGGGCTTGGAGGAAAGATCTTCTTGAGGTGCTTGGTCTTGATGCTCTGTTAATGCCTCACTGGGCAAGTGACCACTGAACTGGCTGTTCATCATGGTTTTCATGGCACTCTGCATTTCAATCAACATCCTCTGCTTTTCACGTTTGGGAATACGGCCAAATCGAACAGCTACCAAGGTGGAAAAATGGACAGTGGTGGAAAGGGGAAAAAAAAAAAAGAAAAAGAAAGTCAGTCCTGAAAGTATTAGCATGCACACACAAAATACACACCCCAACCAAAAATCCTGCCTTTTAAGGGAAGATTTTAACTGCTCTCACCAATACTACAGCAGGGGTATTACCAGTGAAGTCAAAGAGCTTCTGGGGCATAGAACTGGCAAGAATACAAATATATGGTGTTGTTTGCACACGGGGAGAAGGCACAGTCTGTAATGCCTTTTCCCCTTTTGCCTCAAACCTGGATATGCAGTATACACACAGCTGTGTTAAGTGGAAAAGTGTCAGGCTTTAAGATTGGATCTATTAAATCAGCACAACTTCATGAGCTGACAACTAGCTGAACGTAAACACAGTTCTTATCATCTTTGCATAAAAGTCCTACAAGACAGGTCCTCACCGACCAATTACGCAACTTACCAAAACAAAAGAATCAACGCTGAACGAAGCTTACCTTGGCAAATTTTGGTGATAACTTTGCCTTGACAAGGACATTTTCTGCTGGCAAGGGGGTGGGCATCATTGTGTCTGCAGCAGTTTTGACCCTGTCCTAGTGAATCTACAACTGCCTCTGCCACGCTGTCCAACCACAGCTGTACAAGGGCTTATAAGCAGTTTCGACTGATGTAATTATGCTCGTGCAGTAGCCCATCATTAATGTAACTAAGCCTCTTTCATTAAAGCAGGTGCAACCTTGTGCGCAAACAAGCGCCTAGGGGATGAAATAACTCCTATGCACGACAAGAACTCAGAACAATTATTTAAAGTAAGTTCTAACACTCCACCCACTAAATTATTAACAGCCTGAGATTCCTAGTTCTTGTGAAATAAACACCCAGAGAAAATTAAAAAGTGAAACAGGAGGAAGAGTTCTGGTTGTGGCAGTAAGCTGTAGCAGACAAACGAATTACACTTTCAGCATTATTTTTTAAAATGTCACAAGGGGTGGACAGCCAGCAAGGTGGTCAGAGACACAGACCAACATCACCATTTCCTCCTTGCCTTTCCTCTCCCTCTAAGAAAAGAAAGAAAGAAAAAAAAAGGAGCAGAAACATGCTCATCCTATGCACCCAAAGCTAACTCTTTAATCTCTACAGTGACTGCTCTAAAGCTACGAGTTTGGGCAGAATTCCCTTTCATTGAAAAAGCAATAGTTACAAAAGAAAACAGACAAAAAAAAAAGAGAGAAAAAAAAGAAAAAAAAAGAAAAATATGAGTCTTGTTCAGATTTAGGTAGGATACAGCTGTAAGTCTTAACATTAAACCAAAATTGAGACACTTGTTACAGCCATCCCCTTAGCAGACCACTGCAGCACATCCCACTGCATCAGCTCCCCAGGTGGGAGGACAGCTCTGCGGCTGCCTGCGGTATCACCTTACCAGCCCAGGGCACTCATGGAACAAGAAGACAAGCTGAACTAAATACTCCCAGACAGGGAACCTCTCCTTGACAACTGGGCTTAGCTGCATTATCTGCCATTAAGACCCTCAGCAACTGGTTTTGAGGTGGGCAGCAGATTCCCTCTCAGAGGATCCCTGCTCAGTACAGGAACGTACCATCTCTTGACATCCCAACAGACAGGCATTTTTTGAAACGACACTGCTGGCATCTGTTCCTATTCATTCTCATTATAGAGCAGTTGTTATTCTTCAAGCACTTCTTATACTGGATGTTTTGCTGAATGCTTCTTCTGAAAAAACCCTGTAAACAAGCAAAAAACCCCACAACTATCATTACAGCACATATCAAATCCATCGACCAAGATTCATTTCTCTGCGAGCACGGAAAACCTCACTGCATCACATCAGCTGCTTCAGAGTTATCAAAAGATTTTAAAGAACTTAATACTCCTCATGACTTACTTCTCCTTTGTGTGTGATCTGTATGTAATGTGAACTAGTTATGATTTCTAATTACAGAAGATGCTAAGTTGCTTCCTGCATAGTCAGCACTTAAGAGCAAAGTGTCTCCAATATTACCTCTATCACTGTACTAACAGTTCCTAAGATGTTGCTCTCAAATACCTATGACATCAAGTGCAAAGATGGGAGTCAAAATAATGTATTTTGACTTCTATCTCTGCAGTTTGGCAACAAAACCATCCTGCTCCACCACATGACCTTCAAAGGTGTTTTTTTCCCCAAAACCCTTTATGCTGATAAGCTCCTTCACAGAACATAACATTTGCAATGTTACAGATTAAGAAAATACATCTATTTAGTTCTGGCTTTCCCTGTGGTAAAGAACTGCTTTTCCAAAGCTGTTTTGTTCTGTGTCCCAGCCCAGGTGACAACTCACACCCACTATCTCTTAATGCAATTAATATGCACATGTCTTGCGTGACATGGTCCTTACCACCTCTGCTTCCAGTTCTCGTTCTCTGCTGTGCGCTCCAAGTCAGGCAGGATTGGACAAGGGGTGGGAAGAGAAAGTACTGCAGAGTTTGGAAAACGCTGTATATTCCTAAGTGGTTTGCCTGTTCCCTACAGCGTCTGAAATTTCTCATATTTAACAGAGAACTACACCGAATTTTATTTTTTTTTTGCAGTATCACCCCTTTTCCCCATATGGGGAGAACTTGAGCATTTCACCAGCAGAAAGGTGAGCAGAAATATAGCTCACCTTGCAGCCCTCACAGGCATGAACACCATAATGAAATCCTGAAGCGACATCTCCACAGACTTTGCAAAGAAGAACCATGCCATTAAATTCTAGAATCAAACAAAAAATATAGAAACCAATGACAACTGCAGGAACATGTTTCCAGCTTTTAAAACCTGGACTTAAATCAAAATATGTGACATCAGTTCAACACATGAAAAAATACAGCAGAAGAACAAACATGAATGTACAAACCCCCTGAACAGTTCAGAAGGTACTAGTGCAAGGGTGGGGGGAAAAGAGGACAAACACGAAGCACTGAAACGAACAGGGAGAAAGCACATATTCACTGGGCTTTCAAACAGAGTAGCACTGCACTCAGCAGCAGAAAAAGAAAGTCTGCTTACATTTAAGCACTTTTAAAAGGACCATTCAGTTAACTAGGCCACCAAAGTTCAGGCTCAATCTGTTTTTTCCATCAGGACAAGAAAGCCTATGAAAGGCTACAGTTTCCCCAACAGAGAACAAACACTTTTTCTTAAAAACCAGAAATACTAAAGGACACTTTATAATACCAGTTCAACACCAACCATACACTGTACCTATCTGATAACAATTTAGGACTGCTAGCTCAGCCATATCTACATACGTAGAGACCACTCATTCGAGTGCATATCCAGAATGGTTTGCACATTTGAACTTTAAAATATCTTCTCAATCCTGTAAAAATGCTCATGGTTTGGTTTCTTAAAATTTTTCCCCCACCTCTTTTATTTCAGCTTGTCAGTAAAGTTTTTTTTGCAAGTCCTAAGTGCTGGTCTAACATTGGTTTCACTGAAGCCAGTGGGAATTTTACCAGTGAGTTCAGTAACCACAAAATTACCTTAATCCAACAGAGACAGCTGGAAATACTCCTACAGAAACATATTCTACCAGAGAAGTAACTTATTTGACATTTGGGTTTCATTTGTAAAGAGGAACTAAAACACTTCTTTAAGGTTTTCAAAAAGAAAAAGAACCAAACCACAACTTTCTTTTTTTTTTTTTTTTTTAAACACAGTTAGTACTGAGCTATAGAAGTTATCTATCTGAACAGTTTACATCAGATTTCATTTCAGGAACCTCTGCCCTGATACCAAAAACCTTTTGTTTACTAGAGAATTTTTAAGGTTCTTACTAAGAACTTCAGGTAGGAACACTTAAAAAACCCCAAAACAACAAAAAAACAAACAAAACCACAACCCTATTTGAGGTAGAACTATTAGACACCTCTTCTAGCTTCATAACAATCCAAAATGATAAAACAATTCTGCCAGTAAAAGAATTCAGCCTCCAAAAGACTAAATTCCAGCTGTTTGCTGAATCATTCATTCCAGTACTTATTTTGAATCCTGCACTTCCAAAACTATAATTTCAAATATAGTTCAAATATATTTCTCTACCATTGATCTTTTCTGATTACCAAAAGAAGCGTGAAGTAAATAGGTGGAGATAGATTGTTATATGTATTTTAAAAGGCCATCCTTTAGTTCCAGTTTACAAGTATTTTATTTTTCACATCCATGGAATTATGACTTGGAACCAAAAAGATAACTGTTCCATCCACAGCTATAAAAATATTACGCTTGGCTAATTTCTTTATTTTGTTCCTCACAGCTCGGTGGGGAGGGAAGGTGAAGGGACAGTGGACAGAGTTTGGAAGAGCAGACAAACTAGATTTCCAAGACAGCTCCATAAATACTCTTGAGGTAATTTCTGATTATACTACCTTTACTTCATCACTTCTTTTTAACCAAGTGTTTGAATTTACTATGATCAGTTTTCACTAATGAAAATTTGAAGTAAAGCTGGACTGTATTTATGGACTGCTTGAAGTTGGCAGCAATGAGACCCCCACTGGATTAGCATTTGTATGGCAATACCATATGTATTACCACACATATTATGCCAAAAGATAAAAATGGAGGCTTTGCTATGCACCTGCACCACAAGCCAAAGGGAGACCTGGTCATAACACACAGGGTTGTTATACACAAGGGGAAAACGGTGTTTTCAGGAACTGGCACCAAACATACTTGTGACTCCATTATGGCCTTTTGTCAAACCAGCAACACTGGACTGGTTTGCTTTAATAGTCTCCTCTAGCCGATCGCTCTTCGGTGCCCCGTCAGAGCCTTCACCGCTCCGGCCATTGCATCCGCCTTCCGAGGAGGAGCTGTTTGGAGGAGATGGTACAGGCGAGGAGGACGACTGGAAACCGCTGTCTGAGCTCTCGCTGTGACATGAGGCTGGGCTAGATGCCGAGCTCGAAGAGCTGATGTAAGCTATCACACCCCCTAAGGCAAGAAAAAAAAGGCAGCACGTAGTGACATAACCAGCAGACATGCACCGCTGCCATGTGAGCCACGCCGTGACCCAGCACCACCAGATCAGCCATTACGTGCTCCTGGGAGCTCTCCTTTCCCTCCCTCTCTCCCTCAAGCTTGTTTGTCTCCATTTGTTTTCTACAGCTGACCTCCCGGTCTGCCCCATCCCCTTCTCCCATCTTATCGGCCTCCTCTGGTCCAGGCCGAGATGAAATGGCATAACCAAAAGACGGAGCAATGAGCCGTGGTGCTGGAAGGATGGGGCAGCAGGGACAGGCATGGAGTGACCCAGAGAGGGTTTCCCTGGCCACCCTCTGAGCAGAGCTCATCTGGAGCCAGAGCAAAGACAGGATCTTACAGCGCTGTGGAGCCAGAATGCAAACAAGCTAGGTTAGGGACAGAAATAGGGCAGAGAGAAAGACTTCATGCAGGCTACGCGCCAAAGGCACAGAAAGGAAGGGCTGGGAGGTGCTCACAATGCAGAAGGGAAGAGGGCAAGGGAAGGAAATAGCACTGCAGTCTGGTTAGCCTACTGAACACCATTTGTCCAACTGCAAGCCTTTGTAGCGTTCCTAGCAGCAGCTAAACTCCAACAGCCAGGCTGCTATTTGCAAACAGCCTCTGTCCTGCCTCCTCTTGCAATCTGACACACTTGAGAATCCCTCAGATGAAACAGCTTTTTGTCCTCAGGCAGACCTGGGAGCAGTTCTGGCTTTTCACAGGCTCCTTCTTCTTGCTCATAAGCAAGAGAAATTGTTTGCACTTCATATGAGTTTGTCTCCAAGACTCAGCATTTCAAAAGTCAACAAAAAAAAAATTGATATTTCACACACGGATTTCAAAAGCCATAGCCATGAAACTCTTTAAATAAATTATAGTCAGTATGTTCTACATTTTATGCCTCTATTGCTCAGTAGACTCTCTTCACTGATGACTCAGGACATTGCAGCAAGAAACTCCACACACCAGTAAGAATTCAAAACTTTTAAAGGGCTATGCACTACTTTCCTTTGGAGGAAAAAAACACTGGTGTCTGTAGAGTCCTTGATCAACTGAATTGGCACGGCAGGCAGAGGCTGTAGCATCTTACATCAGCCATCACCTCTTCACAGATAAAAGCAGTGGTATTATACAACCCTGGAAAAACCACTGCTTGCAGGGAACAATTCTGACTTAGAAATTCTCCGTACTTTTATTAGACATAACTGTCCTCTTAGCACCTCTGTGGCAACAAAACTGGTCCACTTCCTCTTCAACATTTCATTTTTTTTCTCCCAAGGAAACCCTTGGCAGGAGGGTTCCCTGAAGAGCACACAGCCCAGGAGCTGCTGGCAGAGCTGCCTGGGAGCAGAAGTCAGACCAAGTGGCCGTGTGACACGTGCAGGACACACAGAGTGCTGCTCACGTTCCCAGACACCAGTGTCCCTGCACCCTGCCACACGGGGTTGTTCCCGCACAGATTTTTTTTTTTTTTTAAAAGAAATCCTCCACACAGCATAGCACGCATTCCAGATCAGGTTTTCGGAGAAAGGAGGATTGGCAAGGGGGTCATGGGTTTAGCCACGGCCTGAGAAACAAGGCATCATCAGCCACCCGTGCTGGGCTAAGACACCACCTGTTTGACAAAGGTCTGTGCCATCCCCCAGCGCCGCACGCGCCTCTGCCAGGTGCCGGTCAAAGCTCACAGTTCACCTGGTCCAAGGGAGGCACCAGGCTTCTCAGCAGGCGCCATCCTTATCGCAAGGGGCAGACCGGGACACGCAAGCACAGCCCCTGCAGGGAACTCCACGTTTCTCCTCGCTGCCACCGCGCCCCATTATCTTTAAACCCTGCTCATAAAAGAGATGCTCTTTTCCCTCAAGGGTAAGGCCAATGTCACAGAGGAGCACAGAAAGTGTGTGCCTGTGGGGGAGTTTCACCCCTCTTGCCCCGAGAGCTGGAAGAGCCCCAGACAGCTGGGCTGCTCTGGCACCCTAGCCAGCTTGGCAGTCTTGCCAGCGCCACACTCGCGATTCCTCGTATTTTTTGTTATTTTAGAAGTTAACACTTCCCTGTGAACCCTGTTTTGGTTTGGTCAGCAGTCAAAAGTTGACTCTCACACAGAGCACAGGGTGACATCTGAGAACAAAGAGCACAGACAAGGAGCACGTACACGTGCACACGGATGCTGGCATTCCGCAGAAAGGGGGTACCGGGGCGCCCGGTAGAGAAGGCAGCCCCAATTGTGTGAACTGCCGGGGATTTTCTTAGGGAACCCACCTGCCGGAGGGTGGTAAAATGAGTCCCTTGGGCTATGCGGAGCCGCGCTACTGCTGCTGCGGCGGCGGCACCGCCGGCTGAATGACCAGGACCCTCTGGCCTCTACCTGGCGGGATTCCCTTTAGGGATGGGGCGGGGGGCACCGCAACATGCTGGTATTTCATTAACACAGTGATCTGGGGAGTGGTAACGCCGCAGGGGCGCGAAGCAAGCGGTGAACTGGGCGGGCGATCAAAGCGACCCCCGGGACGCTGCGGCAGCACGGATTCCCCGGCCGGCATCCCCGATCTCCCTCGCTAAGAAAGCGAGAAAGCAGCACGGAGCAGGGAGCGCGGTCACCGTGCCCGCAGCCGCCCTCCCGCCTCACCCCATTCCACCGCAC
>VZSR01001283.1:33079187-33161738 GCA_013398615.1 Brachypodius melanocephalos | reverse complement strand
TCGGTCGTTGTCTTCCCAGCTCCGTGTCCCCGCCGCAGCCCTACATGCAGCCGGCGTGAGACAGGCAGGCAGGGAGGGAGGGAGAGAGGGAGGCGACCGCGCTGTCTCCTGTCAGAGCAGCGGGTGCGCGTCCCCGCCGCGGCGCCCTCCCCTTTACAACAAAAGCGCTCTCGGGGAGCCGCGCAGAGCGAGTGCGGCACCGCCGCCCGCCCCGCCCCGCCCCGCCTCTACCCCGCCCCGCCCCGCCTCTACCCCGCCCCGCCCCGGCGGCCGCCCCGCCCCGCCCCCGGCCGCCCCCCTCACCCAGTGACACACTTTCCGCGCCGGCGGCACCGCTCACGTGCGGCGGGAGCGTGCGGGAGTGCGGGGGCACTGCGGCGGCGGCGGGGACAGCGCGCGGAGCCGGGTCCCCCGCCCCTCGCCGGGCGGTGCGGCGGGGGAGCCCCGCCGAGGTCACCGCCGCTGCCGCAACCGGCGCGGCGCTCGCCCACCGCGGCCGCGGGGCACGGTGGGGGGCGGCGGTGTGTGTCAGCTGCTCGGCCGCCGAGCACCGGCAGGAAATGCCACCGCTGTGACTGCCGCAGCTGATGAGCTCTATCGTATCCCGACAGGAGCATCTGACAGCTCCCAACTCCAACTGTCAGCGCTCCGTGCCCTCTTAGCCGCGTGTTTTCTCGCTGCCGGGAAAAGGGAATAGCCGGGAGAGACCCCTCTCAACAGCGCACACACACCGCTGCAGCCATAGTCTCTCCCTGTGCAGCTATAGGGAGAGGCCATCACACAGTTGATCCCAATCTCCGTCTCTCCTGTTTTCTGCCAGGACATGATTTTGTCACTCCCAGAGGGATTCCAGCTTCTAATACCTTATAAAGTGCAATGATGTCTCTGAGCACAGACCTCCCGCAACGGAGGAGGGAAGTGCCCCCAGAGGACCTAAAGCAGGAGTGTCCCCGCCGGGGTACCCATACTCCCGCTCCCAGAAGGAAACCCAGGAAAAAACGCACCACAACAAAAGAGGGAAGAGAAACCTGGGGAAGACTCTCCATTAAGCGAATATAGAGCCCAAAATGAAGCTATTTCCCTCTCTGACCCCGGGGTTCCGAGGCAGATGTGCGGCTTCGTGGACTATATTGACCTCCAGACTGAGAGAGAGGCAGTGGAGTTAAATGAGGTTAACAAGTGGAGGTTAAACGCAGCTAAATGTAGTTTACTGCCTGCTAATTTGGGTGAGTTTCCTCTCCTCTCAAATGAGGTAAACAGGTCAGTTTGTGTCAGCTTCATCACTTCTCGAATAAGGTAAGAGGGTGAGTTTTCCCATTTTTCTGTGCATGGTCAGCAGTTGGGAGGCATACAGCTTTCCTCTTGGTCCACACTCAATATCCATCACTATCTCCAGACCCTCCATCCCCCAGCCCCGGTTTCCTACAGAAAAAGCTCCTCATATTCCCAGTTCTCCTCTTCATACCAACTTTAAACTACATTTCCTAAGCCCTGCCATGCTGTTCTCTGGCTCTTGTATAGTCCCTGCCTGCGTGACTGGCTGCCAGGCAGTGCTCCCTGCCCTTGGCACGGTCAGATACGGGGCACAGTGGCCCACCCTCCCTTCCCGTGATCAGGCCTCTGTCTCTCTCCTGTGCCTGGCTGCTGGTCTTTGTGGACAGAGCACAAATAAGATTTATTTGATGTTAGCCTATCACGGCATCCCAAACCTCTCAACAGATGAAATTGGCCTACAGACTCAAAGGAGAAGGTAGTGAATACATCAAATGCTATTAGAAAACTAGCTCGGACATGAGGAACAACAGGAGAGGAAGTCTTCTCTGTCTGTGTATTCTGTGTCTCTTAGATTTCTAATACTGTATTTGGATTTCAGCAAAACAGATGTTTGAGTAATGTTTATTAACTGGTGGGTCATTGACCCCAGATGTTCACTGGGTCTGCTAAAAAACCCTACAGAACTCTGCAGGTTGTGGTGGAAGCACCCAGAGATGAGTATGGAGGCACTGGCACTCAGACCAAAGGTCCACCTGGCCTGCAGGCCGTTTGTGGTGCTCAAGGGAGGCTCCAGGTTTTTCGGGTGCATGGACTCCATTCCTGAGAGTGGTCAATAGAGGGAAGGACTGCTTGTTCACTTCCTTTGTGGGCAAGGATAAATGCTGCTGCTCCTGCCTGGCGGGGCAAATGGGAAAGGCAATGTACGCAGGTTCGTAGGATGCCACAGGGAGAGGCCATCACGTTATTGCTCCCAATCTCAGTCTATCCTATTTACTGCCAGGACATGATTTTGTCACTCCCAGAGAGATTCCAGCCTCCAATATCTTTTACCATCTACTTTTGAGACTCTCGGGGATCATTATAGCAGTTTCAGCCTGCTCTTGCCTCTGGTGCTGCAATTGGCAATCCTGAAGCCAACCCCCATCTATCTTCAAGAATGTATTTATTTTGCTTCTCTCTCCTATCTCAGAACAACCTATGTTTGTTCCAACACACCTAGGACTACATCCTTTCTGGTTCCTTCCCTGAGGCAGCTCCACAAACACACATGGTTTGCAAGAGCCAAGCATTTCTCTCAGGGATAGAGTATGGCAAAAAGCAGATAAGGGCCCACCACCGACCCTCACACAGGGTCCCTGTCCACATCAAGGGCACTGAAAGGTGTGTTTCCTGAGGAGGTCCAGCAGGTAGAGCTGGCTGTGGGTAGCCATGGGATGCAAACAATGTGACTCCTGTCCTGGAGTTTCTAAAGAAGGTCTCAAAACTGGCCCTGTCTGCTCCTATGCTCCAGTTCTGCTGTTCAGCACAAAGCTGTGGACTGCCACAGTAGACCATGAGAGACACTTCAATGTTTGGAGAAGGAAACTGTTTTAGAGGGCATCAAGGTTTTTAATCCTGCTCTCTAACATGGAGGAAGACTCCACTCTGCCAATGTAATAAGAGGGTCAAATTTTTCTTGGAGTCTCTTTCTGCCTACCTCTTCCAAACCCACACAAACAAACACCTGGCATAGTAACTTGTGGCTTTGAGTACTGGCCAAGTCACGGTGTCTGGGCTTCTCCTTGAGGGGCTTCTCTTTGACTCAAGCTTGGCTGCCAAAGCTCTAGTGTTACTTGCTGAGCTGCAAATAACATTCTCTTAAAGATGTGATCCTCAGTGGATATTCCCTGGTCCCCACAAGGGACTGTGATCCAGCTTTCCATGAAGGGCAAAACAAATCCTAGCATTATGGAGAGGCAATGTACTGCTGGCATTCACAGTGGCATGGCACCTCTCCAGCCTGAAGGCTGGGCAGGCACTTGAATAATCAATGGAAGAGTGATTGGGAATTTGTGTGTTCAGTCAGTCCCTAGAATCCTTCAGCTTCTGTTTACTGCTGCTGTCTGCAGAAGACTTGTGGTTCTGGGAACAGACTGAAGTGAGGCATTGAAACATGAAGGGCCAGAAGAAGGGAAAAAGCACAGAAGGTGGGACAGAAAGCTTCTTCAAACCCCTTCCCACCCCTGGGAAGGAACACAAACATTTATGCCTCCTTCCTACCAGCCCACACACATGGAGCAGCAGCTCAAGCAGCATGTTTAAATTCCAGAGGCTGCAGAGTGATTTGCATCTGTGCTACCTCTGGATGGGAGATGGCACAATGTTGTTGCACCAACTAATGCTGACTTAAATGTTAAGTGCAGCTGATAGCTGGACGATGGGACAGGATGCACTTTGGCCACCTCAGCAGAGGTGTGTAGAGGCCGATGACTCTTTTTCCTCAGGCCTGAAATGCTGGTGGTTCCTCAGGTTGGAACTGAATGCCTGCACCTTTCTGTCCCCGTGGAGAGGCCCTCCTAATTCCGGTAAACATCCACACATCAGTCAGGAACGCGTGAGTTTCCATTGGCAGGCGTTTGTGCTTTTGGATGAGTTGGATTTCTTCAGTGCCTGGCACATTTATAATAATATTAGTTTGATCAAAACATAAACTTTGCAGAGAGAAAAAACCTGTTTACTTAAAGAGTGCCAAGAAACAGCGTTTTTTTCATGCCGCAACAGCTCCTAAAGTTTTCTATTTTTTTTTTTCCTCATTACCTCAGGAAAAAATTCCTAACCTCTTATTTGTCTTTTTGACTGATGCTCAGAACAGTGCTGACATTTGCACAGATCTGCAGTAAGTTCAAGTTCTCTTCCCTGGTTGTTTCTAGCATACAGTGATTTACATATAATAAAAGTTATTTTCCCTCATATAACATTCTTTGTCACTCTTTTTCTTTCCGGTCAGTCTGTGTGATAAGAACCCCTCAAAACCCTCAGTAATGTATCTGTCCTGAATAATTTGTGGTCCACAACTGCAGATGGAACTAGTTCATACAAGTACACTTCTCTTAGGTGAGGCAACTGACATCAAACCCATGCTTGCATTTCCAGTTTCTTTAAAGCAAAGACTCACTTGGTATCTACAGTTACTACCTTAAATACTGCCCTCTAAAAGTCTTTATAAAGATAGCTGTAACTGTGACTTCTTTTGTACATTAAATGATATAAATAGCCATAACTCATCTAACTAATCTTAGCCTCTGGAAGCCAGTGGAAATTTTTCTATCGATTAGAGTCAGCTTGGGTCAAGCCCTACACAGTGTTTTCTGACCCCCTGCCCTACTTTTTTTCCATTCCTGTTTAACATATATATCTCTAACTCTTTCAGTGGGTGCACTTTTTTTCTCTCTGTCAAAGAGAAATCCTGATAAGGAGGTCTCAGAGGTCTTTAGCTTGTCATCACATCCCTTCATAGGCTGAATGCATGCAGAATGCTTTAGGAAGAAGCAAAAGCTAAATATAGAATAATTTAAAGCTGCCCATTAAGGGCATGCCTACATGACACAAATGCAGCTAGCTTAGGTACTGGGAGTGGTGCAGTCACAGAGCTAAGTATAACCAAGCAGAGGATGTGGCTCACAAACCATCCTCTTGCACTCACATCCTGTCTCTCGGTATCAGAGCCTTAGAGGAAGATATAAAAGCTCGTAATAGACAGTCATATACTAACTTACCCATAGGGTAGCTCTCTTCCTGATTAAGCTCCTCAGCAGTCAGTTTATAGCCTGAAGCACATAACCCTACCACTTTTTTCTCTTACCCAGCGTTATTGCAAGCGCTTTTCTTCACACACTTTGCTAATACAACTAGTTGGCTGGGCTGGCCAAATTGTTGGGAAATAACTTCATGCAACAGTGATGTATTACCTAGCCTCATCTGCCCCTGTAGATTTTAATGGAAGGTAATGACTTAGACTTTTAGTCTAGAAAGACAAAGCATTAATTCTACATTAATTAAGCCTATCTTATGTGGCAGTAATATCACTGCCCACCTTTTCCTTTTTGTGCTGTAAGTTCCTTAATCTGTCAGTATATCATCTATTTATCCAGAAATAAAATCACCACCTAATGAGACAAAGATGAGAATATATAGTGCTTGATTGGGCCAAATGTGATTTTTGGGAGAGAAGCAGCATGGATAGTGCAAAGGATGCACAAGGAGCTACCCTTTGCCCTCATTGAAAAAGACTCACACAACTTAGCTACAGGTGATTTCTGACACATCGTGCTGTCTCAGAAAAGGCATCAGCAGTGTTGTGTTGAAGGCACAGTCAGCACACTGTGACTGCTGCCTTATGCTCTGACAGCTGCCAGTCCCTGCTCCCCACCACCCAAACCTCTCCAGGGGTAACTGCATTTCCCACTCTGGTGTTTTTTGTAATAAATACCCTTCTAAGTCTGGATTTTTGTATTTTCCTCTGCCTCTTTCCAACTCTTTTGTATCACAGTGTCCTGAAGTGCACCTTATTTCAAAGCAGCAATGCTCTCTAGGAAGTTAGTTAAGCTGCAGGCTGGCAGCAATCATGTTGGCTCTGTGTGACATGTTGCTGGCCAGGACATCCCTAGTGTGGTGTCACTGCTGTCACCAGATCAAAACCATTGCTTTGGAAGTCTTCTCATAGCTCAGCTCCACCATTCCCCTTCTGAACCCTCCAGACCACCAAAACATAAACCCAGTTTGATTTTTCTCTTTGTAAGCTATGTTCATTCTTGGAGAGATGTAGTGTAACACAAACATGAAGCTCATCCTGGGCAAAGCAGAGATGCAAATGATGCCTTCTCCTTGTTTTGGGGAAATTCTGCAGGTTGTATTAAGGGGACACACAGACAGAAATGATAGCCACAGCTCTTGCAAGGTTTTATGTATCACCCGTTCTTCTCAGAAGCAGCACAAGCTTATTGTGATTGCTGGTGTATTTTACAAGGAAAATTCCAGAGAAATCTCAGCTCAATCACCAACAGAGGCAAATATCACTTGCATCTGGGCCTTAAATAGCACAAGTTTGTAGAAAATGAACTGCTTCTATTACAGGTGCCATTGGTCCCTGCACATTTGCCCAGACTGGGAACTGCCTTTTACATCCAGGCAAAACAAAGACAACTATAGTCAAATCTGAAGAAATTCTCTTGGAAACAAACCAAAATGCATTTTGGCCCTGAGACTCATTACCTGTGACTACCCAAAGGATAGCTGGCAGCTCAAGGGCGAAGACAGCTCCAGGCTCTACACAGCACAGTGTTTTTTTCCCTGATTGTTGTCTCATCCTGGCTAAATTGGAGGCCAAAAGGTGACTTACAGCTTCAAGGTGCTGAGCTGAATCAAAAGATCATGTATGGGACTCTGTGTTGGACCTTGTGTGCTGCTGGATTAGGCCCAACTGGTCAAACTCTTGTTCTGAAAAGCCGGCTTCTGTATTCTGCTAAGAGCCTGAAGAGTTAAAGTTATTAACTGGCTTCTGAATAAAATGCATTAGGAATAAATATGCTTTAGGATAAACCTATTAAATGGATAAAAATGCCATTACCAGGGGTGAAATATGATTGTGTGACCTTTTAAATAAATAAGCCTGCTATGCACCAAATTATGTCAGATAATAAGCTTTATATATGATAAAGTCATGCATTAGGTCTCAATCTTCAGGCATTCAATGAAATATCGCTAACCATAAAGGGCTCCTGAAATGTTACACTAAAGAAAATTGCTTCCAGCAATAAAAACTTAACTGTTAAAACAAATGGAGGTCCTCTCATAAAACCCTTTGCAAGGCATTGTTAGCAAGAGTGAAAGCTTACTAGAAACAAACCTGAGGCATTTGCAGGTACACAACGCTTCTTAAAATGACTCAGATTCCAGATCTGGAATAACTCTATTGAAAGCAGAAGGTTGTAATCCCGAAACACCAGCGTGAGATCCAAATTATATTTGTAGGGTCTTAGAAATAATGTTGGTGGGATATCTCTGGGTACAAACACTGCAGTGTATCCAAACTAATCTGCACTTGCAGTTTTGGCACTTGTACAAGCAGTGGAAATGCTGACCTCTCCGGCTGTCCTGAATCTTGGGTCTGACTGTGTTATGCCTCAGCGACTTGCCCAGATTACTCCTGACACAACAAATATTCCTGCTAAGGGACCATTCGTATTTGACAGGATGGAAACAGAGCTGGATATTATCAGCCTTGTGAATAAAGGCAGACATGCATTTAGTCAGATTCAGCTACCAGTTTCACATGCAGCAAAACTGGCTTTCTGCATTAAGTCAGAGTAAGAACCTTCTGCTCTAAACCATTACAAATAAGAGGGAAGGAAGCCAATTCTCTCATTCCTTCTAGTGATCACAGGCAAATCAACAAAACCTCCTGGTGAGGCGCTTGCAGTTTTAATAAAATCATCATGGTCACTTCATCTCTTGTTACATGAACATCAGCAAATAAACACAATTCCCAGCTTGGGTCTTGTGCTGGTTTTGGCTGGAACAGAGTTAATTAGTTTCAAATACAGTTCCAAGGACTGAAAATAGTCTTAGAATTCCCTGACACAATCAATTATCTTCTTCAAAAGTTGATATTAGACATGGACAAAAAGGACCATTTCTGTTTCTTCTGGGGTTTTTTTTGTTTGTTTGTTTGGGTTTTTTTTTGTTTTGTTTTGTTTTGTTTTGTTTGGTGGAGTTTTCTAGTGTGGGGGTGTTTGTTGGTTTTTTCCCTAAGTTGGGAGAATGCAGCCTAGAAAGGATCATCTTAACCTTCATGTACAAACACTGACAATTTTCACCAAAGCTGAATCCAGTGCAATCTTTTCCAGGAGGGGCACTTAAAGAGACATAGCAAAATTCAAGCACACAAAATAAGCCAGCTTTGCTCCCATTCCCAAAGAGTTCACTCTCTCAGCCTTAGCAAAGAAAGAGGTCCATTCTCCACAACTAGTTTTAGTGCTTCTGCTACATAGAGCAAAGTACACTATGTCAAACACAACCTAAATAGGACCACTGCAAAGGAATCGGTGGCATCATGAGGCTAGTGAAATTTTATCTTGTTTTCCTGAACTGGAGTACAATGCCTAGAAACAAATTCTAGATCTGTTCCAGGTAGGAGCTCAGCTACATCCTGAAGATGCCTCCAGCCGCTTGCCATTTTGTTTTGTTGCTGTTCCTCAACACTGGTGAATTGTAAGCATCAGTCTCACAGAGAAGACACATTGTCAGGGGTGAAGGACAACTGCTTGTTATATAATCCTGCCAAACCCTTGATACAGCAGTTCTCAGCAAACAACCATCTTGCACTGAGTCATCTGGAAAGTCTCTGGTTCAGTGAGCTTCCAGGAGCAGACCATCAAAACAGGCTGTATTTCCACTTCCCATTTCAAATTACAGGAGGCACTTATGAGTCAAGGCAATAATTTTCTCTTTATCTGCCTTCAGATGCCATCCTGCACACGGATCCAGCCCGTGCACCTGCTGAGCCAGAAGCCCTGTGGGAGTTCCCAGCCAGTGCTGGATGTCACAGCTTGCAGCTGTCCTGGGTGGCTGCTGGCATGAGGGCAACCACAGTGTGAGGAAATCCTTACCCTGCACTTCAGAGGACTGGAGATGCTACATGTGGAGCTGGACTTGCTCCATGCTCACCAGCCTTTTTCCAAATGCCCATCACTGGTCCCTGTCAAAAGCGGGCACTGTGCCCATTAGACCTCTGGGCTGGCCCTGCATGGCCATTCACATTTTTTTCTTGTTTTATTTCCCTTTGAGGCAATGCCAAATCTTAATTCAGTACTGGGCCACGGATCCCAGCAGGACATATTACACTGTGTCTATCTCAGAGTTATGAAGTCTCCCACCTCAGAGCTGGCCACCTCAGACCCACTGCTCTCCCACCTCTGCTCCTCCCCACCGTGCCTGACAGTCAGAATCAGCTCTTGTGACAACAGCACTGGCACAAGAAGCTGAGCAGCTCATCTTTTACAAACCAAACAACTACAACTTTGGCAATCTCTTACTGAACAACAACAACTAAAAGGACTGAGTCAGCAGCAAGCAGTAGCCTGTTGCACAGAGCTGTAAATAAACCCAGGAGAAATGAGATGGGTCAGCTTGGGTTGGCTGGTGAGTGCAGACAGAGCTGGTCCAGGGTTACCACTTCAGGGTGGGCCAAAGTAGGGAAAGATGGAAGGCAGTCACTTCCCTGGTTCTCTGTCTGACTTCCTGCATAGGAGAAAACTGCTTCAGCCTTTACTGCTATTACAAACTTCCTATGAAAGCACCATACAATTCAATGCTCAAGCTGTAATGCAATTAATGTGATTTTAGGACAATTTGTAGTATCTGCTAAAAGCATCAAGTTTCATATCTGAGGTTCATTTCATCACTGTCATAATTTGGCTAACAGAATTATTCATGCTCTAAACCTTGCTTACTTTTTTTTTCTTAAAATAGGTTAAAATTTCAGAATGGTGTCAGAATGGCACCTGCTAGAAGGTGAGATTGTTTGCTAGAGAAACATTCTGAAGTTTTCAATTCTAAACAGATGGGGCCATCACTGGAGATAATAGAACTCATATATGCCATATGCTTTACATAGTTTTATAATTCTCATATTTTTTATTAAACTAGCCAATGAAAGTAATAACTGTACTGGAGATTTTCATTTAGCCTCAGGAGTCAGAACAGTGATTCAGTTTTTCACAGTGTTTTCATTTCTGTTTTCCTTCTCGGCAACGTAAATCATAAATCTAAGAGTCAGGTTTTCAGTATAACTTACAGTATTCAACTTGTTTCCCATTGATATGGTACAACTATTGCTTTAAAATTGCTGCTTACAATGGGCAGCAATCACCTTCCCAGCATAAAAACTTAGCATCTTACTATTAGCTCATATGGGTTTTTAGTCTCTGCCTCTTAAGAAAGGACTACAGGCATCTATCAGAAATAAAACTACTTCGATTAAGACTGTGGACTAAATTCTACAGATTCAACAGAACCAATTGAATCAAGTATTTGTTATAACTCTACTTAAAAAAAAAAATCAAACCTCAAGAAAGATCCTTTTACTCGCACACTGACTTGTCCTGTGTAGCTGAATCTTACTGCGTCTTTTTCTGTAAAGAAGATCTTAAGGAGATGTTTTCCACCAACACCTGTAGCAGTTGCAAAGTGAAAATAATACAAAACTTTCTGTTTTGCTTAAAAGGTTCACTATGACTTTTTTTAACTGTGCCTTGGCAAAACCACTTTCCAAATAGCTGCAAACAAAGCAACTTATAAAACATTATTTTTATACATGGCTCTGAAAGAACTGGAAACACAAAGCTCAAAACACATAATTTATAAAGGTTGCATAACTTGCTATCTAAACTTATCTGACTAATCACGAAACCCGTGAGAGATGCAGGTGGATTGTAACAGCAGATGAGTTGAAGGGCCGCGATTCTCATACAAGGAAAGGGTTCAAATAATTGCTTGTTAGTCACAGAAAAACAATGCTGCAAGAAAACTGTATGAATAAATGAATGAGTGAACACTGGACTAATGAGCTACTTCCTCTGCTTGGTGGATGAGCTCTCAGGGGATGACGACTCATTTTCGTTACACTTGTGAACACAGTGCAGAGTTAACAGGGTCTTGGTTTCTGCCTGCTGCTCTATTGACACACAGCCTGGTGACAAGCCCTGGGACACGGAGGGCTTGAGTACTGGACACAGGACATTTATTTCACAGCACCAGTTGAGAACTGTCCTCCTGCTCCGGATTTGAGGTGCAGCTGCTGCCTGGTGTTTCAGGGAAGCAGACTGACACCAGAGACACAGGTGGTGCTGTTCTGAGGAGCTTGTGGGTTCATTCAGCACTGCTCCACACAGACCTGGCTGATGAGCCCTGAGGGACCCTGGCTAGCTGTAGCCTCCTCTACCAGGTGTTCCTGAGCAGCACCAGGGTACTAACAAGCTCCACTGAAATCCAGCTTACTTGTCCTTTTTAAATTTCTCCTCTGTTTTTTTTTTTTCTTTCCCTTTTGAGGTGCCTCTCTGTTCCTGTGTTTCCAAGGGATCTCCTCGACTTGCACATGGACAGCCAGCTTCAGTCTAGAGGCATTCCTGTGCTGCTCTTTTGCAAGGAGATACAGACTGCAGGGGTACCTGCCATTTGAGAGAGCAGTGTCAGCCAGCACTGGTCTTATCAGAGCCAGGCTTAATCACTCATCTGCTCTCTGATCTCCAGGATACCCCTGCTCTCCATTTCCCTGAATGATGGAGGGATGACAGTATTTAATGAGATTGAATGTCATCTTCATTACAATAAGAGCCTTTAATTATATCATTGAACATCATTTGATACCAAAGAAAAGCATGCTGTCTTAAATTTCAGGCAGTGACAAGGGGTCCAGAAGAACTGGGTTCCAGTCCTGGCTTTGCCAGAGGCCCCTTCTGGCCCATTAGGTAAGAGCAGGACAGCCACTGAATTAAAGGTTGTGTAAGCAGTGCAGCTCAGACACTTCCTAACTGTAGGGAGTGAGGCTCTGCAACATAAACATTCTGTGTGTAAATTGAAGCTGATTCAGAACCTTGACACATAAAGAGAACAAACTACAGGGCTCTCCATCCTTTCATACAGCTTTACATTTCAAACAATTACTTTAAAAGGATTGGATCAAAAAGTTGGTGGTTGCTCAAAGCCCCAGAAAAGAGCATCCAATTCAATTCCAAATTGGGTTTTTTTTTGTGGCTGCAGCAGTGTTTCCATCACTCTGAGTATTTTGGCTTGATACTCTCCAAACTAGACTTGTGTCTGCTGGAAAAGAAGAGATGTACAAAATATGGTGTTTTTTCCCAGCTTGGAAAGTGAGTAGATAATAGAGTAGGAAACAGGCTCTATTTTTAGAGCCTAGCTTTTTAATTCATTAGCTGTACGGAACTCTTCACAGGCAGTCACTTTTCTCTACTGGGTCAAGGCTAGTGAACAACTGCTGCATTACAAGGACAGAGATAAGTGAGAAAGTCGAGCTGTAACTCTCCTCCATCACTAATTACTTCATTCTAAGGCCCCCACAAAAATCACAAGTGAAATTCCATGACCTTCTGCTGCAAGGAAGGAGCCAACTGCCTCCTCCACCAGCATCTGTGCCTTTTGCAGGCATCATGCCAATGTCCCTCTCCCAGCTGCCTCGCAGAGATTCCCAATGCTTCTGAGACAAAGCAAGGAAACAATTACACTTGCTGCTGATTAGTGAGTCCCTACCTTTCAACCTAGCTAGTGTTGCCAAGTAATGAGCACTTCTATTAGCTATGTGGAAGGGAGTTTACTACTTGCTTATTTAAAGAACATCCTAAATCACACAATCTGTTTTCACACATCCTATCCTTCAGGACAGAAATAGTGCCCTTGTCAGGTCCTCACCTTGCACCAAAAGCTGAATGATTAGCTAATCCAGGCAGCTGACACATAAGTGAAGTCCAGCCTAATAAAAGCTTACAGTCAACTCTTTTCAACAGCACCTAAAACTAGGCTGAACCAGGCTGGTACTGTACAGCCCCACTTCTCTGCAGCTTAACTGTGGTATTCATTTTGTCTTGCCTAGAAGCCAGACAGCTCTTTTAATTACATCCAAAACATGCCTGCTCAGGCTGAGAAATGATCAGTCCTGCAAACAGAGCCAAGTAGATGGCGTGGAAACAGATTACTAGATTCCTCCGTGTCTTAATAGCTTTGCCTAGTGAAATTCCTGAAGCTTCCTCTTCCCTCGCCCTGCCCTCCTTCAGCTACAGCTTAGTGTCCCTGTTTCAAGCAGGCCCTTGGTGTCTGGGGAGGGTTGAACTCAAGTTACGGCCTCTCACTACGACTGTCTCAGATGACTTGGTTTCTACCACAATCTTAAGGAACACAGGCTACTTGCAGTCTCTTGAATTTGCACAACAGGTTCAAGAATCAAGTAGGAAAGGCAGAGATCACATAACCTCACTCTAACCCTGACTTCCCAACCCAACAATTCCAAACAAAAAAGTTTTTCCTCAATGTTTTGCCTTTTTAAAAGTATTTTAATAAAATATAATTTGTCTTTCTGCTTCACATAAATTCTGCACAGCAATGTCCCTTCAAACCCAAGATCCTATCTAAGAGCATGAGACACCTCCAGTGTGGACAGACAGTAAGGCAATCTGACTTCTCAAAGACTTGGAATGAGCTGTACATACCCACAACATCCTCAGAAGGCACCAGCATCTGTTTCGAATTCCTTCACTGGTCTGGATATCATGCCCTTTTAGATACACTGTCATCAGTGGTTTTCAATAAACTTCAGAGGGGATAGTATTTTCCCCTATTTTAAAGTTCAAAGAATTCCAGGATCACAAGAGCCAACCTAAGGCAGGTCTCACTGAGGACACCTGCCACGTGCTGCAAGGTTTGCATGCTGGCAAAGGACACAGCATTAGTGCTGACTGTCCCATCACCTGCTGTCACCCTCTCCCATCAATGGCAAGGGTCCCAAACAGCTTAACAACCCCTAGTACAGTATCATCAGTCTTGAAGTTGCTGCCTTAAAAAAATAAAAAATCATAAATTTGAGTTGAAGGAACCTTAAAGATCATCTAGTTCCAAATCCCCTGCCATGGGCAGTGACACCTTTTTCTAGACCACGTTGTTTTAACAGACAAAAGAAATTCCAAAGGAATGGACACACTGTCCATACTGGCATTGCCTGAAGCCGTTGAATCTACAAACCAGACAGATCAGCCCGCTCTCTGCAATAACCCCCTCCATGCTCAGGAGAGACCTCACTCATCAAATTTGCTCTGAGCAACTTCCACTTTCTGTCCTACACCATCGCAGCACTATCTTTCAAGAACACTAGTGATACTTCATAGGAGAGGCTAAAAAATCTCCTTAAAAGCCTTTAAAACAGATAGCTTCAACACTTTTTAACAGATTATTTTGCATTTCTCTTGTTTGAATCAAACAAAACATATAATCAAAGAACTGCCACCTTGAGCTCTTCCTGTCAGACTACCATCCTCCTGTAAGAAATTAAACTGGAGTATTAAGTAAATGTCTCAGTTGAAGGGAAAATCTTGACAGGTTTTAAGTCTCAGGGGAAAAAAAGCATTCCACATCTCAGGCTGAAGTTCCAGGAAGACACAGCTACTTCTTGGGCCTTTTATCAACCTCTTTTCCTGTCACTACCTAATGCATATAGTACATAACCTGTGGAAGCTACTACCAGGAATTGCATTTGATCTCTCAGCCTTTATGTGCAAACTGACTCCATGCTGAAAAGGTCACACTGTGATTTCACAAAAAGTAGTCTAAATACATTCATCTATAACTATTATCCAAATGTGGTTATTCTTACCACCTAACCATGCAGAGTAAATCAGAATGCAGCTCTAACACAGAGACATGTTTTCTGTTCTAGTATCAAAAAGGTTTAAGAAACTGTCCCACCTCAATCTTGACAAATGAAATAGTATCTACTCTATAGGCAGTATTTTACTATTCAGCTTTAAACCTTATCATCCTTTGCTACATGCCCACATTTTTAATACTGTGCACTGCAATGAAATGAGCAACCTTTACCCATCCACTCTGTGCTTAGTTGATTTAGACAATGTTTGTAGCTGAGAGGCCCAAGAGCTGGTTTGACACTGAAGAAGTACAAAACACCAGAACTTGAAAAGTAAAATAGCCATTAGTATTTGATCACCTATAAAAAAGAAATGAGCATTTTCAGTTCACATCCCATTGCACAGGATCAAAGCTGGCCTTCAGTTCAAGCACAGGACAAAGAGACCCCAACCTACAAACAGTGACTAAATAAACTCAGACCAATAGAAAAAAGAACATGGGGTTTCAATCCACATTGCACACATCCTTCCATGTTATCAAAAGTGAAACCCATCACAGAACTCTATACTCAGGGCCTGCAATCTTCACAAGCATTCAATTACATTTTCAAAACCCTGTCAAAATACGGGAACACCTGCACTCCTGCAGAATTCTACACTCATTCAAGAAGCAGCAGAAGCACTGTTGAATTTAACAACCTGCATGATCTTTATTAGACGGCCACGTTTACAAGGGTTAGCGGTAGCGGTGCAGCTGCAGGGTGTTGCGCCTTCTCCAGGCTGCGCGGCGCGAGCCACCGATGGTGTGGTGGAACTTGTGGCCCTTGCCAAGCCCGCGGCTCTTGCGCCCGGCTGACGTCAGCCCACGCATCTCCCTGTGCTTGTGGACGGGCTTGGTGATCCATTGGGTATCGGGGTTCCGCCTGATGGTCTTGTGGAAGGGATCAATCAGGATCACTTCAAAGAACTTGTAAGTGGAATCTTCACCCACCCAATACGAGTTCAACACTCTCAGAGCGCCACAGTGACGGCCAGCACGTTCCTAGAGGAAAAAATAAATGCAACAGGCTGTAAGACCATGGATGCAGGGCAGTCTTCATGCAAGAAAGATTACTAACTCCAACATAAAATACCAATTTTTCCTAGGACAACCTCTTTTCCTATAAAAACTCATTTCCTTTCCAGCTGCAAAGGTGCAAGAAAAGTAACAGCTGAAAAGAATGCTGTGTTACAAGGAAAAAAAGGCTCTCTGGATTCCTGCATGAAACAGGTTTTTTAAGACCACGAACAGGAAGGTGCTTGGTTGACAAGAAAGAACTCTGTGTACACAGAAGCACCCAGTCAGTAAATACACAGTGTTAGAAATAACTTCAATGTGAAGATGAAGAGCACGAGCTGCACTTGGGGTCACGGAACAATCTTTTGTGGGAGGTTACAAAAGACTGAATAATTCGTGCATCCAAAGCTACAGGGGAGAAAGAAATTTCTGCAGAGAGCAAGCCTGTACTGGTAGGAGCAAAGGAATAGCTGATGTAATAAATCTTTGTACCACTGCTGGCATATTAGTGCTTGTTATTCCTATCCTCATTTGTGGCTAGGAAGACACAATCTTAGTTTAGAAAACAAAACAAAGCAGAAAATAGCAATGATGCAACTCCATCTGCTTCTCTTGTCAAGAATGCCCCTTAAAACACAGTAATTGTGTTCAATTGTTGGACTTTTATCATCATCATGGGGAAGCATGAACCAATGGAGCCCGTTCATCTTCTTCCCCACTTTGATCTTAGTCTATTGCTACAGGCTTCCCTAAACAGCCTTTGACTATTTTGGCACATGGAATAACATTTTTTCAAGTCCTTTTACTCTACTGTGAGAGCAACACCCATATGAAATTTTAGAACACCAATCACTCTCGACCAGTTTCTGTTTGACTATGAGAGCTCCAACTGAGGCTTTGCATTTCTGTAATCTGAAAAATGTAAATTTTCTGGAAAGACTGTGTCAGATTCAGAAAATTTCAAGCTAAAACTGAGGGCAAATAACCTCTTCCACAGTTGTCATAAGTGAGCATGTTATTAGCCATCAGGTGTCTGAGAATAACACATATGGAGAGAATGTCATGAGCACTGAAAACAGAATAGAACTTTTAGTTCAAACTCATCACCTGTGTTTCTTTTAAAAAAGCATGTCTCATTTATATTTTTTCCCTGGGAAAAAAAATCCCACCACATTCAACTTGCAGAAGTCACTCAGCAATATTTTCAAACTCTTGAGAACAGAAAAGTCTTCTGCTTCAAGATGGAAAGGCAGTGACACTCCCCTGTTTTTCCACAGTGTCTCGTTTGAGAATGCAGAGTGGTATTAATTCTAACCCACTGAAAAAGGGTTTTTTTGTAAAGGTGATCACTCTTATCTCTTCCAGACTGCAACTGTGATAGCCATGAAGCTTACAAGATCTCATCAAATCAAAGTTTACATTTTGAGTATTTCAGTTACAAGATATCACCTAAAAATAAGTTAACCAGCCAGCTTGTGAGGTACCAGTATTTTATGAAGAAGCAGAAGGTCTCTGGCACGCTGCCTTCAACCCCTGCTTCAGCTAAGTGTGCTGTGCAGCACTACTACTACACAAACAGGTGTTACAGGCTTTAAGACAGGAATTCAAGTGTACTTTGTGAAAGGACCATCACCTACAGCTGGTGATTCACACCACATGGCAGGGAACACAGGAGTGGGATTTACTGACATCTTAGACACCTTAGCCCATGCAAGCTCTTATTTCTCATGCCTAGCTCTTCATTTTATTGTGGCTTGGATGAGTTACGTGTTTTTCATAACAAATACTGTGACACTCTTTAGAAACATGAACTTTACTAAACCACTCAAATGGTTCCCATAGACCCCATTTTTAAAGTCTGAATAGTTTTTTTTTATTGTCTCAACAGAGCTTTTAAAGACATTCTGCTGCTTTCCTGCCACTATTATTCAAAATCTTACTAACAACTTATTAACAAAGCAGCTGGTTTGGTTTCATACTTTTTGTCTCTGAATATTTTTAGCTTTTACAGACTGAAGCTTTCCAACCCAAATTTGTCAGCAATAACCAAAATACTCACCTCTGCTACAGACTGAAGACTCCGGGCAAACTTGAGCTGGTTAACACCATGATGCACAGGTTTACCATAGGTGGCACCTTTCGGGACTGGGCGTTTGCGACCACCACGGCGAACGCGGACACGGTAGATAACATAACCTAAAACAAACAGCGACTTAGGAACTAGAACAATTCTAGCAGCAATTTTCATCCCTGTACTGCATTTCCAATCCCCCCAAAATTTACATGAAATGCTGCAACACAAAGTCATTATACTAATTTTTACCAAAATTTACAACTTGAGGTGGGCAGTACAAGATGTTCTTGCTATTTTCATTACAACTGAGTAAGGAAAGTGGCATCCTCACAAAACTATTTCTTGGGTCCAAACCAGAGCTTATGGCACCTTTCCACTATCCAATCCTAAACCAACTAAGATCAGCTACAGCTATATTGTAATACAATCATAAAAGACCCATTAAAACAAACAAACAAACAAACAAAAACAACACAAACCAGCAAAACCACTACCCAAACTGCACAATTCAGATGGCAGCAATCACAAAGCACTGAAGCACAAGCCATCCACAAACTCTGCTGAAATCTGGTCACTGAGAAATGAGGAAATTACATAAGCAGTGACAGAAGTGTCAAGTCTTAGCTTTTTATTTTGTGAATAAATAATACTGGGTTTTAAATTGTATTTCCACAAGTTACACATGGATGGCCACTTTTCCCATTTCTTTCCCTGACCAGTAACTGTTTTTCAATGACTGTACAAACTCCATCACCTCTCCCAACTGCATGCAGCTGTAATACAGTCATAGTAGGGCTTGGGTTGGAAGGAATCTTAAAGATCATCCAGTTCCAACCCCCTTGCCATGGACAGGGACACCTTCCAGCAGACTAGTTTGATTAGAGCTCCACTGAATCTGGCCTTGGACACTGCCAGGGATGGGGTATTCACAACTCCTCTGGGCAACTACTCCAGTGCCTCACCACCCTCACAGTAAAGAGTTTCTTCCTAATAGCTAATCTAAAACTACTCTTTTAGTTTGAAGCCATTCCCTCTTGTCCTGTCACTACATGCTCTTGTGCAAGTCTCTACCCAGAGCTCTTGCAGCTCTTTTCAAGGTGCCAGAAGGTCATAGTTCAATCACCTGAAAAAAGCTGAAGTAACACATGACAAAACTTGGGCAGAGAAGGAGAATCCCCCAAACCTCGGATATGAAAAACCCTGCTCAATTCTTTGGCACTAACATTGCACAAGAACAAAAACTTAGGCGAAAGCCCACTTGATCTTCACCTGCCAGAACAGCAACAGAAGGCGGCAGATGCAAAATTAAGTGAAGTTAAGGTTTTAGGCTGTGGGTACTGCTACCAACTGAGGACATTTACAATATTCTGTTCACTTCATGCAGGACAGTTCAGTTTATCGGGGGATACTTCAGTTTCACATTTTGTCATTCTGCTGTCAGTGAAGGAAGCAGATGTCACTCCATCATGAGGCACAAGGACTTCACACACAGTGGTCCATGCCATTACCTTGCTTGGCCTTGTACCCCAGCCTGCGGGCTTTGTCCGGGCGCGTGGGGCGCGGGGCCCGGTGCAAGGCAGACAGCTGCCGGTACTGCCAGCAGCGCACACGCAGCAGGAACCGCATCACGTCCGACTGCTTCTTCCTCCAGAGCTCCTGGATGTACTTGTAGGCACCCATGTCTGTCTACCTGCTGGGTGGAGAGCTCAGTGAAAACACTGCACCAAACACAATTCCCAGCTTGAACATCTTCCAACAGTGGCACTTCATCAAACCATACATGGCACAGCACCGAAAGACAGGGAGCTCTCGTGCTTCTTTGTACCACTGACACATCTGGGAACATGGATCACACCTGGAAACCTTCAGCATGACACTCTGCAGGCACCATTCCCAGCAATTTTATTCCTTTTTATTTTTTCTGAAGTGTTAAACTCCTCAACTGAGAAATTTTCAGATCCCTTATGTCTGATACTATCAAACCCAACAACTAACACCTGACATGAGTTTTGCATACAACTCTATCCAGCACTACAGGACTATCAGGAGTGTGGCCTTTACTGTTAACTCTCACTTCAGTGAGGTTTTACTTCTAAGTGAAAGCTTAACAGTTTTACTAGTAAGTGAAAGTTTAACAGTTGCTTAAGAAATGAACTGGATTGGGGCTTTTGCTTCCTTAGAGCTATTCACGTGGTGCCTCTCACATCTCAGGAGAGACAAGGCCTTCCTCCACACCTGCTGAAACTGGGCTTTAAGTAAAACAGGATATACTGACTTTGTCATACTAAAAAAGAAGTGTCACAGCTCAGTGTCCTACTGCTGCTGACATTTGTGTTTTGCTCCAGAGATGCCCTGTGGGTTTTTTAAAGTTGTTTATTAAAAATCGTTTCTGCTGAGCACCATCGGGGGTAGTTTGTATTGACTTCAGCAGAGCAAGGGCTCAACACAAAGTTCCTACGGGTCAAATTTTGTCCCTAACAAAACAATGATTATTATAAGCACCCTCTTCTGAGTTGAATATGTCTTAAAGTTGAAGGCATTTCAAAAATCAAGTATTACTTTATTTTTGCATCATGTTTATTGCTATTTTCCTAAAAACCTCTGAGGCCATACACATCTGCAGCAATCAGCACGTGTGCCTGAACTCCACCAAACCCCCACCCAATTCACCACCAGATATACGCAGCTCACTTTATTTACATTTGAAAACACGCCAAAAACAGTTCATGTGTGATTTTGGATACTCCTCTTGTTTGAGCCTACCCAGCTATAGCTTATCCACCCCCACCCCCATTCCCAGCCACCCCACCTTTTCACGGCCTAATGGCACAAAAAAGCCCCACGAACAAACCGCAAACCCGGAGCAAACCAGGGCGCGCCGTCTGTCACCGACCCGCTCCCGCTCTAGCCCGCCAGGGCCACCCTGGGTGCCCCGCTCCCCTCCCCGCCCCACCGAGGCGCAGCCCGCGGGCCCTCCTCCACCGGCCTCCCAGAGACTCCGCGCCGCGGGAGCAGCCCCATCCCACCCGGGGCCGGGCAGGCGCGGCGGCGGGACGGGCGGATGGGCGCTGGAATCCCGGGATGGGCGAGGATTGAGGAAAAGGCCGCGCGCGCACCAATCCTCACCTGATGGCGCCCAGCGACGAAAAGGAAAGGCCCTACTTCCCACAAACCCTCGGGCCACCACACACTTCCGGCGGCGGCAGCGGTGCCTCATGGGTAATGTAGTCCGACGGGGCTGCGGGCCGCGCGTCCCTCCCCTCCGTGCCCGGCCCCCCGCGCCCGCCAATGGGAGCCGGGGGCGGGGCCCGCGCGGGTCAATGGGGCCGGCCGGGACGCTCCGTCCAGGTGCGCGCTCGCGGCCGGGGGGCGGCCCCGGGGGCGCGCTCGGGGGCGGGGGCGCGCTCTGGGGCCGGGGCATTGGGGCACGGCCCGCCAGAGGGCTGCACCTGGGGCAGGGGCCTGGCGAGACGCGGCATCCCCTGAGATATCCTCTCTCCCCAACCCCCATAAGAGCCCCAGGTCAGGGATTGGGGTGGGACTTTGCTTAAAACCACGAAAAGAAGCCTTAAAAATTAAAAATCTCTAAAATAACAATAATCTTAAAAATCGTAGGATTATGAGGAATGGCGAAGGGAACTGGTTTTGTTTAGTTTCGAGAAGAGGAGGCTAGGAGGGAACATCATCCCTCTCTCCAACTCCCTGAAAGGAGAATGTAGTGAGCTGCTACATTCTCTGCAGTCTCCTCTGCTGTGACTGCAATGAGAGGACCAGAGGAGATGGCCTTCAGCTGGGACAGAGGAGACTCAGATTAGGTATTATGTAAAATTTTTCATTGTTAGGGCAGTCAGGCATTGGAATAGGTTGCCTGGGGAAGTTGTGGAGTCACCATCCCTGGAGGGGTTTAAGAGACATCTGGATCTGGTTCTGGATGATGTAGTTTAGTGGTTTAGTGGTTACTATGGTAGTTCTGGGTTGATGTTTGAAGTGGATGATCTTAAAGGTCTCTTCCAACCTAATGATTCTATTCTATTCTAGATAATAAATGCTAAGGGGGAAAAAAAAGTCCTAAAAACAATCCTAAAACCTTTTCAGTGGAGGGTAGGGAGAGGGAACCATGGAGTCCCTGGTTCTGCAGGCCCTGGCTTTACCTACCAATCTGCTCCTGTCCCTGCTCCCATCCCTCTTGCATATGGCATGGCACAGGTTGGTTGGGGCATTGAGCGACTTGGTCTCATTGGTGGCATCCCTACCCATGGCAGGGGCCTGGAAGATGATCTTTAAGCTGCCTTCCAACCCAAGCCATTCTATGATCATAGGAGTTATGCTTTCCCAGCCTGCAAGTCCTTCCTGCCTCCCTACCTGCGGCAGCAGGATGACCTTTCTGTTTTTCAGCGTATGATTTTCAGAGAACCCTGGCTTGTGAAGCATTGCCTAGTTAAGCTGGAATCGAAGCAGGACAACGCCAGCCTCTCCTGGTCCAGAAAAGGTACTATTCAGCTCTCTCTGTGGGAAATGGCTCCAAACAGCAAACTGTGTCAGGGCCTGCTGCCCTGCCATGCTCACTGCAGAGGGAAGTGCCCCTAGCTGCTGGATGCTTCCTGCTACAACCAACCCCCACCCATCAGACTGATTTAAAGGGGCCCAAAAAACCTGCTTCTGCATTTGCTTTCCTACGCTTCTGCCTTTAATGCTCTTGTTTCATAGTTCCTAGTCCGTAAAAGCTAGAAACTTTCTGTGAGCGGAATAAAAGGGAAGGAACCATCACTTTCTTGCATTTCCAGAAGCCATCCTGGTACCATGAGATACCATCAAGCCCACTGCAAACCCAGGAAGCCCGATCACACCGCGCACACACACACGCACCACGGCGCCCCGGGGATGTGCGTGCTCCAGCGCTCCCAGTCTCCCCAAACCTGACAGGACAAGTGTCAAGGCTGCACGCAAGCATCAGCACCACTGGCAGCAGCCTAAAACCTGAAAAAAGTGGTGTGGGAGGAAACTCTAGTCCTAAAAATATCAGTCGCTGGCGAGCGCTGGGAGGGAGCTGTGCCCCCGCTGCTTCGCGCTGTGCCTTGCGCCTCCCGTAGGCTCGGCTCCCGCCGGGCGCCCATCCCTGCACCGTGCCGGGCTCACCGCCTCCCGTGTCTGCCTGCACAGGGCTCCGCTGCGGAACCGGCCCGCGGGAAGCATGGGGAAGGGCTACAAGGTGGTGGTGTGTGGAATGGCCTCAGTGGGAAAGACTGCGATTTTGGAGCAGCTTCTCTATGGAAAGCATACTGTTGGTGAGACTTTTTTTACTTTTGGGGGGAGGTTGTTTCCCTTTCTAGCATCTTGTTCGGTGTGGGCCTCAAAACGCCAATGAGGGAGGACTGCGAACTGCGCTGAGGTGAAGGAGGAAATTAATGTGGTTTTGTGGCATCTCTGGGCTGTTCTTAAAATTCATAGTCCCTTGCTTACGGATTTTTAAAAGAGTCTTGGAGAAGAACACGTTCCATGATGTTCCCAGTAATGAAACACAAGAATGTTTAAACAGAAACAAACACCGAAAGTAGGTGATGTGCCTGCTGCGTATTTACAAAAGAAATATCTCAATGCCATAGATGCCTGAAAAATAAATAGCTATCATGTGATGAGTGTAGACACTGTTTAGACTTTTGTTTCATCTTCTGAAAGCTTTATTTTGCTTGGTTTTGGCTAACATTTAATCAAAGCTCTGGGAAGAAAAACAGCTCAGCTTTAGGTTCCGTGTTCTGTGCTGATCTTTGAAGGCCAAGTGTCTCCGCTCTCTAAGAAATCCTCATGGGGAAAACAGGCTTGACAGAGGAACAGGGGATGCCTGATATTTGCTGTGCACAAAAGAAAGGGAACAAAGTCAAACCCAGCACATCTCGCTCTGTTTCCACATTTTGCATTGAAAGGAAGCGCAATGATCATCAGGCTGACAAATTATTCCCACCTCACCTAGAAATAAGGGGTGGCACCAGGGCTTTGACAGAAGATGTTTTCTGAGCATTTTTTTCTTGAGCTGGTAAATTAGACATCAGGAGAAGTTGTTGGATAAACACAAAGCTTTCTAGCATGATGCTTTGCAGCACTGCACCTTTAAAATGTGTGGATGGGAGGAATTTGCTGGCAAAGCGTGATACAGAACTGCATGCTAATACCCGTGTTTAAAAGGAGGATTTCCTCTAATGTTGCAGCAACATCTGTTTCCAGCATCCTACCGAGCACTAGGCACGTAGCCCCGTGGAGCTTTCAACGTGAAGGTTGCAAAGCTTTGCAGGCTGCAGGTTTTTCCCTTTGCTACCGCCCTGCCTCTCCTCTGTGCCGGGCTGGGTGGCTGTCAGAGACAGCCGAGCAGCATGACAAGGCCACGTTACTTAAATCGTATTGCCTTGCATTAATTCCTGCCTCCTATTAGCAACCCAGGCAGGAAGGATATGTGGGTGTTGCTGATCAGAGGAGCTATTTATGGAGCCAGCCATGTACATGATTATACAACGTCATGGACACTGGCTGACAGAACCAGAGGGAGGCCTCGTGCCTGGGGTTTAGCTGTGGGTGTCCCTTTCACTCCCAAATGCCCTGCTCCAGCTTGGCCATTGAGCAATGCAGACCTCCCTCCTGGCCCCCCTGCACTTAAAAAGATCATTTTTCCTTGCCTGCAGCTCTGCTCTTATATTTTGGAGTTACTGTTAAGGTAAAGGAACAGCTGATAGCAGAGGGGAATGCAAAGGAAGAAGGAAGAAGGCAGTTTCCTGTTTTCTGTGATGTCAAATTCTAAGACATTCAGAGAAAGAGGGCAAGTAGCAGAGTCAAGATCAAGATATGGACAGGATCATTACAGAGCTGCTGCACCCCCAAGAGATGAGTGGCCATGGCCCAGCAATTTTGATATCCCTACACAGGCCATCAGGCACATTTGGGGGTGTGGACCAATGAGCTGGTGCTTTCGGCAGTCCTGCTGAGGGGTCATCATCCTCCCTGCCTCTTCCTCGGCATATAGGCTGTTGCAGAGGTTGCCTGGAGTTTGGGCTGGTGGAAATGGTTCCCAGATGACCTTCAGCTACTGTTCCACTCTGTGCTGATTTAACTCCTGAACACAGAAGCAGGATGCCATTGTGAGGATCTCACTACTCAAGTGCAGGGTTTGAGGAATGGCAGATCTTTAACTACTCCTTAGCTGAGAGGCTTCAAACTGCACAATAGTGCTACCATTGCAGGGGTGGTCCTTCTACACCTGAAACATGATTACAGCATCTTGATCTTCATTTCCTAAAGCTTATGAGCTCCAGAAAAGCTGACATGTTCATCTTGGCTGCTGGCCGTTTTGGCCGGAGGCAGGAAGGGACTAGTGTGTTTACTGAAAGCCTGTCTGTTCAGAGCCAACCAGCAAGGCAGCTCACTGGGCATGGCAACGTGGACACAAGCTGTTTCAAAAGCTGTGCTTCCTGACTGACGTCAGGAGCAGCTCTGCGGCCGCTCCAAGGGCCCGGGAGCCGTGGGCGGGATGGCTGAGCCAACACAGGGAGTCTTTCTGTTCTGATGGCAGGCACATCCTCCTCTCAGTGACAAGAGGCACACCAGAACTTGTTTGGAGGCTCAGAGCACAAGGTCTGCTGCCATTCCCCAAGGTTTTGCAGCCACTGTCACGAGGGTCTCCTCCTGGCTGTGAATCAGCCATGAGTCTGTCAATGCTCACTTGCCTGTTGACTTTCCTGTAAAAAGGAGTGATGGCACAGCTGGTGTCAGGGAAATGATTAGGGTCCTTGGAGGTTTCATGCTGCCATGTAAAGCCCTTGGCTCTGAGCCCGTGCTCCTGGCAGTGTGCATGGTGATGGTGCTGTAAACCCAGTTACACTTTTACTTTTCCTAGAAAAACATGCACCTTCAGGTCTCCCTGGCTTGTCATGGATGAAGTCCCTGAGTGCCACTATTACATGGTCAGCAGCTAACACTCTTGCAAAGACACTAATATTGCTTGAGGTCAAAGAGGGAAAAAGTACTCAGGAAAGAGAAATACCCCAAAAAAGGACTACCTCTGTCCCTGTAGCATATGAGCAATGATGTCTGGTATTGGATTTTGTGCTAGGCTTTAAACTGCAAGGGAGTTTGCCTTGTGTCCCAAGATGGGAAAGGAGAGGACAAACAGATGAGAGATGCTCTCAGAGCCACATAAAATAATATTGTAGCTATTGCATGGCAGACACTCTCACCAAACTAACACAAGGAATTAGAAAACAAACAAAAGGAAATGTTTGAAATGGGTGCAGATTTAGCATTGGGTCATGTAGGGACAGTATCACCATAGGTCAGGGCAAATAGTTGTTCAGGATTGCACATATGTATGTGGTACACACATGGGTACAGCAGTGTGCCCAGGTGGCCAAGAAGGCTGATGGCATCCTGGCATGTCAGAAATTGTGTGACCAGCAGGGCCAGGGCAGGGATTGTCCCGCTGTGTTTGGCAATGGTGAGGCAGCACCTTGAATCCTGTGTTCAGTTTTGGGGCCCTCACTACAAGAAAGAATCTGCGGGGCTGGAGTGTGTCCAGAGAAGGAAAATTAAGCTGGTGAAGGGAAGGGTCTGGGGCACTACTGTGATGAGGAACAGCTGAGGGAGCTAGGTTTGTTCAGCCTGGAGAAAAGGAGGCTCCAAAGGGGGACATTATTGCTCTCTGCAGATACCTGACATGAGGGTATAGCCAAGTGGAAGTTGATATCTTCTCCCAGGTAACAAAGAACAAGATGAGGAAATGGCCTCAAGTTGTGCCAGAGGAGGTTTAGATTGGATATTAGGAAAAATGTCTTCAATAAAAGGTTATTCAGGCATTGGAGAAGGCTGCCCAGGGAAGGAGTGGAATCCTGGAATTCCTGGAAGTGTTCAAAAACCACGTAGATACGGCACTTGGGGTTAAGGGGTGGGCTTCACAGTGCTGATTGAACAGTTTGACTCGTTGATCTTAGAAATCTTTTTCAGCCTTAACTATTCTGTGATTCTGTGATTGTCTGGTACCTGGGATGATCTCTCTTTTTGTAACTTAAGTGTTGTGTTTGTCCAGATCCTCCACCTTCTCTAGCTGTCCTGAAGAAAGAGGGGCCAGTCTTATCTCCTCAGTCATGAAAAGGGTCCTTGACTGGCAGCAGAAGATTGTCCCACTAAGTACCTATGGTACCTGGCTCTGCTTGGCCTGACCTCTCTCGACCAGGCTAGCAGGAGACTTGCTGGCTCAGCTTTGGCACAGGACACGTCTGTAAAGAAGATAGATATTTTTTCCTTAAGCAGTGTTCAGTGTCCTGTTCAGTGATGGTGCAGAAAGGAGTCTTCCTTCTGCCTTTAAAATATTTCTGTCTTCCCAGCCTACACTAAAGCTTATCAGCTCAACAGGAGGAGGTGAGAACTCTCCCTTGTAGAAAATTTATCTCTGCCTCCTGGCTGTGTAAATAGGTGGTATGGTCAGGTTGTTCATAAGTAGCTACTTCAGATCCTCTTACTAGCTAGGAATGAAAACACCATATATTACTGTGGTAGAAGACAAAGTGAGAGAAATTACCTCACTTGTTCCAGCTAGAGGGATTTGGGGTTTTGGCTTACACACTTTGGATGTGGTGGCTAATTAACCTAATTATACATTAATAGAATCATAGAATGGTTTGTGTTGGAAGGGACCTTAAAAATCATCTTCTTCCAACCCCCTTGGCATGGGCAGAGACACCTTTATACATCTTCACTTCTTAAATTAAAACTACCTGGTAATAGAGGTGCAGTCAGCCTTGCATTCTAGAAATAGATGAAAATGGAACTGAATGTATGTAACTGAGGGTCACAACCTGTCTATTTGTTGGTGGGACCAGTACTTCTCTAGCAGCTAAATCTAAATAGATCAGCTCCTCTTGAGGTTTGTTCAGCTCTCTCCCAAGTAAGGGATCCTCTGATACACTGTATTTTGAGATCTAAATAAGAAAAGCCTGTTATTCTGCAATTTACAAACATAAAGAATAGCAGGTTTTAGAAGCTCTTCGCTGAATTCCTCTGGAAAAAGGGAAAAAGAGATTACACAGGAGATCTTCAAAAGTACTCAAGAAGACACAAAATTTGTACTGTGTTAATGTTCAAGATCCAACTGGGAACTTTTGAATCTCCATCCCTGTTGAAACTTTGATTTACTCAGGTATTTGCAGTCTATCTCTGTGTCTAGCCTGAGTGTGCAGTATTCATTAGTATATTTAGCCTTTTCTTTTCCTTGTTGGGAAGCCACAAGGGGTTGGAACGACACCCTTTTTATGACTGAGGCTTCCCATTGCAGTTCCTCTGTGGCAGCAGTCAGTAAAAAACAAAGACTTTTCTGCCTCTCCTAAGATTTGTACCAGCTAAGTAGGTGCTAGAGAGTGCCACCACTTCTGTCTATTCCTCCTTTCCAACTTTTTTATATCTTTAGTTTTCAAAGGAAGCATGACATTGTGCACTACGTTGTTAGTTCCCCTTCACCCCCCTAACTTCTGAACCTGAAAGCTGGCCCACTGCAATGCTCTGCTCCATGGAAAAACTACTCAAGCTGGCAGCAGTCTGCAGGACAGTAACTTCCCAGCACAAGCTGCCATTGCCCACCCAGGTGGAGATGGTGGAAGGATGCCTGGGGATGCCAGTGAAGGGAAGGAGAATCAGGATCTTTGTGGCAAGGAGGATGTGATGGCGCCAGCACCTTTCTAGGACACTGACTAGTGCTGCTTCTCTTACAACAGCTTTCCGGATTTCAAACATTCCATGTTTGAATGGAGACCTAGGAAGTGTTTGAATGGGATGCTACTAACAAGAAGTGTAAATGTCATTGTCAGCGAGGTGTGGCCAGTACGTGGTCTAGGCTTTAAAGCAGGGCCTAGAATAAGGTGACACAGGTATTTCTAAAAATTATCTATGTTTATGTAGGAAACCATTTGCGTATACGCCCTCCCACAGTGCATGTAGGTGAAATTTCACCTCTGGAATCTGATACTGGTGCATAAATTGCAACTCCCTCCTAAGCATCCCCACTATTTCACATCAAAATTTGTTGCTCTATTCTGTTAAGTCCCAGATCTTAAATTTTCCTCTTGGTTTTTAAATAGGGTGTTAAAAGACATACTTTTCACTGCGGCTTTTAATGCCATTAGGAAGAGATTGTCACCGGATATATTAGAGGTAGTTGAATTACACTGTAGCATTTAGAGGATGAAAAATTGTACAATATTATTTGTTGCTTTTTAAAAAGAAAACTTAGGTACTTATGGTTCCTTTCTTCTTGCCAAAGTTGTGTTTATTGATGCCACTTATTTCCTTGACCAGACTGTACAATGTAATGAGGCAGAGCAGGAATATAGTGCTGTGTCTAAACAACAGTGCTATATCCAGAAAGGGCTTTGTTACTACCTCAGTCTTTTAAAATGCCCCTTTAACACATTCTACAATCATACAGGATGCATTTGTGCTTCCTCTTTTTATTAACCTTTGCTTTGTCCTTCTGTTCTTGGTTTTGCTCCCACACATTAGCATGGCTATATTTGGAGGCGAGATAAATTAAATCTTTGGAAACCTAATAGGAGTTTGATCTATGAAGACTGCACAGAGAGGGGCAAAAAGAACAGCTTGTGCCACTTTCCTGCACAGGAATGCTGCATACATCACAGGAAACCATCAGCATGGGTGGAATGCTTTAGCTTGTTTGTCAATGTGAAGTGTTTTGAATAGTGTCATTGAATATAGCAAAATCCTTATTTTCATAGGCCAGATAATCCCTTGTGTTTTCTTAAACAATACACTAAAATGGTCCCTTTTTGGCAGACAAAGACGATAAAGCAGGACTCATTATTGTAGTCTTGCAACAGCAAATAATTTTATGTAGGAGTGCAGTGGAGGCAAAAACGTGGGTTGCAGAGGGCTTAGATGAATACCTAAAACCAACTCTGAAAGTGGCCCAGCTACACTGTACATAGATTGTTTTGACCTGTAACCTTATGCACCTGCATCCAGGAGGAACACAAAGCTAAGGTGATCTATGTGTTTTAGGGTTTGGCTTAGGAAAAATAATTTTAATTAGTTGAAAGCAAGCAGAATGCAGATAGTCAGGGTGGAACAGGTGATACATATATGAAAGCTTGTTACCTTGTGCATGCTCTTGCCTTGCAGTAAGTGAATTGTTCCTATTAGCAAATCTGAGTAATTTTAAATCCCTAGGGGATGGGAAAAAAGCTCACTGTCTATTTGAGTAAACATAGTATGCAACTTTGTATGCCTGCAAAAAAACCCTTTCCCTTTCTGGCTTAATTTCACCTATTGGTTAGTTGTACCACCAATAGACATTCATTTCCAGAATTATTCCTTTGGCTCCTGCTTCTGCAGTATGATCCAACTCATTATGAGGCAAAGAAGTAGGCTTAAGATGTTAGTACTTGACTGTCTGGTATTCCCTGGCTGTTGTTCCAAAAGAGTGTGTTTGGGCAGGCTCGTCTTGCAGCATGTTTGGCACAGAACTGGTAAAACTGGGTGGTTGGAGTTTGGAAAACTTGGTAGGAGAGCATATATCTTACCCTATTCTGAATGTTCATGTTGTATAGATCAACTTTACAGGCATAGTCATGTGCTTACATATTAATGTATTTACAGTGTCACTGTTGGAAATAGCTAGTGCAGTCATCTGTGAATACAGCCCTCCCTGGAGATGCCAGGAAAGATCAAGGCCTGGTCAAGTCACTATGTAAAACACACACTGCAAGATACTGTGGCGCCAAATTCTGCTGCGCTGCAAAGAATTCTTATAGCGAGGCTGTACTTATTGCAGTGGAACATTGCTGCTTGTTTTCCAACAGGCTTAGAGGAGGGTGCCACGATGGAGGATGTGTACCTGGCGTCGGTGGAGACAGACCGGGGTGTGAAGGAGCAGTTGCGGCTTTATGACACCAGGGGCCTGCAGGAGGGCGTGGAATTGCCCAAACACTATTTCTCCGTGGCTGACGGCTTCGTGCTGGTGTACGCCGTGACCAGCCTCGAAGCCTTCCAGAGAGTCGAACTGCTCAAAAAGGAGATCGACGTCTTCAGGGACAAAAAGGAGGTAAATGCGCGGTTGGCTAAACGCTGTATCAGCGATAGGAAGTTAAGGTCGCAAAGCCCAAGCTTTTGTTTCTGCAAACGTCGTTGTGGTGTACAAAGGAAAATGAATGTACCCACAGCCTTGGGCAACCCAGCAAAAAGGAGACCTTCACATGCCAGGGAAGCTTAATTCACATGCCATGCATGTCATGCAAAAGAATGCCTTTTTTTTCCCCCTCGTTATTTCCTCTACTACAGCTAAAATTCAGTCAGCTGAATGCACCAGCCAGGACACTTCTGACTAATAAAACATATGGTCTACAGCAGTGCAGCTCATGTGTTTTTAGATATTGTACAGGGGAAGTCAAGTGCATAGAATAATATAACGAAGGGCATTATCTTTGTTTGTTTTGTATTCATGTACTTGATGGCTTACAAACTAGTGTAATTGACAATGGGTCTCCCAGACATTAGTCAATTGGCAAAGCAGCTTTAATGTATTTTAACAACCATATTGAATCAATTCAATTGTGTGAAATGACTGCTCTATTTTCCCTTAGAAAGCAGCAAGTGTTTTCAGCTGACGGTGTTCCAGCTTAGCTAAACAAATATAACTTGCATGTGGCATTAGCATTATGGCTTTTCCTACAGTATCTATATTCTGGAGTGGTTCTCCCTGTTAAATGTCTTTAGCCTACAGCTTTCCAAATGCCTGTTTTATGCTGTTTAAAAGGAAAAAAAATATGCGTGGAGAATTAATTGGATAATGGCAGGGTGAGACTTTGCAAAAATGTAACTTGTTTGGTATTGACAGCACACAGGGTGGTGGAGGAAGGTAGGCCCAAGTCTGACGGCAGACGAATGTGCAGTCACAGGAGAGGTATGTTAGGTGGTAGGGCTGGTGTGAGCTGCAGCCTGTCACGTATGTCAGGGATACAGGAGTCAAGCAGAACTCCCCTGCAGGGCAAGGAAAGGTGGACAAGCAGGAAATTTTTCCCAGGCACTGTTTTGTGACGGCCCTGATTTGGTACTATACAGCATGTTGTAATGCAGAGAGGGAGTCACAGCCCTAACAGGATCTGCGTCCTGCTCGTCTGTGTTACCGTCAGAACTCTTCTCTCTCATTGCACGCAGGTATTTTAGAGAACAGCCAATTTGCTTATCCTTTTGGAGAGCTTAAAATTGTGGTTTTGACTGAAGATAGTTTAAAAAGCGGTGACCACAGTAAGATGGATAAAACAGTTTTCATTCCTGTGATTTCCATTAAAAATAAGCTTTAAGGTGTACAAGGTGAGATCAAGAGTCCACCTTAAGGTAAACTGTTAATCAGCAGATAAATGATTCTATGACTTAAAGTCTGCGTTCTGCTAGAACGAATTCTTTACTGAATTGGGGATGTATCTCCACAAATGGTTCTTCTGAGCTGGCAGAACTTCAACTCATTGAGTGGCACAGTCTCCTGTTGTGTGGCAGATGACAGAAAGCACTGATGGCTGGTTCCTTGCCTCTGCTGGCTGTGGGAGCTCTCCAGCACGCACCTTAAAGCCTGGCCAAATTTTATACTAAATAGAGGCTTTGTTCTGTTATATGGACAGAGCTTTGCCATAGCTAAAATTCAGCTGGAGCATGCGGTAAATACACATGAAGATTACAGCTTCTTTCAAAGCCCTCACAGAGGGAGGAAAAAACCCCTAAGCAGCATTTTTCCAACCACCCTGGACTGTTGTAAGAAACAAAGGAAGCCTCAGACCTCACAGGAGCAGGACTAACATCTCTAGCTGAAAAGAAGCATAAGGCATTCTGGAGTTAGCCTGATGAACAGGAAAGAGCAAGCAAGTGTGGCCACAGCAAACCCCACAAATCATCAGCAAGAGAAGACTTTATCACTTGATCTTTGTCAAACCACTAGTGTAGAGATGAAAACAGTTTGACTAAGGACCTTGAACTAAAAACGTAGTCATGGTTTCCCCAAAGAGCTGGTGCTGGTAGAACATTTTTAGAAAACAGTTAATTTAAAATAAAGAGGAGCAGTAGCTTCATGTGGCCAGCTCTGCCTTTGGCGCTTCCTAGAGCTGAGGCACTGGGAAGGCTTCATGTACTTACTGAGCTCAGCCATCCTGGACTATGTTGGTGATTCATAAGTGGCTTGATGGATCCTTATAACTGCAGATCTGAGTTGATACCGCTGTGCTGCTCTCCTTAGCTAATCAGCTGCTCTCGAAACTGCTCCCCCAAGGAGGACAAGGATGTTGCTGGTGCTTATCTGCCCCTCTCAGCAGACTGTCCCCTTGGGTCCTTTGGGTGGCTCTTGGTGCCTGGGGCTGTGCAGCCAGCAGAGCTGAGCTGGGAGAGAGGCTCCGTAGCCCAGCCTGCCCAGGCTGCTGGCATAGTTGGCTTTATTTATATTGTGGGATGGGGCTTGGGAAAGAAACAAACGGGGCAAAATCCACCACTGTGGGATCCAGGCTTTCTCTGCTGCTGTGCATTTTTTCATCTCTCAAGCATCTGCTGCTGTGACCTACTCGGATGTCGTGCTCTTATCATTTGTCTAGGGCAGCTCAATTGCCAAGTAAGTGGAGAATGGGGATGTTTAACTTTGGATCTCTTGGGTATTGTTTCCCTTCAAGCAATCATTGAGGGCAGGGTGGTGAGAAGGGGAAGTCCTGCATATCCTATGATTAAAACAAGCTTCCAACACATAAGTAGATGAGGCTAATTCAAATCCCAGACCCTGATCTTTTAAACTACATGCAACTTACCTTGTGCTAGTGCTAAGTTACAGAACAAGTCTGAACTATGTTGCTACTTCCCCGCTGTTTAAAAGGATTGTGACTGGTGGATGGTTTTAGTATAAAGTTCACCCTCTTTTTTGGTTTGCAGGTTGCAGTTATTGTCTTGGGAAACAAAACTGACCTCCTGGACCAAAGACAAGTGGAAACAGAAGCAGCACAGCAATGGGCAAGGGCCGAGAAAGTAAGACTGTGGGAAGTGACTGTGACAGATCGGAAAACACTGCTTGAACCCTTCACCTTCTTAGCTAGCAAACTGTCCCAGTCCCAGAACAAATCAACATTTCCCTTGCCTGGAAGGAAGAGCAAAGGGAATAACTGTGAAAACTAGACTAGCTTAGCATTGTCTCCTGCTGCCAGGTCACAGTCTAAGTCCTTTTTGTGCTATTTGCTCCTTGCAGTTTCACTTAAAGCAATAATACCATCCAGCAATAAAATCAACAAGCTTATAGCTAAGAGGTATCCTTCCTTCTCACAGACTTGGTTTGAAAAAGCCACTGGTGGTAAAAGCCTCAAAAATCACTTTATGAGAGCAGTTATTTTGCAGCCAGGGTTATGGAGGAGGAAGGGACAGATGGATACCTCTCTAGCAGGGCTTTTACTATGCCTGGATACAGCCATGTTGAGGGACAAATCAACAAGCTTACCAGTATATAATCCCCCTGCCAATCTACAGCCTGTAGTCACAAAAAGTATTAAATGCAATACAGCATTCAATTTGGATAGGTGATATATTTGAAATGGGAACAGTTCTTTTACCTTGACCTTAAACAGGGCCACAGGGCTTTTTAATGCTGCAAGAGGCTGAGATAACTGTCTTGCTGTAGGAGAAGCATATAGAGCAGGAGGAACAGTTACCAGACTTAGCCACTGATGTTTTGCTAGTGTCTGGAAGAAAAAATCTCCAACAAAATCATTAAAAAATCACCTCCCACATCTTTTGGGAAATACCCCAACATGAACCTTGTCAACAAAGTCTAGTAAGCAGTGCTTTCAGGTCAGGAATTCATTTGTAGAAACCAGAAAAACTCTCAGAGCACTCATTGATTGAACAACAATAACCTAAGGACAACATAGCTGTGGGTTTGTTCCAGCATGTCCACAACAAATCAGTCAAATTCCCATAGGTGATAATTTTACTGAGAATTTTATGAATTGATTTTGTATGCAGGAGGTATTGCTGGGCTCTGCTTAGGGCACGCTTACCTGGCTGCTGCAACAATCCACCCTCCCTAGGCCAGATAACAACTGGTACAAAGTGCTGTATGACTTTGCAGGTGGGGGCTAGGGAGGGTAGGAGGCTGCCTTTTTGGAGACATCCCTGTGGCAAATGCCCGGAAATACCTGTACATGGTCTGGCTGCAGGAGTACAACTGCATGTGCTGTGTTTGACTCAACACTGGGAAACCTGTGTGCTGCGGGAATCTGCTGTCCCAGGCCAGCCTGGCAGGAAACTGAACAAAAGGGGATATATACAGCAACAGAATGAGCAACTTTTCCCAGAGACAGGGGCCAGCTTCTGGCATCTAACAACCTGTACTAATTGATGCTAGCTTTTCTTTATATTTGAAGGCAAGAGCAGGGAGAGGGAGTGAAGTACCCAGCATTTTCCACTAAATTAATCCTCTTTTGAATAAATACTGAGAATTTCACTGTGAATCAGCAAAACCACAAGCAATATTTGCACTGTCATATCATAACTGCTAAATGGTGTGCTTAATGAATACAATTAAGCTCGTAGTATTGCTCTTCCTGAATACTGATTAATAAAGCCTGTCAGCATTACTAAAGTCTGTCAGCATTGTTAATGTCAGAGCAGCAGTACACTTCATTGAGAATTAAGCAGGAATCCCTACCATTATAATGAAGGTAGACGAAACTCTTTATGTGCTTTGCTCAATATAGTTTGAATTGCTGTGGCCAAGGGGTAAGATAAGAGAGCAATTATGAATGAGCAAGCTCTTGTAATGCCCTGCTAGGAACATACAATTGTTTCCATTGCAACACTGCAGCTGAGTAAGCACTATAGCATGACCTCCCCCCACCTGGCCAATAATAGTCATTGTCCCCAGCAATGCTGCAGCATGACACTCCCTCCTCACTCATTTCCTACTGAACACACGTGTACTCCAGGCTTCTCCCTACACAGAGGACTCCCTATCTGCCTGCATGCTTGGGAAGTGGAGGTGACTTCAGAGCAGCAGTGGTTCACCTCCTCGCTGCAACCTCTTACTAAGGAACGGGTCATGTTCCCCTTCTGCAGCTCTGCAGAACCCTTCTTCTGGAAGGGACTTGAATCAGCCTTGGATCAATCGAAACCAGTGAAGATGTCTACTAACAGCACATCACTAAAGCTGACCCGCGAGCCAAGGGAGTGCAGGTTGACAAGTCAGAATGAACTTAAAATGCCTGGAGATGGAAAGAATGGGGATGACTGGTTCCTGTCCATCTCTGCATGCTGCAGACTCGGTGCCAATCTTTCTGCCAAGACTGATGTCACCTGTAGGCTGCCAGAGCTGTGCAGTGCAAGTGTAGCTTGCTCACTCGGTCCACTGGACTCCCAGGACTTGACAATGTTTCAAGATAGGCAAGAGAAACAGATCTTCTAAATGACTAAGGCCATTTTTCCAAATAGGCTACATAAAAGTGAATAAATTTTCTTTGATTTCTACTTAGATCATTCAAGGCATTCAGATTTTTAAAAAATCGTCACCCACTATTTTCTTTCATAAACTTATTCTGATGCTTTTTCTAAGTATTAGTGTTTTACTAATACTTAGACAAGTGATGGAAAATCTAGTGTCTCATCTGCAAATGATATGCACACAGTGGCTGGTACTGAGTAAAAATGAAACTTGCTGTAGTAGAGTTTTACATAGGGTTAGCAAGCAAAGTACAGAGTATAACGTAGTAGCTAATAGGCAGATCATGTATTTTGTTCTTACTGTTCCACTGACTCAAACCCTGTCTAGGTCACTGGGATCACTTACCTTCTGCAAAACTAGAGTCCCTTCACAAGATAATGCAGAAAAATTATTATAAAGAAGAAAAACAAATTAGTAAATGAAACCATCTTTCTCTGTTCCTCTAAAGCCTCTACCCTGCTGAATAAACACTGTGCAAATCAGTTGCCCCACCAATTACAACAGTTAATTTGACATGTCCTGATGGCACAAAGCAAAAAGCAGGCAAAAACCTACTGAGATTAAGCCATTTACTATTCCCTCAGTAGAGGAGAGGGAGAGATTACCAGAGATGCTCCTAGTGTGATGTATATGTAGCTATATATCAAACAGGCAAACAGCTGAGGGAGCTCATACACCAAAACATGCACTGTGTCAAATGACAGCAGTTCAGCTGCTGAGGATAAGGTGCTACTACCCACAGCCACTCAGCAAAGGAAAGGACACCTCTACATAACAGATTACTTTGGACCAAGTTAGATTTGCTCTGTATCTAGACAGAAAGAGAAGTATGTAAATGAAATATATATAGAATTTATTTTGAAGTACCAAACCAAATCCGAGAGCACAGATGACCACTCAGCACTCCCAAGAATGTTGCAAGGTGAAGCACTCGCCATGTGAAAATGAATCTGTGCTTCCGGCCTTTACCTTAAGGGAGTGGTCAGAAATGCCATATCCACAACTAATTGCCCTATTGCTACACACCTCAATGTAAACACTATGTCTCTAGGAGATAATCTTTATAGGTAGTTAAAGGATCTACAGATACTCCTTTACGATGTTGTCTGCTACCTTACCAGGACACGATTCCTTCTCTTCCAAGTGTGAACAGACCACTCCATCAGAAAAGCATCAAGACATTCTTTTCTTCCTTTTACTTCCTGCCTCTTTTCCTTCCAGCTTACACTTTTCTGGTTACAGAAAAGCTTACACTTTTCTGGTTGTACTTTCAAACAACATGCCAGTCCTGCAGAAGCAACGCTGTGAAAACTTAAGCTAAAATGTAACTATCATGGAATCTGTGGCAAGTCACTCCTCATGGCCAGGTCCCTGCACAACACTTATTGAATGGTTGTGAAGGCCTTATGTTGTCATTCATTGTATGGCTGTCTAGAACTGTCTTCCTAAAATAGCAGCAGTCAGTGCACTCACCTGCAGATCTCCCTTGTCCTTAACCACAGCATAAATCTTCCAAAGCATACAGACACACCATTCTGGCAAAATGACAAAGCAAGGGACTAAGCAGCAATCTTTTCTTCTTTTTTTTTTTTTTTAAACATCTTTTTATTAGCACAGTAACAAATGCAGACTTAAGTAGCCCACAACATACAACCAATCCACTGAGTGACTCCTATTCCACACCTTACAGTTAAACAGCTTAAGGTATTTCACTACAGGTTGCCATAAGTCCTGATTAAACCCTTTATTCTTTTCACAAAGATAGATTGGCTTATAAAATAATACATTAACTACTTCTCATTTCATATATGAGGCCATATATCCACCTCTCCATATCACAGATCATGAGATGACAGTCTTTAAAAAGGATTTGTTAAATACCAATGTGCCCTCCCTCCACAGGGAAAAAAACAATCCCAACATCTTTTTACAAAAAAAAAAAAAAAAAAAAAAAAAAAAAAAAAGAAAGAAAGAAAGAAAGAAAGAAAAAGAAACTCAACCCAGAACAAAATAAATCCCTCAAACCCAAACAAAAAGCAAAAACAGTGTGTAGAGTCTTGAAAGGACTTTTACATAAATGTCAACCTATGTACCTGTACAAAATTAAGCTGTTTTAATCTTTTACATATTGCAAGCAAACTGAAAACCAAAGAAGTCTAAGAAGTTTACATTCTTCTCGGTACTATATGTGAGCTAATATTGCTGAACTAATTACAGTCTTAAAGTATGCTATTCCAAATCCTAGCTGTCTACTGTAGCAAGATACCTTAAGTTACAACAACAAAATCTTAGGAAATAAAAGACTGAATAAAATCTGTTATAGAAATACCCTACTCTTTACCAGCACCCTCCCTCCCCCCACCCCTTCAAAATCATAAGCAGCTCTTTCCATCACAGACAAATAATGTAAGAGTTTGACGAAAATCCAATTTATGTAGCGTATCTTTTGGTCCATTGTCTGGCCATTCTGTCATGCTCTGCTCTGTTAGTCATATACTGGGTGGCAATGCTTCCAACCAGGGGGTCAGCTGAAAAGGAAACACACCACTTATTTCAGACAAGTTACCCAATAAAAACTTTTAAATAAAGCTGAATTGTGAATTTCATACAAGGCAAACACATAGGTAAGGTACACTGTAACAACCTAAACATGCTGAATTGATGATCTGTATCTTCTCTGATTTTGTGTATTTATGGTGATGTACTAATCTGTAATTTAATAGAGTGAAATGCCAATAAAGTTTAAAGATGTTTAAGACACAACAATGAGTCATATTTTGCATTACTGAGGGTTTTCACCAATTCATGCATTTCAGGTTTATTTTATTCCTTTTAAGGGTACCTGAGATACTCATTCTAAATGTACTTTTAACAATGTAAAGCTGCCTTCCAGGAAAGATGAAATCTCAAGAAGGGGTTTAGTACAACAAATTTAGTACACTGTAAAATCTGGCCTTTCTCTCCACTTTAGACATATAAAAATGCAACCTGTAAAATGACTTTGGAAATGAAGACACATTCCTCTTAACTCGCGTGGACAGCAGGTGGGTTAGAGCAGCAGTGATGATCACTTGTGGCATAGTTGGTCATTTCTTTTAAATGGATGATGGAAAGTAAAAGCTCAATCCCCTTGTTTTTAGAAGTGTTTGTGGCTCTTCAAGCTCCATTACTGAATTACTGTAGCCCTACAGACCAGTGAAGACTGGGTTTGGAAGGGGAAGGAGTTTTCATGTGCAGGAGGATCGCTTGTTTCCCCATGGGTCAGCCTGAGGAGCAGTGACCAGCAGGGTGGTAAGGTGGATCTCCCCTCCACCACCTCCAGCCCCTCTCTGACTGCCCTGGAGAGGGAAATGTGCTCCACCGGAGGCTCGGGCTCAGCTGGCCATACCAATGGAATGAGGAGGGCCACATTATTTAGATGCTGGGAGGAATGCAAGGCGGCGGGTGGACTTACCGGGGTTACAGTCTGTGAGGAGGGAGCAGATGGAGAGGAGAACTTTAGAAATGGTTAACGCTGGACTCCAGTTGTCTTTTAAAATGTCCAGGCAGATGACGCCTTGGCTGTTAATGTTACAGTGGTAGATCCTTGTCCGGAACGTTACCTGCAAGAGAGGGGTGTGAGCGGGTGTGCCGCGGTGCCACAGGCTGTGGGGAGGGACAGGACGGGAGTTCCGAGCGAGGGGGCGAAGCAGCGCCGGTGCCGCCGGCCGAGCCGGGTCCCGGGCTGACCCACGCGGGGCTCCCCGGGCCGCCGCCGCCCTCTCGCGGCGGAAACTAAAAAGAGCCGGATTTAGAACAAACATGAGAAACAGTCTGAGGAGACAATTTTCACGGTCTACGCAAAACGCAGGTTGAGGTGGGCTTATTTTTTTTTTTTTTCACATTAATTTTTGTCTTTTTGTTCCTAGTGACAAAAGGGCCCGGGGCCTTAACACCAGCATTTTTCTCCTTCTGGACTCCCAAGGATTTGTAAAATCCTCCAGACATGCCAAGGCACTTGGAATCACAGCTTCCATCACTTCTAAGAGGCTCAGCAATGGGGGAAGTTAGTTAGATTCACTGAGCTAGGCAGCTTGCCACAGAATTTATCCGAAAGGGAAACACAAGCACCAGGAGCCATTCTCAGAGCACCACAGGACCTGCTGGGAGGCCTTACCCTGACTCACTGAACAACGACAACAAATTTGGTGCAATTTGCACGAATTAGGATTATGCACATGAATAAAGGCTGGTGGGTTCATGTCCTAAATCCTCAAGATTTGTCAGCTATCGACTCCTAGAAATTTTACTGTCTGTTTACTCCTGTTTACTGTCACAGGAGTATTTGCAAAACACACTTGGTAAGCGTGCAGTATGACAAGAACACACCAGTGCTTTTTCTTGAGATAGGACCAGCCCACACATAAAACTTGCCAGTCAATTCTCATTTTTTTTCTGCTTTTCTGATGCAAAAAATTTGCTTGTGACCCTCACTCTCACAGGCTTGAGGAGCAATCATGGGATGGGGTGACACAGCTACAGAACCCTGGTGACCGATGTGTCCCTGTGCCATAATGAATCCATGCAGTGTTTCCAAGAATGCTCCCAATGCACATGGGTTATTTTTGGACTTGCAAAAGCGGTTATTTGTCACACAGGAGACACCCACACTGCATGCTTGCGAAGATTTTATTTCCTGTGAGCTGCTTGGAATTTGGATTAAAACAGGAAGCAAACAAAGGAAACCCCAAATCCCTGCACGTTTGCACATTATGGGGGAAATAGCAAAATGACTGCAAGAGAGCAGAGATGTGTTACCCTCCCACACCTTCTGCAACAAGCTGCCACTCCAAAACCAAGAACTCTTGATGCTTTCTACCTAGGGAGCCTTAGAGGTATAGCAGACAAGAAACCTAAAATGACCTTTGTTTCCCGTGTCATTTAATCTTTGGAGGAAAGGCAGCAATTACTCCCTGCAGTCATGTGGAAGTCCACGTGCAGCAGCCTGAGCAGAGGGCGGATCTGCCTCTGCTGTACCTGCCCCAGCCCACACTGTTCAGGGCAAACCACGTTCGTGGCATTTGCAGTTGCTGGCAATGACTCTGCCTTGGGTTCCTGAGCAGCCCTCAGCCCAGCCCTGCTGCTTGCTCAGTATTTCTGTGTTTGACCTGCACCCTTGGTCTCCTTCCAAGAGGGTTTCTAACTGTAAGCGGGGTAACAATTTTGGCAGTTTAAACACTTCCAGAAGGGGAAGCATGGAGTATTTCCAAGTTGATACAAAAAGGACCAAATTAACATAGGTCAACAGTTCTAATTTGTAAAGACATAAAGTTGTTAATCCCGATTCTCAGCACAAAAGCTAAATAGTCTGTAGACAGTCTCTCAGTCCAGTTGACTAATAACTGATAACAAAGCATGAATGCTGTTTGCCTTTAAGAGTAAGATTTATTTTTAAATTATTTTTCATGAAGGAGGGGAAAATGAAAACGAAAGAAGACTCCCATATACTTGCAGAACAGCCTGGTTCCCTAACACACCTTAAAATATAATCCTTAAGTGATATATCCATAGCACTAAAAGCAGTTTTCTCCAGTTAGAGAAACTCTACCAAGGACTGTGGAAAAAAAAGCTAAATTTGTTTTCACTTTAGCAGCAACTCAGAACTAGGATGGTGTTAGACACATGTAGTCCAGCTGTTTACCATTTACAATTTTTGCTGATGGCACAAAATCCAGCAGTGCAGGGAAACCAAATGGAACTGAAAGAGGGAGAAATTGGAGGCCCACTTGAAAACAAACAAAAATATTTGAAGTAAATGCTCATTACACTCTAAAGAGGAAAAAAACCCTCACATTGAGACCAAAATCAAAATAAATCAAAAGAAACTGAGTTACTTAGAAGGTAGTGAGGAGAACAGCATGGTGAATAGCAGAAAAATACAGTGTAACTGAACAATCCTTTGGAAATGTCCCACCTGAGATTACATTAATGCAGTAACTACCTGGAGTTAAGCACAGCTTTTGAAAAGACATAAAAAAAGCTAATCTCAACCTTACCCTGAAGTGATAGCAGAGGTTAATTTACACAAGCAGCAGAATAGGAGTGGGTGGAAGGAAGTGGTTAGAGGTTATTAATATAAATGATCAAAGCGCACACACACCAGGTCAACACAAGCTACTGTTTTCACCTCAGTAAATGGAATCTAACCCAACTATAATATAACTCTTGGGAAAATGTCCATTGTAATAGTACAAATACTAAACTCTTCAATTCTAATTATACTTGTTTATTGGATTCTCCTAAATCCAGGCACACCCAGCACATGCCTTACTCATCTGCTATCTGAAACACAGGCAAAACCAAAGTACCACGCAAAACGAGAAAACATAAAAAATGGAGAACAGATTAACACCAACATTCTCAAGGTGTTGTATAGAATGCTCAATTAAATGCAAAAGAACTCCATTATACATATTTAGGACACGAAAGAGAGTATCTGTCCCTGTATCAGATTTCTCCCACTGAAGTTCCTTGTATCATGCAATGCATTTCCAAGTCAAATTTTAAGATCTTTCATTTCTCCAACCTCAAGCACAGTAGTGCAGTCCCTCTTAATATCCTCACAGGAATCTAAATATCACTTCTAGCACAGTCTTTTGGCCATCCTACAGCAACACCCTCTCCAAAAACATTTACTCCAACACACTGAATCAAACCCACAGCTGGAGCTAGACCCAGTCCTCAAAGCTACACCTCTGTATCCTTCATCACATATCTCTAATATGCTCATCAACCACACAGCATTTGTCAGTGTTTATGCCTCAACACCTTCTCTCACACATATTCCTAAGGGCTTGGAAGCTTGCCAGGATAACCATTTTCACCTAATTTTATTTAAGAAAGTAAATCCTTTAATGACATTTCATTTTCAGGTTATGAAATGTGTTCAACTACAGGCACTTCACCATGGGGCAGCCCACCATAGCAGGAATTGTCCACACAGGAGTTACCAAAGACTCACAGAGGTTTTCTTCCACTGGCCTTACAAGGCTTGCCAAAGAAGATTCAAGGGTTACTAGTGTTTCTTCCTTACAGAGCTTCATCTTTTCAGAGATCAAGGCTTTTAAAATTACATTCTTCTCTATTTTAAAATTACTCTACTGTCTGTGAGTGCTTATCATCGAAGTGATATACATTGGGTTTTGTTTCAACTAGCTTTTTTTTATTTCTTCCCCTAAAAGGCATTTAGAGAAAGGCTACTGTAATTACATTAGCCTACCACTTAAACATGATCCATAGACAGTATTTACTCACTACTGCAAGTATTTGGACAGCCTGAAATCAAGAAAACAGCAGGAATAAAGCAGGAGTGATATGATAATCATTTTCCACATTATCATTGATTAACACTAGTGTAGATTTTAGTACATGACCAGCTTTGGTTCTCAAAGGAAGGTTGTTCACTTCAACCTGAAGTGCCCAAGTAGAAAAAGTGCATTCTATTATAGTACCACCATGCTTTCTCCTATATACAATCTCAATGAGACTGAAGCTACATGTATTTAACTTCCATGCATACAGGTGGTTTGTAAACCAACTTGGACTTTGCTAGATATAAGACTCCATTTAAATGAAACTGCCTCTAAACTCGTCTTTTAAGGCCTCAGTAAGTGGTGCCTATCTGTTTGGTGTTTTAATCCCACCTTTCTTTTCACCTGGGTGAGGGTTTAGATTGAAAGATGAAGACAAAGGGATCTCAGTCAGAAGCACAGAGCAGAAAGCGGGGCTGAGCTGGAATGACATAACTGTTTATTTGGTTCTGCATTGAGAAATTTGGCATATAGAGCTGTCTCAGTAGCTCTGGTAGTTACAGTGTGGTCTTGCAAGGCATCCTACTTGACTCTCAAAGCAGCATGGTGGGAACACATGTGAGAGCAAGGGCTGCAACTCTGGCTGGTGCATTTGCACCATCTACCTTGCCAGTGGCAGATACTTCTACCCAGATGGAGCTGCTGAAGGGAAAAGCTACAGAGTGGGCTTCAGACTGCAGGCAGCACCAAGACCTTTCTCTTGGGCTGGACAGCCAGCATGCTTGCCTGCAAAACATGTTTTCCATGCGGAGGACCTCCTGCAGCAGCTGGTTGAGCTGTAGGAGGCATTGAGAAGCCTGTGTGGCATCAGGGCTGCTGAAGAGGAATTAGACAGATGGTTCCAAACTGAACTGCACCCACAGCCTATAGCCGAACAGCCAGAAACTCCCACCAGCACACAGGGAAGGGAGGGGGGCCAAAAATGCAGAAGAACGGAAGCTTGCCATGGCAAGGACCTGTAGGAAGAGACTTTCCCCCAAAGACTGAGAAAGAAAAGTGGTTCCCCGCAGAACCACTTTGCTTCTCTGAGACTGGAAACACCCATCATATCAGAAAAGATACTAAAGCCAAATAAGGCAGTCCTGAGAGTAACAGGAAAGGACTCTGGAGCATGGATAGTTTTTTCAACAATCCTCCTGGTCAAAGGGAAAGGGTTCAAAAGGGCTAGTCAAATCTAGCAAAACAACAAGTGGTTATGGGACTGGTGCCACAGCCGGGGGTTTGGCTACTTTGACCATGGGACTTGCTTTGGGAAACCTGGTCTGCTGGGTGCAGATGGGATGCATCTGTCAGAAAAGGGGAAAGGGCCTGCATGGGTGAACAAGTAGCTCCTGGACAAACTCAAACACACAAAGAAACTCTACAGAAAGTGGAACCAAGGACAGGTAGCCTAGGAGGAACAGAGAGAGGTGCGCCTGTGAACTCATGAAGTTCAACAAGGCCATGTGCAATGTCCTTGTGATGCCTTAAGTTTTAGCTTTCATGTTTTTCTGATTCTGTGCTGCCTAGGGGTGTAGTTCTGAGCCTCATATTAAATGGTAGTAACCTCTCTTCACAGAGCAGATAGATAAAAAAATCCTTTTCCTGCTGAAGACCAAGGACAGTGAGTACAACTTTCAGGCCCAAAAGCATAAACAATGGTGCACTGAAGGGAGAAACAAGAAGGATGAGACCTCACAACCTGAGGCTGTGGTTGAACAATCGGGCCCCAATATGCAAGTGGACCAAAACTTATAAAAGCGTAAGACCTCGTGACTGGTTGTCCATATTGTTACCATTCTAAGTCCACCTTGGGTGTAGCCTTGGCCAGGCTCTTGTCCTGCCCAAGGTGTAACCTAAAGACCTTTCAATAAGCATCTACTTTATTCTCCAGCTCTGTCCAGTCTCTGTTTCAGATCAGCCTTCCCAAGGCATCACTTGCACCTGTATCTGGCAATCATAAGCACTTGTGAGACCCCACCTGGAGCACTGCATCCAGCTCTGGGGCCCCCAGCATCAGAAGGACAAAGACCTGTTTGAGTGAGTCCAGAAGAGGGCCATCAAGACAATGAAACGGCTGGAGCACCTCTCCTATGAAGACAAGTTGAGACAGTTGGACTTGTTCAGCCTGGAGAAGATTCCAGAGAGACCTTAAAGCAGCCTTCCAATACCTAAAGGGGCCCACAGGAGAGCTGGAGAGGGACTTTTTACAAGGGCATGGACAAGGAGTCACAGCCTTAAAATGGAAAAGGGTTAATTTAGATGAGATATTGGAGGAAATTCTTTATTGTAAGAGTGGTAAGGCACTGGAAAAAGTTGCTCAGAAAAGTTGTGGATGCTCTGTCCCTGGAAATTTTCAAGGCCATGTTGGATAGAGCTTTGAACAACATGGTCTAGTGGAAGGCATACCTTCCTACAGTAAGGAGGTTGGAACTAGATGATCTTTAAGGGCCCTTCCAACCCAAACCATATCAGGATTCTGTGATGAGTCTGAACAAGCCTGGGCTCATATATGCTTCTGACCTGTAGCATAGAAAGCAAAGGTGTAACAAAGTACACACGGAAAAGCAAAAGATTCCTCTTTAAATGCTTACTGGGCTCACAACATAATAAATTACACACAGTTGGTTGGACAACAAATTATTCAACAAATTAAACAAAATCAAAACCCCACAAAAACAAACTAACAAACAAACAAAAAACCTACTCTAAATTTAATTAAGATTCTGACATAAGAACCATCTGTGTTGCCAGAGAATCTCCAAAATGAGATGGAGAGATGTCAGCAGAAAAGCACAAGAGATGTCCCAAGGTAGACCATGCTATTCACGAATTGGAGCCCTATCTCAGAGGCAGAATTTAAGGACCTGTTGGTACTACCAGAAACTCTGAAGTTATGTGAGCAAGAACAGGCTAACAGTTTCCTTAATTTGGCACGCTTGTATTAATTTGTCTTGTGTAAGCAATTAGCACTGCTCTGTTGAGATGGACTGACGGCCTGAAGAAGTCCTTTCAGCTGCAGACTAGACCAAAGTCTGAAAGATGGTGCAGTCATTGCCATTTATCTCATCAATGAAACAACTTTTAAGTAGAAAGTTAAACATGCACATAAATGCTTCCAGATACAAGACAAACACCAAGTGTATACACAAGCACTTCTTGTAACCCAACACTTTTCCTGTGGCCACAAATTGAACCACTAGATAACATTCACTTGCACTGGTATTTGCCTTAGAGCACTGGAACACAACAACACTGGAATGTAAGAGCTTCGCAAATATAATACACTTACACGAAGTTTGTTACTGTACAAATAGGTGAACAACACAAGTATCCAACAAAACTGAAAAATTAAACACTACTTTGGTGGCCAAAACACATGTAACTTATGCTTACAGTACCCCAGTTGCTTGAGAAATAAGTATTTGTAGCATTTCTCCTCTTCTCAAGTTTATTTACTTTTCAGTTTCTCAGTCCTGTCCCAATGCTTGCACTAAATGCTTAGGACTTCTTATAAACAGAGGCAGGAAGAAAGAAAACAAGCTCTAAAATAATTATCAAGAGGACTGGAAAAGCTGTTAACATTAGCTAATAGAAACTCCTGTAATGTCTAAAATGAGCTTAAGTTTGTTCTTAAGAAGAATGGATTTCAAATGGGCTGTGTTCCATTAACACTGAGGGTTATTCATGTTTAGCACTCATGACTTAAAGATGTTAGCTACAGGTCTCTTACCTTTGGAGGCTTGAAGGGATATTCTGGTGTAAATGTGATGTCAAGGAAGAAAACACCTCCCTCATAGACTGAACCTGGAGGTCCTAGAATGGTTGATCTCCATTCGTAGATGTTATCACCTTTGGGGCCAGCGCTAAGAGATAAAAAACCAAAATAATTTAGAAATACTACTGCAGCTCAAATAAATACGATTTCTTAAATTCTTTAAGTATGATATGGAAGAAATATTTCAGTGTTACTCTTCATACACCACCTGAAGTAGAGACATGGATTAAAAGAAGATTGAATGCTTTCAAACACTCAGATATCTCACCTGAACTTATCAGTGTTCCAGACTGTTCAGCAAAGCTGAGAAACTAGAGGTGGGATATGGTTTCCATCTTCTTTCTCAACAGTTGCAAGAGCAGTATAGTCCAGAACTACTCTTAAACATACTACACTATCAATACAATACAAGAGCTAAGTTTCAATGAACAATTTCCTACTGTATTTCAGAAACAGCTCTTCCATCTCGGTCTTAATAAAACTGTACCACATTAAAGACCATACTAAACAAAATAAGGATTTATGTTCATTTTATTAAGCTTGCATGTTCTTTAAAATTAAAATATATCCTGCATTATTGTTAAACAAAGGCTTATAGTATAGTTGAAGGAAGCCAAATTAATGATGACACTCTGAAATGTCAAAATTTTCTACACTTCTATCATTTTCCTGCACTGATTTCTAAGATGAGGCCACATGATCTTACCCTGTTGATATCGCTTGCATTGTGGAACTGCTTTTTTAGGGAGAATTAAAATCACTGTGTCAAATTAAAACAGCACTTTCTCAAATTAGCTCTGCTTATTTGAGATTCTGCCTAACATGCCAGCAGCTCACTATGAGCAGTAAAAACTAAAGGGGTTGCAGAGATCAAATGTCTGCTTGGTAAAATTAGTTTTACTGATATCCTCAGACACTTGTACTTGGTGGTGTGCTATATGTTACTGAGTATTTCTAAGTACAGCTCAACCTAGAAAGCCATTAATGGTATAGCATCAAAATGGTCCTTTGCTGCCTCTTCCTTTCTGTACTGCTATGGTAGTATTTTGTTTGTAAGATACTAGAGCTGGAAAAACCTTTTTACCATAACGGGAAGTGCTGACACAGCTTTCTCCTTCATGGACGTACCATGGCTTTAGAAATCTCTTCTCCCCTTGTTCTGAAGGGGATGGATGTTAACACTCCTAACACAATGAAAACTAGCCTTGCTGTTCTTTCCTCCTTCTTTTAACAAGCCTCCTCTAAGATAGAAAGTAAAAACCAGGCTCTTTTCATATAATAATCACAGAGCACTATTACTTCAGAGGGAAGGCAATACAATAAATACAGTATACACATGACAATATGCATTTGATTAACATGCAGGGAAGAAGAGTAATCACTAAGTGTTAATAACAATGCTACAAACAGAAATACAATTGCAAGAACATAAATTGTCATAATAACAACAGTGATCAGAGACATTTTTTTCTCCTTCTCTTCCCAGTACTGGTGAGCACGTTCTTGACAGCAGGGGAATCAGGAAAGGGAATTAATTCTCTTATCGAACTTAACTTTTTTTCCCCCCAGATCAACCTAAAAACAAAATTTCAAAATATGTTGGTGCTAGATAATTCAACAATCATGAAGTTATGACTAAAAGCATGTTTCTAGGGAAAGAAAAGCATGTAAGAAAGCAGTAAAGGAAGACAGATTCTCTACAAATGATGCACCAGCCACAAGGGAAAGATTTTTCTCTCCAGAACATAAAATCCCACACAGCTGATGATCAGTATTAAATTTAAGTAAAAGCCATTCCATCCTGAACACTCCTGGCATCCCACTCCACCTTAATGACTTGTCCCTGTCCTATGTAGGTCCATATATTTGGGCACTCAGTACTCTCCAGCTACCACTTGTGCGTTAGACTGGAAAAGTGTTGTATTTCGACGGGAAGCTCTGCCTCTGGGAAGACACCAACTTAACCGTGCAAACTTACCGAAAAGGACTCTCTGGGGCACCCTTAGCCTCCGCTCCACGGAATCACCTCTTTATGTACCTATTAGCAACCTACTGACACACTGTCATTACTGCAAGTTGCGCCGGCAATCATCCCCCCCTTCCTCTCTCTCTCCCCTAAAGGTGGAGCTACTGAACGGGAACAGGTACTTGAACTTCGTTAGCACCGATTTACTGCTGGAATTTATATCACCAGAACTGCCGACGGAGAGCACTTCAGCACTCAAGAAATGGGATGTGCGATTAGCACTGCAAACAGCCCTCTGAACCAATGAGAAATATTTCAACATTTCACATTTTATTTCCAGCTTCAGCCCGAAGGACTGTCAATAAAAAAATCCCACAGACTTAAAAAACATTATCATTAGTAATAGTCTTAGAAATCTCTTGTATCCTATTAGGTTTCCAATTACAGCTATCACTGCACACAAGTAATATACTGCCATATTAAGAGTGCAACATCTTTGTAAGACATCAGTAGGCTTTAACAATGATGTGCTAAGCTTTCCTTTTAAGCCTTTCATAATTCAATTAACAGAGTAAAATAGCTGTGCATGCCCAACTTTTACACATTATCATTGATTTCTTATGAAAGAAAGACCGAAAGAGTAAGATGCAAGTCAGCTTCAAGTATGATACTGCATAGATTTAACTTAGGATTAATAATATTAAACAGCTCACGAAAACCTAGTGCATAACTGATAAGTAACAATACTTGATCACAGTGTAATAACAGTGGCATTAAATTTTAGTGGAGATATGGAAACTGTCAAAGGCTAAAGATTACATTCTTTGTCTAAAATCCTTGCAATTATCTGCTTCAAAAATAAATTCACTGATGCATGGACACAGGGCTCACTGGCACAGCTGTCACCTTGCCTGATATGCGTCACCACTGCTCAAATTAAGTGTCTAGATCTACTAATACAACACTTTGAAGCTGTCCAACATATGACCACTAAGAAGACAATTTTAACCAATTAAACAGAAATTGTTTCCACTGCAAGGTGAGAGTATGTGAGCAACAACTTTCTGTATTAACTCAGCAGCCCACAACCTTTTCACTTCCAAAGAAAGAAATGAATAAAAGACCAGCAATTCAGAGTGAAAAATGACATCCGAAAGAAAACTGAAAAGATCCCAACCCATTATTATCCTATCAAGCAGCATGTGTTACACTGCAATGCAACTGAGATCTCTCTCGGAAAAACAGCAACATACTCAGTGAAGATGCACTGCACCCACTGTAAGAACTGATCCTGATTGCTCCCAATGATGCTGGCTTATCTCCCAGACAGATGTCATGACAGAAACACTCCTTTGGAAACCTCCCAGAGCCAAAGTATTGTTCAAGGAATATCTAATTTTCCAAGTCTATAAGCAGGAAAATGCAAGGCATTACCTCCTGGTAGACGCAAGGCAGGGAGAAAGTCTCAGCACAAGTGAGACCAAGCTCAAAGTCCTGTACGGGCCAAGTCCTAACCAGCTTTGTGCTGCTTTGGAAAACCCTGATCTTGCTCTGCCTCTCTTTGCTGGCAGGCACCATATTCTTTCCCAACTTAAAAATCCAACAGGTAAATTAGAAATGCCTGGAGCAGAGGCTGGGGAGTAGAACGATACCTAGGCAAATTAGCTGCAGATACCTTGCACTACTGAGCAACCGTAAACACAGAGCTCTGTCTCAGAGATTCGGTGTTCATGGAGAAGACACACACACACCCGTTCACATTTGGAAAAAGCTGAAATGACAGACAGTCTGCAAGAACACCCAGCCTGTGGCTTTTTCGTATTAAGCCAGCAGGTCTGCAATGCATGATACCACCCTGATATTTAGCACACACAAACTCAGCTTACTCCTCTGCCCTGGCACCCTGGGCAAATCACTAAAAATATCGCTATCCCTGCCAGGGAAGGCAGGACTTCTTGGTGTTCACCACATATAGCTAATGTATGAAAATCCCTGGGAACACAAGGACGGTACTTTCCAGGAGAATGACTCAGGAAGAGTCCATTGTTTATGTAAACGTGCTATTTATTTGGAAACTACCTGGTTCTTTCTATGACCTGACCAAATGATAACATAAGTGCTCCCGTTAGTGAAAATTCAGACTGGCAAATAGTTTAATTTCTCTTCTCTGAGATACAGAGGACACACAATAGCAGATCACTGCAGTGATAAATCAAAAGAGTTGATGCTACAGACACCAGGTTAATACCCTGATATAACAAAACAGAACATATTTAGCAGAGTAGTTTAGAAGTGCCAGAGACTGCTATCCGTCAGGGTGATGAGAAGAAGGGTGATTCCATGGTATGATGAAAGAAATAACAACTAATGAAAACCTAAAATATATTTCACTTAAAATTGCAAGTAACAAATCCATGAACTCATACACCGACTACTCCATATCCCTAGATGCTATTTTTGAGGCTATTTTGTCCTAAACATGAAGAGTCTGGTGCTAGTAGCTAAGCTGTTTTGAAGTTGCACACTTGGGGAAAATAAACATAAATTCTAAAAACACTGCAGACATGACCTTTTCCAAGGGACATAGCTCAAATCAGAAAGAAAACAACATACTAACGGCACATGGGAATTTCAGGGTGGCAGAGAATCTAATGATCTCCAAAGTAAAACTGCACCATTATAAACTGACAGCAACATCAATTTTTTTTTCCTGCTACTGCTTTGTTTTCTAGTAAGAAACAGTTAATGGCTGAACAAGAACATCTTACTTATGGAATTATTAGGCAGCTATAAGAAATAGCTGAATGTTAGAAGATCCCTTTTCTTTCCCAACCCCCCCTCACCCCCCCCATTTTTTTTTCTCTGAAGATGTAAATCCAAAACACATTAGAAGTTTCAGATGCCAGGCAGGCAGCATATCATTCTCACATGAAGTTCTGTTGCACCTTGATTTTCCCAACTAACCCACCCCACTCCTGACCTCAGGGTAAATACGCTTTCTTTTCTTGTAGCCCACCGGGTGGGTCCACCCTGAACTTGCTCACTTATATTGTTCAGCTGAATCTGGTGGAGAGATTGAAAAAGCACCCCAGAAATACTGGATCACTGGAGGAGGCCACCTTTACAAAGGAGCAGGACAGCTTATCCATCTTACCCATTGAAAACAAACACCAAATCCTCTATTCAAAGACATTTTGCTCTACAGATCTTCAAGCAAGCTGTCTTAAAATGGGAGTGTTGAAGGACAGAGTGAAAACCAACAAAACAAAATGCAGCTAATCCTTTGGCCCAAACATCACTTCAAAACCTTCATATTAATGCACAGTTCTAATTTTAGAAATAAATTGTCACCTTCTGCACATGCTTTAGCTAACAAAATCTATTTATTATTTTTATTACTATAGCACCGAGACATTCCATTCATAGGCAGGACCCCACTATGCCAAGCCTGCTACATTACAATCCAGAGACCTGTGTACACAATTTACAAAGGTTTTTCAATTATAAAATAAGTATTAAAACATTAAACAGTTATTAGGAAGAAATCCAAATAACAAAACAGAAGTAGTTAAAAGGATACCTGGGGCCATCCATTTAATTGCTATTTTTTTGGCAAAGTAGTCTAAAAGTGAGATGCCTCCCATTTTTAAGTCAAAGAATGGAAATTAAAGGAAAATAAAGGGGGAAAAATAATCACAATACATGAAAACCACTCCTGGGCAACCATGGCAAATGAAAGGTAACATACTGAATTACCACGTGCCTACGTGAATCAGCAGCAATTTTTGCCCACTGTCATTACACACAACCAAGCTGCTCCTCTGTGTTAACATAAAAATGATGGATTGATATCAGGTGAAATTCCTGCAGGCTCAATGACAGATAGAAGGAAAAGACAGCAAGAGAAAAAGTTGCAGCTGGCTTTAGTTAAAACATAAGAAGAGAGCAAAGTTGGCATGTAATATTGCTACAGCAATCCAAACATAAAATTTTGAAAATAGAACTTAATTCTCCTTCTAATTCATGTTCAGGGATATGGTTCTCAAGTACAAAGCTGTAAATACTATTATTTTTTCTTGTAAGTCATTGAAAGCATTGTGTTTTCTGTCTTCAATTTAAAATGCAGTCACAATATTATTGCACAGGCATAAGTGCCTTACAAATCCCACCACATTTCTAGAGTTAGAAATAATATCATTCTTCTCTGCATTTTCATGCACAAATTTTCTGGTTTAGCATCTGGGAAAGCTTTTCCCTTAAGTATCAACCGAATGTAAAATTAGGAAGGTTTGAACAATGGCACAAAGCTTAAACTGGAGGATAAATGGTGCAGTGAATTAGTTTCTTACTAGGTTAAAAAAAGAACTAAATAACTAAATAGCTCTGATAATGGAGCTGATAAGGTGTAATGCAGGGATTTATGGGACTTCAAGGAAAATTGATCAGGGGGATTTCTTTGTGGTGAAAAAAAAAAAAAAAGACTACATTTTCCAATTTATAAAAAAAAAATACTTGGCAAAAATATCACACAACAACCAAGAGTTACCACAGCCAAGATCTCATTCTTCTTCTATTACAAAAGGAGCAGAAATGCCATGGGGTACTCGCAAATTTAGGACTTTTACCTGAAATATTTCAGTCTCTGCAAAATACTACTTGAAGTTACTACTAAGACACTTGGTGAAAAGGCTAACCCTCTTAAAGAATTTCACTGCAGAGTTTGGTTTTTAAACCAGGCTTCAAAGATTTAAAATAAAATCTCAGTTTTGACCTCAAGGAGGTCAGGAGGAGACTTACGATATTCTCAGGAGTGTGCTGCAGCTCTATTTAGTTGAACAATAATCACTCCAACTTACGAGAAACTTATAAACTTATAAAAAGGTTCAAGAGAAATTAATCCATTTAGCATTGGTTCCAAAACTAAAAATAAATCCAGCCTGCTCAGTTCTCAAGGGTTTAAGTTTTTCTTGCCAGTGGCTTCTTTGTAGCCTTCTCTACTGCAAAGTACTGGAAGTTTGTCCCACTACGTACACGTAGAAAAATATTCAGTGTTAAACACGACTGCAGAAAGGCTGTTCCTGTAAGTTTGAGACTTTAGTAAGTACAGTACAGAAATACAGAAAATGCCAGACTAAGTAATCAGTGAAATTATTTTCATTTTATGCAAATATTTTCTTTTCTCCTCATAGATTTAGTTTGAGGCTGTGACCAAAAATTAAACAATTAAAATGCCCCATTTTAAATAAATTAAAATGTTACTTTCTATGTCCTATTAAATAATACCCTGCATAAGAAACAATAAAACAAATTGGGAAACAGTAACAGAGAATCTGACCCACCTAACAATTAAAAATGTCTCATTTAAAATGACAAGAAGATGCGATTGTAGAATCTGTGGTCTACCAACATAATCTCGTTATTTTTACATCAGTTTCCTTCTTGCCATTTGTCTGTTGACTATCACCTACCAACATGGGGACAGAAATTATTACACATCATCAGACCTCATCTCCAAATTTTTAATGTATTTATAGCACAGATGTGTAATTTACAGTTGGTAAGTTTCACAAATGCACTATTTCTGCAACTACACCATTTTTGGGGGGCCTCTTCATATTCCAACAGGCTTTTGGAAATTGATGTAGAAATACAAGTATTGAACCTATTTATTTCTGTAATTTTAATGGTTGCATAAAGCAAGCATACCCTAAACTGGTTGCCTAGCATCAAATTGACAGACCTATAATTAAAGACAAATAAAAGACAATCAATACTACTAATAAATATGAACGTTCTTGTGTCACTAATCTTAAATGTGGTATACTCCTGGAAAGAAAACAAATCTACTTCCTCCTGGCACTTACTGGGATATAGTAGGTTCTTCATACATGGAAAAGAAACTACCCCCTCTGACAACTAAATAGTTCAATAATACCTCCTTCCCCTCTGTAAGCCCTAGAGGTGCTACACTGAATGATAACAGGGCTCTTTCCTAAATACTGTGCTTTATCCATTAAGGGAAATAGAAATCTACTACAACTAACCTGCCATTCCAGAATCAAGCTGGGACCTGCATCTGTGTTTCTGTCTTTCATGCCCATCTCCTGTCCTGTTCTCATCAGTGTGAGAACATGGAAGGCAACCTTACTAAGCAGATAAACCCCCCCAGTACATCATAAATATTTAGGAGCCCTGTAGTACATCAATTGTAAAAGTAATACATTTCAACCCACATGATCTGGATGCTTCTGTCTCTTCACAAGTCGCTTGCCCTGTTAAGGAAAAAAAAAATAGAGGACCTCACCTATTTCATAAGCCTACCTATCCAGCACCAAGCTAACATAGTGGACTGTTTATTTTGGACTTAATCATTCATTTGACCTATTGATTTCATTATAATTCTGTAGATCAAGAAATGCATATCCTAAATAAGTTAAATTGAAAGGGCAACAGCAGCTACAAACCAGCTTGAGAAAAACAGCCCCAGAAAGTCAAAGATGATATGTAGCACTTGGCAAGATGCCTCTGCTATGCTGAAAATTGAAAGCAAACTAATAAGGACAAGGTTCTTGAGGCTTCACCCAACTGCCTCCTTGAGCTAACTTGCTTACCTCCATGGAGAGGAAAAAGGCTACCTGAAAGAGAGGAGTGAATACATCTCCAGACTAGAGATACACTACTATCTCTCTTGCACTGAATGGCAGGAATTCTACTTAAAGTCTGTACTGGGAACAGATGAAGCAGTATTTTAATATTACTAGTTTATATGCATCTTTTAAGTTTTCAAGAGAACATAACCTAAGGGAAAGAAACCTGCTCCTGTACCACATGGTCCTAAACTGATTTACCTGTCTCATCGTCTACCTGCCTACCAACCAACTCACCCTAAAAACATGCTACAAATCAGAACAACCCATCAGCCAATCAATAAAGACAGTCCCCTTCCCATTAGATGTGCGATAGGTAGAGTCAACACCACTTAACCAGAGAAACAGGCCATCCCATTATCTTGGCTTCACATCTTTATATTGCTTCTCATCAGCATATCAATGCTGATGCTGATAACATTACGTTACTGAACAAAATGCAGTATCTTAAGGACATATATTAAAGATACATGAAAAATAGAAACAAACAAACAAACAAAATCTAATCTCGAGGTCTTCCCTTTCTCCTTTACCTATATTAAACCTCCCTTCCTTGCCACTCACTAAATAAATCAAGATCACTGCATTTGAATGAACCTATTTCACTGTGGGCGCTAACAGCAAAACTACACAAACTAGCCAATAACGGCTCAAAATTTGGTTACTCTTCTCAAAACAACAACAAAACATTCTCTATTATGCTGTACTACCCAGAGCAACTCTTTCCTGATTTTTGCAGTTCTAAACTATCAGAGTTACCTGGCAGAAAAGTAAAGTAATTTGAAAACACTGCCTTTGAGTGTTGAAACTCTGGCGTGCACAGACTAGAAACAGAAATCTAAGGTGAGAGTTTGCTTTAAGTAAAACAAGATTACCTACACTGTAATACAGCACAGCTGCCAGCCAGCTACATAGCAGCCACTAAAAATTGTTTATACACCACTGAAAGTTGTTCCCATTAATAACAAGAGCCAGTCACAAAGCTAGCCAACATTTACTGTAGTAGATACAAATATATCAAAACTGGTTAGAGGGAAAAACCTTTAAAAAAACCCCAAAAATCTAACAAGAGATTTAATAAGAAAAATAGAACTTTGATTTTTCTACAGTAGATTCACATGCATAAGGATAGCCTAAACAGGCATTTGCAGTGACTTTCCAAATTTTTGTTTATTTTTTTGTTTTCGAAGTATTAAGAACATTACACTTAATCCACATCAGGAGCCACAAGAGGACTGAGCAATGCTCTTAAATAATGTATACAGTTTTATGACCAATTTGCATGCCTTAACTTGAAGAACACATATAGTCCTTCACAAATTATCTTTTTTTCTCCAGAACCCTATTTGGCAATTGATACTAAGCAACTTCCCCAGACAATGCAAAAAACCTCACACATGAATTTCAAACTTCCAAATACCTTTACTTCATGACCCTTTTATTTGGAAATGTCCAAATGTCCCAAATGTAAGGAAATATTAATGACAATAAAGCAATGAATTGACAGGCAATAATAGTTTCAAATTAGGGCATTATAATCACTTACACCTTTTATGAAAAACCTGTTACTTTAACACAAGCCAACACTTGGTGTCTTCTCCCTGATTTCCACCAAAGAGAGATGACTTAGTAATAATTTAATAATCCAAAAGACAACTTCCATATGTGGCAGTAAAGTTCTGCTGACAGAGGACCATGGCTGGTAGGGAACAGAGAATGGCCAGGGAACACAAGAAATTCAGGCATCCTCCTCAGCATCACACCTGGTCCCACATGGCTTAGAAACTTATTTCTTCAGCTGATCACTGACACTCGTAGTTTAGACTAAATTTAAACCTTTTGGTACCATGAAAAAAAAAAAAAAAAAAAAGCTAAATTTACACTTTAATTACCTGAAACTGCTCATGTTAAATAACACTTTATGTATGTTGCCATGGAGGGTTTTCTAGTTATTAAAAAAGAAGGACATTTTCCCCACAAACTTCTGGTGCAATCCAAGAAATTCCCAAAAATGGTCTAAAATACACATTTCTTCATTGAATGGTGTAACATTTTAATTGGTAGTAGTTCTAGCAAGAAGTTTTCTACTGTAGAGGCAGAAGGAGGACAGCACATGTCACAGAAACATGCAAGTCTCTTAGAGAACAGCATACATTTTCTAACCTTTTAACCTCAGCATTGTTACAAGTTATACTTTGAAGCAACACTGACAAGATTAGACCTATGTTTTGAGAGTTGAGCCTTGCTTCTGTTATGCTGTAACCATTTCCATAAATGCCAGGAAACTGCAAAACCGGCATAGAGATAGATGAGCAGTTTGCACCTAATACTACGCTATTAAGTTTTTGAACACAAACTAAATACGTTGTTTCTAATTAGGCACAAATATGAAGACAGCATAATAGCACACAGTGGTATGGCAAAACACTTAGAAGAACTACCAGCCTTAATACCCATGCTTGACGCAATTTTACATACACAACAACAGAAGAAAAATAAATCTCTCACTAGCTACAATCACAGGTGTTTTGGGTATGAAGGTAGGGAAAATCTCTCTAAACACAAAGAAAAGTGATTTGTTTTCAGTCACTCCAGATCCATTCGCTTTGATTTTTCTTACTAAAAGGCATTTCAAATATTTCTTGTAGCAAAATAAAGATATTCAAACAGTAATACGTTTACAAAGTAAATATATTTACATTATTTAGCTATGTTGGAAAATTTCTCATCCAGTTTAGACAACCCCACCTGAACTTTCAAGATAAAATAATAAGCAGGTGTTTCCTCATTAAAGTTTCTATGTCAAGACCTTATTTCAGAAATGCCAGTAAATAAACTCTTAGAGCACACACAAACTACCTTCTTAACAAATTAGTGAGAATAGACTATTTCCAAAGACAGCTGACATTCCTATCATTAAAAGTGACTTGTCCTTTAAAAAAAAATTGAGTTTTTAATCAAATGTAGTTACAGATTATGATGACCCAACTTTTTTTCCAATTAAGGTAAAATAGCTGGAAATAACTCTTCTGCTGAGTTTGTGTGCATCAGAAGAGCAGAACACATCACTCACAAAAAACCATCCCAATAACAGTATCATTAACAGATTAGAAACTAACCAATATTAATATGATTTTTTAATTCACTCTATAAAAATATACAAAAAACTCATGCAACTTTCAAGCCATGAGTTAATGATACTACAAACTTGAAATCTGATCAGGTAAAGTCAGCCTTAAGTACCAGTGTAAAACACCAAATTGAGTCCTCATTGTGTGCTCAATTCTCTGAGAGACATATTAATTTTACAAAAACATAAGAGAAAATACTTTTAGAAATCACTCTTAATAGTGGTTTTGTTATATATATATACGCATATATATACAAGTGTGTGTTTCATACAGCACATACCTTTTTATCACATGACTTACAAAGGTTTTTTTTTCCTAAAAATATTTTTCCTCCTATAAAACAATGTTAAAATAAAGTTCAGGTCACACATTAGTATAGTAGAGATAGCATTACTGCAAAGATTTTGATCACAGAACAAGTTTTATCTACTAGCTTATCAAAAGAAATATAGAACCACCAGGTTGGATCTGATCTGATGTCCACCTAGTTTAACACCTCATATCTCACTGGCTTCCAAAGTCAAATGGGTCAGAGATGGGCATCAGAAGGTTTCTGCCAAGTCTTCTGTTTTCCTCTACCATAGCAACACCCTCAGTGGTAACTGCTTGAACCTCAACACCAGGAATCCATGTTTTCCTTCTGAAATCAGTATTATGAATAAGCTGCAGTAATTCTGTCTGATTTTGCCCTCCTTAGAAGCCTGAGAGTTTTTGAGGCTTGCTTAATTCCTGCTTTCAGTAATGTAATACAGCATGGACCCCCTGTGCCCCATTTTGTTTTGTAAAAAGTAAACAAATTAAATTTCACTGGTTTTTAAATCTCATTCCATATGTCTTTGTTCTTGTCTCAGAAGAGGGGAAAAAACCCTTCCTCTCTATTTTCTCTTGAGGTTAAAAAAATAAGGAAAAGACTCAGGCTCCCCAGGGAACGGGTCACAGCACCAACCCTGATAGATTTCAAGAAGTGTTTGGACAATGCTATTGGGCACATGGTGTGACCCTTGAGGATGGTGCTTCACAGGGCCAGGAGATGGACTTGATGATCTTTGTGGGTCCCTTCCAAGTTGGCATTTTCTGTGATTCTGTTAATGCTATGTTTGTTGGGTTTTTTAAAAGGAAACAATCCCTGTGTCTTCACATAAGAAGTCCTCCTGTTCCTTTTTTAATAAATTCCATCTCTCCTCTCCAAAATCCACCTACTTCTCCAATACACTCTTTTAGATGAAGTGGACAGCATTCCAGAAGCTGATAGATGAGCCATTACTGTGTGTGTATTTGAATTAAGCCTTGTTCTTATTCACATGATCCTTTTTCCAAAATGGGAAAACTTATCACCATAGGTGATAATGCCCCTAGTGAGCACAAGGCTAGTAAAGAGTGAGTCTCTTTCTCTACTTCAAAGTTTGTGGCCACTCATTGTTAAAGATCTATCCTGTGAGCATACATTTGTCAAGTCTCTTTCTAAAGGCAAGTACTTCTGTATCAGCCTGGGCTAGTTGCAGTCAATGACAAAAAATTCCATCAACAGAACTCATTCATATGCAATGCAGGGCACAGAAATATCTGGGGAATCCAGCAAACTTCCCCCAACAAAGCCAGCAGCAACTCCAAAAGTCAAATCACTGCAGAGCACTTGGATTAGGGAGGTTGCTTCATCACACTTAGCCCAGTCAGTAATAATGGCATTCCTAATTCCCACTGCCAGCAAAGAACACTTTTGAAAGCATCCTTGTTGTATCTGCATCCCATGAAAAGACAAAATACCATATTTTTTACAGAACAGTAAAATCTAAAAGTTTGTTATCAATCAATGCTGCTGTTGAGCATCTTCAAAACAAGAAACAAGCTCTGTTTCTGTCATTAAACTGACAGTAGTTTATAGACAATTACAGAAGAGCAGAACCTTATAAGGAAAGCACAGCTTTGCAGAGAGCTAAACTCCTGTAAAAAAGACTTTTTAAGGTTCTTTCGTTTAAACACACATTATTTATTCAAGTTACCTTTCCTACACTCCCAATATGAGAATCTGGAGGCCAGGACTAATTTGATTAAAGCCTAGCTATTTGTAATTTTTGTTTCTATTAGTTTTTGCTCAACTACCTTTTTCTTTTCTCTCTGAATCTACAGATGTGGGTTTGTGTTGGGTTCTTCTGTTATGTGGTTTTGGTTTTGAGTTCCTTTGGAGGGGTGTGTTACTTTTTTTTTTTAATAAAACTTTAGCGTATCAAGATATTTCTCCTCCCTACCCCCAACATGTAAAACCTCTGTAGTTTAAAGTCCTGCTGAGATTTGCAGGCATAAATGTCAACTATTATAGTCTAGCCTTTTAACATACTTCTTTCTTCACTCCTGATACTTTTCCACTCTGTGGAATTAATTCTGTAACCTGAAGTGCCACTTATTAAAAAGGCAAGCCATGGTAAAGAGCTTGCTACCATCATCACTTCCTTTACAGAAATATAGTGATTTCACTCATTACAGCACACTCAGGTTTAATCACCACTGTGGCTTCTGCTCTGTGTAGGTATTAATCATTCATAAGTCTTTGGGCTCTATTGCTCACTTTGTAGGTCATTTCCGTAGGCATTCCCTTGCAACCTGATCAGACACCATGCATCAAAGTCATTTCTGCGATGACCTGATATGGAAAGGGATGTGGAAAAGGAGGATGAAAAGGGATAAAGTCGGTATGGGAGGAGGATTTCTGGTCCCAAAGAGAGACAAGATAGGTGTGCACATGTGTATGTGGAAGGAGAGAAAAAACACTCTTCGTGCAAGCTGGGATTGAATTAAAGCAGATTTTAGTCTATAGGCAAGTTTAATTGGAAGAAACAAACAGCTCCCCCCCAGCCCCAAAAATCCCTTCCACCATGCTCTTCTGGTACAAGACCTCAAAGTATCTTGCTTAAGCTTAGGAGCATGAGTTTAATATTGCTCCCAAATAACCATAATTAATAACACTGACTTTGAACACTGATGGTAGCCACATGCGTGCCCAATTCTATTTCAAATTCTGTTATGTTCTTGGCCTCAATAATTTCCTATGACAGTAAGTTCCAGAGACTAATTATATGTGTGAAATACACATATAATACCTTCCTATTATTGCTCTTTTATTTGCCTTCTTTGATTTCCATAGAACATCTCTCTTGGTTCTTCTGTTATGAGAAAAAGAAAACAGATGTTTCTAATTTATTTTCTCTTACACTAGTATTCAGTGCAGCATGAAGTTAGCAGTTAAATGACTGAAGTATTTCATCCTGATTGTGTTCTTCCAGACAGAGTAAATGTCTGTTCTTCCAGAGTAAACTTACCTACCTACTAGGAGAATCAGAGAAAAATGAGAAAAGAAGTAAAGAAATTCAAATCTATAAACTTTAGGCATAAGGTTTATGACAGAAAATGAGAAAACAAATACCAAGAGCATTAGAAATGGTCCCCTATTCAATGCTGGTATGTCTGTATTTGGAAAAAACCCAAACCAAACAAACCACCCCAACAAACCACAAACTAACCAAATGAAATACAGTGTGTATGGCTGAAGATGCTAGTGAGGGAGAGGGACAATTTAAAAAGCAAAAGAACAGAACTTTATATGTAATGTCACCCAAACCTCTGGTATCACACACACTCAGCATGCTATTTTTAATTTTATTGTAGAAGCAATTAGTCAACAGTTGCAGCTTCTTTTGTGAGCATAAGCAAGTTCTCAGGTGCCATCACCAGGGTCATGGATGAACAGCTCAAAAAGGGATCAATGCCACTGTTTTCCAATGACATTTCTGGGCACTTGTAGGAAGGGTGTACATCTACATTTGTGTAACTACCATTATCTAGGTGTAAGTTGAATCAAACAAAAGCATGACTTCAATCAAAACTCTTCATTAAACAGGGATGTCCATGTAGAGGCATTAAATTTGTAAAAGCAAGTAGATTTCAGAGAAAACTCACTAGATAGAAGACTGATGACATTGGTGTTACCATTTTACTGGAAACCTTGCTCGATTTAGTTATTGCAGGACAGGAAAGGACAATTCAGAGAAATGACAAAGCTTTTATGTTACTTCAGCTATAGGACTGATCCCTAAGTACAAAGGTTGCCTACCCTTAGATCCACTACCAGCCTGCACTGCACATTACTACAGTTCCAACTTTCCTAATTTATTTTAATGGAAACAACACTGCAGTTGAGGAAAAATATACACTTCAATGCTTCATTCTGCAGGATTGATGGGATCCTTGATCTTCACACCGGATTTGTTAGCATACATTTGATACATACGAAAGGGGCTCACCTATATTGCCCAGCTTTGAGGACTTGAAAACAAATTTCTGGAGCAGAGAAACTCTTGTTGACAATACATATAATTTGGATCAGGGTTGTTTTTTTTTTAAAGTGCACATTCAACAGTGAAACAGATAATAAATAAAAGTGTTCTCATACAGTTAGGAAGTTCATTGTTCCAAATCAAAATACTACAAAAACTAGAAAAACGCCACTAGTCTGACATGACTAGCCAAAGGCACAAGAGCACAATTAGTTCTTACCTGATGACAGGATCAGATACAAAAAGGAAACCCAGAGAGGTGATATACAAAATGAGGTGTCCTGATTGAGTGTGACGACATTCAGATTGAATTTCCTAAAAACGTCATACATCTTCTAACAAACTTGTGTGCTAATGGCCCTGTTGTATCTAGCACTGATCATTCAGACACTATTTCATATATAAAATTGGAGTACACAAAACCTGTACACCCCCATAGCTGTACTGACTCCATTCAGTGACATGCGAACACACACACTCCTACAGGTATTCCATTGCAGCGGATCTAGAATGGTATTATCATTTTTGTTACAAAATAACGACAAGAACATACATTACGGCAGCACTGATGCGCTCTCAGTCATGAAAAGAAGTTCGACTTTACCCTTTATACTACTGGTATTAACTGGCAAGTCAGTGTTATCCTTGGAGTCTGTTTTGCACATTCCTAAGAGACTTTCCTACGTGTGCTGCTTCTCCTGAGTGACGCAATGTTTGCAGTTTATGAAAACACATACTCTGTCGACTTCACAAGTGAAAAATAAATGCTGAAGAAAAGGAAACTTGATCTTACAGTAATTCTTTTCCACACAGCTACTTCTGCACATTTAGGAGGGAAAAAGTAAAGAAAAAAAATAACACTTTACTTTCTCAAAACTTCAACTGCACTGTGGTAAGTGAATGCAAAACACGTGTTTGCACACACATACATGCTTTAAACACACTGCTGACAAAAAGCAGATCTCATTCAACATTGTTACCCTAGAGCTGTTGTCCTAGATAGTATCTAACAGTTTTAAAGTGTGCAAATTACTATGAATTACCTCATAATTTGCAAAATGAAACGGCGGGCAAATGAAAAATCAAGCTAAAATCTACTTCATCATTTCAAAGTTGAAGTCTGGTAGTGGTTCAGTCTTGAACAATTCAACTGCTGCAAAACACACATTGAGAGGCACCATTTAGAATCTTCCTTACTGTAAGGGATTTACTTTCAACCGCTGGCAAAATCCAAGTACGTGTTCCCCTCCTGAGCATCTTTTAATCTTTATAGTTTCTGTTCCTTTAATCCATGTAGGACAGACCCCAAACAAGTAGGTATGTCTTCCCCAGCCCAGGTTACAGAGGGAAGGCAGCTCTGGTTCAGTGTCAGCTGAGTTCAAGTATATTTCTGAAAAGACTGGAAAGCAAGAGCTAAACTGTGCAAGCTCCAATTAAAGCAGAAAAACAGCTTAAACTAAGAAAAAGTCTACCTATTAAAAACGTATTAGCAGCTGTGACCAGCATGGATTAGAAATGGTGAGAGAGGTTGCCCGGTGGCTGTTGTGCTGGTTTCACAAACTTTTCTCACTAGAGCAAAGAATGATCAAGAGACTCATCATCTCAACGACTACTCTTACTGGTAACAGTGGAAAGATCTTTATCTTTTGTGGAAAGTCAGACTCTTAAATGTATCCATGTCGTAATTTTACTCCTACCAGACAGAGTGTTCTACTGCATACTTAAAGACATACAGGAAGTATCAAAAATATAGGATAATTCAAGCCCTTGTTTTCTTCAGTACTACCTGTAAAGAGAAACCTGAACGCATAAGAGAAATCACCTTTCATATGCCTGTGAGTGTGCTAAGGATGCACATGGGCCTGACTAGCCACAGGCATGCAAGTATTACAGAAAAGGAGTTAAACAGACCACCTCTCATCCAGATCAATGTCTTACTGCACATACGTTTATCTTCTTTGTCTGTTGTACAGCCACTGGGTCTACAACTCCTGAAGCCTCCTAAAATCAGAGGACTTTAACAGTCAAAGCAATGCAAAGAAAAGATAAAATCCCCAATCCTCACGCCAAAAAAACAGCCCAGCACAGCATGTCCTTCCTATCTTTTCTTGTACTAAGAAACAGAATAATAAATATGAGTAAGGAAGCAATGTGAATCTGTGCATAGCATTACCTTTTTTTTTAAACAGTCTATATGTTTGCTTTTCATTAGCTCCCTGTGGTGGCAAAACTGTAAATGTAAAATTTAGAGACATAAAGGGAAAAAATAAAGTAGCCATTAGCAAAGATTTCAAATACACTTAGACAGCCACAGTTTGTTTTACAGCTGCTTTACATAACAATAAAAATGTAATATACCATGGACTTTTGGCAGTGTGTAGAGAGGCAGCATCAAATGGCAATAATGGAGTAAGCACAAATGATCTCTTTGGAACAATTAAGCAATTTTAGAAGGACCATTACGTCCAACAAGTAATGGGTCCAAAGAGACAGAGAGGTCAAAAGTGTGAGTGCCTCTGTACTGACCAGAGATCACATATATGACCCTCTGGAAGAGAGGCTAACTTCACAATCATATTATACAACCCTTTCTAGAAAATAACTCTGTTTAGCACAATAAACAAAAATAGAGATGTTTCCTTCAGATGCCAAAGGCAAGAATGCTTTCTTCCATACGGTTGTCTCAGCATAATTTATAAATAAATAAATAAAGGACAAAAAACTGCTTACCCTCTGTGCATAACCAGCTGAGAAAATCAGTGCCTATATATAAAACAGTGAAGTGCCCACACAGTTCAGTAAACAGTCTGGCACGTTAAAGAAAAAAATGGGTAAATAATACATTTTGTACATTAAACTCTACAAACTGTTTTAGTGACCTTGAACTCTAGTAATATAAGCAGGGACATGCAAACCCACTTATTTCTGCACACAGTTCATTCACTATCTCCAGCAAGGACTGAAATTTAACACTGGACCTAGTATGTCATTAGGATATGACACATTATCTTTCAGGAAAGCCAGTCTAAGCAAACATTATAGTTCCATTATTTTAGTATCTAAAAAGGTGAGATTCTTGCTCTGAAAGGAAATAATTTGCTACAACAGCAACTAAATTACTTCACAGGTGTGACATTCGGTGTACACGAGAGGAGGATTAGTAAAAATACTGACCAAAGAATCTTTCATTTGCCTGGCATACAGTTGTCTGCTGTGTAATGCTCACACAGGCTCACCTTCCACACAGTCAAATGTCCTCATAACTCCCAAGTGAAGTTTAGATGTATCCCCTTGACTAGAAACCTTTCAAGCTAATAAAATACTTTTCCAATGACCAAAGAGTATTACATAAATAAAGATGACAAATTTCAATTTCTATATTACCTTGCAACTCAGGATTACCCCATTTGCCCATTTAAGTACTTTAAAAACACTTTCCTCTTTCCCTTTCATCAAGCTACTCTGATTTATGACCAGATACTTTAGCAATTTTAAAAAAATCTATATACACATTCAGTATTTTAGCTGATCACTGCTACTTTATTTGCAAGTAAATTAATAAAACAAGAATGGTTATGTCTGCTTATTGTTAAGTTCGTAATACACATTTTCTTTCTGTCAACAGGACAATCTTGCCTCTTCAGGTCCCTGTAGGCATGGGCTGCAGACTTTGACAGATGTAATGGCTTACTGCTGAAGGATCAGTGCAGCCATCAGGAAAGAGAAGGGACCAGAACATGCTCAGCTCAGAAGGATAAGGAGGCAGGAGACACTAGCACTGTTCTCCATAAGGCTGAGGTGGCTTGCAGAAAGAGGCCCAGCTCCATGGGCCAGAACAGGCACTCTTCCTTCCAGAATTTAACCACACCGGTGACTTGGAACACATTAGATTATGGTGAAGTAAAGGAAAACCTTGAAAAGAAGTATAAAGATTGCTCAGAGTCTCTGCAAGAGACTAAGATCTACTAGTGGAAAGGGATCTGGCAATACACATCTTTTCTCTCTTGTTCCCTGATTTTAAGAGTTACGTCTAATCTCACCCTGTATTTTCACTCTTTCCTAGTATGTCATAGTTCAGCCATCAACTCTAGATCAATCTTATTTTTCATCATTTGCTCAGAATCAGTGAAGACTGTTGCAAACAGAACAGACTTCACTCTAAATAACAGGTAAAAGATATCTCTCCTTTCCAGATCCAAAGCTAAATCAGCACTCCACCCTTACCTCTTTAAGCCCAGCTGTGAATCACTAAAAAACGTCACCCAGCTATTCAGCCAGCCACGAAAGAGGTCACGGCACATCTTCACTTCCCCACAGCCCTTCACTCTGCTGCTACCACTCATGGCTGGACCCCTTGTTGTATCCCCACTGCAAGGTGTTACCACACAAGCCTCTGCTATCCAATCCCTAATTTTCAGACTTTCCTGACAAAATCCAGTACTAGTTAACAAATACATCCTAAATGGCTAGTTCTGTGCTACTCAGCATGCAGTAAAATGTGCACCTGGAACATGCTAAATTATTTTTTAAACAGTCTATATTATGCTATGTTATCTGTCTGGACTTTACATCTCCTCATACATGAGACTCTTCTATGAAATACAAGGCAAAATCCTTGAAATGCAATACAGAAAGTAGTCCACGGGGTTAGAAAATCTGCATTTTTTCTGGGAAAAGCAATGTTCAACACATACCTGATACATTACAAAACCTCATATGTAAGGTAATATTTATAGTCATTAAGAGTACACACACTGAATACTAAGTACTTGAAACTGGAATGTCTCAACACATATAACAGCTTTTAACTAATATTTCTCTAACAAATAGTTACAATCCTCCTAGATATTGAGGTGGAAGGTGAAGTAGGAGCACAAAGACATCAAAGAAAGAGATTAGCTGTTGGACAGCTTCATTATTTCTCAGCCACTGTCCAGGAAGAAAAAAGCCCCAACACTAATATATCTCAAAATACACTATCCTATTACAAAGTAGTAGTATCACAAGGTAACTGCTGTGATAACCTTGGTGTGCATAAAACCGGAAAATAACCAAATCACATATTCAAGATAATACAATAGCTGCTGAATAAAACAACTCACTTATTTACCTCTATCAGATAAGGAGGTAAAAAGGCAATTTTGCAACATAAGCAGAATTTTTTGGGGGAAGGGAGGATAGGGTGACACCTACAAGCCCAAAGACTAAACCTACTTTTTAAATAAAGAACATCTAAACATAGATGGAAATTTACATACCACTTTGCCAACACCAACAAAAATTAAAGAAGTGCTTTACTCTGAAAAGTTTACAGTCTAAATTCAGCAACACAAATGCATGAAGGTTAATCCTTCACAAAAGCAAGGAGAAGTGGCTGAGTGACAGCAAACTAGAGCTTGCTTTAAACAGCAAAGCATAAAAAGAAGAGAGGCAAGAAGGGCAGAAGTTGAACATTTTCTATGGCTAAAAGCCATGCCAATTGGAACAAGGAAATAGAAAAGAGCCTGAAGTTAGTGGAGTGGAATGAGGGACAATGGAGTGGGGGAAGGAGGTCATTTTGTAGGTATTCCACATGGAACATAAAGAGACCATTTTGGGTCATTTAACTCAGCACCCTACTCCTGGCAGTGGTAAGAGCCTGCTCCTCAGAATAGGTGATGTTGGACACTCTCTGTAGTCCATTCCCTTTGTACTCCCTCAGAACCCATAGCCACTGGATTAGGGGTGCTAAAGGGTACATGCCTGACTTTCCTCTTTGTATCTGTTTATGGACCAGTTGCTCATGATTAGTTCAACCCACCTTTGAACATGCTGATACTATCTGCCTCCACAACCTCCTGCAAAAGAGTTTCCAGAACCTCACTGCCTACTGGGTAGAAGGACCTTATCTGTTCTAAAACGATCTCTTAACAGTTTCAGTGAATATGTGTTTACACTGTTATGGAATTTACTGAGTAACAGCTTTTGTCATACTTCTCTTCCAGTTGCTAGAAAAACAAGGTGTGCTCCTTTGGGAGATTCAGATTCACAGGACCTTCAACAAAATCCATTTGCAACTTCCTATCTTTAATACTAGTCTATTTGATTGGGATTGACGGAATTACTCGTTTCTCTCTCCATTTTCTGCCCTCTCCCTACATTTCACTCCCTCTGCTTCTTTGCTTCCTATCACTTGCCAAGTTTATTTTCCCACTCCTCACACCTCACTGATGTGCTTCTAGGAGGACATGGCTCAAGAATCACATGTCATTCAAACAACCGTTCCAGAAACCTGCAAAGATACAGCGGGGCACCTGTTACATATATTTTTCAAGGTATAGTATGTTGTTCCCACTATAAGATCATATAAGAGCATTCATTTTATTACTAAATTAATATTTTATCTATCAAGTGGGGGTGTAAAACAATCACCACAGAAAAACTATTGTTGCAGCTTGTATGATTTACTGCTTTAAAATTCTACTCATGCCCAGGAAGAGGGTGGCCCATGGATGGTCCTCCCCATCCATCAAGAGGGGGATGCCCTGTGCCTTCTGTTCCTTACAATGCAAGGAGCAGGAAGCAGAGCTAAATTGCTGGAGCAGAAAAAGCATCAGTCTTGTCTCTACTTCCAACTGTGCTGCAACTGTTCCAGCAACCAGTGCAAAATCACCTCAGTCATCCTGATGGGCCACCTCTCTCTGCTGTCCCTTATAGTCTCCATTAATGCCTTGTAAAATCTTGCTGCCTTGAGTGGTTTTATGTTCTTTTCTGTTCCTCATCCACAACTCAGTCATCTCCCAGTCTTACCAATACCTACAATCTGATCGACCTCATAAGATGAGTGAGGGGATGGAAAAATTGGAAAGGTGCTATTCTAAAGAAAGCACTAAGGTTTCACTAAAGATTTCAACCGTGGGATGCAGCTGAAAGACAAGCAGCAGGGCAGCTGAAGGCCTGGCACTAGTTACATTCAAAACTTAGATCTCCTAGGTCACTCTTGTCAGTACTGTACATCTTTCTGCCTGATTTCCTAGGTTTCAAGGGTGCTGTTAAAATTCAATTTCAAGTAGGAAAGAAAGCATCACCACAACTTTAATGCAATGGAGAACTCAGTGAGATTCATGATATTTTGAGACAGCATAGCTATTTAAAGCCTTCAGCCTTTTCTCTCTCCCACAGTCACCCAAGTGTAAGGAGGCATAAATACTTTTACCAGAACTCAAAGCACTACAAAATATGATAAGAATCTCAGATTAAGAATTACCCCATCAAAAAGAAAGCTAGACAATTCTTGTTGATAAATAACTTATAAGGAAAACAAGGAGGACACTAACTATAAAGGCTTGTATGCACCACCTAATTTACCTCCTTTAAAAAGGTTACTAAGCCATATAGAGAATACTGTGCACATACAGTACTACAACAATCTGATTGATCAGTAGCCTGTGATAAAATCACCTTTTGTGGTATAGTACAGTATTGATCTAACTCCTTTTAAATGGTATTACTACAACTGCGTACATTTTATCAACCTTTCAAAACCGTCTGCAGCAGCTAAACACTGCTTTAATGAAATAAATCGCACTTTCTCCCCAATTTATAGGCCACTTCTCAGAGCTGCTATACTTGTTCAGAATATAAAATAACACACTGAAACTTTCTAGAAGTTGTCCACTTGAAAACTGCAAACATATGACAATCCATAACAGTCGTAACCTAAATTAGCACCTTAAAATGTCAGTGAAGATACTCAAACTCACTCATTTTGAGACAGTTACCCTGGCAGCTTTCCTTGTAAGACAACCACTGTCTCAAATAAATCTGACAAAGTTTCTTAGACTATATCAAAAGTAGGTTTTTGTTTGTTTGTTTGTTTTTAAATCAGTTCGCCTACTGTGAAAAGATACTTTTGACTTCAGAATTAATTTTTAATGTTTGGGGGTCTTTTCACTCCTGTGTGCAACTCCTCTATGATCCTTGGCATCAAAAAAAAGCACACCGAGACCCCTCTTCCGATTTCTCCCAATGAGACACAGGGATTAGCATGCTGGCCAAAATGTGTTGCTCAGATATCCACAGCAGAAAAAACATTAAACATTAGCAGTCCATCTGCATCAGAAAGCTCCTCCCTATTTTGCCTTTACAATTCTCAGTACCAGATCAAGATTCTCTGTGTTACCAGCAAGTCCAGCAGCTCCAGAGGGAGAGATGAGCAATGTTTTTAAACAGTCTTTTACACTGATACAAAGTACAAAACACATATAAAATGCTTATCTGATTAAGCCCACACTCACTTTTGACTCTAAGTTGAAGATGCTGGAGGAATTGAGACCTAAATTCTACACTGATTCACAGAAACACAGAAGCTAAGAAATCTAACAGGACTCCACATCATTAATCGTGCAGTCTCTTTAATCCAATTACTTTGTATTTTCTCTTAAACAAATAAACTGCCAAAACTTGGCCTGGACCCAGTTCTCAAAACAGCTCAATTTCATCCTACCTGACCCACATTTTCAGTTGTGAAATTAGGGAAGAGACTGGAGGGAGTGGGGAGATTCAAACACCACATCTGCCCCAAGCTACAGTCTGCATGCCCCACTCTCCTTCTCTCCCCCAGGTTCCTTCCCCCAGAGTCCAGGTTAATAAAGAACACTGCAAATTGGATATTGAACTTAAGCATACAGCTCTGCAACATGTCCTTGTAATGTCAATTAGCCCCTTACACACAGAAAATATGTATTAAATGCATAGTTGCAACCATTACACTTTCCACAAATGCCTTGGAATTTTAATTGCATGTTGCTGAAATTTGCAAATTGGCAAGAGAAACAAGAAAACCCCTCTGAATTCCTGAGTGCACAGTGCTTATTTTGACAGTTGTAGTTTATTTATAGTACTTGACAATACATGTTCTCTCCTCTGTTTTGTAATATAATGAAGTGAGTATTCAGACTTCCACTGTTAAGCCTCAGAGGGAAAAATAAGTATAAATTTATTTCATTCAAATAAATGTACAGATTGGCAAGATTTTACTTATAATGACTAAATTGCATCATTAATTTAACTTAGTTTGAAGCACTTTGTTTTGTGGAGAAAGCATAGCCCTTAACTTTGAGTGTGGTGTGTGTCTGCACATGTGTGCAGTAACCTCTTAACCTATTCACATAAAATGGTACTTTTTTTTTAGTACATTAAATGCTTCTGAAAAGGTGCTGCACGGAAGGCTGGTCTGCCATGTACAATCACAGAAGAGTGCAGGCAGAGGCTGCAGAAGTTTCACTATGCACAAACTCACTGATCACTTCAACTCAGTGATATACTGGTGCAGGTGAGCTCTGTTTCCATCTTTAGCACAACCCCCTCCAACAGCGGGACCAAAGCGAACATCTGCCAGATGCAATGACACCGGCTCTTAAAACCACCCCATTCTTCAGAAACCACAAGGCTCTGGCAACCTGCTCTTGTTGAAATCTTCAAACACAAACTCATCCTCCTTGATCCCCTAGACAAGCCAGTTATCCGTGGGTAATTTTGTCTTCATATAAAAAGGCAAGATAGATTCAAGCCCTAAAGTATAAACAGCGCACATACATTGTTTCCCATCTATGAAGTATCATACACATATACTGTATGTTTCTTAAAAGAAAACCAGACATAAAAACTGCTGCTATACACATATCCAATATGAAAATCTAGACAAGCAGCACTGGAATACAAGTGAAAAACTAAACAAGATTGCATAACCAAGAGGAAATATAAGAATTTGTCAGATAAAACATATATGCAGCACCATAAACACAGTTGCACAGTGCCCTCCAAGGGCAGCAAAACTGAAAGTCAAATAATAAAATTAAGTGGTATACAAGGGAGTGTGCACAGAAGGGATTTCAATCCTCTTTGTTCTTAGCCACGATATAATTTCACAGCCGCGCTCAAGATTCATCGTTTCCATGTTTGGCATGCAAGAGCACAGAATGTAGTTCATTTGGGAATTACCAAGCCAGGACATGCCAAGCAAAATCTACCACAGCATCAGCCAGCTCCTGCCACAGCATCCGAACAGCCTGGCCATCAAAATATTTCTGACAGTTGAAATAAAAACAGAAGTGGCTCCAGAAAAGTTAATGCCTGTAATATTAACTAATCGATCCTCAGCAAAGAAACTGCTCCTGTGCAGTCTTTGTCTGAGTACATCGGGCAGAGGACTTCGCCTGCAGGAGCTGCTACCTCCACGTACTTAAATTCGGGCAGTGTAGAAATGTATTATTTTTATGGTTTGCAAGCTAGACCATACACAGCTGCAGAGGATCTCTAAATTAGTTAATACACCATTTCAAAAGGAAGAGTTATTTCTCCAGGGATCATGTGCCAAACAAAGCAAGGAGGGAATGCTGAACCGCTGGTAGTTTATATGACAAAAGATATTTTTCAACTACACGCTACACTAATTATGAAGGGCCTTCCTATCCTACATCTGGAAACTTCTCACAGAAAACACTCCCATTTTCAACACAACACGAGGGGGAAAAAAGAGAGATCTAAAACCACTTTTATAAGCTGATCATTTCACCTTCCTTAAAGGTGGTAATAATTTTTTATTTCTATGAGGAAGCAAAAGCCAGCATTTGTGTCACTCATGACCTACTAATCTGCCTGTGCATATTAAGGAAAAAAGTAATAATGAAATTAAGCTTGTTATAAAATGTAAGACCAGAAAGTTTATGCTATAGAATATAATTGTGTTCAGGAAGGGCTATTTCACACATGAAAACAACAAGAACAACACTGATATTAGAGTTTAACAGTGACAATCCATCCTTAGATAATATATTACATTTAAAAGCAAAAGCACTTAAAGCATTATTGGAGTTGAAAGTATTGAAAAACTACATTTATAAAAAATTACAAGCACCATTAAAAAAATGTAAGCAAGAGAAATGCCAGACTTGCATGGTATGTAGGTGAAATATATTAATTATAATATGAAGCTGTTGAGTTCAAAACTGCCTTTAAGCCACACATATTATGCAGACTTCTCTCAAGCCAAGAAATCTTAATTCCACATTGCAAAGTTTTGAAAACTATTAATATTCCATATGTTATAAAGGAGAGCACTTCTCCCCACCATCTTTACTGAGACACATATTTATTAAGTGCTGACAGTTAACTTTCACGAGACTCTCAAGGAGATCTGGTCCTTATTCCGTGAATTTACAAAAACTGGGCTGAAAGCGCCAAGAAACACAACTGTATTTTATTATTATTTAAATAATGAATTTGTGATAGCATTTTACTCTGAAGCAATGGTAAGCCCTGCAGGCAAATGCCTCCTTCAGGGAAGGTTTGAAAATTATTTTTGTTTAAATAACAGCTGGTCTTGCCTATATGGACCTAAATGAGCCATGTGGAGACAAACTTGCCTCAGTTTGGCTAAGATAGATTAAAAAACATTAATTCTAGTTAATATCCATTTTGGTCCCTCTACACAGATGGGAAGAATAACATTAAATTACCATGCTTACATACAGTCAATACCAGACACCCAATAAAGCACAAATTCAAAGCCCTGCTCATAACACAACCGATGCACACAGTTCCACCAGAACAGCTCAGCTGCAAGTTAGCTTGAAACAAAAGAGATTTACATTCATTTCTCCACTTTGCCAGAGACTTCCTGCATGACCTTGGACAAATCGCTTGTTTTTTGTGTGCTGTAACTCCCCACCCCTAAAAACGGGGAAAACCACTTGTTCCTTAACCTCACATCAATAAGCAGATCTACCATCAGGAGATGCTTAGATATAGAGGCTGAATAAATGACACAGAGCAAACAAAGATTACTTAAAGCTTTAATTAAATTCTCTTAAAGCTTTGGACACTTCATCACAGACAGAAGGAAAGCTTTTTCACAACACTCGTGTTACCAGCAAGCAAAAGTCAGGACTGCCTACACAGCAAGACAGAACCGTGTTCTGACATCTGCAGACCCAAAGCAAAGGCATGACACCTCCTCTGTCACCAGCATATACAAAGGACAAAAAGTAAGAACTTCCTAGTTACCTTTGAGTTCTGAAACAGGAGTAAAAATCTCTGATGTAAAACAAAGTAGGAGAAGAGATCACCAGATACACTCTTAAAAGATTTAAAACACTTTAGGTCCAAACAGTCATTCTCCGATTCATATTAACCACTAACCACCTTTTGAACTTGAAAGCCATATTTAACTTTCATAACTCAGTATTAGTATTGGGAGTCAAACCATCTTGCAGAAATTAAAGACCTCCAGAGCACTGGCCTACTGAAAACAATGAAGAGGACTAAAATCAATTCAGAAGTAGCTGCCAAACATACATTACACCAGGACACTTACGAGGACAGCATTGCTCCCAGCAGGAACCCACAAATTTGTGACACGTATTAAATATATCTTCTTAGAAAATGTTTTCAAGTCCAAAAATCTACTTTTTGAATGCAGGCCAAACAGAGACTGTTCCATGCACATACTCTGCACCTCTGCACAACTAACTGCACTAGCCTGTGAAAATCAAAATCACAGCCTGAGGAAGGAGACACAAGCACAAAGGGACTATGAGAAACGAAGCAGCCTATGAGACACAAGCCCAGGTAATCTTTTGGGCAACACAGGCAAGCTATGGAAAAAACAGAAGCAAGGAAAGTACTGAGGAGAGAGGAAGTTCTGGAACAAACTTCCCCTCATATTACCCACATATGTGTAAAAACCACACAGCTGCTCAATCACAGGGTGTTGAGTGTGCTTGGGGTTTGGGTTTTTTGGTTTTTGTTTTTTTAAACAGATGATCTGTGGGTTATGTACATGAAAATACAGTCACTGAAAGCTACAAAAATAAAACCGAAACACTTATTTTTAAGCTATTTTGTTTGAAATGTCAAATTCTTGTCATTATTTGTAACTGCATCTTATATGTCATATTTTATAAGAAAGATACCTCATGTAAGATGTGGTAAAACAGTTCTTACTAAAAATCACTCACAACTGGAACCTTTGTCTTTCAATATGCAGAGCTGCTCTGGGATGTGTTAAATACCCCACTCCCACTACTGCAGTAAGACTGAAAGAAGAACAGTATTTTGCAGTGAGGCCAAAAATTAAACCAGAGCCAACCATGAACTTATATCAAATACCAGGCATAGAACAGGGTAAAATACAAACATGGTGGTGGGGGGTGTAAGAACAGATGTCCAGAAAAAGAAAAAATATTATGATGTTTCCAATATAACACAGGATACATTTTTGGACAAACATTTTCAAATATGACTTGAGGCTTTGGCAACCCCTAAGTGGGGGCAACCCAAGGTGGCATCATACATAATGCCCTGAATATGTAAGTTCTAAGATCAAACTTGCAGGAGAGAGCAAGATGCCTAAAAGGAGAGGACTGGCCTCCCCTCCAGTGACCCCTGAAAAAAGTCTGTAGAGGCACAAAGGCAACAGAGATATGAGGGCCAGGAGGTCAGAGGCAAGGTTAGAATAAGCAAAGTCATAAAGGCACGAAACTGAAACTAAGTTCTTGAACTATGTATTTAGGAATACTCCTTCACAGTATGCCAGTAATGTTCATACGAAAGGAAAAATATAAAGGAAAGCAGTGACCCTGTTAGCAGGCTTCCCAGGAACAAATTTTGGCAGCCTTAAACATCATGCAGCAACCATTGTCTCTCATTTGGTTAATCTCCTCACAGTCATAAATTGACTATTTCTATTTCTTTTTTTCACAAGAGGAGAACCTTCCCCATAACTGCAATAGCTGAAACTCATCTCAGCTGAAACAATAGCTGTCGTGGCAGTCGGCACCTGCCTGCCTTTTTACAAACCATCCACTACAGGGGTAAACTCCCAATGCTTGACTGCACAACTGGAGCCTTGTTAGCCACAAGCAGAGCTGCTCTTCTTGGCTCTCAGCACCGTATTTACAGAAGTAGGATGACTTCACGCCAAGATGAGCAATACCAAAACTGCTTTGGTCACACACACACACAACAAACCCCTTCACTCACATTTTTCCACCTATCAACATATTATTAAGGCAGTAACAGCTACACCAGTTTCATGCATTACTTGCGGGAGTTGCCAGCCTTCACTGTCACTCACCTGAAAGTCAAAAGGAATGCAGAATACTTGTAACTCCACTATGGATGAATGTTAATCATCACTACTTCTACTACAAACTGATTTTTACCATTAGAAATATTTATAAAGGCCGAAATAACACAAACTTACTATGTGGGCCTTGAAGTGCATTATCCTCAAAGGTCTACGTAATTAAAAAAGAAAAACCAAAACTATATTGAATTTTGACAAGTAGTCTGCTAGTTCATCTTTACCTGTGAATGAATCCAATCAAAACAAGGACAAATTAGGGTTCTAATACAATTTACACAAACCTTCAGAAGAAACATGCAATCTAACGTACTCATACGCTATCACAGCTTTTGGATAGATTTGCAAAGTTCAGTCTGAAGTCCTAGCATCTTGACCATCCAGACTCAGTTATCTAGAGAGCAAGTAACAGTGTCAGACATGTGCTTCTGTGTTTCTTTCCCAGGAAAATCAGGTTAAAGTGGGAGGAGGAGGGAAAAGCATGCAGACCTCATCCTGACACAGAGCTGGGATGCACACAGGACAGACATCTCCAGCCCAAGAACTGGGTATTTTGTAATATTCAGGTAAGTCATTGCTGTCCCTAAAATAACATTGTCATGGCTAAAGATTTCAAAACTTATTGGTTATCATCCCAACAGCACAAAAATCTTCTTAGTATCAGATTAGATGTCACGCATCACATTCAATCTCTCTTCTAGTTAATCATGATCCTAGGGACTGGTACTGAAAGGGTGGCTCTGGACCTGTCAGGCTAACTCTTGTGCTAATGCCTCCCCACAGACTAACAGTGGCAAAAATCTTCAATAAAAAGGTTCATGTACATTTGTGGGAGGAAACTCAATACTAAAAAGACCAATCTAAACAGTTATTTATAAACATAATTTTCTCTGATTTCTGCTATTACCAATATCAAAAGACATCAAACCTCAGCCACAGCAAGAAGATGGGAACAGAGTTATGCATTGGCAACTACAGCAAACACAGACCAGACCGAAAGCTTCTTTCCTCTTGGATGAGCAAGTATAACCAAAGATGTTACACTACTACTGCCTCCTCTCCAAATGCAAGGATGTTCAGGGATACCATGCAATGAAACAAATCAACCTGCTAGATGTTTTAAAAAAACAATACAAGTTTCTAAAACATACTTAAAAACAAGCCGCTTTATAAAGAGCAACAGAATATCCCTGCTTTCTGTTTCATCAACTGAGATGTATGTTCCAGTGGGGCACCCACTAAGTGACGAATTCACACTTCTCTTCCACTGGCAGCTGCTGTTCACAACAGAACTCTGAACTAAAAACCTCAGAGCATTCTCTGCTTCCTTGGCAGGACTCTTATTTATATAAGATTAGTGCAGTCAGGCATTAGATTTATAAACCAAAACCAAAAACAAACAAAGAGAAAGTTTTCACACTCTTCCTTATAGGCCAGTTTCTGAAACATACACACACAAAACAGTATAACATATTGAAAGGGAATTGTAGAAAAACAAAACAAAACAAAACAACAAAACAAACACCCAAAACAAACAGAAAACTGACAAAAACACATGGAGGTACCCCCACCTGGAAACTATTTAAAGTCATGGAAGCATTCACAAAAGTACTGTTGGCTCCTAAATAGCCATTCCTCTGCTGCATCCAGAGCCTCTGTGGGCAGTTACAACACACCAGCACATTGCAGCCCCTCACCTTCCCCCAACCTCCTCAGGTAAGGAATCAACACCAACCTGCAGTTGGGAGGTGGATCTAGGGTGATGTCAGCCAATTCCTTCTGAATCCTGTGGCAATAAAGAAAGAAGGAACAAAGGTAAGTCACTGTGTGGGACAGCAGTAACACATTCTCCTTGCAGATATACTGTCACTGTGAGCTTGCCACAGTACATGAGAGAGGCACTCTCAGCTGCAGCCTCCCACCAGTCCAAACCCCCTAAGCAGGACAGGTGCCCTGCCCTGTTAAAGAGACAGGCAGGAAAGCAGACAGGCATCGTGCACTGAACCCAGACAGGTGCACTGCTCCACACTCCCACAAAGATGCCAACCACACAGTGGAAAAGACTGCCTGCTTTGCTCTGCCAACCAGCCTGTAAAAGAGGGGAAACCTCTGCAAATGTGATGCACCGAGAGGAAAATGCAGTCTGAAAAGGAATTTTGTCTTACAGGATTGAGAGAAACAGTCATTGCCAATTGGCAGCCTCCTCTCTCCCCCAGCTTCTCATCACTATCCTGAGAAAAAAAAAACCACAGCCCTGAGGGAGTCAATAACTGCGCCATTCTCAAGGACACTTTAAGGAAGGTGAATATCTATTTCTGAAGATCCTGCACATTCCTACTACCTTCAATTCTCCCTTCTCTTCACCCTCCAGAGCCACACAACACCCCCATGTCCCCTCCCTAGGACGCCAGACGCTCCCTCTCTCCACTGTGCTCAGCCAACACCCTGTCCTCCCGGCCCAGACTATTCTGGGCTTACGCTGCTTTTGCCACAAAACGCCCAACCAGCTATCATTCTCTTCCCTGGAGTCCCATTACTGCCACTCAGGCTTCCCTTCCAGATTTCCCCACCCAGCACTCAGCCTGCCTCCCTTCTCCTTTAAACTCAGCCAGCATCTCCTGCCACTTGTCACACACAAGAACCACAGCCTTTCCACAGGAGGCAGTTTAAAATCCTCTCCTTAAGAGTGAAGGGCACAACATGTAAACACTGCTTGCCACTATCTATGTCAGTTTACCATGGAAACCTGCTGAGTGGAGATCTGGAACAACCAAACTGCCTAAATTCTATAAAGCCACAGAGAACTTAGTTGCTACAACAGGGCATTTGCATAAAACCCCAGTCACTTTAGACACCTACTGATACAACCTCTCTACTGCTTGGCAAAGCTGTTCAGTGAGACGGTTTATTATTTTTACTGAAGTACCGCAAGTTTGCTTGAAAACCTCCATTTGTCAGCTTAGCTCCCTGGAGCAGGATGGTGCTGAATTCAGGTAACACACAGAATAAATAAGAAAGGGTAATTTTTTTTTTTTTTTAATGAGTAGCTCCAAGAGTCTGTCCAAGTAAAGAAAACTGACTGACATAGCTGTTCTGGAATTACTGTTCTACACAGGTGTCTCTCCCTAGACATTATTCTGGAATCAAAATTACTTTATTCTCAAAAAAAGCCCAAACCCACTCTGTGTTGTGAGCAAAGACTATTTTAGAGAAGAATATTCACAAGTGGGTCTGCTGTGGATTATTTATTCCAGTCAGCATCCAATCATACATAGAAATTTCAATTTAAGTGATGAGCAGACAAAAATAACAATACCAAATACCAATAATGTATTCATTAGTAAAGATCTCGGGCTATATTACACCTCTTGCACTGGAATGCACTCCCCCAAAGCAAGCAAACTCAAAACTTCACAAACATTAATTAATCTCCAAATCAATCCTGGAAAAAAAAAAGACACTCTAGACTCTAACCCAAAAGAGCGGGAAATGGATGTTGAAATTCAATTCCTTACTTAGGACCATATAGCTTCCAGTAAGAGAAAAACAAAAAAAAAGTCTGAATGTCAGTCCTACCTCATTTCCTTAACAAATGCTAGTAAGGCAAAAGGAAAAGACAGCAGAAATAATCGAGGGTCAGGATAACAGCCCAGAAGAAAAAAAGCCAGGAAAATATTTGGAATAAGCAGGAAGAGGGACCAGAGAGCAGTGAAGTTGGGCAGACACTCACTGCAGCGAGACACTGAAAAAAGTGAGACAATAGCAGCAGCTTCGAATGGAAAGGCTGAGCACAAGGCTAGAGATGAGGAATGGGAGAAGCAGGGGAACAGAGCAAAATAAAATGAGGAAAAAGGGAAGATGCAACTAATCTAGTGAGAAAACTGACTGCAGCCTCACCTCTTGGCACTGGTAGATAGCAGTTTAGAGTTTTTACTCATGCTGACTTTGCTTTCCTTCTTCTTAGGCGTGCTTGTCTCTTTCTCTGTCTGTTGGTTGGAGGATGAAGATGAGGAGGAGCTGGTGCTGGCCCTCGAATCGTCATCCGACATAGCGACCCCCCCACCACACACCCCAACCTGGAGAGGAGACACCATGGGGCGTGGGGAACAAACAGTGAACACAAACACACACAGAGAAAGGCTGCTGACAATCTCGCTCTGTGTTTGGGTCATGCTCCTTTTAAAGGATCCTCGTGTCTCCCTCTCGTCTCTAGGCCCTACAGCCACAGCAGGAGGAGCAGTAGCTTCCCCTGCACTAGTAACACCGAGGAGCAGGGGGAAAGAGACTTTAAAAGCTTCCTCTCAAAAAGCAAGTGCAGATGAGAGGAGAGTGGAACCAGGAGACTGCGAGGATCAGGGAAGCTCAAAGCAATTCTTTCTAATCTCCCCCAAACTGCACACACAAGAGGAGCCATCACCACCCACTACTATCGAGCCTAGGGGTGTAGGAGATAAAAATGGAACAGCTCGGGTCCCTTGGGTTCCCGGGAGGCACGTGGGGGAGGCAGGAAGGGATGGGGCCGGGGGATGACCGTCGCCAGTTCTAAAATGGAAGTGGGGCATCACTCGGCAACACAGGGAAGACCCTGGTAGATGTGTGACCTGTGGCGGGGAAACCCCTGCCTGCTGGATAACCTCTGTCTGTGGGATCGGGTGTTGGAAGCCGTGAGGGGAGGCGGGCAGGAAGGGAGCAAACCAAGGGAAGGGCTAAGCAGGGAGTGGGGTGCACTGGTGGCACCCACCAAGGCCCACTGCACCGAGGGGCATATGCCAGCGGAGGGGGAAGGGAGCAGAGGGTCTGTGCCGGGGGGGACGTGTGGGGAAGGAGAGCCAGGGCCTACGAGGGGCGAGAGTGGAGGGCCCGGGGAGGCCGGTGTCAGGGAGGGGGGCAGCGGGGGCCAGGGGAAGGCAGCCGGGTCCATGCGGGCACCCCGGGGG
>VZSR01001283.1:32817010-33079087 GCA_013398615.1 Brachypodius melanocephalos | reverse complement strand
GGGAGGGAAGAAAGGGGCACACGGAGGGGGACGGGAGTTTCTAATGGACACCCTCTGAAAAGTAACCTGCGGGGTGTCGGGGGGGAGAGGGACAGGCGCCCTCCCCGGCTCCGCTGCTGCTTCCGTGCGAGAGCCCCGCGGGGACGCGGTGGAAGCAGGTGGCTGGGAGAGGGGCAGCTCCCGGGGCTGCTTTTTTTAAGGCTCAGATGGGGGTATTAGGCTCGGCGCGGGGGCTGCTTGCTTTCCTCCTATTCTCAAAACTGTTTCAACCTCAAAGGTTCTCCCTTGCCTCACCTGCTTTGTCCCTCCGGCAGCAGCAGCAACTTCTCACCTGTCTCAGTTTGAAAGCAGTAAGGGGAAAAAAGGGGAAAAAAAAAAAAGAGCCTAGACCAAAGCCCACTCGCCCCCAATCAATCCAGGTGAAAGGAATCCCCGGCAGCTTTCCCGTCTCTCACCTGTTTCAGCCCTAAAGCAGCAGCTGTATCCTCCCTTCCCTCCCCTGGCTCAGCCCTGAAACAGCAGCAGGAGCAGCCGCTTCCCACTCGCCCTCGCCCGGAGTTCAGGATTCCATTGTCCCCCACACTGCATTTGGTGACATCACTGACACACAAAGAAGGGGCACTTCGTGATGTCATCAACGCATGCTGGGAGAGAAAACAAAATTCTGGGCTTGGCAGCGACAGCACTAACACACAGACGCACACAGATACACACACAGATCTTTCAATTTTCTAAAGGTAAAAGTATTAGGGATTTTTTTTTCCCCCAGTCCCCTGATGGGGAGCTCGTCTGCGGGAAAAGGCGTGTTGTATTCGCTAGCGTGTTGTAATCGCGGGGCGATTTATTCATTTCTATGAAACCTCTGCTGTTCGTCTCTTGCTCCCTGTCCACCCTACGGAGGAAAGTGATTTGGCTGGAGCTACCCACTACCCCCGGCCCAGGCGCGGGGAGCAGCCCCGGTGGGCGGCCGTGGCTCTTCCTGGGGGTGCCGGACCCACTCGTGAAGGGACAATGGGGACCAGCATTCTCACCGACCTCACCCGGGGCACATTTGGCTCGGTGCCGCCAGTTTCCACAGCCTATCGAGGGATCGCCTATCGAGTTACTTGGTGCCTTCAGTGGCCGAAAATACCCTGGACTGTCACCACCACGCATCACGATAATGGATTGGAGTTTGTATGTCACCCTTTCTCCCACGGGAGGACCTCGAGGTGATCCGCAGGCACACAGGACCGCTGGCTCCACTGGGCGCTGTTGGCGACATGACACCTTGGGAGTCCCGAGGGGTCGATTACAAAACCGAAGCCGCAGGAGCGGCGGGGGACGGGGGCGGGGGGACATCCCAAGGCTGGACATCTCCGCAGCCACCGCGGGGGGGAGCGGGGGCAGCCGAGGCTGGCTCCTGCTGAAGCCCGGGCTTCCCGTCTGACGCTGCCAGGCGCTGCCCGTTCCCGGGCTACCAACATGGCCCCAGCGGCGGGCGCGGGTCCGGACGGGGAAAGCCCTCCCCATTCCCCGCGGCCGTGCCCAGCTGCTGCCTTCGGGCTCCCCTGGGGAGCTGGGACCGTGGTGTGAAGCTGCCCCCCGGGAAGAGCCTGTCCCTTAGCTAGGGCGGAGACTTGAGTGGGGATGAAACCGTTCAGGCTGGGGTCGGGTAGTGGGTGCCCGTGGCTTCGTTCGGGGTCAGCTGTCAGCCAGACTGCCTAGGAATACCTCCGTGGGACAGCAGCTTCACACTTTGTGACTCAACACTAGGATCTGCTCGTGGCACTGGTCTTTCACCATTTATGTCCTGTAATCTTTGAGCCAGAGGTACCCCTAGAGTGGACATCCTTGCAGGGACAGTCTTTTCCTGTCACCCTCTTCTCTGCTTCCTTGGACTCTTGCATCTGCTACTTCTCTCTCCTTACCCTCTCTGTTTCTCCTCCCTCACCCATTTTCTGCACACATCTCAGCAGCAACTCATTTCCCTCTGGGTCAATCCCAGTACAATCCCTAATCTACCTACACCCCCCAAACTTGCTGCCTAGTCCCCTGTTTGAGTTGTGCAGTGTGCTAGATATGTACACCGCAGTGACACTGCGAGTGTCACCCTGACAACAGAAGGAATTCCACTGCAGTGTCACGCTTAAATGGTCTTTGTGTGTGGGTTTTGATTTGGGGGCTTTTTTTTTTTTTTTTTTTTTTTTTCATGCTAACCCTTCTCTTCAGTCTTTATTACCTGTAGTACCGTGTATTAGGCTTCAGTGAACTTTCTTCCAAAAACAGTTTGCTAGCAGATACAGCTACTACTACTGGACAGGTTGTCCAGTTTGACCTATGGGAATGACCCTTGGGAAGCTATGGTCATCCTACCTTCTAGGAACTGTAGAGCTCTGGCATCTCCACCACTGACCACAGCCCTGATGACAAATAAATGTCATGGAAACTGGCATTTAGATAAAGGTGATGATCTGATTAGTTCATGCTTCATTGACAAAACAGGGTCAGAATTCAGCTCCTGAAAACTGCGGTGAGCCCCTCTGCCAGCATTTTCCTGACTGACCCAGGGGGCTGTGGAGGATGAGGCTGGCAGTATGGTGCTGTGTGTCGGGTGACAAATGCAAAAGATGTGAGGACACAGAGCAAAGTGACAGGCTTAACAAATTTCACTGCTTTTATGGAATATCTCTTCTGAAACAGAAAATCTTAGTTTTCACCACAAACCCCCCCTCAAAAATAAAACCAAAAAACCAAACCAAAACTCCAGCCCTTTCCTGTTGTCACAGGAAACCTTCAGCAAAGTCAAGTGAGACTACTGATAATAATAATGAAAGCCCTCCAGTTCTGTAATAAGGGGCAGGGGAAATGTAAGTATTGCTACAAAATCACATAGGCACTTTTGCTATACTGTGTTAATAATCTTGGTGGGGGATTATCTGTAAGTTAACCTTTTCTGTAGCACACAATTCTTGGTACCAATAATATGATAACCAGCAGCAGCGGTTATTTGCTTTGAAGCCTACCCAAAACTGCTTTTTGCTGAAAGCACCTCCTAATGTCAGCACTTGAGCAGCTGTTACAGTGGCAACTCCCATTTTATGACTCACCTCCTAGGTCACAGCTAGGATCAGCAATGGGCTGTTCTCCTGTGCTAGCCATGCCATACCCAGAGCACTGGAGAGAGAGGGAGCCAAGAAGCCGACTTTTATGCCCAGAAATGTTTTTGCAGCTTGCCCTTCTTCCATGCTTGGCCTCTCAGCGCTGCACAGATGTGGAAAAAAGGGAAGAGAGTGTACTACGTGATTCTTTTTCTACCAAAAAGAAGAACTACCTCCTCTAATCAATCTTATCCCACCTTGGGAATTTTGACAAAATGCCACTGGTCTGCTTCTATTTCTTTCCTGTAAAGTGTGTGCACTTTATTGGGTGAGCTTTCCTTCTTAGCAGTGCTTCCTCTTCCTGTCTCCTTAGTTTTGTTTTTATTTTTATTTTCTTGGTCAAGTTGTGCAAAGGACTTGCAGAGGAAAACTGACCCAGATTATTCATTTTCCCTGTGCCTCAAGCTTTTTTAATCGATGGCACTAGTTCAGTGTAGCAACTGAATAGGATTAGTCACTTTTCCCTCTGGATTGAGTTTGGAGGAGGCTGAAAAAATAAATGACTGGAATCGAGTTGCCTTTGGGGCTTTGAGCTTAATTTGCAACAGAAGGTAGCCAGTTCAAATCGCTCTGAGTCTTCTGCTAAGGGAAGGTGACTCAGATTAGTCCTTTTGTACCATCTCAGTTCCAAATACTTTTTCAGCATTATTTCTGGCCAGTCTGTTTGGGTCTCAGCCAAAGCGCCTTGTATTTCCACCAATTCCAGTGAGTTTTGCATCAGACCTTTTGTGGGGAGCAGAAGAAATTATCATTTCTTTGGCTCTCCTAATGTCGGCTTGCTGGTAATGTCACACTTGCAAGAGACAGTGGCGAAGTGAGAAACATGCTGATACCTCACACAGTCCTGTGATGACACACTTTGTCCTTTCTGTGTGACCCTGTGATACAAAGTGAGGTGGCAAGGATAAATTACAATAAGCTCAGGACTTACAATACAACTATTTGAATAAAGCTAGACAGAAACTCTTCCAAAAGAGGAAGGAACTTCATTCAAATGAGACAAAATGTAACAGAGAAAACACAAGTGGCTTATGTATGTGATATAAGATAGTGAATTTACCCATTGGTTTCCTGTTCACAACTATCTTGCCATAACTTAATGATGCTGTCCAACTTCCCTTGCTGTAATTTTCTCACACAATACAGCTCTTAGTCCTTAGAATTATATCTTTTTCAGTTCCTTACAGAAGAATGAAAGGGTCCACAAGCAGAAAAAGTCTTGTTTCCTCTCCTTTTATTCCAGTACAAAAGAGGACTTAGTTGTGGAGGAAAAGTTTAGGTCTCCTTGTCAGACTCTTTCTATTTACTGCTTGGTTTTGGTTCTGTTTGAGATTAGTCCTGGGACCTGAAGGCCTTGCTGCAAGGCTGTCAGCATGGACAGAAATACCTGAGGTCTGTTACATGTTTTTGCCTTGCTAAAGTCCTGGCTGAGCCCCTACAGATGTAGAGACCAGCTGACAATTGATTCCAAAACCTTAAGCAGAGAATTATGGCTGCATATAACTGTACATATCTTCTTCCTCCACTGTGCTGCTTTTGTGCATCTCCTGGTGTATGGTCTGGTTCATTCTGGTAATTGAAAAACTGGAGATGCTTAGATCAATTCAGTTTCACAACTTTGTAAGAAGTTTCCCGAGATATGTTTCCAAGGGCTTCTGCCTCACTTCCAGGTTATAAGATTGAGTCTTAGAATTGCTTTACCTTGAAGATACAAGGATTTGCTGCTTTCTCAGTTTACCCAATGTATAGCTATTACTTAGCAATCAAGACTGAGAGAGATAGGTGGTGCTTCCCATGTCTGTGTTTCTGGAATTGACTCCATATTTCTGATGGACATTTTCCATCCTGTAGAAAAAGAGAATGATGTTTACCTGGAATTAGACTGAAAGTATAAATAGAGGTCCACATTCAGACTTCCCTCATAGACTTTTTTGTCACTGCCTGATGGATTGATCACCTTTTCTGCATAATGCTGCCTCACTGTGCTTCCGGTTGTCTCTGTGCTTCCTTTGGGCTTTGCAGTAGCTGGCTTTGCTTTTCTTCATAGAATCATAGAATGGTTTGGTTGGAAGGCACCTTAAAAATCATCTAGTTCCAACTCCTGTGCCATTGGCAGGGACACGTTCCACTAGACCAGGTTGCTCAAAGCCCCACCTAGGTTCCCTGGATTGCAGACTCTTTGACTTTTTCTCTTCTGGCTGTGCATGCTCCCTTAGTTCAGATGTTTTCCCTGTCTCTGCCTATTTTTCAGTTTACAGGAAAATAAACTGTTAGTTTCTTGATCATCATCAACTTTCCATTTCTACATACCCCTTTTCCATGGCAGCAGTACTCAGGTTCTGAAGAAACTCAAATAGTGGAGGGATTATACTAGACTAAGCAGTAAATGGACTATCATCAAACAGTACTGCCATAGGAAAGATCCCAGGGTGATGGCAGTCCTGTTTCCAAGTGCTCTGGAAGAGATGAAAGATGTGGGCCAACATGATCCTGACAAGTGGACTCCTGGAAATGATGGATCAAAATGCAGCAAACTGCTTTTGCCTCTCTTCCCTTGCTAGCATGCAGGAAAGTAAAACTTGACATTTAAACTTGTGTTTGCTTTTTATTTGTCACCACTAAGTGGCCGGTGGCAGTGTCCACTGCTGGAGCAAATCTGTAGCTGACGTATAGTTAGGTTATGATGTGCCTATGCTGGGATAGCACCAGGTGTAGCTCATTAAAAGCCAGTCTAAAAAATTGGTTTGCCAGCACAGGGTGCACCTCCTGACATTGCATTTTGTCTGTACAACTGTATTGCCTGCACAGCTATCCAAGAGATCTTTTTCTGGTGTAAGCTTAACCTCGGAGCGTCTCTGTCTTGAAACAAAAGAGTCAGATAGGAGAAATGCTGTAGATGGCTTATTAATAGGCTCACAGTTTATGCCTCTGATTTTATCACTTTGATAAAATCAGAGGGAAAAGGACAGTATTTATCATATGGTCACCAGAATGTTAGATTGACCATGGAATACATACCCTGGAAAATCACTCATTGTGGAGATGCAGATCTGCAATAAGACATATAAAATGTCAGTCAGTTGTACTGAATGAGCTATTCAAGAACTCAGTAATAAGTGGACAAAATAATTTTCCTAGTATTTGAGATAAAAGGGTTTCTCACTTTATAAATAATATTTACACCTACAGTCCTTTCTTCCTGCACCTTTGAATATTTCTCAGTGTCACAGTAAGAGTCTCTCTCTCTCAGATGGATTAGTACAAGAAATTCTGCTTTGCTTGCTCGTATGCGGAATTGGTAATATTCTAGTTTTTTCTTTCTGATAAAAAATGAGAGGTTTCCCATCTGCTACAATTCTGTGGATTTCTAAATCCATATGAGGAAAAAAAATCTATATGTCCTAACTTCTCAGAAAATGTATTTAGTGAGGATTTCAATTGAGTCTTTCAACCTCTGGCTCCTCATCTAACAAAGGTTCTTCTCAACAGAGAAGGATCAGGAGAGGTGTTCAGGGCTCAGTAATTTCACTCTGTGGCTTGACTACAGTTCAAGACTTCAATGGTCTTCAACTGCAGTTTTTCTCCCTAGGCCTTCTTATTATCAGAGCCTTCAAAAGGAAGCAATAGAATCACTCAGACTTTTACAGATCCCTGATGCTGCATTCTTGAGAAACCAGTGTATTGCAATTCTTTTCTTCTCTTTTTGTCTGACCAGTATATGAAAGCAAAGAATAGAACACGCATCTGATTGTTAACCAGTACTTATATTTAACGCCTGAATCATACAGTTTTTCATCTTTATTGAGTGATAAAGTATTCTTCATTTCCCATGTAAATAATTGAAACGAAAAGTATAAGTTGTTAAAAACTCCAACTTTAGAGAGCCCGTAATTTCAAAACTTCTTAAACATTATTGTCTATTTTTTTCTTCCTACTATAGACCATGGTAACTCATAGATTATGCCAAAGGTTATAGAAATGTTCACAGCATGGACTAAAACTTCACATGTAACACATTTTCATTATCCCTTCTCTCATTCGTGTTCATGAAATTTCCATGTAGCATATTCAGCAATTGCTGACATGGAAGTATAAGCTTAGGAAACCTAAATATTTCTGAGTACCTGTAAAATACCCTTTTTGTTGTTGTTAAATAACCTTGTGCTGTTTTCTTCTGTTCCCATACCATCACAAAAGATGTCTTTGGAATGTGACTTCTTGCTAAGCTAAAGGACATCGTGTCTATGGCCTGAAGGGCAGCTAGATAATTCAGACTTTATCCACACAGGCATGTTTCACCCTTCACATCAATGCAACCATACAGAGACAATTAAACAAGCATAACTCTACCTCTAAACTCCCACCCCTGAACTCATAAAAATGCTGTCTCTGGTTCAATTAATAGCCTGTCCAGACCGATATAAGTCCGAACTGGAAAAATGTTCACTTCTAGAGCATTCATACAAGGTACTGTATAATTATATAACATTATATAATATAAGAACTTCTTTGGTTGCACAGACATGCTTTGGAAAACTTTATCCATGGTGTAATGAAGTTTCTTTGCCAATCTCTTCATTCAGCATTTCTGTTGAGTTAGAACTGGAGCAGGAGGAGCTTCGTTTAATGCTGAGTTTGCAGCTCTTTCTCAAACAATTTATTGTAACTTTTTTACCCCTCTGACTTTTTCTTTTTTTCCCCTCTCCCAATAGCCTGAAGCACTATCTTTTTCCATGTTTGTATGACCATGATTCTCTGATTGTTTTTTACCTTTTCAATTCCTTCTTCCTTTTCTCTTTACTTAACTCTCTGCAAATGATTTCCTCAGTTTTGTCAGGGAGTATGTCCAGTCAGCCAGATTTATTTCTCCCATCTTCTCCAAGCATACAAAATGGTCAATTAGTTCCTTTCCCCAATTCCTTCCCTAGGAAATGCCACTACACAAGGTCCTTCTCCATATTTCCTGTTTCTTCCAGGCTTCCAGGCTGCTCCTTAAAGGGCCTTGGAGCTGTGTGTGAAAGCAGCTTTCTCTCAATTTATCAGTAACACAGCAAATGCTCTACAGCCTCTCAGGCCCACAGAGGCCTACAGTTTGAGAACCACCACCTCTTGCATCCATTGATGTGATACAAAATAGGAGCCCTCTAAACCCCAACTTTTCACTCCTACAGCACAATTGGGCTTTAGGCATTACCACCATATGAACAGGACATAGTAACTAAATTGCAGAATTTTAAGTCCTGTTTCAAGGGTTTCAACTCTTATTTTATTTTATTTTATTTTATTTTATTTTATTTTATTTTATTTTATTTTATTTTATTTTATTTTATTTTATTTTATTTTATTTTATTTTATTTTATTTTATTTTATTTTATTTTATTTTATTTTATTTTATTTTATTTTATTTTATTTTTACCATATCATACCATACCCCAAGTCAATAAACATTTTCATAGAAATAAGTCTGTTGTAGTAAGATGTTTCCCAGCCCAGAGCCATGTGTCTGGTAAGAATCCAGTGATGTGTATGTTTAGAACAAAGCAGAAGAACATGCCTCCTATAGAGAATACCATGTTTAAGGTGTCAGTGAAACTGCAAAACTCTGTGGCACTTTGGGTGGCAATTGTACCACACCCTGAAATGGTTTGTTTCCAAGACTGAGGTTGAAAAAAAAATATAAAAGACACTGAACAACAGATGTCAAGAGTACTTCCTCCACTAGGTACAGTCAAAAGGAGAATTGCTCTTTGAAGATTTGCGCATAAATTGTCGTGTCCTCAAAAATGAAATTTGCATTTCAGATCTCAGAATTTATGTTATTGAAACTACAGGCAGTCTTTACAGCGTAGGCTGATATGAAAGGCATATTAGTATGATTTTTTAAAAACAGCTAATAAGGGAATGGAGTATTACTATTTTTTCTAGGAATTTGTTGGCAAAGAACTTGGTGATTTTTCAAATAACAAATCAGGACTAACACCTTTCCAATGCCACTTCTAAATTCTGCCATTAGTTTTGCTTTAAACATCTGCTAACCTCAGAAGATGACCATTTCTTTTTTGTCCATGCCGCAGAAAGACGACATTCACCCTACTAAATATGCAGTGTCACATAGGACAAACAATGAAGTACAATCATCTGCAACCTGAGAAACTGTGGGTTTATTTTAAATGACAATATTTCACCAGTTTGCCTTTTGTTTAAATTCATCAAGCCTCATGTACTGAATGATGAAGTCAACAAGATTCTTTTCATTAGTTTAATGTGTTTCAATTTAAGCCATTGGATAGGAGCCGATTTTTAGAAGCAACTCGTTAGTGGAAATTCTGCTGCTTTCTCCTACTCAAAGATTGCCATTGAGGGGATCCTTTAGTTGCCTTAACATCTGTGCTGTAGCCGTGTGTTGTGGATGTATTACCCAGGTATTGTGGGTTTCTTTAATTTACCTGTCTTAACATCTATTCAGTTATGTTTTTTCCACTGCTGTGAAATATTATTTTCCTGTCTTCCAGTTTCTGTGCTATTGGCAGCCCTTCCTCTATGCTTATCAAAAAAGCAAGAGAGGGGACAGTGTCACACTTGAATGATTTTTTTATAAGGTTGGGATATACCGTGGGTTTCACAATAAGATAGCCTGGCCAATGGAGTTTGTATATATAGATTTTTCAGTTTTGTTGCAGCTATGGGATTAGGCAACACAGTAAAGGGAAAAAAGTGAAGAGAAAGATCCTGACTTTACCTTGGTATAACTCTATTGAGTTCAGCAGGCTTACTCCAGATTTACACAGGAATAAAGGGAGCTCAGAGTCAAGTCCAATAGATCAGTTTACGGTACTTTTGGGGGCATCAATTTACTCAGTCACTTGGAAAATCTTACTCCCCTACTGCCAAGGATCTGGGACAATTCACAATTCTAATATATTTGTGGGCCTGCTCTGTGGTGTGTAGATGTGTTTGCTTAGTAGAATTAGGAATCTGTTAAGCAAATTTCATATAGCAAGCCCTTCCCTCCCTTATGCTCAAGGGCAAAGTAGAAAATAAGATGCATAAGGAATCTCCCACCCCTGTAGGAAGACAAAAACTAATGAGTACTGCTTGCCTGTAGCAGACCTGGATGTAGCATTCCAGCCACTGCTTGCTCACACAGCCCTCAGAAGCAAACTCAGGCACAGGTCTGAGTGCTCTTGTTCACAGGGAAAAGGATGCCAAGAGCCTGCTGTGAGGAGCCCTGGCCTGACTGATGGGATTTCTCCCAGTCTCAACAGCAGCTTTTCTCCCCTTCATTGCATGGACAGTATTTTCATTCATCTATTAAATGGCTTAATATACTACCCTTGTTCTGTAATTGAACAGGCTTAAGCAAACTTGGAGATGGGGGCAAAAAGGCTGTTTGCTTCCAGTATTAATGGCAGCTACCTGAAGCAAGCTTATATATTGCTGCTTGGAGTTTTTTTGACAGATTTCTGTTTGTTTTTTGGGTTTTTTTTTGGTCCTGCCCAAGATGTGAATTGTCACTTGGCAAAAAGTATCTGGACACTAGCGTGTGTCATTGGGTGCCCTAAATGTTTATGTCCAAACCGTGGCCACTGATGACACAAAGTGCTGCAAGAACAAAAGTCTGTTGGCTGGAGTCCAGACTGGTTTCCTAATTCACACCTGTGCACTGGCAGACAGGCAGCCATCAATCACAGACTCTTGCATATGCTGGGAATGCTGTTATGGGTAGGGCTGGAAACATTTCTGAATGCTGATGGGGGGGATTGGGTCAGAAAAAAACAATAGAAGAAAAGTAAGGAAGCAAAGGTAATAGATTTATAGGAAACAGGGCTGCAAAGGATATTAGGAGGCTGAATTGACAATGCTGGTGTAATTCCTGAGAGATGAGATTAAAAATAATCTTTTTGAAATGCATTATGGCCACAGAGCCACAGATAGAATTTGTTAGAAACAAATTACTCTCTATATCTGCTAAATCTTAAAGCACCTTCCCAGAGTGGTAGACAGGAGTTTGAGTTGCTGTACAGAAGTTGCTATATCTTGTTTTATTTGAGTATCTATAAAGTATCTGTATAACATTTTTATCCACAGGAAGGAGGAGAATAGGTGTGCATGATTTTTGTAACACTCTGGCAATAAAAGGAATTTTCCTAAAGTAAGACTTGTGTAGCATGCTTGAAACTGAGCTCACGACTAGCTTGTACAACTTTCAGGTTTATGGATGGATTTTGTGTTTAAGAAGCAGAAGTAAATAAAAGCAGATTAAAAAAAAATAATATTATGCAGCTAAATCATCTTTAGAAAGGTATCAAGGCCAGGTCTCCTCATTAGTTTCTTTCTTCATTAGTACTGGAAGAACAAAGAACAGCATTTACTCTATATTCTAAAGATTAATTGAAGTGGGGGATGGAGCAGTGAAATTGAATTAGTAAATTATTAACCAATTTCTAAGTAATAAGAAATAATCTATTACAGAGGCTATCCCTCCGTCTAGAGATTTGTCTTAAGCATTTGTCTTTAGGAGAGATGGAAGGAATAAAGGGATACAGACTAAAGACAATCCATCAAGTCAGCTATTGGAACATGAATAATGAAGACCTTTGAACTTGGCAAGTCTTCCAGATGTCTCTCTCTTAACTGTGACTTACAGATTGTTTCGGGGTTGCTGTTTAATCTAATAGCCTCTTTTTAATTTCACCTCCCCCCCTTTATTAAAAATGTTCCTGTTATAATCTCAGCATCTGACAGTGAAAGAACAGTTAACAAGGCCCAAATCTGGCAGTGTGTCAGCTCAGGAACTCCCTCCAGCCTGCAAATACAACTCCACCCACTCACATTTTCAGAGGAGGAACCTGGTGCCAAGGCTGCGCTGGCAAGGTGTTGGCTGGGGAAATGGAAGTTCTGGCTTCTTTGATTTCTGAAGCTGCCTATGAACAACCAGGTTCTTTCTTCCTTTTAGAGTCAAACCTCACTTTGATGGCTGGAAGGTTTCCTCATTGCCTGTTTCTAAGATTAAAACTCTGATTCACTTTTAGAAACCAAAATAAGTAACACCAGTGTCCAACTGAAACCAGAAAATTTGCCTTGTGTAAAGTTCTGACTAAGAGGAAGGGTCTGGCTCTCACTAAGAATACTTCTCAACAGTCTTGGGGCTTAAAGTTGTTTTGAAGCAGCTCATGGGGGTGAGAATTTAATCTGTCCATCATCCTTCCTGGCTCCTGGCATATGGGATGCGTTTCCAGCAAGTCTGAAAATATTGGGAAGGAGGACAGGAAAAGGCTTGTGGGGTACTCACAAGCATCTTCCACCCCAACTGCCCATTGGAGGTTATGGCTGTTCTAAATCCACCTGGTCCCCTGGTCTGGGAAGGGCTAAAGCCTTTACACCAGGTGTAAAGCTCTGTTCCTCTCTGCTGGTATGGTGGTCTCCTTTTGCCCTGCTTCACAGATGTACCTCTCAGCTCGCAGCTGCAGCCCACAACACAGCCACAATCTCTGCTCAAAAGCACAGATGTGTTTTGTCCCAAGGTCTAGCTGTGCTCCACAATTTACAGGGCCCTATGAACGGCCTTGATGGATTTTAGAGATGGGACTGGGGAGGCCAGAAGTTGGATTTTTTGGAAAATCTTTATCCGTGGTGTCTGAGCTGTGCCAGACTTTGCTGGCTGGGCTGCAAACTGTGCAAACAGACATTGCTGTCTCTCAGACTTTTGCTTAGGCTTTAGTGCAAGCCCACAAATGAAGTACTGCATTCTTTACTCCCACCTCCAGTGTTAAATGAATAGCTGCTTGACTCATTGTACTCTATGCAGAGTTTTAATGAATCACTTCACTTCCAGGGGTGAGCCTCTGGCCCTGGCCTGCCTCCCTGTGTGTCAACACCCTGTGCCCTCCCCACCCCAGTCCAATGGCTTAGACCATCTTCCATTCATTTCCAGGGCCTGCCCAGGAGTGGGAAGGCGCAAAAGGACACAGATGAAGTTGTCCTGTGTCTGGGATTCATTTTCACTTCCAATGGATCTCCTCCTCTTCCCTGTGAGCCCAAGCTCTCAGGTCATATTCAAGAGGGGCCTGAATCCAATTTCTCCCTTACTCTCCCACCTCCTAATGATTGTTCGCTCCAGTTTGTAAACAAGAGAATGGCTACACACCTCAAGTAGCTGGTTCACAGTTTGTTCAGCATATACCCTACCTCTGAAAAAGTGAGAAAAAGCTCTTGGACTTGTTCTGTTCAGCTTCACTGTGTAATTGAGCTCTAAACTGCATCAGACCCAAGGGTAGATCCACAGTTATTGCCTGTTGTCTGGCAACACTGGCTGGTGATGATTTCTCAGCAGAGCTTTTGCTTGGAAAACTTAATTCCTTTTTAAAATGCTCTCACGACACTGTGTGAGAAGATGAGCTTCAGTAGCATCCACAGCAGATGCACTTCTGGATCTGGCTCTCCCATCCCTCGTGCCTCATGCAAAGTTCTGCTCGTCCTCCTGCTGTACATAGACACACCGCACCTAGAATCCACAGATGGGGAGAGCCTGCACAAAATTTTTCTGACTACAATGCATGTGGTACCCTCTCTCAACACTACTCTGCATTCACTCTTCCTCTCTGATTCAGGGGCTGGCTTACAGTCTCTGAAAAATTCTGTTTTCTCCTTCTTATATCCCAAGCCCTTTGAGTTAAACCATGACAAAGGAAGATACAAAGATTGCAAAGGAACAAGGGATTTTCTTGTAATTTCAGCATTTATTTCCTTCTTAAAGATGCAGTTGTATAAAATAAGTGATGTCCTGGCAAAGGCTAGTGTTATGCTGTGCCAGACAATTTTATCACCCTAGCCCATGAAGGCTCTAGTGTACAACATAAAGCTGCTTTGCTTTCCAACATGCCAGGGTTTTTTTGTTTTTTTTGTTTTTTTTTTTTTTTTTTTTTTTTTTTTTTTTTTTTTTTTTTCTGTGCCAGACCTCCCTTGGCGGCGCCAAGGAGTTTTCCTTCAGAATTAGCCCCTCTTTAGCATCCTTCTGCCCTGCTGTGCGTTGCAGGAGGCGCCCCGAGCAGAGCCGGGCGGGACGGCAGCGCCTCGGCGACAGGAGGGGGAGCTCGCAGCGCGCCGCCTTTAATCGCAGCATTAATTTAGCAACGCTGCAAAATCACCACTGCGACTGAGATGTCCACGGGGCCTTTCTCCACACCTCCTTCCCCACCGCCCCCCCACCCCCCCCCCCAAAAAAAAAAGGGGGGAGGAATTTGGGGGGGGCGGTTATCTTGGGGGTCCGGTTAGGATGGAGAATTAAACTAAATTGAAGAGGAGGTGAGAGGTAATGCAACTGCCAGGAAGGGATGGAGAGGGTGGATCTTAATATATATTTATAGTCCCAGTAGTCAATAACACCTCTTCTCTGGTAGACTGGGACAGGTTCACAGCTAGTGTAGGCTCCTCAGTTCAGCTGAGCAACCAAGGGTTGTGCCCATTTACACCATCACTGAACTTAGCTGTGTGTGTGTGTGCTAGGACACCTGTGAAGAGAGCAAACCCCATGCCAGTGGAAAGGTCTTTGTTTCCAGAAGTGAGACAGAAAAGCATCAGCTACCAGTCTCAACATAAACTCACAAGACTCATCAAGATCTCCTCTGGAGTATGAATTCAAGAAAAGGGTGCTACTCAAGTGTGTGCTGTTACATGGAGTAATAGGGGCAGAATCTGGGTTCATGCACAAACTTCCTGCCACACCTTTTGGCCTGACCCCAGGCTCAGCCCAAGTTAACATCAAGCTTCTCAAAGTTAGGATACTTTTCTGAAAAATTCCTCTCAAACTTGAGGGCACCACAGTTTACTTCTTTTTGCTTTTGCTATTTTTACTCTTTTCTCTGAGAAGCCAGCTGAAGGCAGAATCTGGGAAAAGTTCCTAACCTGTCAAAGCACCTTCCTGAAGACATTTCTCCCCAAGAATGCAGAGGAAATTGCAGCTTTCAGAGAATGCATTTGTCCAGACAAACCTAACGCCAGTTGTTATGGATCTAAGCCACAAGGAAAACCTGTGCCGGTTTCCCAGCAGTAGTGAAAGCAGGTTTTCATGGTGGTAGGACCACCCCTGCCTGCCCCCGTGCACAGCCTGCTGGTGCAGTACTGCAACTGAGCTCATCTCTAAAGTGGGCAGTAGTTTTCCTACTGCAGACAGCCCTGTAGAAAGTTAATCTCCCAATATTGTAGGGATAAATTGGAGAGAGGTTTCTTTTATGCCCCCCCCCAAGTGCCTGCATAATTCTCGTGTATAAAATCCATGAAAATTCCCAAAGTTGATATCTGGCAATCTCTCAGGAGATAGCTTTTTATGGTAAAATATCCCCCTCCCTATCTATAAGCCCATGACCCTCATTATTAGTGCAAGCTGAGCCTATGACTAGTAAAAAAGAGCTTACCTCTTGACCTAGAGGAGAAAGGATCTAGAGAGATCAAAATATAGAGTGCCAAATTAAATAATTTCCTGATGAGCCCTCACAGATAGAGGGTTGCATCTTCCCTTGCTGTGGAAAAGGAGCAGGTTCTCTGCAGGCACAGAAAGCTTTCCACAGATACAGCCCTGTGATACATTTAAACAGAATGAACCTCATTCTTAAACCTATCTAAAAATGTTAGTAGAATCATGAACACTGACCTTAAAATGAAAAATGATTTGCAACCTTTGCAGAGGTGTCTTTATCACAGTGCCATATTTTAAAGTATTTTATCCACTCAGCTACACAATCTTACCATTCATTTGCAGTTGTCATTTCACCTACAAAAGAGTTCACTTAATATCCCCCAAAGCAAGAGAAATGTAACGAGTATTACAAGAGGAAAATTATTGCTGGTATATTATATAGGAAGGCTGTAAAGTTCAAACAGAGGGAGTTGTGTGTGCATACCACGATTCATGCAAATTACGCTTAATAGTTTAACGCTACATTAAATTTTGCCTCCTGAATAAAAATGCTTCTTTAGTTATTTTTCTAATAATCTATGTAACTTTGGGGAACTAATTAAGGCAAACCATTTCCAATGTGCCTGTTTAGCTGCCTGTACCAAGTGGCCTGATTTTTAAAAGTGCTGACTACTGAAGCTATAGTAAATATTTTGCATCCCTCGCTACCTTGTAATTTTTATGTGGTCAGTATAAATTTTAGGAGCCCTATGTCAGCTACCTATGTGATATTTGTGGTTTAATTATTTACCTGTAAGACCATAGCTCCCAGTAAGAAAATTAAATCTAAGAAACATTTTTTTGTAAGCTTATTTCTCCTTTCCTTTTCCCCCATCTGCTCTAGGAAAAGATGCTGACCTATAAGATGCAGAGGTGTTTCGGTAGCTGCAGGAAAATGCTGATATTGCTTCTTGATTGCAAGAGGAGCATGTGACACATAATTAATCCACATATGGACAAGGATGTCTTCCAAGAGTGGAAATGGAAAACTAATCAAGAGTGCATATGACACACTGGATCCAACACACATGCTTCCCTAGGACTTTTTGGCTGCTTCACATCTGGCTGGCTTGGAGTGCAGGCAGAGCAGCACATGCCTGCCTGCCTGTTTTCATGGAGATGATTGCTGGTCTGAAGCCTGGCTTTGCCTGCAAGGCTTCAGTTTCATCAGCTCAATGAATGATACAGCATGGTTTATCTTGTCTGGACTAGGGTTTTCAATGTATTCATTTGCTTCCAGTGAACTAACACTATCCAAAATGGATGTTTTGAATCCTAAGACTTTGACTTGGTATATATACAGGTTTTGTACTGATGTAACTAACAAAGTGCTAGCATGATTTTTAAAACTCTTTTTTTTTTTTTTAATCCAGGGACATATCCCAGAGAAGAAAATCCCTGCTGGCATCCTTGAAAACTGCATACAGAGTCCTTATTTTGACTATTAATACAGATGCTGAATTCTCATTGACCTTAGCAGAGAATCTGCTTTAGAAAGGATGGAGGTGTCATGTTTTATAGCACTGTGTTGGCTACTGGAAGCAGCTGTGCTTTCCAGTCACAGGGAGAATTCCTGACATCTCAAACAGGATGCTGAGGATCCCATGGCTGAGCACCTCTGGAAAGGTTTAGATTTAGTTTCCCAGGAACTTATATCTTTCCTCAAAATGTAGATGAACAGGAAGACAGACTAATTCTTCATTCCTGGATGCTATATGTTATATAAGAATTTACAGAACTGTTCTTAGCAAGTGCTTTGGCTGTGCTGTTTACTGCTTCAATGAGAGACTAAGTAAGATTTTTATATTCCTCTCCCATAATATTTAATGAGAAATATTTATGCTCATGTCAGAGATATGCTTTGAGCCGTGGTTATTTTCTGCAATTTTGTACTCTAATACTATGTCCAACTTCAATAGTCACTGTTATGAGGCATCGTTATGAGTCAGTGGTCCTTGTCATCTGATCTTACAAAATGTAGAGTGGTTATGGTTTGGGAAGCTGAAAAGGTCTGTGAATATGAGTAATGAATTATGAAACTGTTGAATTTTTGTGTCTTGAATCTGAAGAGCAGCCAACCAAAGCAACATACCTATAATATAAATATACACACACATAAAAATGCACACATGCACACACACAAACAGTACAGGTGTGGAGACAAAAATTCAACATGTGTACATGTGTCCTGAATCAAATATAGTAAAATAAATCTCAACCACATTGTCTCAAAAGCATCCCATAAATAGAAAGGTGCTCAGACATGTTTGACCCTGCTAGCAGGGTACCATGCTTCAGCTGCTCTGTAATACCTCACCTGAAGAATCTGACTCATCAGTCATGCCCCCTCCCTTAGACAATGAGCCAAAGGGATGGGCACAATCTCCCATCTCATGGGAGGCTATTTGTTGGGCCTTGTATTGAAGGCTCTGTTTCTGAGGGAAAGAGATGAAACAAGGCTAATTCAAAGAAAACATAAGGGACAAGACCTTAGTGTGGCCAAAACACTGTATATGTATCGAAGTGGAAATTTGCATCACCTCAAGACAAGGACTGATGTACCTTGAAAACCAAGAGCCTTAATGAAACAGGGCATAATTTCTCTTTAAATATCTGTTACCTGTAACAGGTCAGAGTCACCCAGCACTTCAAAGTGCAATTGATAGACAAAGGTTGGATAAGTGCTTCAGGCTTCTCTCAAATGTTCATCTTAGTAAAACTGTGTTTGAGGTACAAAACTTCCATTGACATCTTTGCACGGAGGCTTTTAATCCTTCTCATGGAAAGATGGAAGGAAAGGAAAGCAGAGAGTGAGCAACACTCATGCACAGGTTCGGGAGAGGAAGGGGGGAGGGTTTAATGTCAAGGAAGTTGTCAAATCCGGAAAAAAACTATCAAAAAGTGCTTTCACAGTCGCTCTCTTGGGGAGAACAGTTCTTCAAGCAAGTTCTCTTGGGGCTGAATCACACAATTCATTAGAGACAATTGGTGGGTAAAATAGTAGCAATGATCTCTGAAAAAGAAAGGTCCAATTTCCACTTCCCATTTTGTCATGAGCTGTCAGGAAGTGTTACACAGTGCTATTAAACAGCTGTTGCTGTTCTTCTTAAAGATGTGTGATGTAATGCTGGTAGAGAGCCTTGCTCTCAAGAGATCTGTGAAATGGGATGGAAATGTCTCTGACCCCCACTCCATGATGCTGTGAAATCTTAATTGCCCTGGTTTTCTTTCTGAATTCAAGAAATTCTCTTTTGTTCCCTGGGGCATTCCTGGGTTGGATTTTAATTTTTTTTCTTGCAGGGTCCTGTCACCAGCAACTGTCACTTTGAGTGGTTCCAGGCCTGGGTGAGGAGGCAGTGGAGAAACGGGAGAGAGGATGGTGGGAGAGGAGGTGATGGTCATTCAACTAATCAAAGCAGGATTTTAAGTAGCTAGTCCTAGGTACTACTCCAGCATTTTGTTTGACTGCTGACAGGCAGCGATTCTGTAGTGACATCTACACTTAGTTAGTGGATTTGAGAAGGGAATTAAGGCTGCACTTTGAAGAAGGTCTCACTAGCTCTTGTTGACATCCTCCTGATTGATGCCAGCATAGATGAGAAGGGCTTATAAAAAGCCCCCACCTTACTAAACTAATATTTTTCATGTAATTAAAGCTGGCAGAGTGTTGGTGCTACCTCAGAGAGAACTGAATCAGTATCTAGTCACTTTGGTCCACGTTGCTGCTGTTCTTCAGGCAGCCAAACGACAGTGAGATGGAGGAGCTGTGATGGATGTGTTGCAAAAAGCACTAGAGTGCAAGGAGGTGGCAGAAGAGGCAAGCAATCCCCTTCTTCAAAGCACCACCCAGCAAAGATTGTAACTCAGTGGTGCAGCTGAGGCTGTCAGCCCACGTCTGATGGAGATGGTTTGGGTAGCTACACTGAGTTCAGTTCACTCCACTGCATGAGCGCAGCTGATGCTGTGAGGCTTGTGTCACTGTCAGTGCTGTGAACCCACTGCTGAAGGGTCCCAGCCAGCAGAACAGCCCTCCTGCTCAGGTTATCCTCCCTGCAGCAGCTATGGAATGTCTTCTGTTGCAAGGTATCACCAGGCACATGAAGGGAGAGTCTGTCACTTGGGATGGATCTTGTGGCAAACTGCAGTGGACAGCCTGTTCTTTAACAAACTCAGCATCTCCTGGGTTCATGCACTAGGAAGACATTTTTGTGCCTGTGTGCAGATATTAGGTGTTACTTTGCAGGAGTTTCTATTTTAAGGTCTCACAGTCTTTGGTTTATATGAACTGCCAATTCAGATGCTCCTTTCACCACACAGCTGCAAAGGAGCTATTATTGGGACACCTTTGCCCCGATCCAGTCCAGCATCAGACTGTGCAAACTGAGATTCTTAAGAGGAAAGAGCTCACTCCCACTGCCACTGAAGACACGGTCTATTTTCACAGTGTAAGGGATCAAATGCTAGTGGGAAGAGCCAGGAATTTTCAGGCTTCTCAGAGGAATATTATAAACAAAGCAGAGTAAAAAGGTGTATAAAATGCCTTGACAGTGCCGTTTAAGAGAGTTGCCATGTGTTATTTTAGCCAAGTCTTTATTCTTTTCTACTTAATGTTGTGTGCTAAAGTTCTCAAAGCTGCTGGCAATGCTCAGTGGAATAATTTTAGAGCAACCTTAATAGAATGAGCAGAATAAAGGATTGTTCAAATATATTGTAGAAAGATAGCTTTTTAATAGAACAAGTTATTCAAAACACTGATGGCTAGGGCTTGTGAATGGAAAAAATCTCCCCTGTGTTTAATTACCCCAGCCTGTCTCTATTTCCTTTGTACAATTCTAAACACTGTTCGCTCGTGCTGGATGTAGTCCCGTTGGAAAGTTGGTATTTGTTCAACAATGTGTCCTATTGACAAGCTGGAGATCCAAACTGGATGACTACAGCCAGCCATCCTACCTGACCTCCCACATAATGTAGGTTATGCCGTTCCACCCTGCAAAACCTGCAGTGGAAGGAATTACTCTCTGCCGCTATTCCGGATTCAGGAAAGCATTTCTATTTAGAGCAGTACTTAAGCACACACTTAACTTTAATGATATGCTTAATTCCCATTTAAATATGCAGTGAAGTGCAACTTTTGAGTTTGTGCCTTTGTGAGCAAATATTACGGGGTCCAGTAACTTGGTCACACTGAAAAATGTACTTAATGACTCCCAGAGCAAAGTCAAATCTGAAGAGTTTATTCAGAAAAGTCGGATAGCTTGCTGATGTGACCTCCAGAGAGGTCAGTTTTGTTTGGGGATTTTCAGGCCTATGGGGCTGCAGTGATGTTTCCATTTTCAGTATGAAGTTGCCCAGGAACTAGGAGTGATATCCCTCTTATTTCACTTAGTAGAAAGGATATATGAATCAATAATATTTCATTAATTCAGTAACAACCTCTGTTAAACCTCTCAAAAGACAAGAAAGAAGAGAAGCTGATTTTGTCTTAATTTCCAAGGTTTTTTTCACTTGCTTGGGGAATGGAGAAAATCTCTGCTGCACCATAATACCCTACCTAATTGAGCTCTTAGATTAATGTTTAAACTTCATTTGCAAGTCCATTACCAAATCTAATCAGTTACAAAGGTACCATTAAGGAAAGGGTTTTTTTTCAAATCCAATTCTAATTCACATTCCCCCTCAGAACTGTCCAAGGCGCTGGCAATGGCTGCAAGTACTGTGTTATAGATATTGTACTTATACCAGGAGGGAAAAAGAAACTACAGAATATTTTCAGTGGAGATAATAATACACAAAATTACATGGAGTTCATATGCTGGTATGAGCCAAAAAGGGATTAGTTAAATCTTGAATCTACTGACACTTTCAATTATCAAAGAAAAACAATACTAATGTTCAGTCTCTTTTAAAGTGACAATACCACCTTTGAGAAGGTGTTAGACTGATTGCACTGAAGACTTTTCCCTAGATCTATAACCTTCAAGAGATGTGCAGCATTATCCACAGCATCTTGCTGTGAACTCAAATCCTGGCACAGCCCAGAAATTTCAGGTCTGCTTAATTTTCAATGTTCATGTAGCCCTCAGCCTTGTTGCTGACAAATGCTCTTTGCATTCAAAGTGAAATGTTCCTTTTGAGATGCACATCAGAACAGGACCACCAACTTCTCAGTACTTGGGATTGCAGACAATATAAATGCTAACACACGGCTGAGCTGACCAAAGATGAATGAGTGACTTCAAGCCAAAGACTGTCTCTCCCATTACCTAATCCCTGAGACATCCAGGCTCCCATCCTCACCACCACTTAAAAAAAAAAAATCTGGACTTTATTTTTATAACTGTTCTCAGAAGATACACAAAGCAGAAATGAAGATCAAGAAAGGAGCAGTATGATATTATACAGACACCACTACTTTCAGGCAAATCAAAATTTAGCTCTTGTGTCTGTGTAACTGAGGAAAGCCCTGCCTACCCAGGGTGGTCAGCCTGAGCTTTGGAAGGCAGAGCTGTTTAGAGGTAGTTGCTAACAGTCAGGAGTTTAGTGACCTGGTTTAGTGACCTCTTCTAAATCTCCTGATGCATATATTCATTTCCTAATCCCTATGCACTCTTTGCAGCCTGCTTACCCCATCATCCTAGTAATCTCCACAGAAAGCAGTGATTGGGAAGAAGTTTTGCAGAGTGCTGAGAAGAAAGTAACCCTATTGCTACAGTAAAGATAATATTGTGCTCTGCTGGCTTGCCCATTAAAACAAGGATTTCTGCTGGTTGAAAGTTCTCTGATTATGGACAAGAGAGGCTTTTCCACCAGACTTCTTGGCTTAAGAAACACATAGCATAAAACTGTGGAAACCCTAAGGTCTCTCCCACTGGCCTGCTGTGTGTCCTTTGGCTTCTCTCTTAGCATCACTTCTCTGATTCAACCAAAACAGGGATGATAAATGTTGTATTAGCACTTACCTTTGTAGAGCACTCGGAGATCTGTGGATAAAAAAAGCACTATGTAAGTAGTTCTGCAATGATGTGCTGCTGCCTTTTCTGTCTCCACGTGCAGAAAAAGAACAAGAGCAAAGAACAAAAAGAGAAGCAGGTAAGAATGATTAATAAATATGCAGCCTATGATGGCCTCTCTCCCCAGATAAATGTAATAGTGACAATGAATGCAGAGGAGGAGAGGGGCCAGCGTATGGCTGAAATGAAAGTGTAGACAATGGCAGTATTATATCCACAGATCCTTGTCTCCATGGACTTCAGTCACCACTGTGTGCTTGAAGCTGGTCAGAAGAATCCCCAGCAGAGGTATCTGACTACATGCCCTTAACATAGGATCACTCTGCCTGCTTTAAACATGAATTAAAAGGAGGGAGGAAGAGCCCCAGGGTTCAACATCAACAAGATCTAAACTACTTGACATTCTCGTTTTGAAATGCCAGCTGAATTATCAAGGCTTTTTTTTTTTTTTCTTTTTTCCCAAGAGCTCTGTATTTCCCCATGTAACAGTGTGCAAACATTTTATCAGCAAATACCAAGGGGGTGGGGTGTGTGTGTGTGTGTGTGTGGGTGTGTGTGTGTGTGAAAAATCGGCTATCTAGAACTGATAAAGCAATTTGGCACGGATACAGCAGCTATCCCTTTTAAAGGGCTGTGGGCTTCCCGAGGTTTAACAAGTGGCAGGGATAAAATCCTGGGGACTGACTGCTCTGAGGGTGAAAGGGAAGCTGTGCTCGCTCACCCTGTGACATTCCTGCTTGCTCCAGTGCCCGTGTTAGTGGGACTGTGCCCTAATGAGAGGGGTTATGCTGCCCTGCAGTACAGCAACAGCCCGTGACACCGTGCTAACAGCATGCTTGGGACCATTACTTAAGTGATAATCTCACTGCTCCTTTGTTTTATGAGGCAATAATCTGATTCCCATGTGCATAAAATGAGGCCAAAGGGTAAATAGTTTGTTATAATGAGGGAACAACATTAAGACTGATGAAAACTAGAGGTCAGTGTTATTATTTCTGTTATGACACCCATTCATTTAATAATCCTTCTGTTCATATCCTAACAGCAGGGATCCATGTCCTGGCTTTTCAAGGCAGTATCTGTCCCCTAATAAAGGCAGATATTATCCTGCTGTCTCTCGTATCTAACTCAGCTCGCTCTCGATGTGGTTCCTCATTACAATCACATCTGAGAGGCTCCCAGCATGGCTGTGTGGTGAGGGACTGCTGGAGAAGGACCGGAGACACTAAAGAGACATCATCTGCATGGCCTCGAGGTATCAGTGGCAGGCTAGGGAACTCATCACAGGTTTTCTGTTTCACAATGAGCTTCCCACTTAAAGCATTCTCCTTTTCTGCTGCCTCTTCCCCTCCCCCACGAAGAATCTACTCTCTCCTGGCAGTTTACCATTCCCAGCTGGGAAGATGTTCTCAGTATGTACATCAGTGAAGCATTTCTATAGATCTTTCTTCGTGTTTTTGTTTGTTTGTTTGTTTGCTTGTTTGGGTTTTTTTGTTTGGTTGGATTTTTGTTTGGGTTTCTTTTATTTATTTATTTTTTTTTTTTTTGGTGAGAGCGAGAATAGTAGCATAGTTGGTCTATTCAGAATGGATCTGAACCTAGCAACATTACTGGGTGTTCTTAATCACAGAATAAAATAAGCAGTGTCAGGCTTTCTGAGTGGGAAAAGCTTCCATGTGTATGGGATGTATATCATGGTATGTATAACTTTGTAAACTATCTTAATAAATAAAATATCTTTATATAGACACCTATTATAATATACAATCTGCAGGTATCCTGGACCCACCTATCTTATTCTCTTGTCACCCAGTTAACCTCTTGTTAGGTAAATTCCTTCTTCATCTTACTGCTGGCACATATTCTTCTGCCTGTGGAGTATATGTATCTATGGAATTATTATTACTATTGCTATCCTCTTTATTATTATTACTTATAATGCTGTGCTGTCTAGCAGAGGCAATATACCGGAGTAATGTACATGGAACCGTATGTACATGTTTCTTTTTCACATCAGCTGTGGGCAAGAACATTATTATAAAAAAAGATGGGTGATAGAAAACATCAGTAGATAAATAGGGGGCTTATTGTATGTTTTCTAACTAATTTAATGTACAGTATTCTGTATTAATGCCACTTACACAAAAAGGAAAAAAAATTCTTACTGAGTTAATAGTGAGAAAATTTGACTTACAGTTCCACTGAAATCAGCAGAAGTAGAGTTGGCTCTAATGGTCCACATCCAAGATCTTTGCTTAAACACATTTTTTTCAGGTAATCCAAAAGTTTCCAAGAGGTTTAATTAAATGGAGAGGCAGGTAAGACAGACAAAAAAGATCATTTTAGAAAAGGACATTTTTATTATAGGAGCTAAATGAAAGCCATTATGATAAACTCCTTTCAGGTCTTCTAGAATATTGTCTCTTGCTTTTGGGGGAAATAGAAAAGTTGAAAAATGAAATTATTTGGTACTCATATGTTGAAACTAAATTTTATGATGGAAGTCAACAGTCTCCTGGTTATGGAAAAGGTACTCTATCTACAGAATAATCCAAATCTTAGCAAAATATAACTTGTTGGGTGGTTTATTTTAAAAAATTAAAATTCCTACAGAGTGCAGAGTTTGAACGAATGTAGATGGGCTTCCCTGGTGTGCATCCAGATCAATGCCAAAGTAGCTGAAGTCCATTCTATTGACCAGATGTGGATAACAGACAGCTGCATAATGACTGACTGAATGTCAGTGAATCTGATAAAACTTCTACTCAAATAACTCCACAGAGACTTCCTTTAATTTCAATGGTCTTTGGACTGGACTTTGTATTGACTATTTGTTACAGACAATAATGGGAATCCCCAGATTATTGCTTTTATTTGCTAAGCAAATGAAGACATTTGTTTAAGCAAAAATTGAGAGCATACATTTTGGGTTAAGAAAATAAAGAAAATCTGTTTTCCAAGCCTGTTGGTAGGAAAGAATTTAGCGATGGAAATTCTCACCCCTCAAAGGTAAATTAATTTCTTGTCCTCTAATATTATTACTAGAGTAAAGTTATAACTAAAGTAGCAATCTTCTGGATGTTAGAAGCATCATCCACTCCTCCCTAGATGCCAAAAGCACCAGTTCATTCTTTCCCATTTGACAATATCCTATAGTACCAGAATCCATTCCTTCGAATCACTGATGCACAGAAGTTAAGGTGAAAAGGGATCATTAGATATTTGGCATAGCCTCCTGTGCATCACAGACCATTAAATTCCTTGCAGTTATGTCTGTAATGAAGCCAATAATTTGCATTTGGCAAGGCCACAGCCTGATTTGAAGATGCCGTGAAGGACTTGTTCATTTTGGTCATGTGTTCCAGTGGTTGATCACCTTCACTACAAAGAAAGAAAACAACCAACCAAACAAAACCCTTACTTATCTGATTTGAACTTGCCTGGCATTAGTTTCCAGCCATTAGTCCTTACTACAATCTTCTCCACTAGGCTGGGGAGCACTTCTATTTTCTGCCTACAACAAAGGTACTTTGTGCTATAATTCAGTGTCTTCAATATGCTTTACAACAAGCTAAAGCACTAAACCCTTGCATCTCTTGCTGCAAAGATTCCCCTCCTTTCAGATTTGTTTCAAATACACTTTAAACCCAAAGACACCAAAACCAGATGTTGTATTCCAATATAACTTGCCCCAGTGTTCTACTCAGAAAATCACTTCCTTAATCCTACACAGTAATCATCAGTTTAGAAGTCCCGGAGTAAGATTGCTCATGTTTTATCACACAATTGTGTTTGGAGTCCATGCTGAATTGCTTTTCTGCTATAATCATTTTCAGGTCCATTCTTCTTCAGGATGAAGTCTGTAACTTTGGCTTGATTCCATACTGCTAAATGAATTGCTTTACATTTCACTGCATAAACCCACATTTTGTCAGAATGATCCAGGATTGCTCAGCTCTTGGTCAGTTTATATGAACGGTCTGTACTAATAATTGCCTTTATGTCATCTGCAAATTTTATTAGCAGTGATTTTATATTCATTTTCAGAACATTATTTTAGAGATGTTGAATGCCCTTGCTCCTAATGTTGATGCTTACAGAAACCTGAGAGAAGCCCCTCAATACCATGTTATGCAGTTATTATTACTTTTTGAACTCTTAGTAGAGAGTTTCCCAGTCCACTGTAGGCTAACTCTGTGGAAATTGTATAGTGTCGAATTTAAACAAAATGGCATGAAGCACTATGGCATGAAGTCAGACGTATCAGCTGGTACAAATAACTACAGAGCTATCACACATTCAGTTTGCTTGACCTGTTTTCCACAACGTCTGTTGATTGGCAGTTATTGTGTTTTGGCCCTCCAATTCATAATTAATTGAGCCTTGTAACATAATTTTCTTCTTTTTTTTCCCCCTGTGATTGAAACCAGCCCAACCAGTCTGTGTATTATGTGGTGACCCTGGAACCTTGGGGTGACATCTGCTATTGACCAACACAACAGCTATGCAATTTATTGTCTGATATATATGCAAACCTAACACAGGGCAGATCTCATATACAAAATATATTCATAAAACTTCTGTAAAAGCCAGCTTCGTAGCAACCGAACTCACAGGTGCTCCTGAAGATCAGGCACAGGTCACAGGACACAAGCCATTGTTACAAACGTCTAGGGAGCCAGCCAGGAGTGTGGGTTGTGTGGTCTTGAGATGCTTAGAGCTGCTAGCACAGACCCAAGCTGCAAAACTGGGACAGACTGTCCTGCCTCACACCAGGACCCCTTCCAGCACCCAAACAGGCATTCAGATAGCTCTCTCCTCCCAATGACAAGAAGTTTTCTTCAGCTCCTCTCAGTACATGTTTGGGTGGGTTTTTCTGCCTCTGTACTGCTTGACACAGATGTGTACTAAGTACTGGCTGGCACTTTTCACAAGGACTAGTGTGGTGTTTGCTCTCTCTCTCTCTCTCTTGCATTCATCCCAAAAATAAATGACACAAAATATAGCATTAAAAATAACAAGGTGCCCAAAGATATTAATACCTTTATTAAACTGTATACACATCATAAGACATATGAACAGTACTCATAGGCAACTGACGGTATCTTTTGTCCTGTCCTATCTACAAGTCATTGCAATTCTGAGTCTCAATTTCCCCAATTTGTACACATCCAGTAAGCAGCCATTAGCACCTGGTGTATTTTCATTCTGCGCTTGAGAACAAACCAGTAGTGATAAACATAGAAAACCCCCACTAGGAAACAAACACTAATGCTATTTTAGCATTCTGAATAAAACTAGAACTTGCTGGAACTCTACAAGGATAGATAGCTGATGTGCCAAGTGTACCTTATGAGCCTCCCTATGCTCAGTCAAGGTTTTCCTGGTTTAGCTGAAGAGAGAAAAGCTTACTTTTTTTTCTTATTACTTGTATTTATTCAACATGAGTATGCTATTAAAATTGCCTGGATCAGGACACTGATTTGTTTGCAGTGCCACTGGTAGAGAAGCTCTAACTTGAAATTAAGCCTGAAGTGTTGTGATGGGAACTCACCAAAAAGGTGGAGCAGCTCCTGAGGACATGTGTGGTAGCAGGACTGTTGCAAAATACTACATGTAGCTCCAAAGATGAAGAAAAAGAACGCCCAGTGGTTCAGTCCAGGGGATTAGGAAGCCATGTGTCTGAAGATGAAGGGCCAGGTTTTACAGTCAAATGACACAAATGACAGATCATGATCGAGACGATAAAGGACAGAACAGGAAATACTGAAAGACAATACTGTAGTCATCAGCCTCACTACTGGAGGTGCTGTGAACTTGTTTCTCCACTGCCAGTATTGTTTGCATTAGGAAACATGGCTTTTTGTACTTTTGAAGAAAATAAAAGCAGCAATATGGTATTGCAAGGTCAGCTGCAGTCACATATGTTATCAGTGGTTATCTGGAAAGACATGAAACAACAATCTCTTTCCTCACACCACCTCAGTGCTGCAAAAATGACTTGCACATAAGGAGCTGAGAGGGTTTATTTTTCTTCCACACCATGCAATTCTTTCATGACCTGTGCAGCCTTTTGTCTTGAAGAGTAGCTCCTGTAAAGTTGACCCGTTCCCACGAACGGTTTTGAAGGCAATGGAAGTGGAGGTGCCACTGTGGAAAGCACCATCCCTGCACCTTCTGCAGGTTTTAAAGGAGGTGGTGGACCACCAGTTCAGAAGGCAGAGAAAGGACTGGTGAAGGCCTTCTGCAGTTCTTTTGTGGCTTGTCCAACACACAGAGCCCGACAGCAAGAACATCTACCAGGAAAGACGTTCACTAGATCTGTCTAGTGTTGGTCCTAATATAGGTTGTCTCCAGACAGCAGAAATACCCTCCTGCCTCTGTTTCTCTGCCTCTGTAGGAGTCGACTCTTTGCAACAGATTAAAAAAATAATTTTTAAGGCAGGATAGTCACCCTCCTTTGATGGGTGGTACATGGAGCCTTGCAGGTGTGAGAGCTGCAGCTCCTGCTGCCCTGCTTCCATCCCCAGAGGTGGGGCAGGCAGCAGGTGCTGGTGCTGCTGGCGTGGGCAGCCCATGGTTTCTGTAGGTGTGCAGCCTGTGCAGGGACTGCTGCCACAAATTCTTTTCATGGGAGGGACAGGAAATGGTGTTTCTGCAGCGCAGTGGAAAGCAAACCATTCACTGCTGTCAGGGTTTCATCTTCTCACAAATAAGACCTTTGTTTAGAAATGCGGCTTTGTAGTTCTGTGAGAACTGACAGAGTTCCATTTCCAGGAAAATATTAATGATTAACCATAAATAAGTAAAGAAGGATGAGACCTTTGTGGTGTCTGCTGAGAGATAGCAGTTATTTTGTCATAGCTGACAAAAATCCCAAGCCTGTAGCCTGTGAATGCTCAGCTCAAACTTCCACCTACCCAAAATCAAGGCACGTGCCACATTGTTACTCTCCAAATCTATCCAGAAAACGTCCTCCCTCCCTTCAATACATAACCCTGGGGATTCTTATCTTGAACCTCCCCTAGCCCCCTGCAGCAGATCAAGGAGTAAGGACTCAGATTTGCCCAGATTCAGTGAAAACAGGCTGCAAAGTTCATTAATTTTTCCAAGTTAGGCATTAATATCTGTTCTTCCTCCTTATTCTTCCTCCACCAGCACCAGCTGCTACAATGTGTATTGCCCTATAAAACACTTTTTGTTGGATTCTGGTGCCCTCAGGTGCCCTTCTCCTCCCCCATCCTCCCAGATGAACACCTGTGAGAGGCAGATGGTACAGCTAATCCAAAATATATTTCTTGAGTCCATGTAGAGAAGCTGCCAAGCTGCTGATTTTTTGGCACCGTGCCTTGTGGCATCCATGGCTGGTGAGAGACGCAGATGCTGCCTGAAAATAGCTGAAGAGGAAATTCTCCCAGTGTCTCTGGAGGTCCAGGAAAGACTGCTGCTGCTGCTACAGGGTTCATGGGCAGATATCCCACCCGAATCCTTGCTGGGAATGCCTTGTGAGCAGAGCTTCTTCTCTCATGTCTTAATCATCCCTTCCTCCAGCTCCACTCCAATGGGCTCCATGGACACTGCCTTTCCTTCTCACAGTGAATGGTGAGAGGCCATTTCTGGTTGGAGACAGCCTGGCAAAAGAAGGAAATGCGTTTGCATAAAGCTGGGGGCTGTTGTTTCTGCCTGCAGACTTTGTGTCCATGCACACTCAGAGACTCCTGCAACAGATATCCTTGTTCATTTGTTTTCAGAAAAGATAAGCACTGGCACGTATTTATGTCTATACAATAGACAGGGGTATACAATACTCACTCTCTTAACCACTAGGCTTTGTCAGAGTGGTTGCATAGGTAAGAGAGGGCAACTCCTCAGCAGCCAGCACCCCCAGCCCTCTGAGCTGCAGGGACAGGGTCCCTGGAACCAACCACCACCATCAGTGGTTCAGCTCCTTCCTTACAGGAGAAGCACTTTCCCAACACGTGACTGTGCTCAGGAAGAAGCCTGGTTCCCACATCAAGAAACAAACTCTGTGGTAGTATTCATGCCCAGGCACAGCCACAGTACCTCCCCTGACATTCAGATATTCATCAGGGCCTATCACAACTGAAGCTGGAGGCCAGCAGTCATCAGGAAAAGGAGCTGTGACCAGTGCACCAGTACATAAGGCCAGTAAAAAATATCAAAGAGTTAAGATACTGTGCTCTTCCTATTATGTGGGGCTTCAGGGCAGTGCCTGAAGCCTTGCACTACCTGGCTGGTTCTGAAAGGCACACTCTTATTGCCCAGGATCTGTCAAACACTTTGTGGACAGGAAGTAGAGCACAGACCTTGCCTGAAGGAATAATGGTCATTGGCAGACTAACAGTAAGGAAAAGGAACAATTAAGATGCAAAGGCTATGTCAGTGTTGGAAAGTGTGTGGTTTGCCCCAGTATATTTTGAGAAGCTGCAAGAAAATGATATTTTTCTTTTCACTATTTATTCTTTACAAATCCTACAGCCTGAAGACCTGTAACTCAGGGTCTAAGCTCCTTAATTTCCAGTATTCAGTTCTTTTTGCACATATTGCAGAAAAATATCTTTCTCCTTGCCCCCTCTTCCTCCTCCTCCAACACTCAAGCACTACACCCAGCTCCTTAAAAACACAGGGGAACCTAACTCCACTGGGATCAAATAGGTTTAACCTGATTTAGGTGCCTAAATACCTTGGAGGATCTAGGCATTAATCAGCTCATTTAATGAGCTCCTGCAGTCAAAATGCACAAACAAGATCTTAAAGCCAGTGGCTCTGAGACCCAGTGCAGAACAGGCTCACCAAATCCAGACACCATGGAAAAGGGTCAGGGAAAGTCTCAAAAAGTAGTGCTGAGATGGATGCAGGTATCCTACTTCCAAAGCAGAAACACTGTGTCTGCACTGGGTGATGGTCAGTAATGATCAAAGAAGAGCAGTATCTGCAGCAGACCTGCTTTCTGCATTCCCTGCAGGGCAGACCCTCCTGCTTCTGTCTTCTGAAGGAACCTGATTTCTTGCAGAAGAGCACGTGACCCAGGAGCAGGAAGGCACCCTGGAGAATTGCAGCTGTGCCAGCACAGTTTTGGGAAAATCTTACTTCCCATTAAAGGACACAAGTAAAATATCAACATCAGCCACAAGCAACTTAGTGTAGAGGCTTGAAGGAAGTCACAGCTGTGTCTGCTCTTCCTGCCATGCCACGGAATGGAAAAGAAGCTCCCTCTTAAAAATAAAAATGCTATTCTTATTACCATAGAGCTTGCACACTAGACCCAATCTACTACAGAATATAACTCTGCCGAGTACTCTGTGAACAGAAAATAAAATTAAAAAGAAGAAAAAAGGTGCCTTTTGGCTGGAGAAGTTTAAATGGTGCTATAAGCAACAAGAGGCAGTATTGCTGCTGCAGCAGCTCCAACACAAATGAGTCTGGGATGTGCATTTTGGTAAAGTGTCATAAGAAGAGATAGGAAGAAATTTTAGTAGGAAAACAAGATTGCTTTTTTGGTAGTTTATAGGCAGCCTGTGGGTATGAAAAGTAGATGATGAGGGCTAAATAGTGCTGTGCTATGAACTGTGGCAGTGCCAGCCCCAAGGCTCAGTGAGGACTCTGCTCTCCTGAGCAGATGGCAGCTGAGCACGAGGGCACAGACAGGCATGGCAGCACCCAGCCTCTCCAGGAAGTCACTTATCTGCTGCCTTGCTCAGGAGGTCTGACACAACCATACATGCATGATTCATGCTTGGGTTGCTTTGTTGAAATGCAAACAGGTGTCATAAAAATGTGAGATAGTCCTCTATGCCTTTCACAGAGGATCTTGGCTTTGATCACAGAGGAAATCAGATTTTTATATTATTTCATGTTATTCAATATTTCACTACCTCTGGATTGGCTGATGGATCTCGGGAGCCTTTTCTAACAGTCATATCAGGCTGGAGAACCATGAGTAAAATAGTCCTGCACCATGATAACAATTTTCATTGTAAGTTCACCTAGGAAAAGCCATTTCTTGGCATTGTTACATGGAAGGGTACACTGATACTAAGTTCTGTGTGTGACCTTAGAAAATGAAGGGGTAATTTAACAACATCTAATGCAGGAGCTAATTTCCACAATGATCAAGACAGATAATAGTAACAGTTCATAGCAATAGTTATCCATGGTGAGTCAAACTCCTGGATTTACTTTCTCCAAGAAATGTTGAGTGAGCTGGAGATACGAATGGAAGCAAAGAATTGGCTCCACAGCTGGCAGAGATGTCTGATGCTTCTCTGTGTTCCTCAGGAAGGACTGGGGTGCAGAAACTGTTTTATAAGGATTGCAGAACTACATGAGGCAACAGAGAGCCCCTCTATCTAACCCCAGCATGACCCTTCAGCATTGCCTGCTGCACCTGAAGATGCTCCACTGTAACCCAGTACAGGGCACAGCTCACCTGCTGTGGTGTTTATCAGGTAGCACTGGGCCACAGTAGCAGCATCTGCAGGATACATCAGAAGGGGCTGAGAGAGCTGGGATAACCACAGCTTGAGTAATGGCAGGTCCTGGAGGAGATGACACTTCTGTTCTGTTCAAGTGGCAGTAGCCTGGCCCAGGGCTGTGCTGGGTTTTGGCAGCAGGCCTCCTTCAAGGCAGCTATTTTAGAAATCCCTGAGTATTTAATAGATTGCTCCCCATTCAAGTCAGCACCAGAGCCCACTCCAGCCCTTCTCTTGCTCCGAGTGATGAGAGAATGCTCAGACCAGCACATCTGTAAAAGAGTAAATGGCAGCAAGCACCTTTCCCTGGGCACTTGTGGAAGCGTCACTACACGTGACCGTACTCCAGGCTACTGCTCTGTGTAAAAGACCTCCTCATTTTGGGGCTTCTAGCCCAACCCTCAGCCCTTCTGACACTGCAGCTTGGATGAGAACCACCTGTTCCTTCAGATGCAGCCAAATCCTTTCTGGACAGCCTGATCCCCTGCTTGCTGGGGTGGCAGGATTTCTCCACCAGTTAGGAAGGTACCTGAAGACCAGTTTGGCTCTTCTACAAATTCTGCAAAGTACTGGTGCAGGAGCAATGCTGAACTCTTGAAACCAAGAAGAGCTGAGGACTAAGCCTGAAGAGACACCTTTAAAGTGCAGATATCTTAAAAACATATCCTGCCTGTATTTTCAGGAAAATATCCTCCTTTCAAGGTCATCCTCCACTGATTCTTTTTCATTCTAGCAGTGCTTACGGTGTTAGGCAGATGTCACAGCACTTCCAGTGAAAAGAGACATTAGTGAAAATCATAATCAGGCCTGAGGATTCAAATCCTCCCTCCAGGTACATCACTGTGACTCTGGCTCCAAGGGGGCGCACTGCTCCAAGCATAAAAATGGGGAATTCTCTGAGGTCAAGATGGATTAGAAATTCAACTCAAGCCCCACGCAGCTGCACTGTAACCAGTATGGGAATCCCTGCATACATATTCAACTTTTAGGTTAGCTTTCACTCTAATTAATTTCCTTTTATAATCTCCATTTCATGTGCACCAGCACCAGATTCTGAGCTGATGTAGATCAGCAGTGATCCATTGCCGTTAAGTGAGTGGCATTATTTTATAGCTGTTGAGGGGATGGCCCCTGGCTATTCATTTTGCCTTTCTCCTCTCTCTTGACAGGAATAATCTCTTTTAGAATTTGAGACTAAATAAAAAATCACCCTTTGGGTAGCTGAATCCCGTGATTCCCTCCTGGCCTCCAGTTCTGCTTGCTGCCAGTGGAAATGAAGAGTGCTGAGCACCTGGCAGGATCAGACCCTCGGGGTGGCTCAGTGGCTGTGCCAGCCCTCTAATTCTGGGGTAATGATAATAATCAGGCTTGCACCGAGTGTTGACACATATTTATTAATTGCAAGGTGCGGCTGGCTCTGCGCTTTGCTAAGACAAACACTCGCAGAACAATGTGCACAGAGGATGCTGGAAGCCATCCAGCCATGTGTCAGCAGCAGCTGAGAGGGGAGGAAATTGCTAACTGTCCCACACAAGGAGGCAGGGCGCTCGAAATCCGCCTGGAGATGGAAGGATCTCCTTTTCTCGGGTTCAGCTTTCCTCTTGGAGGAACCTTTCCTGCTCCACCACAAAGCCCCTGACCTCGCTGCGGCCCCAGCAGCTTGTGACACAAGACCAAGATGACACAATTGGAGCCAGGCTTCGTGCCAGGGCTGGCAGTGATTTAGTGACGTTCCTAGAGAGCAGGGGGAGGAAGGTCCTGGCCCACAAGCTGAAGGTTATTTGAGCAGAGTCATATATTTAAGGTAGGAATCACATGAATCCCAGAGGGTAGGAAGGGAAGGGAGCTTGCCTGCCTGCCTGCCTGCCTGTGGAGTGGCTTATCCTACAGAGGTAAACTGCTGCATGCTCAAGGGAGAAACCAGCAATGAGACTGGGACAGAGAAGAGCTTTCATTCTTACTTTTAGTACTAAAATAGTAAGTAACAAGTGACTACACTGAATTTATTTATTGCCCTGTAAATGGGGCCCAGTGACTAACTCCTTTTAGTGCTTTCCTTTATCAGTGATGAAGTTACTCTCTCTTGTGAGCAGCTACTTTCCTTCCTTTTCCTTCAGCCTGAGGATTTACATAGCAATACCAGATAAGCAAAGACAGTGCAAGACAGCTCACTGAGTTTATACCTCGCCTTTGGTTGAGTTATGCCTGGCAAAACTGCAGCTAGCTTGAATGTGTCTGTGGGCTCTTCCTCAGTGTGCCTCTGCCTGCTTTCCCACACAGCTGAGAGCACTTTGAAACTGTGCTTACTCATATCACTTAGAGCAATTTCAAAGTCCACTTAACTTATCTGCCCTGTCATAGCTGTGACCAGCCTGGCACTGATCCGGATGTTCGAGAAATATCAGCCAGTTACTCACAGCTGTCTGAATCAGCGAAGAGGAGAAACTTCCTTTCTCGTTCTAAGTAGTTTCTATATGTCTAGAGATGTGTTACAGAAACAGAAACTATACCTGATAAAGTGCCAGCATTAATCCATTTGATGTATTTAAGTGCAGCTGTTTAACAGCAACATATCAAGTTAATGTGATACTGATGGAATAAGAAATGGCATCAAAAGGTTTCTTATCACAAGGAAAAAAAAGGATTTTGACTTCCCATTTCATTTCTCAGTGAATGAGAATACCTTTGCTATTTACATTATTTACTGTTTACCGTAGTAGAGTCACTACTGAAAATCAAAGTGATTTACAGAGCCCTGCCAGTTCTTTTTATATCTCCTTTGCTGACTCAATAAACATCTGACACTCCAGTATTGTAACTAAGTGTACTGATTCTGCCCTCATTGAAAACATCTTTCTAAGAGAAAGGAATTGTTCTTCTTCTGCTTAAAAATGTGATTTGTCTGGCGAAGCATTTGTAAAAGCTTTTTCCCCCCCCCAATGTTACTGTGGCAATTGCAGGCAGTTAGGCATGTACGGTAACTTGAGAAGCTCTGTGAAGTCTTCTGATATGCAAATACACCGCTGTATACATGGCAAAGAAGAATTTTGGGCGCACTTACATGAAACAGGGTTGCAACAACAAACTACTCCCTTATATGCCACTTTGAAACAAAACCTGGTCCTGAAAAAGGATGCAAGGTAAATATTCCAGGAGGCCTGTGGCAGTAAGAAAATGGTTCTGAGTTCAGACTGGTTCTGCCCCAGGCTAGCTCTGTTTCTCCTGATACAGCCATCTTTAAGTAAAATAGAGCAGGACTGAAGCCAAGGAGCCTGAGCAAGGTGCAGCAAGGAAAGATACTCTGATAGCAGCTGGCAAGGATGGGGCCTTCCACGTCTCACCCATCTCTTGGCACAATCAAACTGGATGGATGTCCCAATGGGAAAAGGTGGCCTTCCAGTCTGCAGAGGACACATTACATCTGGTCCTTATCTGCTCTTACATACAAATTCAGGCAGGGACGAGAAAATGAGAAACCGGAAAGAAGAGTCTAAGGCAATCCGGCCATGGTGTTCTTGGATGGCAGCCATAGGCATGTTCCAGGTAAGCATGGAACACAAAGGAATTTATGAGCACATAAATCACAGGAGCTGAGGATGGGAAAGGCCACAGGAGGACTAGTCAATGCAGGCCTGTTTTCTACAGGGAATTTCCCAATTGAGAGTTTTAAGAATTTCAAACAACGGGGCTTCAACTTTCCTTTGGAAACAATTCAAGGTGGTTAGGGACTTACCTGAACCTTTCATCATCTCTGTGTGTTCCATTGGACTAACACTGTATAGATTCCCGGCAGCTCTTCCTCCAGGCTTTTACATTCAGATTTCTTTTTTGCTGTTTATTCCAGGCTTATTCTGTAATGAAGCAAACCCAGAAGTGGAGGTAGTCACTTCAGGTTTGCCCACACTGTGGGTTTCCCCAATTTTCCTCTGAGGTAAAGTGAGTCAACAGGAAGTGGTGTTGTGAAAGGTCTCTGGGTAAACAACCTGGGTTACAGTGAACTGGGGAAATGTATTAAAATATTGGAACAAGAAAGCCTGCATGTAGCATTGTCGTGAGACAGCTGCAATGGGTTGCAGTTACCCTCTACCATGATGTAGTCTGTGCAGCAGGTCCCTAAGATTTGAGCCACTTCCACAAATCGCTCCTAGAAACCAGGCTGTGTTTCACTAAGGCAGCTCACATCTTCAAAAGGCTTTGCTGGTCTGCACTAGGCAGGCTGTTCATCATAAGCTACTCCACAACAGATTCCCAAAGAAGAAAGAAAGGGCACGCAGAAAGATTGAGGAAGCCACCTCTGCCCCTTACATCTGAGAGTAGGAGTGTTAGGACAGGAACAGAGACCTACCTGCCTGTACTTAAATTCCACTTTGTGTTCTCGGTAGAGATGAACAGAGTCTGTTGGCATTTTGCAATGACTGTGAGGAATTTTAGTGGTTAATTATATCCTCTGTTTCTTGCCTTGCTATCTCTATGCACATTCACACAAGTCCAAAAAGGAGTTTACTGTTCAAGTGCCCAGGCTTTGGGCCAGGAGCAGTGCCTAGATAGAATGCTGTGAAACATCTCTTCATGTACTGTGATAAAATGCTTGGGGACATACTATAAAGAGCTATGAGTGTGCCTGCAGAGTCACGAAATGTTATGTCATCGGTCCTGCGAGCACTGCAAGGTTGTGATCTCAGAGCAGGCTCTCAGCCAGAGTGGGAGAGTAACAAATCTAGACAGCATTAAACATTCAAGGACTGTGTCACCATTGGCTGTACATTTCAGCTGGCTGGGCCCAGGGTGGGACAAAGGTGGTTGGCCAAAATGTGCTGGTTGGTGCAGTAGGAGAAGTGGGGGAGTAACATAGTGGGTGAGAGGAAGGAAAGGGTGAAAAGCAGGTGACAGCAGTAGTGGCATAGTGGCAGGACAGGGGGAGGCCAACAGAAGATTCCCAAGGCAGTGATGTGCTTAACCATTTCTTCTTGCCCTGGGCTGGTGTGTGAAAGGCAAGACAGTGGTGTACCATTGTGGTGTGCCATTGGTTTGTGCCAGGTGAGAGTCAGGAAGCAGGGGAGGAAGGGCATTTGGGGTGTGATAGTTAAGCCACAACTGGAGGAAGAGGGCTTGTGTCAGCCTGTGGTTTGTTTGAATTGATTACCACCCTTCATCTTTCTCTTTCACATCAGTCTCACCACCACTTGCATTAAAATGCTACTGAAATGCGAAGAAGGACAGACACTTTCTACTGAGGTCCCTGACCCTGGACTGGCAGTCTGCACATCCATGCTTGTGCACAATCTGCCCATGTGTCTCTTCCTCCTGTGTTACAGGGAGATCCTTGCTCACAAGCAGGGATGCCCTTGTGCCCCAGCCATTGAGGCTGTTCCCTGAAACCCTGGCCAAGTGAGGGGAGAAGGGCAATATAGTTAGCTGGGATAGAAAGCAGTAAACACATCCATTGCTGAAATGGAAGAAGGGACTTACCTCCTAGCTTTCCTCAGTATACTACAATTCTCTGGCTAGGTCTCACCAGATACCCTGCCAGTGCCAAAGTATTCAGCAGTCCTGATTAACCTGAGGCAATCATAGTATAATATAGTTTAGTATGAATGATCGATGACAAAGCCCCCTCTCACCCATCAGAATTTGGCAGGTAGCACAGACCCTGCTGGAATCTGATTCCTTTCTTTACAAAGCACTTCACCTCCAAGCTCCTGATTGAGAGTTACAAGGTGCCCTGACACGTTCTTGCTCCAGCAGTTCATTAGCTGTGTCTTTCCACAATGATTGCTGTATTGCAGTATTTCTTCAGGGCTTCCTGGCTCTCCCTGGGAGACAAGGAGATGCAGGATCAGCAGCGGGGCGGTGCATCAGGCAGCGCAGCCGTGTCCACGGTGCAGCTCTGCTGCTGATTCCAGCAGATTGCAGTCACGAGAGAGCTGCATTTGGGTGCAAGCCGGCACTGAAACACAGGCTTGGCCATCTGGCCAACGTGATGGCAAATGGATGTGCAGGTACTGATCCATTTTGGCAGGACACAAAAGAGAGTGGGAGGGCACCTGGAGGCCGGTCAAGCCAGCTGAGAAGCGTTAATGCCCACTCGCAGCGTGTTATTAGTGAGCAGAGCACAGACTCCAGTGTCCAGACCCACTGGAAACTGCACTGTGGGGGTGCAGGGAATTCCAGTGAGGATAGAGGTGTCTTGCTGAGAGCCTTGTGCCAACAGGCTCTAACAGTAACAGCAAGTGTGGGAGATAGGAAGCACGCTGAGGAGTTCTGTGGGTTTCCTGAGACCAAGTCCTTCCTCTTGGCTTTTTGCCCTCCTCCCTGGTACTGGGTCATAGCGACTCCTTTGGGGCAAGTTCTGTGCCTTCAAATGGGTGTGAACACAGTGGATTGAAGATCTGGTTTGGATAACTTCGTCTGCCCACTGGGAAGTCCAAATATTCACAGGGAGGTCCTTCCTTGCTTGACTGTCAACCTGTACTCACCCCTCTGTCTGTGTCACAGAGGCAGAAAAATATGTGGCAGGAAAGGGTTAACTTGTTGGGGGGGGGCAGGGGCGGTTTGCAGGCAGAAGGGAGGAGCAGGGTAGTATTTCTGTATTAACATGCAGCTGGTTAATGCAGCTGAATAGCCCTGGCTCAGCTGTTACCTTTCTCAAAGCCAATGGCAAATGATGAAAAACCGTGGTAATATCTATTAAAAGTTTGTGGAAGGGGCCTGCTCAGTGGGAGCTTTTCTATCTCACATACAAGTGATGATTTAGAACAGAGAAAGATCCCCTCGAGGGGATTTTGTGAACCATGCAATGCTAATTAACTCCATTGTTGTATTTTGTTTTGAACATAAGAGTCCCTCTGGGATTGCAGCACTCTTTCCTACTGCAATAGATTTCCATTTTGCACCACTGTATAAAATCTTCTCCACATCCCATCAGCAAAAGGGATTAACAATAGGGAGAAGCATATGTGCATAGTTTTATGGAGTTCTAGGGAGGAATGTCTCTCCCCTCACCTCCCAGATGCATTCTCAATGGGGGCCGTTTTGTACATCCTTGCTTTCGCTCTTTCTTTAACCTTGAATTAAGAGCAAATGTACATCAGACCCTGGGTAGCATCTCCCTTTGATCTTTAGCATATTCAAAACACTTCCTAACATGCTGTGCTAGAGTTTGTTTTAGTGGTTGGGCTGTTTGGGCAGAAATGCAAAAGTTAAAAAAAAATAGAAAACCAAAACCCAGCCCTACCAAAAAGATCAACAAAAGCCATCAACACCAAGAGTGGAAGCACTGATGAATGAGCGATTTGCTCATATACAGTGCATTCCCGAAGAAAAGCAAGAGAATAAAAGCTCTCATCTGTTTGAAGCCCTTACTGCCTTGTGCCAACAATGTTCAGAAGCTATTTGACTCGTTCTGTGCTGGATCAGCTCTTTATTTTCTGGATTTCTGGTGTTCCACTTCGATTTGCCCCAGTTTGCTCCAACCTTCTTCTCTCTGCTCACTCCCTTTGTATTGAACAAAGTGGCTCCTGACTGGCCCTAGTGGTCTGTTTATTAAAATTCAGCAGCAACTTCAGTGAAGTCAGAACAAGGACAAGAACATGATCTTTCAAGTGAATCAAACAGCTTCTTAATTTTTCAACTTCAGTCTCTGACCTCACTCCACTCTGAGAAAGCCCAGATCTTCATAGGGTGTCTTAGACATTATTCTCTTCTATCCACTGCCTTAAGGTTCAGCTCTGTACAGCCCAAAATTTACAGAGTTGCTGCTTTAAGCAATTCTGTTGTTTCATAGTAAGAAATACTTAGCAAGCTGTCTCAAGGAAGCAGCTATTAGTGTATTGGAGTCTCACTTTTGTCTTCTGGATTGGAACTGGAACTCCACTGGGAGTTACCTGCCACCAGCTGTAATGGAAGTTTTGCATGAATTTGACTAAGAGAACCAGAGATTTGAAAGTAAGAGACTATTTTGTGCACTTATAGCACTGTCAATTCTTAAGTCTTGATCTTTAATTCATCCTGGAATATAATTATAATCAGGGCAAATTTTGAGTCCTCTGAATGAACGACTGGACAGAAATTTACCAGCATCTTTAGGAGTGTAAAGAACACAAGCCATAGAGGAGCCCAGCACCGCTGCCTTTGCACCCAGGCCCCTGAGGGCATGACTGCTGCCTCTGTCCATCAAGGACACCCTACCCTCCCACCACGACTTCAGTCAGCTAAGCACAATCCTGTGTATATTAAACAGCTTTACCAGGGATCCCGTGGGGATGCTCACTGAGGCAACAGCCTCTGTGGCTTTGGTACTAGACTGATAAGGTAAAATTTTTCATGTAAAACTTCCCGTTCTCCCTGCAACATCCCTCGCTTTACCGCCAACTCCTTTTTTGCTTTCCAAAAGGAGAAAGGAGAGGAATCAATTAAAAAGATTTATGCTGCCTCTACCCCAAACCTTCCAGCAGTACCACAGCTGGATGTGTTTTCTCTTGGAGTAGTGCATTCAGGGATGCCTGTAGAAGGTGTTCCTGACACCCTTTTTGTTCAGATGTTGTGACATTGTCTTACGCTGTTGGCTCTTGAGGGCTATCACTACATCAGTTGTAGTTGTGTGTCTCTGTAGTGGTCTGCAGAGCACGTTGGTGTGTGTAAAGCAACATACTGAAAGGACAGGGAGAGTCATTCTTTCTGAAAATGCTGCCTAATCTTTTCTGCTGGAGTGTTACAGGTCCATCTAAATACATATTTTTGTCCCTTTCACAGAATGACAGAATCATTATGTTGGAAGAAACCTCCAGGATCATCAAGTCAAACCCAACCCTAACCTCAACTAAACCAACTTTGCAGTCCCTTTAGGTAAAATGACAGAATCAAAAAAGATAAAATTCAACGGAAGGGTCTTGCCATTCTAAAATCCTTGGCTTACTTCAAACCCACATAGTGTTTTAGTGACCTCAACTTCTTCTCACTCACACCTGTATAAAAGGTTTACCCCACTCAACATCCAGAGAAGGAATGGTAAGAGCCATCCCATTTTTGAGAAGCATTTCCATTGCAGTGGTCTCACTAGGATCAAATTTGTCAAATCCTGCTGCTTTTTTTTTTTTTTTCTTTACCTTCTAGTTTATATAGCTACAAGGGGAAATTTCTGTGAACAGAAAACAATCCTACAAATCTTTTTTTTTTCCTAGTCTACTCTCTAAGCTGATCTTCCTTTATCACTTGCTGTCTGCGGGCTTGTTAGTGAGCAGGAGGGGAGAGCAGTGAAGGCTCTGCCAGCATGGTCCTCATCATGCCAGCCTGACAAGTGTGCAATGGGGACACGAAATGCCATGGGATTTTTTGACTTCTGAGGCCACAGTGAACCACAGAGCAGTGAAGGTTTTCTACAGATACAGGAAGTGTATTTTGGCTGGAGCTGGTCCTGTTCCTGGCACCATGGAGGCATCACACCCCTCACCCTTTCTCTCCCAGGCTAAATATTGAAGACATTTGAACTCCCAGAAGTTTCATTGCCTCTGGGAGTTTTGCAGCACAGCTCTTGATGAGTAACCTTATCAGCCCAGGGAGGTCCCCACTGGCTTCTCTGGGGCTCTGCAAGAGGCTGCACATCCCCAGTGTACAACCCACAGTGGGCCTGCCCACCTTTGGTTTCCTTCTTTCAGCAGCAACATGGAAATATTTCTGCAGTTTCCACGGTATGGATGGATAATGCCAGTGCCCACTTGTCCTCTGTAACATACGATTTTCCACGCTCTGCTAGGATGGGTGAGAAGCAACTCTACTGCTTCTTGAGCAGCTTGTGCGTACTGTTAGGAAGAAGCTGGATACAGAGAAGGGGGCACAAGGAAGGTTGGAGCTTATTTCACAGCCCCTGAGCTTTCTTCCAGGTATTTCTGAGATTTGCATTTCCATATGAACATTTTTCCCTGAGAGGCAGAAATGAGTGGAAGGGTAGTTAACCTTGCACATCACACTGAGCACAGGGTACTTGCAAATATTATTTTAATGTGTTCCTGCTCTTCTCTGTCTTTCCCTAATATTTGCAGTAGATAATTTTTAAAGCCTAAATAACACAGGCTTGTGATTGAACATGCTTTTTCTCAGCTAAACTCTGCCCTGTCCCTGAGTGATTCCTTCGTCTCAGTTGCCCTTATTAAATCCTCAGGAGAACAGGGCAGAGGTTCAACCTCCAAGTCTCACAGCCAAGACACAAACCCAGCACTCACCCCCATGTGCTGGGAGCTCTGGGGTCTCCTGTATCACACCCAAATACAGCCCTCTGCCTTCCTCTGGCCCTTCCCACTCCACTGTCATGAACCAAGCCCAGATTTATTTTTTTTCCCAGGAGAATAGCAGTGTCCTGCCTGGTGCTGGCAGCCCCACAGAACTCCTCCAGGTCAGGTCCCCAAAGTGCCCAAAGTCTCCCACTCAGCTGCCAGCCAAGTGACAGGAGGCAGAGGCGGGTGTCACGCCAGGATGCATTTCAAAGCAAAAGAACCCTTGTTTTAAGTCTGTGCAACAACCTTTCTCCCAGAAGACTGGAGAAAAAGCTTTTAAAATTAATTTGCATAATTGGATCTTTAATTCTCTTTAAATGGAAACCAAAATGGCACTGTTCTCAACAAAAAAGACTTTCACAAAAGCCAAAGGATTGGCTGCAAGGTGGAGATGTGTTATTGAGCTGAAACTAAGCCCAGATAAAAGATAATTAGGCAGACTGAAAAAAAGTTCTGCTTACAGACAGAGGGGAAAGTCTGAGGTAACAGCATGGGCTTCAGTAAAATTACTTCACATTCATGTCAGCATAACTGAGCCTTGGTCTGCAGTAACTAAGTTTTCAGCTCTGTGGTTAATTAGCAACCCTTTTCATTAATGTGGGGTTTTTTAGTTCAAGAATTTATTAGATTAATAAACACTGCAGATATTTTTGTAACAGCAGGGCAAAAGTTCTGTTTGTTGAAAAGACCAAGACACCATTTGAGTCAATCTGACTGTGATCATTTAATCCAGTGGAAATTTTGGCCCACTGAGATGCTATTAGGAGAACTGTGCATAGACAACCAGAAAGAGTTCAGCTAGTAAAAAGCTATTTTCTTGTGCTTGTAAATGAAAAGCAACTTCTCTTGTGAAGAGCAATGTATTTATCTCTCCTCCCTCCCTGAATTACATGTGCAGCTTTATATGGTGTTTTTACCTTAAAATAAAAAAGGAGGCAATTTTAGTACAAATAATCCACCACACTTGTCTCTGAAGAGCTGTGTTCATTGTTAAAAATATCCAAACGGCAAGGTACAAACCTGTTCTACAGGAGACCTCGGTTTTCTCCCCCTGCTTGCAACAATCCATTCTTTAGTCAAATACAAAGAAGGTCCATTAATGTCCTCTTCTCACCAGGGCTTTTAGTTACCCAAAGCCTGAGCACCAGCTGAAGGCCATAATCTCCTTAGCCTTTGCTTTAAAATAATAGTGAAATAGAAACAGAGGAGCTGGGGCAAACTGGCAGAATACAAATGGAAGATCTCTGTGACTTGTCAGTCCTCCTGGGTGCTCCATCACTGCTTGTGCCATGGAAACACAGCCCAGGCAGCAGGAGCACATGGAAGCTCACAGCTAAATTCTGATCATGGGTAGCCTGGTGTAAATCCAGAACAACACCAGCAGAGCCACCAGACTTAACTGGGATTTTCAACTGGGCAACCTCAATGCCTGAAGAAGTAAGACAGAGCTGGGCTGCTGCAGACACTGCCAGGAATGAAGCTGAGCTGTCAAGGTTAGTTGCAAGTAAGTACTGCTGCTTCAATCAATTTTAAATACTTTACAGTTTTCACAGATATTACTATTGCTTTTTTTTTTTTTTTTTTTGGGGGGGGGAGGTGTACTTAAAAAACCCCAAACATTGTAAGAATAAGAACTGTGCTTCTATAAATTAGAAAATTCTCATGAAATGCAGTGAGAGCAACACATACCACACTGTGGCACCAGGGATGTGATCTGTTTTATGAAACACATGGCTTTATGTTTAATGAAGGGAGCCTGTTGAAGGATTGCAGACCAGGAGGGCACACTAGATTTGTTGTTTTATTAGGTTCTGGGTTATGTACTTCTCCTTTTGCTGCATATCTGACAACACATGCCATTCCATTCAAAACTGAATGGGCTGGGGGAAAGAGGGCAGAAAAAAAATCATTTATGAAGGACTGGAGCACTTTATTTTCTACCTTTTGATAAAAGTGTAAGGAGAAAAAATGGTGTCATTTTGTCTAAACTAGAAACAGAAACAGAAAGAAAAATGGAATTTAAGCAGATAGAGAAGAACAATTACTCTCCACAAGCACAGGGAAGGAATTGTTAGAAATACTTACGCACACTCACCAACATCCAGTTCATTGGAATCATGCCCTTTAGATGCAGCAAAACATCCTCCATTATATCAGGGCCAGATCTTGAAAATACTTCATGCAGGATGAATTGGAGGATATCCCATTATCAAACATGGGATTATTTGCACTTTATGGGGTCCAAAACTGCATGGCTGTGATCAGACTGCTTACAGTTATGTGCTCCATGCTCCATCTCTGGAACCACATGAAACTAGTGAGTAAAAGGCACTGCTGGGTCTGGCATTTGCTGCCCCTCCTCATCCAGCAGCATGGTAGGACACTGCCAGAAGGGTCAATTCCTCTCTAACCCTGGCTGCCTGCAGGGAGATGTCCTCACCACATTATTTTGGACTTTGTGATCGGGCAACCACTGCTACTCCATTTCAAGTTTGTCCAGGTTGCCTTTGTCAGAAAACTGTTCTTTCCAGACATACCCCAGAAAGGTCTTGACATCAGGTTAGCAAGTTGTGCTGGTTTCCCTACAGATGTACAGGAGTGAGATTTGAGGCAAAAAGTGATGAACTGGAATCTGGTGCTCAGGAACAGGAAGGGCTGGATCACCCCTTCCAGCAACAGCTCACATAGGTGTAACATGAGGCCATATGTCTAAAATTTGATTCAAAACACTACTCAAGACATCCAGGCCTCCTGCCTGTACACTGTGGAGCTGCCAGAATGATCCCACAGGAAATACAAACAACAAAAGTGGGCTCCAAACTCCTTTCCCAGCCCCAAACTTTAGCATTGGAGTATAGCTGCAGGAAGGCTCACTTCTGCTTGCTTGAGTTTCATAAGCCCAGGCTGACTCCCAAAAGGTGTAGAAACATCCTTCAGCCTTTAACATGATAGCCTTCTACTCAAGACATTGATTTGAGACGTGCAGAGACCTCGGCTCATGTCCCTTCAAACTCAGAAAGGAGTTAGACCCATGCCTCCAAAAAACTTAAAGAATAGGTGGGAGTGAGGACAGGGTATCCTCCTTTTGATAGTCTAGCACTGCGTGGCAATGAACACAAACTCATAGAGTTGCACCTGGGCAGAAAGGAGCGTTAATCCCCATCTCCTCTCTGATTAGGGCAATGAGTGTGAATACAAATTGCTCCTCAGCTCTTCTCCTCAACCCCCATCCAGACCTGAGCCTGTTCACCTCTTGGGAATATCATGGATTTCATGCATTTGGTGGTTTGGTGCTAGCAAACCACTTAACGCTGGCAGGACTTTGCCTAGCAATGGCTTTGGTTGGAGTGCTTTAAGCCACAATTGTGGCACTCTGGTTCCATGACATCAGCACCTCAGCTGGCAATTCTGCATGCTTCCTGCTCTCTCCTTGAGCCCCTTGGAGAACACCTTTTAAACTGTTTGGTATGAGTATTCTGCACAGGCTCCAAGATATTAACAGTTGGATTTTCTCACTCCCCCACAGTGCAAATATCCTTTTAATAGCTGCTTCAGCTACTGGATATGCTGATGACAACATCATAACAAAGCTCCAGCACTAATTCAACTAACAGACCCCATATTTACAGCCTTTAGTCTTGGACATATAAATAGACTAAGGCTGTGGAAATCAAAGATTTCCCCCTCACTATTGCTGCCAAAGAATAATCAGTGAAGAAGCTGGCCAGGCAGAAGTGTGAGGGTCCCCTCTCCAGTGTTCCAGGTTTCTCTCTGGCAGGGAATGTGTGCATGTTTCTGCTGGAGAGCTGCATGCAGCAGCACTGCAGAGATGAGTGTCCATCCCTGCTGGGGATCACCCTGGGGGAACATCCCTCACTTTTAATGGTAGAGACAGATATCAGTTTTCAATCCATGCCACTTTTTTCTCATGAGCTCAGAATAATAAGCTGTGACTCTTCAGCAAGAAAACCCAAGACATTTTAACATTTCTCTGAAGACATTCAGAAAAAGTCCCAAGCCCACGGGGTCTTGTTTACAATTGCTGCCAGGCTGATAAATCCTGGTGACAGAGGCATCTATAGAAAAAAAAAAAAAAAAAGATTTCCAGTAGCACAGGAAAACTGTGCAATACCAAGCTATCATCACCTTCTGATAGACAAAACATTTATAGTTTATCGTCAGGAGGACTCTGACTACAAAGCCTTTCCCAGAGCCAGAGTGGACTGACCTTTTGCAGTAGGCACAATAAGACAGCAAACACAGCTGAGCCGTCAGAACTTCTGCAATAACCTCAAATCCCTTTTGACAAGGGGTATCGAAAGCACACAGCCCTCCACCACCTCCTAATAATGCCCATGACCTCAACAGTGCCTTACAAATCTGCTACAATAGTTTGAGAGCTAGGTGCAACACCTGCTTCCAGGCAGGAGCCATTTGTTTTCCTCTAGATAGGTTCTTGGGAATCTCACATCCAATTCTCCAAGCATCAAGTAAGGGAGTTTTCATTTCCTATCACGCTGTCTTAATGCAACGTGTCCAAGAAGCCTCATGGAGATGAGAGTGGCAAACAGCTTCACAACTTCCTCCTCAACAACACCCTCCCACTGTGCTTTGTGCTCCATGGTTCATTCCTCACTCGGTACTTTAGGAATTCCGTACATGTAGTTGAAAGTATGCAGTCTTTAAGAGTCAAAGTGCATGGCCCTTACCCCTATCACATTTTGGGGCACTGCCTAATAAAGAAACAACTCAGAGAAGGCTCCAAACAACCCTAGAATGGGTACAATTGCTTCTCCCTCTGTAGTATCCATGTATATACATATACATAATAGAAACACTTAGGTCGGAAAAGACCTTTAAGATCATTGGGTTCAACCATTATCCCAGCACTGACGTGTTCACCACTAGACCATGTCCCCAAGTGCCATATTCACTTGCCTTTTGGACACTTCCAGGCTTCATGATTCTACCACTTTCCTGGGCAGCCTCCTTCAATGCCTGACCACCCTTTCAGTGAAGATATTTTCCCTAATATGTGTGTGTATATATATATATAAAATCCTGCTGTATCACATTAGGGAGTTTAGCAACTCATCCATGCGACCATCTTGCCTACCGTAAAAGCAGCAATCTATTCAAACCTATCGTTTGATTTGCATCAAAAAGAGACTTTAAAAATTTATTTATTTCACAGAAGTTCACTAATAGAGGGAGTGGAAAAAGAAAAAAGAGAGAACTTAAGGAAAAAATGAGAACAAGCCAGATATTGAACCATGTTGGGAAATTACCAGCCTTGGGTGGTAGACATGAAATGCAAGTCCACACTTAGAACCAGGGTGCCATTGCCTAAGCCACAGCACATGTGTTCAGCTGTCAGCTCTAGGGGAGTTTAAATAAAAAAAGGGCTTCAGGCTTTTTGGGTTTAACTGCTGTTTAAATTGGTTTAAACTGTTATTTAGATATTTGAGTTCCATTGATCTCTAAAAGTCCCTAAGTGCTCACTAGATCAGTTTGCTCAGTGTCTTCCTTACACCCAAACCCCTTCTTGTGCTTCAGTCATTCCTCTGCCTATGTGGGGGGTCCTCTGCAAAATCATCCTGAGCTCAAATAATTTTGTTAAATAACTGGATATGACTTCTCTCCTTGGAAAATAGATGCAAACTCGATCCAAAAAGGGTAGGAGTTCTTCCATGTGTCTTTGATTCAGGCAGTGAAATCCTAAGTAGAAGGCAGGCTTCTCTGTTTCACATTTTTTGTTGGCAAAGTAGAAAATTCTCCATTCAGCACGCAGATTTGCTGCAGTTTGCTTAGACACCAAGTCTCCATCTGCTCTACCAGGGTTGTAAACCTCTTGGCTTGAGATCTGCTAGCCCTTTACTTCCCTTGCCTTCTTCCCTTATCTGAGGGTAGGAAACAAACCATAGAATCATTTAGGTTGGAAAAGACCTCTAAGACCATCGAGTCCAACTATAAACCCATCACTGTCAAGTCCACCACTAAACAATTCCTGCAAAATGCGCATTAAGTATTCAGTTCCTGTCTGCAAAAGGAATTTCAATTAAAATAAACAAAATTGCTGAATGAAAGTGTGGTTAATAGCATTTTATTGCTGCACAGCAGGGCAGCAGTGAAGGTAAGTAAAGATTCTGAGGTTGGAGTAAAGGGAGATGTAGATGTTCCCTAGATGGATGCACTCATTTTCGTTTAAAAATGTAAACCCAAAAGATGACTGTGACTGTACATGTTTCCCTCCTCCACCCCGGACAATTGAATCCATTTACCTTGTGTTTGATCAAGTTACAGCACAAAAAATCCTATTTAAAAGCAAGGCACTCCTCTTCCCCTTTTTACTCACATCTTAATGCTTTACAAAGCAAAACTCCAGACACTTTGTGAGTCACATATCACTACCAAATAAGTTGCAGTCATTGAATGGTGCCTCATAAAGGAGGCAGGAAACAGGAAAAGCTCAAAATAAAGCTGTTTGTAAATTAAAGAACTGAGGGAAAGAATGGATAGGAAATGAGTCCCTTATTTCTTCTTCAAAATTATTCTGATTAATGAGGAGAAAGATCAATAGCCTATCTGCAGCTGCCACGGGGAAGACAGGGTGAAGAGTGAATCCAGATCCAAGTATCCCCGTGGTGCCAACACATCACATTCTGCACAAGCTCGATATAATGAGCTGCAGGGTGAGATCTCATGTGACTGCACTGCCTTACCTGTCTGTCCATTCAGTTCCTCATTATAGCTCGATGTGCTCAGTTACAGGGTACCAAAAGGAGAAATGTATGGCATAGATTTGTGAGTAGTCAGGGAAAGGATTGCTTTCATTCCTGCAGCACTGCTTTCCTCCTGCTGTAACAAGAGCTCCAGACACTGCGGGCTCCCTCCTGCACTGCTGCTGCATGCAGCTCAGAATTCATGTGTACAGCCTTTCCACAACATGGGGCAACATCCAGGCCCAGAGCATACTGAAAGCAGCAAAACATTCCCACCGACATTTTGGGAATTTGTTTTTAAATCCACCCCTAAGTGAAGCACCTCAGATATCGCTGCTTCCTTTATTAATGTTTGGTTTGGGGACTTCGTAATTATGTTCAGCAGCTTTTGTGGGCCAACAGATTCCAAGACAAAATGACCTGGCAGGATGCTGAGGCCGTTTCCACTGTTTTTGGAGCACTGTGTAAGGAGAGAAGGACTGTTTTTTGGATGGAGACCCTGGGTGAAACAAGGCAAGGCATCATGCTCCCATCCACTTTGGCTTGCCCCAGAGACAGGGAGAAAGTACCCAGCACTATTTCATCAAGGTTTTGGCATGTCCCTTAATGGCATTTGTGGTAGTTACGGGCACAAAGGAAGCATTTATCCCCGGTTGTTTTTCCCATCTGCAGCCATTCATTTGCAGATTTGCCCAGAGATCAATTCACACTGGCAAGAGAGATAAGAGGGACCCCTGACGCTGGGCTTGAGAGATTACAGCAGCCAGGCTGCTGCAGGGGCAATTCCAGAGCCGCAGAAGGGTGCTATATTTTTGAGCATCCCCTAATAGGAGCATCCCTTGACACAGGCACCCCAGGAGCGCTGTCACAGCTGCCCTGCTTGCTCCAGGCTCTGCAGAGAGGTGATGGACACCAGCACCCACACGCAGCTAGGGAGGGATTCCTCCTTTCCACAGCAACTAGGCACAGAGAAAGCAACACACAGAGAAAGGCCAGTGACAAAAATTACCACCGATACACATTGGTGAGAGAAAACTCGGTTTGCATTGCTAGCTCTCCAGAAGACACGGTCTCCTTTTTGGCATGACCCTGCTGCAAACGGGGAGGCAATCAAAGGGCTTTTAGCAGAAACCTCCTAGCACGGGGCTCTGCTCCCGCAGCCACAGGAGTGACTGGCAGTCAACGGGACACGGTTCTTAAAGAGCTGCCTCCTCGGCTAAAAATACTTTCAATATTTAAAGATGCTTAATGTGATTGTTTGTGAAATCAAGGAAAATAGATATACAGTGCTCATATTTAGATTTACTGAAGAAAATATTTTCATTTGGTGCTTAACTGTATCCTTACACTTGGGCTCAAGCCACCCCTAAAATTGACTCAGGCTGCCACAAAACAACAGCTTAAACCAATTTAATTCCCGTCTGCTGCAATCCCACCCGGCTTCCCACCCCTGGTTGCACATTCCCCATCTCCTTTTTTACTCCAAATCTCGTGCTTGTCCAACCCTGCTCTGAGCCATTTGGGCATGCAAGCCAGACACACACCCTCGACACCCTCAAACCCACCCTTTTCCTTCGGATTTAGCACGCTGGGCTGACTCAACACACGGTCACACTAGAGCCGCTGAAAAGAAAGGCGTGGGGTTGCTCAGCTGAGGCAGGGTGGGACCACGAGGTTCAGAAATATGACATCTCATCCCCCTGGTCCTGCTCCCTCCACCTCTGCCGAGGCCGTTTAATGCCATCCTGTGCTAAATTATCCAAAGTTTAACCTGACCCTCCTCCCTACACACACACACACACACACAGAGGGTTTCTGCAGGGTCAGTAAATTCACTCGGCTCAGCAGGAATCCTCCCCAGCATGGAAATGCATGGCTGGAGGTGAGAAGGGCTTCTCTTTTTCAACACCAGGGAGCCATTAGATCATCTAAGCGGTGCTGTCAAGCCATAGCCTCAGGCTTCCGCATGCATTTGAATCCCTGTTACCCTAAAATCCGGGCTGGAGAATTAGAGACAAAGCTTTAAGCTGAAGAGCTGAGCAATAACTACGCTTCCTAGGGAAGGCTCCTGCAACCTTGGCCTTGTAGCAGCTGCTCTACCTGGTGGTTCTGACAGCCCTGTTTTAGTGTAAGAATACCAAGGACTAAGCCAGATCTTTCTGGAGGACGTGTAAGTCAATTTACAGGCAATTCAAAGACATCAAAGTAGCCAGAACTTAATAAAAATAAATGCAAAGGGGGGAAAAAAAGTTAAAAAAAAAAAGGGAAAAAAAAAGGAAAAAAGGCAAGAAAAAGTACAGCCCTACAGCAAGAAGACAGCTGAGATTTCTGACAGGATACCCTTCTCCCAGTTTGCATTTACCAGTGTTTTGTGACACAGACAGAGTCTTAAATATGAAGATAAGGGCCTGTCTGTAAAGAAGTTTTCTCATACATTATGCAGCACTGTCTCTTCCATATACATCTGTCTGTACCTATAAATAGAAATGATGTCTCATGTACATTATCATATATTACAACCTCTGATCATGTGGTAAAGGAAAGGAAATAAGCAAAGGAAGTAGTGGGCTTCACCAGATCGTGCAAACTCCACAGAGCCTTGGTTTGTCAGCTTCGGGCAAACCAGTGCTGGAAGCAGTACAAAAACATGTGGAAAAGCAAAAGGATGAGAGAAAAGACAGTAAACCAATGGGTTTGTTGCATAACAAACAGAAGACCAAGTTATCTTATAGAGAGGCTAGAAGACCAAACAGAATCCTTGCATGCTTAAAACTGGAGTATTGCACAAAGTGGCACAGCTTAAGAAAGGAGAACAGCCAGAGCAGGTCTGCTGGGCAGCACTGGGAGGAGGAAAACAGAATCCCTGCAATGCTGAGGCCAAATCCAGAGGCAAACCCCAACTCTCAGAAATTCTCTGAAGGATAGGCCTGAGCTGCTGACTGCTTTCCTTTCTCAGAATGTGTCACCTCTGCATTGCTGGAGGGTTTTTTTTCCCCTTCGAAAAAGAAGAAAAAAATCTTCATTCTCATGCATTTTATGGACTGATGAAATATCTTCACAACTTGTTCTCATCAGTGTTTACTTGTTTAGTATTTCAGCTTGACCACTGTGCCTACGGGGCTAATGAGCCATGGCTGGCAATACAATTAAAGATAGATTTGATGGCATCCTGGCAGACAAAAGTGTTTTAATTAAAATGAAAGAAAATTGTTGTTTATGGGCCAGGAGCCCATACTGAATAGACAAGAGAAAGCCTTTTGATAGGAAAAATCCGTGCCACATCTGAGGGATGGGGAAACTGAGGTTTAATTCTTGGCTCTAGCAGACTTCCAGCAGAGCCCATTGCTCTGGGCCAAGGGCAAGTTTTGACTTGTCTTTTGGAAAAGGTGGAGAGCTCAGTCTCAGCCTCCCTGGAACTTTCTGGCTATTTTCACTAGGGAGGGGTGAGCAGAACCCAAAGGGAGCTCCACACTGGTCGGCATCAGCACCACTTCCTAATTCTCCCCACAACTTCATTTAACAGTAAAACTCAGAGCTCAGTTGTTTAAAGGCCAAGCTAAATCTGAACCAGCCAGGGTTACATTGAAAACCACAAGATTTATAAAAAGCAGTTCCCTCTCTGACCCTTGGTCAGGCTCAAACAAACAGCAAAACTTGCTTTGACTTTCTTAAGAGTGAAGTTAAAGCCTCCAAATTTGCTCTGTTAATCAGCTTCAATTACTTTTCACCAGCTTTGAAAATAGTATAGTTTTGAGCATTGCTTGATTCATTGTGGAAGGAGATGGAAGGAGATCTTGGAGAGAGAAAGAATGGTAATAAATTAATTCCCCTAAGGCAGAATTACCATATATAGGCATTTCAAGGGCAGGTAGGCAGCTACCCCTGTTGAAGTTGTGCAATACTTTGCACTTAAATACTATATTGTCACTTGCTTCACTTTGTCAGCTTTTACTGCTTGGTCTGAAAGCTCTCACTGGATGCCACAAGTTAATCAAGATACTTTTTCTCATTTTTTGCAAGGAATTCCTTTTTTTTTTTGCCTTGCCAGAAAACAAACAAACAAACACCAAACAAACAAAACCCCAACCAACCAAACAAACCCCAACCAAACAGAACAACAACAACCAATCAACCATCCAACCAACCAACAAAAACCCCCAAACAAACAAACAAACAAACAAACAAAAAAACCAAACTAAAAAAAACCCCAAACCCAGAAAAAAAGAACCAAAAGAAGAAAAAATAAACAGGGAAAATAAATGTTTAATATTAACCGTATATACACCTCTACAGGTGTAATGGTGTCCATTTTATCTGGAGTCTGGCATAACAATGACCTGTGAAGTCTGTGAAAGACAGGAGAAAACGAAAGTTACAAGACTGGCAGAGTAGCCCATCTGAATTCACCCTGAGTGAGTGAGAAGTGGAGGCAGAGGATCATTTACACAAGAACTGAAGTTGATTCAAGGCCACCATTACCTCCCAGTGATCATCTCTCTCTCAATTCAGATTTAAAAGCTACAGTGCTTTGCAGGTCTCTCATACTTTCTGTGGGTGTCCTTTAAAAGCTGCAGGTAAATCCCTTCCATTTACAGTAAGCTTTCACCTGAAACAGAAAATACATCCTAAGGTTTTATCAACAGTCATCTAAGAACTGAGGCACCTCCTGTGGCTTCAGTTGCTGAAACAAACCAGCTTTTTATTTTGCAAAAGGGCTCATACATAGAAATACTCATAATCCTTTCTCTTTTTTTCCCCTCATGTGACATGAGAGGTCAGAAGCATTGGTACTCCAGCCCACAACCTCACACGATACTGCTGCCCAAATACACATTCAGAATACACGGTTTTAGTTGGAGTCAACTCAGGAAGAACAGGAACACATTTAAGCTCAGAGAACCAAAAAGGAAACTAAGAAACATTGCAGCCAAATTTCAATAAACAGAAATGGAATCATCCCATTAGGCAGCTCTCCTTAACCTCAAGTAAAACACCTACTTACCCTGGCTCAGCAACCAGCGTTTTTCCATAGTCTGTGTATGACCTGGTCACCATAGAGTCTTCACTCCTCACCCACTCCCCATCCAGCTGCCACCTCCAGGGCCATCTCTGTTGGCCATCAGACCCAGAGGACAGGACACAGAAAATCTCTGGAGCTCACTCCTCCACCTCCAGATCGCTTCCTCCTGGCAGAGCACAGCTGCTTAGAGCACCAGAACCAGCCTGAGCACAAGCAGTAAATCAACACCTCTCTTCGCTTAAGCTACTAATGACACCCCAGATTACTAGTACTTAATTGAATTTACTTCTCAGTGTGTTTTTTACATTTTGCTTTTCTATCAGCTGAGGCAATAAAAATCAATTCCCGTAGGGCAATTTAATTTAGGTTTACATGGTGTTCTATATTTGGATTTTCAGTATTGCAATGTTTGTGTGGCAAATCCGTGCAGGACTGTTTTTTAAGTACTTCTGTGAAATTAAAGTAAACCCATACTGAGGGTAGACACTTTAACAAGCAAAATACTTTAAAAAATACAAGTAAATATGTAGGAAAAACAATATAATGGATAAAAGTTATTTGGCCAAATGAGGCAGATTGGTTAGTGAGATCTCATACATGTGCAAGAAATACAGTTACATGTATAAATATTTAGAGGTCAGGTGACACAGATAAATAGTTAATAACTTTTTTTTTTTTTTTCTGATGAGTTTTATATTAGATTTGTTACAAAATGCTGTTGAAATCTTCTCCGCTGGGCAAAACTACCTACCATATAAAAGGTCCTGTTTGGGAAAAACATCTTCACGTGCTGAGCTTTGTGGATCAAGGATGGCTGTGCGGATCACAGGCTGTCTGTAACTCACAGTGCATGAATTTAACCATGGAGCAGGCTGGTTGAGACTGTGCGTGGGTCTTGTGGTCTGCCCCTCCTGCTCAGGAAGGGTGGAGCACTGCAGTAGCCGCTGTAGGGAAAAGGGAAGTAATTTCATCCACTATTTAGCACCCTACCACTTCCCTGGAGAAGAACCGACTCTAATGCATTTTACTTCTCCCAAATGATTTAATAAAGACACGGAGATATTTTTAATTTTCTCCTTGCTGGTGGGCTTTGCTGCTTTCTGGAAGCAGCAATGTTTATTTGGAGGAACAGGTCTTTAAAAGATAAGTATTTAGTGTTAGGAAGTTCAGCCTGAGGAGTGATTTTACTTTAGCAGATTTAAATATTTCTCATAACTTTAATCGTTCTTATTCAACGGTGCAATAGCAGGTATGGATTAAGCAACTAACATTTCAATATGTTTCTCTCTCACCGGACAAGGTAAGTCTGTAAATGTCAGGGCTATGTACTAGGTGTCTAGTGGAAGTGTTTTTTTCCCTGTTCACCACCTCTGAAAATTAAGAGTGGTTACACCTAACAGCTCCAACCAGCACATTAGCAGGGCTCGAGTGACTACTGGCATTTTTTGTTTGCAGATTTCACTCAATCTTTTATGCAAATTGAAAGGAAGAAGTTACCAACAGGATTATGTTTTTAAGAAAAGTAAGTCTGCACGTGCTACACTGCAAAAGGAATAGTCTTCTTCTTCCACTAGAAAATTTTTGATCAAAGTTATTCCAATCTGCATTTATTTTAAGTAGGTAAAATAGCAAATGTACATGGTAATGAAATATAGTATCTAATGATGTATATTGTGAAATAGAAGAGAATGAGATTATTTCTTTACGCCTGTAAATTATTAAATTATCATTAAAATGTACGTATATAAATAATTCTATGAGACTTTCTGATTAGATTACCTTGATATGACAAAACACGTTGTGATCATTCTTTGATGCTTTGCAATAAGAATTTAAATTCTAAGTAGATTTCAGGAAGATTTTCTTTTGAAACAGCAGCAAGAGGTGGACAATATTTAATGAAGCAGAACAGGAAACAGGAGCGACTTTTTAATTTACTCTATTAGTTTCCTGTGTAAAAGATGATGAAGTTACCATCACACAGAAATTTTGGGGGAAGTTTCATTTGGTTTATTAGATATTCAACGTTCAGGGCATTTAATACAAATTGTTTTGCTACTACTTGCAATGCTGGAAGACCAAAGGAGAGTGCTGTTGAGAACTTTCAGATCAGGAAATGTGCAGAGAGAGGATTTGTACCTTAGTCTAAATACTGAGCACCAGGAAGATTACATTCCCTTCCACATAAAGGAGAATTAAGCAGGTTTTCAAGTCTCTTTTTGCAAAGATGGGGTGGACTTTTCCATTCTTCAGTGAGATGTTGGAGCACCACACTGAGACAGCGCTGGGCTGCGAGCAGTCTGGTGCAGGGGTGACTGAAGCCTGAGTGAAGAAGAAGATTTAGGAACTGGGGAGCAGCAGAGAGGAGCAGGGATGAAGGTTGCAATGTGGTCTAAAGGACAAAGGAAGCAAGATTTTTGCACATCCCTGGTATTGAGCAGTGATTACTAGAGAAATGTTCATACAATTGAGAGGTGTCCAAGAAATTCAATGGAAGAGTCTGAAGATGGGCAAGCGCACAGCTCAGCTGTGCTATCAGCAAGGTGTTTCCAAAGCTGATGAGCAAGGCAGATCCTCTGCCAGGTTTAAGACAAGTGAAGAAAGGAGCAGGGCTGTACTGGAAATATGTGTGGTAGGAGCCCAATCCATGCGAAGAGGCTCCATTCAGGCCCTTACAAAGGCTATGAGTCAACTGCAAAGGAAGGAGGCATTTCACAGAAACTGAAGTGTGACCCTTTGTTTTGCCTGACCCCAAGGTCCTCAGTGAGACAAAAGGGGACCCCAGCACTGATTCTGCAGCAACAAATGCCTGTTGTGAGTGAGTGTATTTGAGGAGCAGTGACAAAAAGGAATGACCCGAGGTTCTTGTTTCCAGCCCTTGTTTCCCAAGGGACTGTCAAGGAGGGAGTCCCCCGTGCAGCCCCACTGACGTGGGGAGATGAAGGTGCCGGAAAGCTCTTCCTAGAGGATGCATTTCCCTTGAAAACCTCTCCTGAAATGCATGATCTGATCGTCCACATCTACTATTAGGACACCTGGACAACTAGGTTTTTGGACTTTGCTCCGCAAAGTCTATAGAAATTAATACGTTTTTTAGTCAGCTGTTATGTGAAGTGGGGTTTTTCTAATTCAGGACTGGCGAGGGATTACAGAGTCTTAGTAGCCCTGCCTTTGTTTTAACCTTCCATTAGCCCATGACTACTTTCTTTCACAATCAAAGTAGACATGAAAGGGATGTTTTGCTTTGCTCTTTTCATTATTCCAGAGATTTGTAAGTCCCTATTAAAGTTCACGATGGAATTAGGGTGCGGAATGATGGATTTAAAGGTATCATAAAACTCTTCCTGGTAAGTAGTAGTCCCCAAATATATTCCAGTTGTGACCTGAGAGAGGCTGCTGGAGGCATCCTAAGCAGCCATGCATTGGCTCTGCAGATCCTTTGAGTGGAGGAAGTTCATTTGCATATGGATGCCATGCTAAGGAGGCCAGCCCGGATTTCATTACTGCTAATGATGTGTGTGGGAGAAGTGATTTCGTTTATAGCCAGTGCCAGGCATGGCACAATGAGGAAGTACTTAATTCATACAAAGCTCTTTTTTGCTTCTAAGACCTAAAAAACAGGGGACTTCAAGCAGCTCCAGTGTTACAGATGTGGTGTCTTCATGACCATGTACAGAGCTGTGACTGAGGCAAGGGAAGGAGGGAGAAGGAAACATCAAGATATTTGATTGATGTCATGGAGGAAAGAAGGAGAAATGAAAGAGAACGAAAAGCAGAAGAGAAGAAAGACCAATGGATGATGAATAAAACCAGCAGGGAGAATTGGCTCTGCAGTAACTCTGGCTGCCAAGGCTGGATGTTTGGATTTTGGAAGTAACAGTATTTTCACTGGGTCTTTGCTATAGTTTTCACAACTCAAAATGCAGGCCTGTGGTAAGATGTCCATCTTCAGAGACAAGTTTCTGAGAACTGAAAAGGAGAAAAAGGACCCCAGTATACCACTGGAGCTGGAGCAGTTGGGAGTTACTGCACTGCCTGAAGGCATCTTCCTACTCCACTGGAGCCACCTCTGCTTTCTTATTCCAACAGACATTGCCTCAGACAAGGGGGATCCAGAGGGGCCTGGGGGCAGGTTCTTGGCATCTGCTTCAGGGGTCAAAGGGGCTACTGTGGTCAAGCAACTTCAGGAAGAGGTATTTGAACTGGGACCAGTGTCTTGGGTGGCCTCTCAGCTGTGAGCAACAAATTGATCGAGCAGAAGAAAGTATCCAGAAAGAAGGAATGGGTGAGTGAGGGGAATAAATCAGAGGGATCAAGGCACACTGTACCAGCATCCTGAAAGTGTCTAGAGCATGCACTGCCCCCAGAGCATGTGTTGAGACAGAATTCAAAAAGTTGAGAAGGCTTGGAGGATGAACCCAGTGCTGGGGTCTATGGCTCCCAATCCCTCTGGTGTTTTATATTCCCCTGCTATGATCACACAGGGCAGCAGGGAAAGAAGGGGTGTGGGCTGCTATCCACTGCTTGGGCACACGATATGACCATCCATCTGCAGCCCACAGTATGAAAACCTGAACAAAGATCTTTCAGGAGGAATTGCTCCTGCCTTATTCATGGCACAGCAGCTGGTTGTAATGAATTTTAACTGTTTGGCTGCAATCACCCACAAGGCATGTAATCAAAAGGCTTATGGCCCTGCTCACTCCTGCAGCAGCCTGGAAATGCTATCTCCAGAAACACAGGACGGGTTTGGAAACCTTGATTTAAGCACTGTTGTTCTGCAGTTTTCTGAAGAGGGAAATCAGCTGGTCAGTTGGACAGGGGGATGTGAACGCCACTTCAGTAATCCGTGAATGGGGAATGCAGTTTGGAGAGTTCCCTGGTTCCTGCTTCATCCGAGTGGAACTCAAAGGGTACGGAACAGTGACATTCAGCTGGGGTTACTGGAAATTAAATATTGTTTACTTGATATTGCAGTTGAATTCAGAACAGCTGTAAGATGTCTTTAAAGAACGAGCCCCAGCTTTAGCATTTGTGTGTCCCTGAGAAAATACCGAGATTTTCTGAACCGATGGCCTTTGCATATGGTTTTAGGCCAACTGAATGCTCTTGAAGGTTTTAGTATGTGCAAGACACTTGAAGATCTTCATACCCAGCTGTCTGAAAACAGCACACAGACTTCAGCAACTACAAGAAATGAGAAAGAGGATCTATCACAAAAGAAGAAGCAGGAATCAGCTAAATTTAGAAAGGATCTGAAGAGCAAAGGTGAGGCAAAATAAAGTGCAATTATTTCCTAGGCCCAGGGAAAAAAAACGAATAAAAAGAGATTATGCCAATGTTTTATTTTTACTGGGCCTCTATTGGCAGACTGAATTGTGCTGGGGATGGCTCATTTCTCCTCAGCAACAACAGCAGGTTTTAAATAATGCCTCATATTTCCCAGGTTTAGCAGATGAAGAAAAGTAATTACTTGGGAGGCAAATAGAGCAGATTTGCAAACAGAGGAGAATGTTTTATGGCCAGACTTGCAAAGATTTGGCTCCTGCAGATGCCAGAAGACTCTGCATCTGCTTTAATCAATGTGGATTGGTCCTTGCTCATTATTTCTTTCAGATCCTCACAGTTCTTAAGGCAGTAGTTTTATATTATCCAGGACAATGTGATTGTACATCTTCACAGAGAGGGCAACTTACCTGTAAATTCGAGGTGCATAGCTTTTGAACCATAAGAACTTCTGGTTCAGAGAAGTCTGGGTTTTGTGTTTTGTTTGTTTTTGAAATGCCATTGTTGTTTCATGTCTGTGTTTAGGACCCATCGGCCTTGAAATGTTGTATGGCTGGGCTTGTAAACACTTGGCTTCTACAGACACCAGAAGATTCTCTGTTTGCTTTGATCAAGAGAGTCTGATTATTTCTTTGAGATCCACGTGGTTCTTGGGGTGGTAGTTATTGACCGCCTACAACTACATCAATGTTCAGCTTTTCTTCATGCAGAGGGCAACTCACCAGCAGATTGAAGCCTAATGTCTGCTCAGTTTATTAGCAAATGACCAAGAGAAAAACAAAAGAGCCTGGAAATGCTGGACAATGCAGTGGTGGGTGCAGAGGCCCTGTGCTGTCACCTCGACTGCTTTAGTTTTCATGAAGGTTGAATTAGGTCAGAGTGTGATGGGATTGAGTCTCCCTGTATGTGACCCTGCTGTAAAATATATTCTTTAAGATAAGATCTTCTCTAAACATAAGAAGCAAAGAGAGAGGGGAGAGGGCAGGCAAGCACCGTATATAGCATCTGTAACATTTAATTATATGAGACAGGGGTTTTCCAATATGCCTTGCAACACAAAGAACATTCAGCTATCAGCATCACAGTATATATTTTCTAAATCACAACACCCACACATTTCCTTAGCCAAGTAGAAGTTTTCCCTCCATGGCTGCATATCTAAAATTAGCCTGAAGGTCAAATCTGAATAGAAAAAGCCTTATCATTGAATGTGCTGGGAATGATTGGTGCAGTGGGCTCAATTTTCCCATCGAAAACCTTCATTTGTTTTTTTTTAAATAACAGTTGCTTTTACAGAAAAAGAGCTTGGAGAAAGGCAAAATGAGGCCTGCTGTATAAAATCAACATCAGTATTCTGCTTTCACTGCAAGGCTATTTTTATTGCCAACTATTTTAAATGTAACGAGATGGATATGGTGAAGCCACAGTGTAAAAGATGCAGCAAGAGGCTTCTGAATAGCAAGGCTGAGCACAGACACGTGAAAGAAAGGCCTTGAAATTTGGAAGATGTTTGTATATGAAGAAAGACACAACGAAGAATTCCAAGTTAAGAAATGCATTGTTGAGAAGAAGTGAATAGTTCAGGTCTAAAAATAGTTTTTTAACCTGCAGTTGTATTATGTGAGGACTAAGCAGCCTATGCTGCATAAACACAAAAGTACCGTCATGCAAGGAGTGCATTTATCAGCCACAGTGTTTTATTGAGTGCTTTAATAATACAAGTGTACATCAACTGATCCACAGTCAAAAGTGGCAGGTCCCTAAGAAATTTACAAGCACTTTTTTTTCAGTTTTTTAAGTAAATCAAAATACATATTAATTTGTTCAATGCAATAGCCTTTTGTGTGGGAAACAGAAGGCTAGTGATAAACACAGTCTTAGTAATGCACAGTGATTCTTGATTTTAAGCTTTTATACAAAACTTGTTCCCAGTAGCATGCACCCACCATTAAAGACTTCAGTACAAAAAAATAACCCTAAACACTACATTTAAGTAGAAACGAGATATAATTCTGAATTTGTTTGTTTTCCCCAAAACCACATGAAAGAAAAAAAACAAAACAACCCACACATTAATACAAAGCTTTCTGATAAAGCTCTATACTATTACAGATCCAACATTCTTTGCACTGATAACCAAAATTCCCTGTCTACATTTGAGGGAAACAACTTTCAAGTTAACAGAACAAAAAAACCCCAGAACAAATAAAAATAAAAATAAACTGAAATGAAACAGAACAAAAAAAAAGGAAGTAAGGACGACCTTTTGTCACAAAATGGTTCAAAATTTAATAAAAAATAAGAATGAAGGGAAGGGCTATTGATGCACTTAGTGAATGTGCTTGCACAGGTCCAGCAAATCCTAGAGGAGGTTCCTATGTGGCGTATCGCTTGGTCCACTGTCTGGCCATTCTGTCGTGCTCTGCTCTGTTAGTCATGTACTGAGTGGCAATGCTTCCAACCAGGGGGTCAGCTGAAAAGGAAACACAAACATCTGTCAGCCTTGGGAGGATGAGAAAGATATTTTCAGATCCATATTCATTCAGTTGTCTCAGGTCTAAGTGCAAGAACAAGGTGCCTACATACACCAGCCTTGTTCTCAAAGCGTGGAAGGAAGGAGATGAGGGGGAGATGGATGGCAGTTAGCTATGCATGTCTTGTAAACATACAACTGAAACGATTTTCTAAAGTTCTACTCACAAAAAAATATTCTGATAATTTTATTTTGAGCTAAAACTCACCTTCAGGTGATGTAATTTATTCACAGTATTAGACTCCCACAACTATTCATATTCTCACCCAAGAAGAGAAAAAGCTCCATTTCTATTATCGGGTTGAATGTTGTTTTGTTTTTCTTAAAATACTTTTAGTTTCAAGGCATAAAGAAAAGTAAGGAATTAGGGCAGCAAGTACTATTTCCAAAGCAACAGAAGTTAATTCCAAATTTTGGAATTTGTTATATAATTCATGGGATCCTTCAGAGCATTCCTATGGCCAGAATGCTGCATGATATGGTCTGGATCTACAAATTACTTCACAAGTAATTAATCAAAACCAATCAGTCCCCTAAAAAACCAATCCAAGACAAGACATTCCCATAAGTGACCGTATTTCATCAACATTTTTCTTTTTCAGACAACATTTTTCTCCTCTCAATTTATGCAGACAAAACTTATAGTTTCCCAAATTCTTTGAGGGGAACCCATACTCTTCGTATTTCTGCTGCAACAGTAAATGTTCTGAGATTGTACTGTGCAAGCCCAGAGGCACTGATACCACACTTTTCCCTGACTTACGACAGATGAATAAGACTTCTTGTGAAAGCCAGGTAATAATCAGCTTTGTTGTTGTCTGAAGATGGTGCCATTGAACAATATGAGCATCAGCTTTCTTAGTGCTTGAATGTGGTGCTTGCCTTTTTAACCACTGAAATTCCTGGGACAAGATGTCAGGCCTTCTCTCAAGCAGAGTAAATCTGGGCTTTTTTGTTTGGTTGTTGATGATAAGAGTTTATGATAGGGGAAACATGTTGGCTTAGCCAAAAATAGTTTGATTGGCTGACTGCCAATCTCACCAAACATTAGTGAGTAATATCTAATAAAACAAATTCTTTTGCTTTCCATGCATATCCTGCACTTTCAGGAAGAGCCTGTGATTTGAATGTTAAGTTTGCACCTTCTAAATTAGTAAGACAAGTTATCACTGTGACTTCAGTGTACTAAATCCCTAGAGTCTCTGTCCTGCAACACTTACTGCATGTGCTTACCTTTAATATCTTAATATATCCAGAGGAGGCCACTGAGGCCCGGGCTTGATTATTTTTACATGCATGTGTGTAAAAGAAGTGTATCTGGTCTAAGATAGAGTTCAAAAGTCATAGACTAAAAAGTGTATCACCTTTAACTCCACAGCCAGGGAGAAAAACTGTGTAGGGGATTATCTGAGGGATTTTGTCCTGTGCAAATAGGAGGTTAACAGTCTACAGGCACTAAAGTAGCAAAAAGTGATTTGTGGCTGGAATGAGGTTTGAGTAGCACTGCAGGGTAAATGGAGAACCTGAGCAATAGGAAAGGGCAACATTTCTCCTTGCAAAAGATTTCCCTAAATAGAAACAGGGAAACCTTGTCATAGTGTAATGGTAGCTTGGGGATGAGCACGAGAGAACTGCTGCAAATTCCCACATCCTCCTTGGACACAAGGCCCCTGTGCAAAGAAACACTTCCACAGACTCATGGAGAAATGGAGATCAAGGGTTGAATTTGAAAGGAATCTTTGAAGCAAAATTTGAAGCATGGTTTTCTTGCTTGTAGGGGAAGGTGGGGTTTGGCCACTGAGGCGTGTGGCTGGGAAGGGTTGCAGGAGTATCACAGCACCACGATCTGGAACGTGGCAAGTTCTTATTGAGGTTTAGTGTGTATTTAAAGTGGTGCCTCTGAGATCTTTATAAAACCTTGTATGAGTCAGTGAACAGTGATGTGATGTAGTAAAGGTTTATCTAGTTCAAATCTGGAAATTTTTTTTACAGGCAAGATGAATGTTTCTGTGAAAGCATGTCTTTCACATTGAGAGCTGTAAATTGATTTCCTTGACATACTGCAAGGATACTGAGGATCACATCATCATCTCCAAACCTGGATGATAATTAGAATGCTTGGTTTCCTACTGTGGGGTTTAATCTCTATCTCCTTTTAGGAGCAAGAAAGTATTTCAACAACATATATCTTTATGAGACTGTGGAAGGTTACAGGCTCTTCCTGCCAACCTCTTCCCAGCATGGAAGGGTGTCTCCTTTCCTTTGGGGTGAGAGAATCAGTGAGAGGAGTTCTTGGTAAGGTGTGGAAATCTGTCCAAGTCCCGTATGTTCAATCCTTTGTCTCTGCAGTGTTTTGTTTGGCAGTTGAATGAGTGGAGGTGATGGCCTGTAACGTGTCTACAAAGCTTTTGTTGTAGGTGTGTAAATTCCTGCTGAGTGACCTGAGAATGAACTATCAATCATCTCAGGTGCTTCCCCCAAGCCAGTGCCTCCCTCCATTGGTGTCTGCCTGTATGAAGCAGGACTGTGGAAGCAGAGGTCCTTGCTTGCTGTAGCATGAGCAGGACCAGCTGCACCCAAAGCCAGCTGCCCAGCAAATGCTACTAAAAGGTACTATCAGTAATTACAGCAATGACATTGATTTTTTTCAGTTTGGCTGTATGTTTTATTGGTTATAACAATAGTGAATAAAAAACCTAAACCCACAGTTTGGGAAAGCCACTTGCTCATATTCTCAAGGAATAAAAAAACAGCTATCGACAGTGAGGCTCAGCTATTTCGCATCTCTCTGTCAGAGGGTCTGGAGGTGTGTCACATGTAGATATTTATGAGGACTTTAAAAAGGACTCTTCAATAGGTGTTTGAAGAACTGGCGTATTTTAGCAGTTGCTGTGAAACCATAAAGCCATCAAGAGGCACAACTGCTTTGTTTGGGAAGCCAGGACAGCTGGCGAGGAGGGAAATTTCAACTTCAGACCAGAGCCACCCAACCCGGGGTGCAGTGGCCAATTTGAAACAGCATGCTGCATTTGTGCCACAGGATGTAAGGACAGTGTGTGAGCTCCAGAAATGCCATTGGTCCCTCCCTCATCTGTGTGGGCAGCTCCAGACAGCAGGTCTAAGGAGACACATCTCTCAATACTTCATGAGTCACGAGTCACCACTGCTACATAATTCCCCATGATGGGCCATAATAGAGATTACAAGACAAATTGAAGCATCCTAATTAAAACAATCAGAAGAATTTAACTCCTCATATGCACAAGCCTTTGTTATAGTGCTCAAGTCCTACAAAATATCAAGTATGAGGAAGAAATCCCACAGAATACCAAATATGAGGAAGAAACAATGGTCCCCATTTATCCCTCTAAGATAGGTAGGACATGGCTGAGCACCACCTGGTGCTCAGCTGGGCTGCACTGCTTGAGGGTTATTGTGAAATATCCATTAGTAAGGGCAAATATGTATTTCTAAAACAACCACTGCATAAACTAGCTAATGAAGAGATGAAAAGGAAAACTGGATCTCAAAATTCACAACCACATTTTTATTTTGCCTCCATTTCTCACTACCAGAAAACTTTCTTATTTTCCATATGTATGTATCTGCGGTTTTACTCTTGATGCTAGAAATTTGTTTCTATAACTAGTAAACTGCTCAAGCTTTTACGTTTTTTTTTTTTCCCCTTAAAGAAGTAGCATGATTCACAGAATAGAATAGAATTTGACTCTAAACAGGACTGTGTCCAAATGACAACAATATACTGGGGATAGGAGTATAAAGCCACGCCAGGAATGTGTTATTGAAACAATCTAGTGAAAGAAAATAAACCCACGATAAATTAATTTAAAAAAGCATATCTATGCAACTCGTAGCAGAAGAAATGTACTCTTGGATCACGAGATGCATAGTGGCTGGCTTGAGAGCCACGATGGCACTCTCTGTGCACGGCTCCTCCCCTGTCCTGTGGGCAGGAATGGGCTTCCCAACCTTTGAGGTGCTGGTGGCCGTGCCAGCCTGGATGACCCATGATCCTGTATGGCACTGGATCCCCGGAGCAGGTTTGCAGGTGGCACTGGCTGTGACAGCCACATGTAGGGAGCACGGAGAGTTGTGCTGTGGCTCGCTCCCTCAGCTCACTGCAGGAGCTGCTGCAACTCTGTGGACCCAGAAATCTTTAAGGCCTTGTAATTTACTGTTCCTTCCAGTCCCAGACTTTGAACTTCTAAAAACCCACCCTAGGATGCCTCCATAACCTTTAACTGATGTAAAGAGAATTTGTTATCCCATACTCTGATTAACTCTATGCAAAATATTAACACACCAGGAATTATAGGATCAAATTTCACGTCAGAGGACAGTGCATAACTGCATAATGAAAATATATTAAAAAGACACCATATTATACAGGCAAGGACAGAAGCTATGTTTCAGCAATGTAGTTTACAAGGAAAACGTCAATCCAAAGAACCAGACTATGAAAAAAGAACTTCTGGATGATTTACAGGAAGACCGCAGCTGCTAAATCCCTCCTCACCTCACCATATGTAATCCTAATGTTATATCAGAATTCATGAAACTGCTCTGTATTTATGAAAGCTGGGTGAGCTGGAGCTTGTCCCTAGTTTTAAAAGGTTGGAGGCACTGCTCTACAATACCTTGTCATTTTCTTTTGCAGCCGCTTAATATGACTGTATAAGGAAGAACATTTGTGTCTCATGTCTATTGTGAGGCTAATCAAATTTACAGTTCAATTCTAGGGAGTTAATGCTATTGGGGATTTGGATGAGCTGAGGTTTGGTCATTACAAAATTTCAGCTGTGTTTAATGCTAGTTAAACTGCTTTATCATTCAGAAGACAGACTATAATTCTTCTTTAAAAGCTACTTTCCCCCCAAATAAATGAAAATATATTGCTACACTGTATTTTTCTCGGCTTGTATTTTTACAGCTATTTCTATGTCAGCAAATAGCAATTTCAGAGCAGAATTCATCTCCTGGGCTTTGCAATGCTCTTTTAAAAATACAGCAAACATACTCTAGTGAAATAAAAAACGGAGATGGTGTGTTTAACAGCTTGATTTCAATGTGCCTTCCCCATCAACCGCACAATATGCAATGAAATTCCAATCGGTAATGCCAACATGGTTAAAGAGACATACATTTAGACTTAAAATGTACATTTCGGGTGTTTGTAAGCATTTTATATATTTTTTATGAGCATTTATAAAGTAGAATTTTATTTCCATTGCAGTATTTTGTGGTTTTAATAGAGAAGAGCTGATGGAGCCAGTGGGCTCCACACCACAAGTGGGTTCTCAGAAACATTTCTGGAGTACCTTAAAACCTAAAAAACCCCACATCCCTATAAAAATCTCACGGTTTCTTCAGCCAAATATTTAGAGTACTTTTTTTCGTGGTCCAGGTTTAGATTCAGCTCTGTATCAGGCTAGTAAAGAGTTGGGCTCCAGTTGAACAGCAGAATTAACATGGAAGAATTTCCAAAGGTTAGATGCAATTTGAAAGGCCTTATTCCTTGTCCTGAACTAAACAACTCCACGCTCACAGCTGTGAGGGCACCCCAATGAGAGGTTCTACAGAACTACCTGTACTGAAACAGCAGTCAGTAAAAATTAAATGTTTCCTGTTCTTTTGACAGAATGTGTGACATGAAACAAATAAGTAATTTTCTAGTTATTTTAACTTCAGTTACATGTTTAGAAGTGTTTTTCGTTCAGGGAATACTACTTCTTTTGTTTGTTTCTTTTAGGACAGCCACTCTTAACAGACATGCTGTATTTGTTTTTCAACTAAAAAATGTGGAGTGCTTAAGCTTTTTTTTTTTATTAAGGAAAAGTTGATGTGGTCTGTATGTCATCTACAGGATACCTGCATTTTTATACAGCAGTACAAGGCAGGATTGGTTACCCCAAAACCAAACATCCCCAGAATAAAAGTTTGTATTTTCAGTAACTACATTCTGTTTGGTGCTTTCACTGCAAATAGCACTGCAGGACAGAATATATTCCCCTACTGGGTGGCAGCAAAAGCCATGCTTTCTGAATCCAACTTTTGTTGGTTTTAATATCGCACCAACCTTTAAGAGCTGCAAGGCAAACTAAAAAAAATAAAGTAGGACCATGGCAAGAGCAGAAACTAGAACTTCACCAAAACATCAGTTCTCTGGTGTTTTGTTTCACACCAAAACCACCTTTAAACTTAAAAATTATTTAATATATAATTACACTTTCTTACATTGTTTTCAGTGGTATCCAGGTTAGTGTTATAAAAAGACCAGTCAATGAAAACTGCAAAGGCAGTGTGAGACATGCTATACCAAATATGTCACAGAACAGTTTAGTACACCAGGAGGAAGGGATTAAGAGAAGATGAATTGTTTGTGAGTAATTTTATTTATTGTGTCACTTTGCCTCAGGAAGTTTTTATAGTTAGCCACATATCACTTGTTTCAAACTCAGTGGACTCCTAGAAGACCATGTCAAGGATACTGTGAGTCTTGATGTAGAAAATGAGATATGTGAAATGCATCAAAGCATCCATCAGCGATCTTAGAGCAGCAGTGTTGCTCTCTTTTGCTATCATTAATAATAATGCACAGAGTAAGTAATTCTTTGGAGGCAGAGACAGGTGAAGTGGCACTCCAAGTTACCCCACTAACCTTTCACCTTTGAGAGGAGCGCGCAGACCCGGGGCACGGGTGAAAAGGTGCGCGGCAGCGTTAATCCCTGTTTGCGCAGCAATAAAACGAGCTCGCGGTCGGGAGCCTGATCAACACACGCGCACGGATGGGAACAACAGCGTGATTCAAGGCAGAACAAAGGCTGGTAGCAGGGCTCTGAATTGTTTTACACAGCCTACAAGCTGAACTACAATTTATTCCCGACTTTCACAAAATCACAATTTCAACTATCCGCACAGAACGTATTTAACCATCGGCGGGGCTCTTTGAAAGTGATGATAAAGTGATCAATAAACACTGTATTAAAAAAAGAGAGCAAATAAAATTAGTTGTTTCAGTAAAGAGAAATGGTTGTCACTAGAGGAGAAAGGAGCAAATTCTAGGAAGATCAAATATGTACTAGGAAAAAAGTAAGTGAAGGTAATATCAATTTTAGAAATTACAGTTCACAGTAGAAACTAGACGATATGACACAAAATGAAGTCTGCTTCTCCTTTCAGGAACTAGTTTTACAGATTTGTCTGGTCATTTCTCAGCATTCAATAGAAACATTCTAATATATATAGAAAGAAAGTCAAGTGGTCTTACAGTGGTGCCTTAGCTTCCCATCTGTAAAGCTGGACTAAAGGTTTTCCATCACTTTCATAAATGTGGCTGTACACATGTACATCACAAAAAAGACAGCTATCCATGACTTGACTCTAAATTTTGAGCTCTGTAGAATCGCCAAAAATATATTTGACCTCTGTTAAGTTTGCACAATGATTGCAGTTACACAAATATTAAGGCACACATGACTTGATTATGATGTCCAAACTGTTGTCTAGAGAAAAAAATGTTACCTATCTTCAAAAATAAAAGAGCTCTGCAGATCTAAATTTAGGAAACATCCATTTACTAAAATATCCATTTTGTAAGCATAGAGGGAGAAATTCATTCCTCTCTCTAGACTTGGGTTTGATCGCTGTCAGGCTACCTACCACAAACCTGTGTGAAATATGAGGCTGCCTAAGAAAAAGATGTTTCAGAAATAAGGAGTATTATCTGGCCCAATTTTATTAGTGCAGCTCTTAAAGGGAAGTGTTGGCAGTGATTCATCTCCGTATCTTGCCAAGGGAAATCATTCTTGTTTAAAGAGAAAGATTTTTTTTTTTAGTCTTCAGTTTTTAGCAGGATTTCTATAAATGTTACTGGCTGACTGGGAGTTAGCTGAGGCAATCATGGATCGGCGAGGCACAGTGTACTGATCTTGAAGAGTTGTCTTTAATTAAGGAAGAACATGCACCTATTAGAAGTGCCAGTATGCTGGAACAATTAAAATTCTGAAATAACACACTTCACTTTGATGCTTGGATGCATCTCAATATTAAAAGCACAGATACATTAGCAATGTGTCTGTTCATAATAACAAACTCAATTGAGAAGCAGTCATTGCCATTTGAAAAAAAAATAATAAAAAGGTGTTAGTAACTGTAGAACTTAATTTGAAAGACATTACATGGCATGTGGTTTGATAAAATTTGAAGAAGTTACAGTAATATGCATTTACCTTGTGAAAGATGGCTGTGAATGGATAGTAAGGAAAACACAGTCCTTGGATCTTAACATGCTGTCAAGCAAGCAAAATGCTGACCCATAATTAAACCGGCTTTTATCCACAGGGTGATAACTATTTTCAGAAAAGCACCGTGGATGTGATTTTTTGTGTGTGTCTGAAGATTCATTAAGGGAGCTGTTCTGTAGAAATGCTCCTGTGTTTGGCATTTCTTCCCTCTAAAGATAATGGAACCAGTTTTCCTCTGGATTTGTCTCTCCTCATTTCCCACTAATCACCTCCTCCAGGCAAAGGATTGACCCATGGGTCTTACATATCCTGAGCAAACAGTTTAACCCCTAAACAACTGCGGGTAAAGCTATTCTCTGTGACCATGTTTTGTGAGGGGCTAGACATCCTATAATCACGTGTATCAAAGGTAGATTGCTCTCCAAGAAAACCAGGAGCTCCTATAGGATCCACTTACCATGTGGATTCCCAGAGGACAGGGAGGGGAGGAGGTGTTACTGCATGGTCTGGTCTTTTAGACACTGAGAGAAAAATGAGTCCTAAAGTCATCTTCACTCTTAGAAGAGTGTTTGAATGGGAGCAGTATCAAAAATCTTCAACTCAAACACACCCATTTTAGGTCAGATGCAGGAGTCATCTGAATCCTGCTCTTGAATCTATCCCTTTATATCTTTATTGCAATTCATCCTTAGAAAACAGAAAAGCCTACACATGCTATGAATGCTGCTTACTTTGGTTTAATCTGATTTTCCCCTTCTTGTCCTACTAAATCTCATTATTAATTTGTCAAATTTAAATCCAAACCTCATTATTAATTTGTCAAATTTAAATCCAAAACTGCTATTAAGAATCCCATAAAAATGTCTAAAGAATACAAGAGGCCTTTATTTACAAAAGGCGGGGTTAGTGAAGAATTTTATCCCTTCCAAAGGCCTACTAAATAAAACTCTTTCATAGCCCAGGGCCTGAAATCCCTTGGCAAGTTAAACATCCATTGGAATAGGAATAGGAACTTAGGTGTGCCTTGCATGAACACACCTTTTATTGTTACCCAATAACACAAAAAACAGTCAGACCTCTCCATTCCCTATCTCTACAGGCAATGACTGAGGAACCAGTAGGTGAGTGACAAAACAACCCCATTTTAGCAACCAACTGGACTATCCACTTCTGGATTAACTTCAGAACATGAATATAATTATGCTTAATTATGAACAGGATCTAATAGGACTAGGAGGAAAAAACAGGTTAAACAAAATAAGTGGCACTCATCATGTAGGCAAGTTTTACTCCTGGATTAGTTGCAATGAAGTTACATGGCAATGCTGAAAGATTGGATTTCTGACATTTTACAGCAATAATTTCTTATTTAGTAACAGTTAAAATAACTTTATTTGGAAATCTTATCTTTCCTGCCTGAAGGGTCACATTGACTCCACTGGCATGCCTGACTAAATGATAATCAGTTTGCAAAATGATTTCAGGCATTGGCATGAAGAGTCTTAAGATTGAGCTCTAGAAAAAAGCTGTACAAGGTAGAGATGAAAAAGACATGGAAGGTCATTAAGGAATTCCTTTTGCTACTATATTATTAGATCTTACAGTAAGTTCTACTTTCATGCCACTTTATAAACCTATTTTATCTAATCAATATTATAAAAACCCAAGCAACTAGGACTCCAGCCCCTGAGAATTTTCTGAAATCTAATTTGTCTTGGACTTGTAAACACTACGGTCCATAGAAGGGCCTTTTTCTAAGCCTTGTACAGATGGAAAATTCTACCAACAACTTACTAATCAAAGCTCTATTTCTGTATCCCACATGAATATGAAATCTTACAGTACAGCCCATCCTTAAAATTGGGACAATTGCACCATATATTTTGGTATTTGAGTAGCTGTCTACAACTCCATCTAATGCACCTGAACTTAATTTGCTGTGAAAATAGGGATTCTGAAACACACACTGCATGTAATTTGTTTTATTTGTTGCCTTTGATAGATCTGCAAAACTGTAAAAAACAAACAACCGTTTCCTCCTCCCCTGCTGAATAATGTAGAAAATTAGCCATGCAAAATACGAGAGACATGTCTTGCAGAGGTGTAAATCATCTCTGAAGGTAGAATCTGAATGACTCAGGAATACTAATTTCTGAAATCCTACACAAGAACGTGAGAGACTAAATGATTTAATAGCTAACATATTCAGGCTTATAAATTTTGCTTTTTCAGGACTGACTCTACATTCTTATTGGGAATCTGTTAGCCAAATGTAGCAGGCTTCCTTTCAGGAGCTTAAAGAATGTGGAGCAGGGTGATTTCTATGGTGAAACAAAAAAAAAATTGTATTTTAGGAACAAGAAGAATCAGTCTTAAAAATAGTTGTGCTAATTAGGGTCCTGAGGGTGGTTCTTAGGCAGTTAGAAACGTATGGCAAGAAATTTGAAAATCTGTCCTTGCCTTTATGTTAAAAAAGCTACACAAGGAAAAAGAAAATCAACAAACACACAAAACAAACCCCTACTTAGTAAAATGGAACAAAGTCTAAATGAAAAATCTGGAGTATAAAAGCCCAGCAGGACTGATACCAGTTTACTCCATCTGAGATTTGAGCTATTTTTACTGGCTGGGAATAACAAATATTAGATTAAACTATTGTAAAATTAGAATGTGCTGTCTAAATTTATTGATTTTCTTATTTTATGTGTTTTTCCTTTAAATATATACAGTCATATTAGTGAGAAAAATATATTCAATAGAATGGGTTAAGCCTGCAAGTGATGTATCTACTTCATAAAAACAACAAAAAAAAAAGAGATTCCAATGTGATTAAAGACATGTCTATATTGGCAGACAAAACCTGCGTGAAACAAAGAAAACACATTTAAAGACTGCAAAACATTGGAGCGTATTTTGAAAGGCAGTTTACTTTCTATCTTGGAACTCATTCAAATTAAGCTAGAAATCTGTATTTTATATATGAGAAATAACTAAGAGCTTTATTTAAATACCTCACATTATTAAACATTTAACATTGATGACTTATTTTGGTCTTGGTTCACACAAAGATTTATGATGTGTATGCACTAAATTACCTGTCTTCTCTCTGAGGTAATGGGTATAGGAAACATCCACTGGTAGTATTTTAAATTACTCATGTTTATTGGACAGAAAATGAATTCTAGCCTTTTGTATTTGTAGCATCCATCACTTATGCATTTTCTCAAGTACTTTTAATTTAATGATATTTGAGCCTAAGCATAAAGAAACTCTGTACAGAAACTTCTTGAGCAGAAATCAACAAACTTTAAAAGCCCGATATGTGTATTTATCATAGAGCTTTTCTAAGTTTCATGTTAAAAAACTATATACCAAAATACACATATATATATATACTATATACACAAAATATACCCAAAAGTCAGGTGTATATTTTTCCAGCTTTACTTGCATTTTGTGATAAGACTGTATTTTATATGTTCTAGAAACCCTTTCTGAGGAATAATAAAAATGAGGAACAGTTAAGTGTTGTGACAAGATTCTTTTTTCTATGAGTGCCAGTTGCATCCCTTTACATTTATTTCTTGTCACAGATGTACAAAAGCTCTTTACTGATTTGGATTTTAGTCAATCTCTGATTTAATCAGATGCCATGTAATAAACTGATGGCTGGGTATTATTATGTCTGAAGTTCAATTTTTCTCACACTTCCTTAAGCAAAAACAAATTAGGATCAGAACCATTATTGAAAAGGACAAGAAATCATTAGCAGCATGATCAAACCTTTTCCATTTAAGGAAAGGTTGAAATCTATTTGAGAAGGAAAAAAACCCACAAAATAAGATGTGACAGGTTATTTGGTAAAGAAGATTAAAAAAAAAAAAAAAAGTGGCCTTGTTTATCTTTTCCATGGCAAGAAAGGAACACAAACAAAACTCCACCACATTCAGCAAAAGTTAAAAGCAAGGAGATGCTTCATACACCAAATTGTTAAGAACACAAAAAAGTACAGTGTAGAGATACTAGAAGATGATTTAGGAAACTCAAAAAAGAATTAGAAAACTTGGTAGCCATGCACCATGCAAAGGCTGTACTGCTCATGCTTCAGCACATAATCTGATTGCTAGCTGTGGCTAGGAGGGAATTTCCTCTCCTGTGTATTACCATGTGAGTAAAGTGCCTAGAGGGATTTTTACACTTTTCTCTGAACCACTGAGGGATGAGCAGTTGCAGGCAGTGTACCTGACTCAGTGAGTAGCATTGGTCTTCTGCTAGAGAATGGCTGTACTCCTTCCAGTCATTACTCTTTGCAGAATTCCAGATACATCAGAAAAAAAAAGAGCAAGAACAGGGTAAGTGCGTGTGTGACTGGCATCTGGAGCTATAGCTAATGACTGCATCATGCCTTGGATACCACATAACCCAGATTTTATTTTTAAAAAGTAATCTCCACCATTTGCTTTCTAAATTACATACATCCACCAATTTTCTTACGTAAATATTTCCAGACACTTTTCAGGAAAAAAAAAAAAAAAAATTAAAAAGACCGCAGACTTCTGAAACCATAATAGGGGGTTTAAAACTAAGTATTTCTAAACAATCTTACTTCTATAGTTTTGTTAATCTTTTTAATGATGTCTTGTGAGCTTTGAATAGCCTAAATCTAAACACACTAAAAGCCTCTGTGCTCACAAATAATGGTCTTCTACCCATAAGGTGTTGTCAAAGTGCAACTGAAAAGAGCAATGATTTAGGCCAACATCAATAGTAATCCTGATCCAAGCCTCCTCCCCCTGCACACATAATTAGGAGATATTCCAAGGCATATTTTCCTGAGAACTACTAAAGGGATGACAGTTCACAAATGTTTTTCCTGCTGTTATAATAATCCCCACAGTCATGAGTTCATGTTGAGGGGACTTACTCAACTGATAAGAACAAATCTTGTAACATTTTCATCAGCTTTTCGTGGCAAAGGAAATTAATTCCATTTCAATGCATATCTATATGCAATTTTCATAATGTGCTGGTGCATTTTTTTGCATTTACATCTGTTTCATTTCATGTTTACAGATCATGTCCACAGAGTTTAAGATATATAGGTGTATGTGTCTGCAAATATTTAAAGACCAGATGTATATAGCAAGTCTCTTCCTGGCAGTGCTGAGAGGCTCCTAGTGAGACTTCAGATGTTTAAATCTCACGGGAAGTACTGAAAACCCTGCCAGCTGTCAGCCAGCAGCTTTAGGTGCCTAAATGCCTTTAACATATTGGTACTGTGTGTTCAGTTCAGAATATGAGAAACTGTAAGTGATTCAAACTATAGAACAGAGGTTAGTATTGTATACACACTACAGCATAACTGGTATAGCACAGTATCTTTTAAAAGGAATGGAAAGAGAAAGCACTGATGAACTACCAAGAATTTGTAAATATGAGCTCTAGATTCCATGATATGATCAGTGCAAATATGTAAATTTAGCTATGTAGCAGGTTCTGCAGAACAGGGAGGGGAACATACAGTATTTATAGATACACAAGTGCTTTCTTGCAAAAAGAACTTCCTCGCAATTGATGGGATTGCTTGGCTCATGTTTTTCCCAAGACAACCCCACCTTTGACAAAATCATTCTGCACCCACTGAGAGCAGAACAAACCCCATCAGTTTTATGCAGCATTTTCCTTTCATGCTCCCTTAGGACAACTTATTAGGATGGTCTTTATGCCAAACCCATTTGCTCTGCTCCCAGCCCAGCAGCACCGAGGCACCAGAGCAACCACACACTGCACCTTGGCTTTGCTGAGCCAGAGCCTCCTCAGTGAGCTCATTTTGTCTGGAGACAACCCACTTCAGAGATGTAAAAAGGAACAGAAAGGTTATGTTGCAACTCAGAACAAACCAAAAAGCATCACTCCCTGAATTGATTCTTGGCTGCTTTAATTTTCATTTACTCTGTGTTACTTGTTGCCATGCTTGAGTGACATGGCATGGAGTATTTTCCTGCTTCAGATACAAAGAAAGCATTTTCCATTGTGCTGAAAGAGCCTAGAAACCTGCCCACTTCCTGACAATACAGTATACAAACTCTGAAGAAAAGGGAAAAAACAGCTCCAAGCTAAAGAACATAAATAATCTCAGACAACAGAGCAATTTCATTGTTTACATGACCCTCTGCTGCTTACAAAAAGGATACATGGGAAAATGAGATTGTTTTGCTGTATATCTGATAGTACTGTGTTGTGACATTGCACCTGGTAGCCTGTGGGTGCCAGGAAAGAATCAAAGTAGCAGGGCTTATCCAGCCTTATAAAATTGGACAAATTAATATTGTTTTACCAATTTAAAAGTATTTCAGTAGTTTTCCAGAATATTAATCGCATTTGACAGATCTACGCAAATATGGATTATTAAAGAATGAGTATTTATAATTCTAAGGAGTATTTATAATGAGTACTTATAATTTTCCTGTCTTCTATATATTTTGACAAACATGTTCAAAAAGGAAATAAAATTTCACTAGAAACCACAACAGCATGTACTTGGGCACAGGAAAGCCTAAGAGTCCTTTTTGATAAACTGAACAAAGCTGATAAGATGTTAAATGAAAAGGAAGAAGAATTCAGATTGGATTCTGAAGCAGTTTCTGATAGTAGCAAAACGTGCAGATTATGGCTTTAAGGAAAAAATTACAAGAATGAGGAAAATGAGAAGTGGCTCATCCGTTGAACTTGCTGTCATCCAGAGTTTCTAAATTCACTTCACAGCTGGGGGTGAGGGGAAAAAAAGGAATGATAATTGGGAAGTCTAAAAAATTGCATAAGGAACACCTGATGTGAACTGGCACTGACAGAAAGCAGCCTCTGCTATGGGGAAGCACCAGAGGAGGGGGAACACGGTACATGCTTCCTGCTGGATTGAGATATATGGAGTTAGGGAGAGAAACGAAGATGCATCCAGTCTGCTGAGAGGTGAGGAGCACAGACCTGCTCTTCATTACCTAGGGCTGGGTAGCTATTTTAAAGTTTGAACATGGAAGCCAAATAGCAGAGCTGTGACCGCAAGTCAGCCAAATTCCCACTCAGAGCCAAATGCTCCAGCATGGAACAGATTTTATTATTACAGCTATGTTACATTTTCCTTTATTAAACTGCCTTGGATTTATTTTAAACTTTTTTTTTTGAACAGACTAGAGTTTTCAAGTATAACAGTAATTCTGAAAATAGATCTTTTTTATTGATCCAGTGGACATCTATTAGTGTATTAAAATGCATGCTGATATGACTGGGGCTTTGCTGCCTGAGGAAGCAGAGCTTTTCCTATGGAACCTGGTGCATTGACCCACACTTGATTTTTAAGTGGCAGTGGCAATTCTGGCTCTTGGTGCCCCTGTGCCAGAGATAATCAGCCCAAAGCAGTGTCAGGAGCATGGAGTGTGGCAGTGGGCATCAAAGTCTGGCAGCCTCATTACACCTTCTGGTGGGAGATGCATTTTCCTGGGAGGGTTTAAGTGACCCTACTCCCCTTTGTCTGGGGTGTGCAGAAGACAGTCCCATGGGTATTGTGTTGTATATTGGGAATTCCAGGTATTCCTTTCAATACCTTATGCAAATTTGTAGAGATTGTGGAATTGCTATGAACAAACATTTGGATGAAGCCTAAGCCTCCCAAATACCAATACCAATTCAAAATGTGGAGGTGCTCAAAACCCTCTAGACAGCAGATCTATCCATGTTGCACTTGGAGATATGAACCCTGGCTGGAGCAATTCCAACAGCTGCCTTTGGGGATGGCTGCTGAAGGCAAACCTGCCATGGGACAGGACAGTGGCATTGCAGCAGGACACCAATTTCCCTCCAAGAATGTACACTGCTGTCTGAAAGGGAAATGGGCTGAGAAACCACTAATTCAGTTCCCTCCCTTGCATGTTGTCTGACTTCAATCTGCCCACCTACTCATGTTTTGCAGAGGTTCTGGAAACAGCAGCAATCCCAGCAGCTTTGTAGCAGGGCAAATACTGTTCAAGCTTTTAGGGCTTTTAAGATTATATTGAAAAGTCACTCTCCAAAGCGGTGTTTTAGATCCCATTGAGGATCAAAGATATGCATTAAATTACACTATTGAATCCTTTTCTGCAAAAGATGACAGAACTGGGATTTTATACTCTCAGCAACAAGAATACAGAACCTTGCACACCCTTAGGAAAATGATAAGGGGGAAAAAAAGGAAAATGCAAAAAAAAGGAAAAAGGATAATGTAATAACTGAATCCCATCTCTAAATTTTCTTAAATACCAGTACCTTCATGCAGCTGTATGTAAGGGTGTTAATATCTTTTGGCAGAAGTTTTGGCAAACCTAAATCACGCCAAACCACACGGATAACTTGTAATTGCAACAGAAAAAGAACAATAGCATGTTATTCAAAATTGCCTGTTATACCTACTGTGTGATAAAACCAAGAAGTTTCTGGTGAAGATAAACGCAAAATGTAAGGATGACTCACACAAATAAAGCTTAAAAGCATGTCTTTGTGTCCCTTTGTGAGACACGTAAAGATCCCATAACCTTAGGATCTTTGACTTTGCTTATCTATGCTTAGATAAATGTAAGTCATTAAAATGCACAGCCACATTACTTCATGTGGGTTAACAAAGTATGAAACCATCCAGTAAATTCATGATTCATGGCAGTACTTGTAAAAAAAAGCACATCCACTTCTAACTGGGGTACAATATATTTGAAAGCCACAATGTGCATTGCAGGGTTTTTTAACATAAATAGTCTACTTTTCAGATGTGCCGTGCAACTGCAACTACTATAAAAATTGATGGGTCTCACATCAGAGCCATGTACTGCTACTTGTGCAAAGTAATGTAGTGCTACTCATTTACTCTTATAAGTACATTTATTGTGAGGACACGCATGCTTCAGCCTCAAACTACCTTCACAGCCAACTTCAGATGTAACTCTAAACAAACTGCCTCACACTTTCTGGTGAGTTTGAAAGGTAAACCAGACAGGAATCTTTACACTGATAATATGTTACTGAAGTATTTGAGAGCAGAGCAACCAACTTGTGCTGACCCTGGTGAAGTAGGTGCTGCAGGTGGTTTTTTGAGCATATCCTTTGCCAGAGGTTAATGCCCTTTCTAGCAAAAGCTTTTTCTTTCTTTTGCTCTTCCTTTCCTTTTTCTTTTTTCTTTTTTCCTTTTTCCTCGTTCCTTTTCCTCTTTTCCTTTTTCCACTGTTTCACTCAATTGGGTTAAAAAGCAGACAAACAGTGAAAATGACAGGGCTAAGACAGAAATAACCTTCAGTGGGACTGCCAAGTGAGATAGGCTCATCCAAGAGGGAGCAGTAAATATTTCCACCCAGATGACGGTGATGATGAGCAGGTTAGTCTCTCTAGCTGTGCCTCATGCCCCAGTGAACTCCAAGAGTCAGGCACATTCAGGAAGGATGAGTGCAGTGAGGATGAGCAGGGGAACAAACAGCCTCTCCTGCAGAAGGAGGCTCACAGACACAGGTCTGGTAGTGTGCAGCAAATAAAGACAACAAGGGGAGAGGATGGTTCTTCATTAGTACACCAGGATTGAAAATCAGAAAAATGGTCACTTAAGGTACAGGACAAGACTTGCTTAAAAACAACTGGATATAAAATTTCTGTGAGTCAGCTCAGGTTAGGAATCAGGCAGAGGTTTCTAAAGAGCAAAGCAAGTGAGGCTCTGTAGAGCCCTTCAGCAGTTACTTTGACTGCAGCTGCTATCCAAGTGTTCAGCCTAATGTTTGTGGGAAAGCAATATCGTGGCTGGCCACATCTCAGCCTGCCTCTCTCATCCTGTGTGCAGCCCCTGGCACATCCCCATGGCAGGAGCTCACAGAGGGGCACAGCTGACAGGCAGGGAAGAGGGCCAGGAGCAGCAGCAAAGCATTTGCTTCCAGAATGTCAGCTGAGGGATAAAATCACCACTGACTGGGGAACTTGCATGTGGGAAAAATGGTAAGGAGCCAGAGGATGACACCAGGAGGGAAGAGGCTGGTGTGAGGGAGAGGTAGGCTTTGTTCTGATGTTCTAATCAAGGCTTAGCTGCGTGTTATTAAGCAGACATGATTCCATGTTAAGACTGTTCAGACATTGGGGATAATCAGGCCAACCAAGTTCAGATTTTCAATGTGAAGAAGGAAGCCATGCAAAGAAAAGTACTGCAGTGTTACAATTTATTTTCTCTGAAGCATTTGCAAATGGTATTTTTCCTGGGGCTCAAGAACCTTTGGCAGGGGTCAGGATGGCAATGATCAACTGAGAAAAACAAACATTCTAACACAGATCAGCATCATCAGCTCTGTAACTATAAAAGATAATTAGTTTGCTTAGCACTTCAAACTTAGTAAAATACAAAATCTCAGGGGCCATCTGCACTTGAAAGCTCTTTGGATTAAGGCAGTGTGGGAATTTACACTCCCCGGGCTCTGCTTGAACACTTGAAGTATAGTTGACTTTTAGTCCAAGCAAGACAGGTTTTTGTAACTTAATACATTTTCAAAGAGAGGAGTGTCCACACATGGAGTTACTCTGCAATAACTAATTGCCCACACAGGCCAGTCCTAGCAGCTAACACTGGAAGCAGGCATTTTCAGCACTCAAGCATAGAGCCTATAAACATATACTCACTCACTCACTCACTCACTCACTCACCCACCCACTGTGTTTCATGCAGGTGAATGTATCTATCAGGTTCCATGGGGTTGCTCATGCACATGCCAAAGTATTCACAGGACTGGAGCCCTGATTTGTAGAAAGGGACGTGTGCTGTGGCTTCGAGTATCACCTTAAAGAAAAACACTGATGCCTGGAGTGGGCCAGTGTATCCCACCATCTCTCCCATCCCTCTGACACATTTGGCTCTCTGGCACTCCCAGATAATGCACACGTGTTCAGTCATACACAAACCCTACAACACCCCTTCCCCCGCCATGGAAAAGTCAGCCAGCTGTTACAAAATTCAGACCATTCATTAACACAGTTTACTGGCTGATACTGCCAAGCTAAACAGAGACAATTAATAATAATCAGGACTGAAGGGTCTGAGACAGCTTATGAGTAAAGGACTGGATCAGTTGTTTAAAAAGGACAAACTTGCTCCTGCCTGGAGTGATAGGGAACAAAGGGTGGTGATGTATAACCAGGGAGGAAAGAGACTCTCTCCGTGGCTTTTGTAGGTTGCTGTGTGAATGACGGGAGCGGCAGGAGCAAACACCTCTTTTCATTTGCTCAGCCTGCTGGAGAAGAATAGCAGCGCTTGCCAATGAAGCTGCAGCTGTGCTTCAGCGCCGTTTAATCACTGTGTATGACTGAGGGTTAATTAGCTGCCATTCTTACTCCTATTTGTTGTTCTAATGAAGATTTGCATAAATGTAAGAGTAGGGGGTAACTGATACTTGATTCTTCCCTTCAGAGGCCAGGGTTGAACACTGGCCCATCCTATGTGTTTATGTTTGTGAGAGATTCAATGTTGCCTTTCCATGTGACTTGATCTGCTTCTGGCTGATGAAGGGTGAAAAAAGAGTTTAAAGTTGCTTATCAAATCGAGACCCCTGTTGTGTTCCTGCCTTTAGAAAGGGGCAGGCTAGTTAGGTGAAGAGAGGACTGAGGGATTAGAAAATTACTCCCAGTTGATAGAGAGGAAAAAATATATATGCGTGTTTCTGCAACTACTTATGTGTGTGTGTATATATATATATATATATATGTGTGATATATTTCAATGATATATATATATCAGTGACATATCTTTCTTTCCATCCACCCATCCATCTGATGGCAAGTAACCAATAATTTTTTAATGATAAAACATCACAAAAAATAATGGGACAGGCAGTACAACTGCAACTATCAGGCAATATGATGAAAAGTAAGAACTTGTAGATTTCTGCAAGACTTCTGCTGTACATCGCTAAGATTCCAAGTTCGCTTTTAAATAAAAAGAATATCTAACATGAAACAGGCCATTTCCAAGCAAGGCGAAAATGACTCAGCACTTCAAAAATATCTGCCATCAATGCCTTGTGAGACTGGGATACAAATTAAGAAATTGTATTAATTCATCAAAAAAAGAAGGAAAATTTTACCATGAAGCAGTGACAAAATCCAAAATTACTTCATAATTAAAGAGAAGATTTGAAAAATGAAACATCATAAAATTCTTTTATTTACTTTGGCCAGCACAATGCTTACGGCTGCTAACTGAAAGAGGCTAAACGGAAGAACTTCCCATTTTTGGCACGTTAACTTGTTGTACATGATAATACTGTATGGATAACTGTCTTCAGTATTCCTCTTACACACTTGATATGCTAAAACTGTTGTTTGACAGCATCTGTAAGGATTTAAGATTGAGAAGGCAGAAGGAGTGAATTTCTGAATTTCAAATCACTGCTGGAAACTGTCCAGCTTTCAAGATGACTGTATCCCTCCAAAGAGAGTTGACCACAAGAGAGCATATATTTACTGCCCATTTCTCAATCCCTCTGCAGTGCCTCTAGCTCTTTACCTGATCTCTAAGACACCATGAGCAAATATTAATTTAGTTTTTGTACACTTCTGTCATCTATCTGCCCGACTACCTACAGACACTTCTGCATATTTTAGGCCAAACCCTAACAGAAATCAATCTTTCAGAGACGTTAGCAGAGAGCATTCAATCCACCAGAAATAAACGTGCCTAAAATGGTAATACTCTATCACTCCACCTCTTAGCTGAAAGGAACACCACAGGTTTCAATGTTTTATACAGCAACAAACCCACATGAAAATAAAAGCAGTCAATCACATTTTTGCCTGCTCTCACCTTCTTTTGAGTTTCAAAGTATTTCAATGTGCTATTACAGCTTTGATTCAGCCCCTGATTATGCCAGAATCTCACATTCTGCACTTTTCAAAGCAATTTTTAGCCTTTTGGGCAAATTAAAAATAATATTGAATAATAAAATAAAAATATTGTATAATAAAAAACAAACCAGCAGCAACTCTCATGACATATAAACAGATCCCATAATTTTTCTTCAATGATTCTTTAGTAATTTCTACATATTATGGTTTTCCAAGGCTACAGTCAGAATTATGCATTGGTAAATAGGGTAAGAGAAAGTGGAAATTACAGATCCAGTGGTCAATGGCATAAAACAAATCTAAAAGAGCTGAGGGGAGAGGTTAAGTGCTATGCTAGTTAATAAGAATGACAGCTTGCTTTGAATACTCATGCTGACTGTCCAAGCTATTGAATAAACCTCATTTAAACTAATTTTCATTATTTGTAGAGCGTGCGTTAGGCATCTATCATTGTCAGTGCTATTAATATTCTTTTCAGAGACCACATTATCAGCATATTTAAATGAAAGCTTTCCTTTTTAATATTTATTAACTCATTAATATTTCTTGGTGGTAATATCCTGCTTGTAATATCCAAATTAGTGCATACTAAGGTATTTTCTATTGATCAAACTTTCTGAATTAAAAAAAAAAATATTCTCCAGTACTAAAACTGCACCTGAGCTTCAGAAATTCTCCTTTCTTTTTGTACAATTTGTACGAATGGCATTTAAAATTCACATTTTTGTGTTTTTTTCAGTAGACACCAGTAAACCGGAGCACAGATATTAGCGAGCTGACCAAATGTGAACGATGGATGAACGAGGACATGAAAGTAAATTTTTCTTACCTGGGTTGCAGTCTGTGAGGAGGGAGCAGATGGAGAGGAGAACTTTAGAAATGGTTAACGCTGGACTCCAGTTGTCTTTTAAAATGTCCAGGCAGATGACGCCTTGGCTGTTAATGTTACAGTGGTAGATCCTTGTCCGGAACGTTACCTGGAAAGGACAGCATGAATCAGTGGAACAGCCTTCAAGCCAGTAATTACACAATTATTAAGCAATGAAAAACCACAGAACAAACATTCTGCTTTCCAGGCTGAAATGACAGTACTCTGCTACTGCTGTATAAAGATTGAGCAAGAGAAAATAAAGGAAATAAACTCTGCCTCTTGTATCTGTGGCCAGCAGTGAAATCAGTTTGTGCAGGATGAGAATGGGATCCTGAGCTTCCTCCTGCCTTGTCTTATCAATCTCATTATTTTGTATATAGCCAAAAAAAAAAGCTATTCCAGCCCGTGGACAGTGTTCATAACTCAAGTCCACAGCTCTTTCACACTTTGAAGGAAGTCAGAACAAGACAGATTCTTCTACTGTCTTCATCTGTTCATCATCTGACACAATAGATTAAGCTGTAAAAAAATGCAGAGGCATCACAGCAGTGACTCCTGAAAAAATTGAAGTGAAATATTTTTGAGAAAGGCTGCTCAAATAAAATGCTTTTATTTCCAAATTTTAGGTTACATTTTTATCACTAGAATTGTTTACAAACATATTTTGTTTTTTTTTAGTAGTTAATTTTGATGACTTCTGGATCTGTTTTATATGGTGTCTGGAGAGTAATGCAAACTGGAGACAGGCTCTTCTGATTTTCTTCAGTATCAGAGATCTCAGTGATCTGAGTGTGATTGTCAGGCTGCTCAGCAAGCAGAAGAGAGAATACAAGTGAAATGATACAGTACCTGGTTTACCTCTATAAAAAAATAATTATAGAAATCATTCTCTAGCACACTGAAAAATTCTGCCCCTTTCAATTAAATCAAGAAGCTTTGACAAGATAATGGAAAGAAAAGATAGTAGATTCATGGTATTAAAACATTGCATTCAACAAGAAATACTTTTTCTTCTAAGTAGTTTTCTACACAGATCTGGAACAATGCTTTGGAGACCATTGCCATGCATCAGTGAGTTCTGTACCAAAGAACCCTACTAAAAGTAAGTTCCTCAGTTTTTAAATGATTCTATATCTAAAGCTATTGCTAATTAATAGGATAATTTGACAGTTTGCTACTCCATACCCTATATATTTGTAGGTTCTTTCATTTTCCCCTTCACTTGAGGTTTTGCTTATTGTTTTCCAGACTAAGTGCTTCACTTCTGGGACTTCTGTGAGAATTTAAAATATTTCTGGCACAATGATCTCAATTAATGCAAATGCTATAGCCAGAAGATCTATTTTCTCCCACTCATTAGAAGCCCAAGTACGTTCAGCATTTGGAGGGAAGGAAGTCTTCTGTGAGATCAAAAAATTTCTTTAAATAATTATAATTTGGTGATAAAATTGTCTGTCCACAGGGGGAAGTTATTTGGAAAAAGGAAGGTTACCAATGCACAAAAGCCATAAATGACCTTACACAAACTGCATGTCAAAAGTGCCCAGAAAGGGAGATGGTGTGGAGGACCATCCTGTGAACTGTAGGTGCTCATTAATTCCCCAGGTAGATTAACTCCAGGAACTCTTATACTCCAGTTAGAAGTGAATCAGTGACTGCTTCCTAGCGGGATGTCCCAGGACTCTGGCAAACATCTGCCTAATTTTAAGTGTTGTATGCTAACTTTTTAGTACACCATTGAAATAAAGCTTATGCTCAAGCATTTTACCTCAGCAAAGGTGCTTCCCTATAATTCCACAATGAAAAATTTGAGGACTTCATTCAAAGGCATCAAAATACACTGAGTAATAAGATATGTGTGGTTTCCCTGAACGTGAGGGAAAGGCTGAATCCACTGCACAGATTAAATTATACCCTCTAAAATATTTATAGACAGGTCAGTCTGAGCTTGTAACCTGCTTCAGAGAAGGTCATCAATTTGAGAGTGTATTTTAAGTGTAACTGTTTTGCTGCCAGCAGAGAGGACAGACACTGCCTCACGTTCCCCTGCCTCAGCTGCTTCTGAAGCACTGAAGCAAGGGCACTGGGAATTTGGCAGGATTCAGAGCCACTGAGATGAATGGAGGTATTTCATGTCTTTCATGAACTGTTCAACACTCCATTGCCATCTCAGTCTACCTGGTGGATAAATGTATGTGGGACTACACCTGTTTGCAGTTGGAAGAAAGTTGCATTTTAGAAAATGCCTAGACCTGAATGATAGCATTTTTTCACTATGAGTACATATTAAACCTGTGACATTGACAAAGGCAAGATAAGGCTTGCTGCTTACCACTGACAATGTCACCAACTTGCCAAATATGCCAGTGCACTTTAAAATGCCTGCCTAAGACAAAAGCACTTTAACTATTTAAATAATCAACATATTATTTATTTTATAATGACAATATGTTCTATTTTATTAGTTAATTTTAATATTTAAAAATCAGTTCAATTAATTAACGAAAAGAATCACAGTGTTTAGAATTGCAAAAGAAGCTGTATTAATGACAGCCTTAACACACTGGAAACTGTGGCCTGAAGGTGGCAGGTAACAGAGCCCTTATCCCAAGGCAGCAGAGTACAAATGGGATGACACATTGCTCTCCTCATCCATGTACTGCCTCAAATTGCTGATAATGTGGGAAATGCTGACGTGTAACCTTCTGGATGTTGTGCTTACCATACCTACATTATAAGGTTATGCAGGGTCCTCCTATTATATGTGTAGAGAGAAACCACGTGTTAATACCTTTCCAGAGGAACTGCATTTTCTTTATTATGGTCATATTTTTACCTTTGATGTCACTTAAATGTTTCCTTTAAATGATGGACTCTAATTCCATTTATGCCCTAATGAAAACACCTAAACAATCCCATGCAGAGGCTCAAAGGAGTGTGTGGGTGTGCAGGCAAAGTCACCTTCAGACAATTAAATGGTAGAGGAGCAATTTAGGGGTTTTCTTGAACAGTAAATGTTCCCTATGGATTTATTCTCTTTCATTCTGGAATTTAAAGAGTGTACCTAATTTTTGTTGAATAAAAGTATAGGTCAGAAAAATGCAAATTATGGGAAACAGGGAAAAATGGGACTACCTTCTGAAAACTGTGAGTACTACAAACAACTTCCAAAAGATAACGATAAGGAATTTATATTCAATCGCTTTTGCAAATAAACTCTTCTGTTATCTACTACTGAATGCCAAACATGCAAAGCTATGGCTGGCTGTTCACTGAGTTTTAGGACTGAAAAAAGACTGTAAAACCATGGATTTCAGTTGAGTGATTGGAGGTAACTGGTTGAAGGCAAGATAAGTAATTTCTGGATCTCAGAGTGATTTTGAGTTTCCAGTTTTTGATTTTTCCAGTTTTCCAACATGATGTAGGCTTAAAATAACTTGCTATCTCTCTTTTGCATGGAGGTCTAAACACAACAGTCACTATGGTGCCTGGTACACCATCTTACACACTTTCAGACTCCACTGAATTCAGTTGCAATCTTCTTCAAAAACATATCAGAAGGAAGAAATGATTCCCCAGTTTTACAAATTACATGCAAGGGGTTACAGTGTGCCCTCAGGGTTTCTTTCGTCAGCCTTTTTGGGTTCAAACCCTCACCTCCTGATTCTCAGTCACTGGAGCCTGGTGACAGTTGAAGGAGAGTGGAAACATTCCCAGAGCCAACAGGAGAATGAACAAAAACAACCTCCTTTTGATCAGCTAACACTGGAAACAGAGCTGAGATCCCAGGGCTCTCATTCCCACAATTTTGGAAAGTTCCTTTTAAGACCTTTCATTTCTTACAATGATAGAATCCTGTACACCTGCCTGAGATGAAATTTCAGTCTTCCTCAAATATTCCCCAGGAGTTCTGCTTTAATAAAACTGCAGTGGCACTACTTGAAGTGGAAGAAGTTGTACTGCATACAGAAAAGGTTATATATATATATTCATATATTAAAAAAATGATGCCATTTATGATGATGTTCACAGAGCTCAGGAGAGAGTAAGTTGTTCCTATCTCAGTTTGTCAGACTTTATGAGCAATACATTTGTCTGCTCAGATAGAGAAAATAAAAACAAGGTCAGGCCTACACTCTTTAGTCATATGAGAAAAATAGTCTAAAACAATCTAAATGAAAAATGTACATAGCTCTGAATGACACAATATTCATGCAATAACCTTTATATTAATCAGCACCCTTTAATTTCTTACTGAGTGCATCTCATTTATCTATGAGCACTGAGGCTGCCTTTCTAAGACAGGGTGGATTATCTCCAGTTTGTCAGTACAGATTGTAGCATGCACATGAACAATTGTTGAGATACTTAATGATTTATCACAAAAAGTGCATAAAAAATGACTGGCCATATGATGCTCACTATTTAAGAATACATTTTAAGCTGACACCAAGAAATGAACTTCATCCAGTTTTCAAAACACTTGATTACATTTAATTTTACTTGGTAAAAATCAGATGTAATTTATTTTATTAAAGGGAAATATATGCTATCTGCATTAGCAGGAAATAATAAACTGTAATTACGTTTGCTTGACCTACAGAGAAGTCTGATATGCAAACTGTGCTTTGCTTCTTTGGCAAAATGCACCATGCGAGACATCAGTAGCCAAAAGTGGTAACAATTTAAATGGGTATAATAGCATCCACATGAGTTAACCTTTAATATTACTGAAAATGAATCAGTATGCAATGTGAGTAATTATTCATTATATTCATTGTAATTATGAAGCTGAGTAACTACTCATACTGCCTCATTGAACAGTATTGCAGGGGAAAAAAATTGAATAAGCACAGCAGCACTAAGTATCTATATTATACAAATGCACTCATTTTGCACACAGATTTAACAGCAGGAAAAGTAAAAAGGGACCTTGATAACCTTTGATGTATCCAAGAGGGCAAATTTAAAAAAAAAAAATCCTAAACATTACAAAGTTGTCTGAAAACAAAGGAAGAGAAGAAGAGGACAAGAAAAATGTATTCTTGTTTGGGTTAGGGATGTTGAGAATAGAAACAAGATGGTAAGATGCCAAGCACAAAAGCTTTCTCTGACAAAGTCACTATGAGTTCTTATAAAATGATTTTCATATAATCAGCACAATCTTTCTTACAATTAGTAATTCCATATGGAAAGTCAGCAAAAAAAAAGTTCTTTTATAGAGAGCAAGATTTTTTAAAGATTTACTGGCCATTTAACTTTTATAAAATAAAACCTCCCTTTTGAAAGCACACAGGCTGTACTGTCCTACATATACACCTCTCCCAGTTCACCAGAGTGCTCCTGCATGATGCTCCAGGCATGAGATGTTTTTCCTAAAAAAATTTAGGAAACTTTTTTCTTTATTCTAAGAATCAGGGGCCTCTTCTTCCTCACCCAATTCCAACAGCCTTTGGGTATTTAGGTACTCCATACATGAGAAGTCCTAGGCAGACTGACTTAAGAACTAGTAGTTTTTTCTCCTGATCAGTTCATCTGCTCTCATTTTATAGTAATGATGTGCATAAAATTCCTTCTCCCACATCTGTGTATATTTATCTGTGTGTGGGTAAAAGAGGACAGGAAACAACATTGACATATTATATATATTTTAGATCACATGGATTTTATGCAGTTGTAAAATGTGCTTGATGCAGCAGAATTATGTAGCTTCTGACACACTTATGTAGCTTAAGACAAGCTGTCCTCTGAAAATATATTTGACAAGCAATATGAAAACCAATGCTGTGAGGCAGAAGATATTCCCCATAAGATGCCTCCACAGGCCCTCTTACAGAGCTTAGTGTACTGGGGTATTCACAGGAAACTGGAAGAAAGGATAAACCACCTAAGTCTTGGTGAAGGAAAACAGAGAAGTTTAGTTAGATAGAGCTGTTTGCATCAAAATTAAATAAATCAATAGAAACTACTGATATAAATCAATGTATTATAAACAGAATGAATAAGGAGTCTATTCATTAGAAGAATCATTGGCAATTCAATTTGCCAATTACTAGAAGAATTATCAATTAAGTGAATTTAAAGGAAATCTCCGAGATTTCCATGGTATTGCCTTATCCAATACATATTTTGCATTTATTCACAATAAAATGTAGTTATTGATTCTCTCCTTGGTCTAACATATTTCTGCTCAGATCTATGTTCTCCACTTTTAAAACTCTCATTCTGTCATTTTGAGAGACATTGCAGTTTCTTAAGCAGCCACCTGTGTTTGAGCTGTCCAGAGCCCTGTCCCACTGCACGCTGGTTCAGGGTCACCTGGAGATATCACAGACTCACAGAATAGTTTGGACTGGAAGGATCTTGAAGATCATCCAGTGTCAATCCTCCTGACACGGGCAGGGACACCTCCCCCGAGACCAGGCTGCTCAAAGCTCCATCCAACCTGGCCTTCAACACTCGTAGGGCTGGGGCATCCAAGGGATGTGACCTATGGAGGAAACTGTTTCACTGCAGGTGGTGCAAGCATGGGAACTGCACTCTGCAGCTTACACATCTGGAAAGAGCTGCTCCAGAAGAGCAGGACTGGGGCTGATCCTGCTGGCTCTGACAATGGCCTGCTGGTGGCAGGTTGTCCATTTCTCCCCCTCAAAGACTCCCCTGCATCTGATTTCTGCCTGCAAACACCCAAAGACCTCACTTGCTGGGAAAACCTGCCAATTCCATTTATTGTCATGGATGAAGGATTCCTGGGCTGCTCTCAGCAAGAAGATGCAAACAGAGGGGCTTGGCGAGAAGAAAAGGGAGCATGGAGGCACAGCAAAGGGGCTGCGGGAGGCAGAGCTGTGGGAATGCGCTGGGTGAGGCACCGCTACTCCATCGGGAGAAGGAGGAGGATGGGGAGGGCAGGAGGCAGCGGAAAAAAGCTGTGAGCAGCACAGCACGGCTCTGAGAGCTAATAGGATGTGACAGAGGCTGTGAGAGAAGTATGATGAGGCAAATGAGTGTAAGGGGTAAGGCTGACAGGAGGCGATTGCGTTTGAAGGCGACCCTTATGATGGCAATATCTGGGAAGGGGGGCAGGAGGAGGGAGACTGAACCCCTGCCTGCATCAGGGCTGCAGAGATGGTAAAAAGGGGTTGATCAAATGGGCTGTACTTAAGGAGTTTTTAGAGCTTCAAGTGTAAACTGTGTTAATAGTGATAAATGCAATTTAAAGTCCATGTCTGCCTTTCAAGGTTCATTTTAATAATGTAGGTTAGCAATACCAAGGAATACTTATTTTTTTTTGCATCTACTCTTGTAAGCACCATTACACACAGTGTCCTTAACAGCCAATCACATATAAAACAAGTATGAATATGTAGAGTAGAAGCCAGGAACAAAAAGAATTGCCCCTCAGACATGAGGCTGAACTTACAAAATAGGTCAAAGGTGTCTACCACAGGAGAAGAATTCCACAAAAGGATATTTAGTGCATTGAGATTAGTGGTGTATTACAATTATGTATAAAAAACCCAGAAGAGATGTTTAATATTGCCATTAAGAGCAGACTCTGTAGACATTGTGCGTTATATTTAAAAAAGAAAAGGGCCTCCCTTGCAATCCAACAGCTGATTTAAACCATCTAGACTTTCAAGTGTTGAGAATAGTTTTTCAGTCAGTCGATAGGCATATGAGATTTACATGGAGGAAACAGAGTTTTCTGTTATTTTAATTTTGATTAAGAAGTGATTTAGCATATTGCAGCTTTCAAGTCCTATGAACCATTTTCCAGTCAGCTGAGATTAAAGTCCCCAGCAGGATTAATTGTAGAGTTGGGATTAAGAGATTCTATAAATCACTCAAATTCAAAAATAAAGCTAGCAGAATACTAGGATAATGATAGATATATCCATATTGTATCAGCCACAGCTAAATTGAATTGACACTGTAATAGACTGAACATAGTCAAATATATGAGAGTAGAAGTTATTAATAAAGATTATTCTTGATGAAAATGCAGACTCCACTGCAGTGACAATTCCTGGGAGGAAAGTTCTCTTGAAGAACATTAATTTTTCTACAAACACCTGTACAAAAGACTGGTATGGCTTCCTGATTTGTCAAAGCTTCCTGCTCCAGAGGGACAGTATGCAGGATAATGAACTTATTGCCTTCCCTTCAGTTGTGTAGTGTACACAAAGTTGTGGCGTTTGTACTGATGGCTAAATTTTAAAGGATCTCAGATCAAAACCTCGCATACTAAGGGAATTCACTGATTTCTTGTGTGGACTCAGGACAGAAATTGAGGTGAAATTCTTTCTGTCAGACCTGGCTGACTAAAAGATGTGATATCCCCTAATCATATACACATGAACATAAACATAAATAATCATACATGTACACCCACAGGTATACACACACACGCCGTCTCACAAGAGACATCTATGCATGGCTAGATCCCATTCAACAGCCTGAAGAAGGAGCTTTGGGGTATTGAATAGGATAGAGAGAGAGAAAGCTTTCCTCTGTTAAAGCCAAGTGGTGAACTGTCTGAATCCATTAAGGATGAAAGGAAGATAGTTAGCAGGAAAAAGAAATCTCAAAGGTATTTCTGAAAAAGGTCGAGGGGGTCACTAAGCCACTGAAAAAATGTAAGGTTATTTCCTTGGCAGGTCATCTAAGCATTTTCATTCATTTCTGCTCTGAACAGGGCACAGCTTTGTCTTTTTTTCAGTCCCCTACGCTACAAGGGATGTGCTGTATTTTTGGGCTGAAGTGAAACCTCACCTTGTGACCGAGACTGAAGCCACAGCAGCTTTAGCAGAAAGTGAGCTCATCACCACATCTATGCCTCACTTTGTGTGTTTCATACCTTCCTTCTGTCTGGCATCTCATAAAACCAACGTGTGACGCTGAGGATGCAGCCGAGAGGAGAACGGCTATTGTGCAGCCCTCCCGCTTTCTTGCTGACTCAGCCAACAAGGTGCTCAGCTCCTTTCTGCAGTGCCTCAGCAGCTTCCTCACAGTGGAGGCAAGGAAATATTTTTAATTGATCAGAGCCTCCCAGAAAGCCAAAGCCAATTTGTCAGTTCTCAGATGAGCTGCTCTAAAAATCTTGTTTTCTGGTTGTAGAGCTAAATCAGAGTTAGGCTGGGCTGGCCCTCCATCACTCCTACTCAAGCTGAATTTGTCACACAGAGGTAAGCTTTTTTGGGGAAGAACAACTCCCTCCTCTAGAAGAGTGTGCTGCAATTGTCAGTGAAGCCAAATGCCATTGATTTATAAGGAAAGCAGAGCTGAAAAGGTCAGTGACCTCTGACTCAAAAAATTCAGAGTCCAGTTTCAAGGCATGTGACAAAGCTGAAATACTGAATCAGATTGACTTCAAAGGGGAAGAAATTAACAGTGTGAGTGCAAATTACACTCCAGCTTACCACATGGTTTATTCTGTGATGGTGAAGAGTAACTCAATTTGATATTATGCTTATGGTTTAACTTTGGAAAGACTCTGACAGGTAAGGACAGAGAAAAAGAAAACTATGGATCCACAGGGGATAGACTTGTTGGTGCAGACTGGAAGGGAAACCTGATGACAGTGATGTGTTGCTATGCAAAACCTGAAATGTGAACTGGATCACACAGGAGAATTAATGTGGAAAATGGAGATAAAACTTGAAAATCTTAAGCTTGTTGGAGGCTACAAAGGTACAAAAACTGATGAAATACCTGAAAGTGAAAATTTGTACAGATACTTTTTCTTTGTTAAACAAAACCTGAATGAAAGAGTGATTCACTTTCTTTTATGTGATAAAGGCAAAGTAGAAAAGCAGATTAGAAGAGCAAATGAAAATTATTTTGTATATTTGTTAGAAACAAAAAACAAAATATAGGTTGAATATCTTCACTTGTGCAAATGTGGTCTTGGTTGTTCATCTAATTCATGTTTTCCAACATGCAACAGGGTGCCCAGTGATCAGAACAGATATCAACAGTGTTTATAGAAGCAATCTGGATCCCTCAGAAAATATCAAGAACTTTGTATAATACAAATCCAACAGTGGTTACCCCACAAATATAATTTAATGATGGTAATAAAAATAAAAGGCGCATATTCAAAATCCATTTTCAATGTATTTTTCTTATTTAAAAAAAACATTTTACCCTCCTCAAGATCCATGTGTGACATACACATGCATGATAATGGAGTGCACAACATCTGAGAATAAATAAAGAAAAGGGATCTTTCTGCAGATTTTAAAACACTGTGGCTTAAGCCCCTTAACAGTGCCTATGTTATGTGACATGGGAATTTGCCTTTGGAACCCCAGGCTGGGTCAAGTAATTGCATCTGAGAAATACAGTTTATGTTTCTTCATAGGTCATTTTTGGAAGATCAATTTTGACAGTACTTGTTTAAATATTTCCTTATTTCATAGTGAATGAGGGACGAAAATGGCCCACAGAAATCTCAGGAGTAATTTATGAATTCAGTCATAGTGAAAAATGTGAATTAGACCCTTCCTGCTATGTTCTTACAGGGAGGTAGTCTTGCCAACACTCAGGATACATTTTATGTCTTTCCCAGTACATTTCACAGTCTTGTACTTTATCCTTAGGTTTTTGAGACAATACAGGCCATAAGAAGTTAGAAAAATTAGAATTACAAAGAAATCTAAAATGATCTATGCTCATAACACTATAGAGCACAAAATATCACAAATCTTGTAGTGAAGTAGAAGAGATGCCAACACCCAGTGACACAGATAGCACTGTACTTGAGGCCATGTGTTAGGTTCCACTTACTCAGTACCTTTCTTTTGCTAGAAATCAGCTTGAGGAGAACACATTTAACTACCCTTTCCCAGCAAAGCTGACTGGCAGCAGCTACCTTATGATAAGCAGTGGTCTTCTCATGCCGCTTTATTCAAGGGAATTCCCTAACTATTTTACCTATGGATGAATTTCATAAGGTCTGGTAAACAGATGTAATGAAATACCAACAGTTTGTGAGGTCACAGAGCAGGATTGAAAATAGAGGTCATTTAGAAGTGAATAGAGTAAGAATCCATGTGTATAACACATGCTTATGACACAGTTATATCTGACAAGAGTCCCCTGCACACATGCACTCATTACTTTCTTACAGATGACAATTTCCCTCACCATAAATACTGGCCATTTAGTAATACAATATGGCATCATCAATTCTCTTATCTTTTATCAAACAGTATGTTTTCAGATGATTTATATGCACACATTTCTTACAGTGACAACTGGCATCAAGATAAAGGCAGACAATAAAATCTATTACGAAGAAGGACAAGAACCACCTCTTTGCTTGACATTTCATTAATAAGCAAGGCACAGCTGCATTACTCATGTCTCAAAATAACACAGCTGATGAGCACAACTGAGTGCAGATTGAAAAAGGCTTTACCTTGTGGTGAAATAGCAAACTGGACCTTCGACTTCTATTTTAAAAGGTGTCTGTTGCATACGCTGCCTCAAGACTCAACAGATTCAACAGAGAGAATGACAAAACTTGTCATTTAGAGCTAGCCCTTACATATTAGTTCTCTGAGAGAACTTCAAGCTGTATTTTATCCCCTAAATAATACAATTTTAACTTTTTGGGGGACTGAACACAGCCCTTGCATGGCAGCTAGTGCAAACAGACTAAGCCCAAGAAAGAAGTAAATAAATAGGGCTTGTTAAAGCAGACCTTATACAGACAGTGGGCTGGGCTGTGGGGAGGCAGGAAGAACAGCACAAGGGGAAGAACAGAACAGGACTGATACCAGCTCAGCATGTCCAGAGCTTTGACTAACTGAAGGAGACATTATAAAGTTTCAAATTCTTTCTTCACGGTGTAACAAGAGCTGCCTAAATCTGAAACTGTGCAGTCAGCAAGGTGCACAACTCGTCTACGACCTCTTAATGACCTCAAGGCTTCTCTAAACTGGAACAGAAAAAGTGGGAAATGAAGTTAGACCATCTCTAATACTGCTATACTCACCCATCTTTAGGTTACTGGCTGGGAGAGTTCAATTTACAGAATGACAAATGCTTTGCATTCACATCTCTCACTTGTTTTATAAAACTTTTCCTGATAACATCAGCATTTTCTACTACTGTAAACATTACCAATGTGGCATTAAAATTATACATATATAAGCACTTATATTTCAATAATATACTCAAAATAATCAAATAGAAATTGGCTTCTCTCTCTTTTCATGCAATATCCTTCTATTATAGACCAACATGGCACACCCATCCTTTCATAAATGTGTCAGAAACAAGGTAAATATTTTTGAACTCATAGCTCCTTCTGTGGGGATCTTCCAGACACACTCTCCAGAGTGACAAGGTGAACAAAGCACCTCTTTTTACTTTGTTTCATGCAAGACAGCCCCATCAATTTATTTGATTCTATTAACAGCTCTGTGGGATAAATTTCCTGGTTTCTGTTCCTATTAGCAAATGTGTGTTAAGATTCGCACTCAGTCTTCCAGATAAAATCTTCCAAGCATCTTGTATCTGACATTAGTAATTCTTTCTCTCTGTAGGCCAGAGGATGCATTTTAGGAGAATGCTTTCGTTTTTTATAAATACATTAAGCAGGTGGTTTGCAACAACCCTGTGATCAAGCAACAAAGTCCCATTCTGACATCCTCCTCAGCAATTATTACTACTTGTTATAGATGGCTCTCTATATTGCCACATTCCTCCTATTTATGTTTTTGCACTCTTCCAAACCATGAGATTTTTCATGTCTGACATTTCGGGTTGATCATGGTAATGTTCTGTCACCTTTATGTCATTGATACTGTTCTCTGTTTCTGGCTGGTATCATTATAGACAGCATTATAAAAAGAATCTGTAAGGATTTCTGTAAATCTCTGTCACTCCAGTTTCCTGACTTTGGTGCCATATTTCCACATTCTTCCAGAAAACTGATGTAAAGCAATTACTTATAATAACTTGCACTTGCAGATATTATAGGGGGTAGTGAAATAGGTGCATATTTTTGTCCAGAAAGCCATACAAGCCTGCTGAATTATATGGGTCAACAGGAAAGATTAAGTATCTTCAGCTACTTATAAAGGGTGCAACCCAAATATAAACGCTTTTATATTAGCAATAAATCCAAATTAAAAAAATAGCTAATGGAAAATAGCAACCTTTTGCTAAATAAATCCATATCCATTCAGCTATACTCGCAGCATGCAAGCAAATTTTAGCCAGTTATTTAAATTCTTTCTATCGAAAAAGTCAAGTTTAAAAATTCATTACTGCTTTGAAAGTTTTATGTTTCACCCAAAAATGATATTCCAACATACACATTAAAAAATATCAGAAGGAGAAGATTCCTATCAGACTTTGAATATCCTTCTACTAACCTTGGGTGGTTTAAAAGGATAGTCCGGTGAAAAGGTTATGTCAAGGAAGAAAACTCCACCTTCATATACAGACCCTGGAGGCCCCAGTATAGTTGACCTCCATTCATAAATGTTGTCTCCTTTGGGTCCAGCACTAAAATAGAAAACAAAAACATAACATAATAACCACATACAATCAAGAATACACTGCATCAGTTATACTCTACCAGCAGTACCGCTGGTTTTGCTGTAACACCAGAACCTAAAATTGTGTATCACATTCATTAAGTTAGTCCCCGATAGAACATGCATCTGATGTCCTAAGCTCTGTCAGAGAAGTGATACATTCATCCAGGAAGAAGTATTAAAATCACATCATAAATTATTCAAATAAGCACAGAAAAATTCCCAACTGTCTTATCTCAAATATTTCAGTGGGCAGATGTGAAGTATTTACAGTGCAGGGATATAGAGACTTTGCTGAGATGCCTTGTCACTGTCTTGCTTCACAAGCCATCCTATTTTCACCTTCCTCCTCATCCACCTACCTCCCCAGTCAGTAGCAGTGTAATTACACACGTTACACAGCACAGACTGTACTAAAGACTGAGCTGGGTACAACCAACCTTGCAGCTGCACTTGTTCCTAACCTAAGGTCTTCTCCAGTCACTACCACAGAAGGCTGCTTGGCTCTGCAAACATTGTCCTATCTTAAAAACAATATAAACAGGAGGTGGGTTATGTTAATTATGTTAAATCCCACAGGAAGTGTTGGATTATGTTAATTCAAAGTCCTTGGTTAAAAACACAGTACTGAAATAATGTTTAAAATGTACAAAACCTAATCCTGTATGAAACAAGAAAAATCTCTCCTCTGTATGGTGAATTCCTGAAAAAGACAAAATAAAATACTAACTAATAAAAGTTCTTGGGCATGACTCTTCTAAAAGCCAATACAGCCTCCTTTCATACAACATAATGCCTGTCCATACAAATATGTATTTTACTCAGGATGGCCTCTTAAAGCATAGGCCTGCTCTTTTCCATTCACAGCCTGCTGATTATAGTCACTGATATAGGGACCTGAATTTTAATTATGATTAATTGGAATGGTGACTTCCAGATATTTGATTAATATTTTTTAGAAGAAGGCAGTGCTGGTAGACATCTCAAAAAAGTGATGTGGTATTGTCTTAAGGCATTTCTTGTGAAACAATTCTTGTTATGTTTGCAGTGAAGGTTTCTGCAGCGCACAGGGGTTTGTGGAATCACTCTGTGTGTAGAACAGCTGAAAGCTCTTGGCTATGCTCCATGCCTCACAATGTACCCAAGGCATACAATTATTATACGACACCATGTCATGTTCACTGCTCAACTATTCGTTTTGTTCACTGGAAGTTAATAAAACCCGCTTTCACCTGCAATTCCTTGGGCTCCCTTCATTAAAACTTCTGACTGCACGATTCCCTGAATACAGCTGCATGACTTAGTCCTGTGCAGAGCACTTCATTAGTCATGGTACCTACATCCATTTTCTGTAATAGCTGTTAATGCTTCTTGGCTTTCTAAACTACCTTGCTTTCTCAACAATAATGGGTTACAGAGACTATAACATTATGGAACGTTCATTTTCTATCAGCCGTAGTAACAAGACTAGCAATTGTTTTAGAGATAAAATCTGGCTTAAGTGGCACAATAGCAGAAGTGTTGCCATCCATATTTCACAGTGTCGATAATACATCAGGTTGCTAGCTGCCAAACAAATTTAATTTACCCAGTTCTCAGTTTGCATTAACCTTTGAATAATAAAGCACAGCTGAGACTGCTGTAAGAAACAAACCAGAGAATGAATAATTAAAACCACCTCCACTGCCTTTAGAAAGACCAATCTTGAGTCAACAGGGAAGGTTTAATTGTGACTGAACTAGGCATTAAGGAGCTAATTCAACTCTTTATAAGCCCAAACAAATGCAGTCCTACATCAGTGGTATGGTATACAATGTTCACAGAAAATAAAACTCCTAAAAAAAAATGCAGGCAATTATTTCAAATCGAAAAGACAAGAAGCAAGGCAAGTCTAAATCTTACACCAAAAAAACCGCCATACTATGTGAAAGGAATCCCTTCTCATTTTCTGCAGGAAAATGTTCTAACACTTAAAGAAGCAATTCCTCAGTTGATGCCAGCAGGTTAAAATGGAAGTGGTATAAATGTCATTCCCAGAGAAATGGTTGGAAATAAGTAACAAAAGCTGGCCCTAGCTCTTTCAGAACTTACTTAGCCGGGAGGGGATTGTTGGGCCCTGTCTGGATTTGAGTGAGGCTCACTTTTTTGATCAGAACTCTCTCTGATAGTGGCAATTTCATACTTTATATTATTTTTATTTGTTTTGCCTATTTATTTAATTGCATTACCATTTGAAATGAGCAGTCATTAATTAGAATAGTTGGAAAATGCTCCATCTGCCAGTTGAACTGTTTCGGCACGTCCAGCTACAAGCCCAGCCTGATCACATTCTGAGGATGCTGATTACCATTAATTGAAGGTTTTCTTTGCAAATGGGAGATGAAGCTTTATTAAGTATTATTATTAATTTGAAGAATAGCTTAAATTGTATGGAGTGTGGGAAGACTGCTGTTATTGACGTTGCCTGTTTGAGTGCTTGCTGGCAGCAGGGCTGTTCAGCCATGTGAAATACCAGCCCATGTGCACAGGCAACAGCTGGTATTAAGGGCAACAGCATGCACAAGCATCACGGTTTTTCATTTGTGCATTAATAATACAAGAAGTTTGACAGGTGTATTATCTTTGTTTTCCTCCTTTCTTAATTGTTAAGCCTTTTATTTATCTACATTACTGGCAACCCAAACAGGCTTCACCAGAGAAAATTCTCACATATGCAAGACCTCAGCCAGAGCCTTATGTTGTAAAGTTTAAAATGCAAGAGGATTTAATCACCCTTCTCTCTACGTGGATATCTGCCCGACACACTAAAGCCCAAATGTTTTATATTCAGCATGATTTATATTCCAGCTCTCTTAAAGTTACTGGCAACCAAACCACATATCTCAAAGAAAGTGCACCAAACACCTCAGTGCCCCAAGTTCTGTAATCTTTGGAAGGACAGGCTCAGATGTGCACCCTCTCAGCAAAAGGCAGAACAAATCTGTCCTGAACTCAGCTGACCCAGGGCCAGAGCACACACGCGCTGCCTGTGGTGAACCTTCTGCTACACAGTCAGCTCCAAGGGAGAGAGAACCGTGGCTGGGCAGCTCCAGGTGGAAGTGGATGAGCTGTAAGGTGGTTAGGAGGACAGGCCTGCTGTCAGACCAGCAGTGCAGCCTCTCAGTGTGAGCCCAGATGCTGACAACCCAGTGACTCTGCAGGGTGGGGCAATCAAGGAACCAGCAGAGAGGTTGTAGAGTGACTCTGGAACTGGTGTTCCCTATGTTTCCAGCGTTACCTCCCAGGTGGAATATGTAACATAGGACCAAGAAAGTGCAGCTGAGCCCCTGGCGACTGGAAGTTATTAATGGCTTACCAAGAGGCAGCTGTCTGCTGCTGTTATTCCACTACAGCTGATGAGACCCTCCACAGAACAGCATATTTCACCTCTGCAGAGGTTTGCTCAGTGGAAGAGCTGGAATAGATGGACATGGAGCCAGTTTTCTTCCAGAATGACATCCATATGAGTGTACGAAATTCAGGACAAAGGAGTGAAAACATGTAAAATGGTCTTCTTTTTATTTCACTCTCCTTTGCCTCTCCTATATTTCAGTTCTACCATGGCTTCCCATAGATACTTGCAGGTGAAATCTATGGGCATCAGTTACAGTTATTAGAAAACACTTTAAATGCTACTAGAACTGACTTAACTTTGCATTAAATATGCTTAGCACATATTTTCAATGTTTCAGGCAGGCAGCCACTTGAAAGCAGTCCTGCTAAAAACTGCTTGTCCAGTGCAATGCATTATAAACACCAAGCTTTCCCTGCATTTAAAAGCTCCTAAAATATTAAATGCAAAATAATGTACTAGAAGAGTTGTATGAAAACAACAGCACCCATGAGATATACCAAATGAAAACCTATCTGGAGAAGTTACTAAAGTACAGTTGATTTTTAGCTGTCATTTGTATACAAATGTATGTAATTTCCAGTGAATAATTTTAAAAAGTGAAAATACAGAAGGTCAAAAAAAAAAAAAAAAAGAATGTCTACCTTGATTATCTAGTTGTTATACAAAACAGATTAGTCAAAATAATGTTATTATTTTTAATCTACCTTATATTTCTTCATGAGGGGGACACATGCTTTCCCAGTGTCTATGATTGGAGGTAGCATAAACTCGTAGTGTGTTTCTGGTAAAGTGGAAAATGAGGATTATTTCAGTGTCTTCCCTTCTGTTCTGTACCCTGCTGGTACCCACCATTAAAGCAGATACTCTTTAACACAAGGGAAAGGCAAGCCTTTGTAGCACAAAACATGTAGGATTTTAACTTGAAGTGTTTTCTAGACCTGATACATGAACAGGGAATGGCAGGGAACTGATCAGGCCAAATGAAATGGGTAAGTACATTGGTTGGAGGCCTTCCTATTCCTCAGGATTTGGAAAGAAATTGCAAGATTCTTGCTGAGTGTGTGGGTTTTTATAACAGTGAAGAATAAAGCAGAACCATGATATCATACTAACACCCATGAACTCACTTTCCGTGGCACTGTCCATGCAAATTCACTCCTATTATTGCACTATGTAATCTGAATTGCCTTGGCACACAGAAACACACATCAGAACGGGGGTGCAGTCTGTGGAGGATGCAGCCCCTTTCAACTCTCTTTGGTAACCTATGACAGTAGGGAAAAGAAAGACATATGCAAGGCTCTTTCTCTTCCGTGTCTTTTATTGTGCACAGCTTTGGCTTCAACGTTTAGGAGTTTTCCCACTGAGGAGAGAAGCTCATCAGAGAATGATCTCCATTTCTAAGTATTACAACAGTTTCTTGCAGTCCCATTTCTTGCACATCTAGCAGATATGCAGGAGCAGATCCTGCCTCTAGCTGCTTTCTGGGAATGCTTCTGGGAAACCACTTGCCTAGAGGGTAAAGCGGATACAAAAGGATCGGAAGATTGGCAAAATAATTTAAGAGCACAGCTGGTGAGGGGAGAAGACGGATGTGGCAAACCAGAAGACTGCAGATTCAGCTTTCAATGATACCTCTCTTGAGAAGCAGATAGGAAGCTTCATTAAAATAAACTCAGTATACCCTCTGCTCTCTGTTTTGAACACAGTGCCAATAATGAAACTTGTTCTGAGCAAAAATGTTGCTTTGGTCTGCACCACACCTCAAGGTTGACCCTGCACTTGGGGACAGCCATGAAATGAGCAGTGGGGTTGTGCTGGGGAAGTGGTTGCTGGATAATCTCAATCTGGGAAGATGCAAATCAGCAGCAGCTATGCTGATACATCACCAAGTGATTCAAACACACCTCCACGACCAAACAAAATGCAAAAAGTGCCATTGAGAAGCAACGGCATCTGTAAGCCACTGCCATGTTTCTGTAACTTTGGAATGGATAGGGACAGTATTAGGATATAGATGTTGCCAGCAGTACAGGTTATCTGCTGAATTTCTCCTGCTCTTGTCCCAATACTCTCTTCCCTGCAACCTGGAAGCCCACCTGATCACCACCTCTCGAGCTTTGTGACTCTCTTGCTAGTGGCTCTTATTCTTTGTAGTGCATGTATTTTCTACATTCTCCCACACCCTCTCTCTGTATGGTGATAATTCATTGCTCCTTCATCATGGTGGATCCTTCCTCACTTCAGGTATGCGCAGATCCCACTTCTCCTAACACCCCATTTATTTTTCCCTGATCAAAAGCCATCAACACACCTTGCTATTTTTTCACCTTTTTCCAGAGGTGCGGAGGGGGTGGAAAGTGGTACAGGGGTGGTTTATTACAGTACAGTAATTTTGTTTCCTTTTTTCCCTGGAAAATGAAGAGAAAGCAGGGTGGGAGCTGCTGGAACACTGGTGTAGGGAAAGGAAAGGGAGTCACAGCTGCCTACCCAGATGCTAGAGTGATATCAGGAGGTACTTTGGTAAATGTATGTAATAAACAGTTGCCACAGCAGCCAAAAGAATACACTTCTACAAAACAAAAACAAAGAGATAGCAGCGAGCACTGAGACTGCCTGTGGCAATGGGCGCTGTAGTGTGGTTAATAATACCTCTGCTATGAATAATATTAGCAGGCTGGTCTCCAGGCAGTAAAATCAAAGAACAATTAAAGAAATAAACCCTTTCAGAATTAGAGATAAGTGCTTACTTGGGCTATAATATTGACGACTTAAACTTTCCTCAAGAAATAAAGCCCCCACTTTTAGAATGCATAATATTTTTAATGTCTTTTTTTCCCCCCCTGAAAATCTGCTGAAAGTCCCCCAAATCTTCCTTTTCAATTAATCAGTTAAATAATTAATTAGAACTACCATCATCTCAATTCCTTCATCTAGATGGTGCAAAGAAGTGCCATTATTAAAATGTTGGAATTGTTCTTACTAGTTATAATCTAGACCAAATCCAGAAATTTTTCAGCATTAAATTTGAGGCCCAAGAGATCTACTCTAAGTACTCTAAGTAAATCAACTCTTTAAGTAAATAACAATGTATATTTACATTTTGAAAAAAGAGTTCTTCATTTTACTTGAAATAGACTCAAGAGTTACTGAAAAATCTTGCCTAACACTCGAATTTGGGTCTATGCTAGATCCAGTATTTTTGGTCACCCTACAAAATAAATGGGAATTTATGTCTTACATATGTTGGAATATCCATATTATTAGATGAGATAAGTATGATTTTGCATAGGTATCTTTCAATAGACTTAATTATTTTGGATGGAAACAGAGGTCAAAGTGATTGGGCCACTTATCACTTAGAAAGGCTTTGGCAGAGAGAGACACAACAGACAAATCACTTACACCACTGAGTTTCCATTGCAGTGAGAGAATTCACCTGAAAATACTGGATCAGACTTTCTTCCAGTTCATTCAGTTTTCTGACAGAACATCTTTCACTAAGGAACACTTGTTTTTTTTAAAGAACTTTTAGGCAAGCAGCAAAGGAAGGAGGACATTAAGATATTTTTCTAAGTCAGGATGCAATTCTTTCGAAGTCGTTACATCCTGCTCTTCTTATGTGCTTTCTGTTGAAGCCAGTTACTGTTTCCATGTACACTTTGGAATCAATGTTTGTGAAGAACATGTAGGAAAACTAATCCCAGTGAACTGCCAAAGGAGTAATAATGTATTACAGGGTATTGCTTGACATTGCATCTTATGCTTACTGAGACCACTGGAATTCAATATGGTACAGCATTTTTTAATTGTCAGCCTTCTGTAGCTTTAGCAAGGTATTTCTAGAGGTTTATTTACCATCCAAAGTGAGATGTAGTTTAACTTTAGGGCTTCTTGCTTTCTTTCTTTCTTGCGACAAACCCGCAGCACACCAGGTCAATGTGCCCAAAGTCTGTATGAAGCAAATCCTTTTTTCTTGTGATAAATTTTATCTGCCCTCCTATCACGGGAGCCATTAAAAAATATTAGCTGAAGCTGTGAAGATGTGTTGTCTTTAAAATTAGTAAGTTTGGGCTGCAGTATTAATATCAAATAGATTAAGACCAAAGTAAACATCACTTAGTTGATTTTGTTATTTGCTTCTAAATAATATTGCTGAAAATTATTAAAAGTATCCTAATGCTTTAGCAGACTGGTATTATTCAAAGAGTACTTTGATGCTTTTATTCTCCAAAGCCCTATCCTCAGAGCATTCCTGAGATAGAAACCATCACGAAGAGAACTGCTTCTTAATGCACAAAATAGTTATTTATATTATACTATCTACAGCAATTTATTCACTGCAAACACCATTACACAGTGTATGATCACAGCATGCTGAGTATTCACAATGAGATTTTAAAAATGGCAATTTTGTTAAGTATTCTCCGCTTTGTTCAGCTGAAGAAAATTACATAAAACCCTTCACAGAAGGCCTGCTTTGCTCAGAGTAGGAAACAATCATTTGCCTCCTATTACACACCCATGGGCTCAATTCCCTTTTGCCACATCTTTTGTTTCTTTTTCTTTTAAAGTAATACCAGTATCTGAAGTTCCAGCTCTTTTAAACTAGCAGAAATTGACTGTATATTTTAAAAAAGATAAAATATTTTTCAGCCTGATTTGTCTCTATGGGAAATTATATCAAGCATGATTTGTAGCCCTATTTTAGTAAAAGAGAAAACCACAAGTAACTAGGAATGGAAAACACACAGAAGAATGAATAGGCTATCCTGGGACCATCTAACATGACCTCCAACCTTGCAAGTTGCCAAGTGATATTATTTCCATGTTACTCCTAATTTGCTTTTCCTTGATTTTTTTTTTCTTTCCCAGGATTGTAATTTATTTTTCAAAATGTAACTACTTTTAAATTTCACAACATTTCCCTTTGCTGACAACAGTTGTAATTTACCATTATCTCTTCTCTAAGTTAATCAGAATCTGTGACATGCAACAGTGGGGTGGCACCACCAGGCACTACATTTTTAAATTTTAAATCTAATTTAAAAGGATGAGGTGACTAAGTGCAGACAGATAACACAAAAAAACCCAGAGCAGCTCGAAGATTTAAGAGGTGTAGTAGGGAAGAAAGCATTCTTTAAAACAGCAGTGACTTTTTAGTTTCTGTGGAAACCTTAGAGGCAATGGAGGAAGGAGAGGTAGACAGGACTAAAGCAGACCAGCTCAAACATACTAGAAAGACTTCTCATGAATGGGTGGAACACACTGAAAGATTTGGATTTGAAATGCATTTGATATATTGATTTGATCACTAATAAAAAAAATGATGGCAAATTCTCACTTTATCAGAAATGATGAAAAATGACAAAAAAGGCCACATATGATGTATTAGCGATGAATGGATCAACTGAGCTTCAACTAACACGTCCTTCACTTTGAGATAATGGACTGCTGATTTAATGTCAGGACTTTTTTAAAGTCATATCCAAAAAAGGTCTTTACACTACTGTACCTTACAAAATGTTAGTGTAAAAATATTCTGCAGTAGTCAGACATTTCAGTAACTGAGAATGATTCAGACAGGATTATATCTAATATATATACACGACACTTTCTGATTATTATGACTGCTACAAGCAAGGCAGTAATATTGTTCAATGTCTGCATATTCTCTGTTCCTCAAAAGCTGGTCTTCTAGCTGGTCCACTGGTCATTGAATCTTTCCCCAGCTTGTAAATTATTTATCCAATGGGCCTCTAAAGAAGCTTGATTTGTTCAAGACTGTAATCTTTAAGAGTCCTTAGGCAGTTGTCTAAATAAGAGCCTAGAAGTTTTGAAACCTTATGGGACAAGATAATTTTGCAACTTTTTATTCTGAAGGGCTCGATTCTGAAATTTCCTTTTGTGACACTTTATTGAGACTTTAGTTTTTACGCATACGCTGTTTGTAGAACTGTTCCAAAATATTAACGAGGGGAAGCAAATTTAAAGAACTATTTGCAGTTTATCTCAAGCATGTAATACAGCTGTGTAACCAACAAGTCTGCTTGTGTCCATTTTGTAAACAGAGGAACAGGCTTAGATGCAGACCCCCCCACATTTCAGTGGGAGATTCACACATGCTTACACATGAAATGCTTGCTTACACAAGGAAACAACTCTTTATTATGGCACAGATTAGCTAACATGATGTTAAACACATTATAAAACAAGTAATTTCCTCCTGAGTAAACAAGCCTATAAAGCCAACAGGCACAGAAAAAGGAAATTTGATTCTGAAATCCATATACTTCAAAAGCAGATTCCTTTTATTTAGTCAATTTAGTTGAGAGGCTGTCTTATTTCTCCAGATCTCTGGTAAACAGAAGAAAACACACTTGGAAATTACTGGCAAATGGACACATTTTCACAACTTTCCCCCTTAAATTGAAATTATTCTCTTACTTCAAATATAGAGACCAGCCACAGGTCCAAGGTGAAGGAAACCTTAAAACGTCTCAGTCCTAGGCGGAGACTGATTGCCCCCATTGCAGCCCACACTCTGATTTGTCAGAAGAAACCACCATTTACAGGCAATTTTCTTAGCAGTGTCCAAGGGATGAACTTTACACCATTTGGCTGACCAGCCAAAATGAACAGGGACGTGCCAGAGCCAGACTGGGACCCAGTGATGTGGCTTCTTCTAAGTCAACAGAATATTGCCGAGACTTTTTAATGTCTCTGGGGTGAAGAGACTTATATGGATACATGAGAGAGAAAACAGAAAATTAAATATAAAGGAATTTCTTGTTTATTCATAAACATAATTTTCTCCTAGGATCTTTTGGGAGAGTCTTTAGGGCTAAGGTTAGGAAGGGGCTTATGTATTCTTAAGTATTCTGTTCTGAAGTGGCTGGAATCCTTTTAAAATCAGACCCAAAGTTACCAACTGTTGCTACAATAGTCCCAAAAATGGTTATACCACAGACTCCACTATAGGAACAGGATTGTTCCAATGTGTTTTTCAGTAAAGGGGATCTTGCCTGGAACAACTGAGGCTACATTCTTCTCAGTACACACACCTCCATGGTGTCCCATGGATCAGAACTCCTGATTAGAAAACTGTTCCTATAAATGACTTTGTTTCATCCCTGCTTGTATTTAAAAGCAGGATTGAAAAATACAAAGTGGTTCTGGGAAGAATGATGGCAAAATCAGTTTTAAAAAAGGACGCTTGCTTGTCATACAAAGGTCACAACAAAAGGGTATGGCTGTAAGGAGAAGTCATCTGCCTCTGTTTTCAGGATGAGAAGGCAAACACCCAGGTGCAGGTACCTGCTGGTGAAAGCAGTCTTCACCTTAGAGCTGGAGCTGAGGAACTCAGAGCTCTGTAAAATTCCTCTCAAGATTTCGGGTGACACTTTCACTACTTTCAGAGCCTCACACATGATCTACATTAGAAATGACACCTTATCTAAAGAAGAATCACCATTTCTAATTAGTAAGAGGGAACCAGCATTCTAATCTGTAAGTCATAATCAATGACTCTGTCATACAAGAATTAAACATCACATTTTTAAGGTGGGTTTTTTATAACCACTGCGTATGCTCCCCACGTCAAGATAAAATACCAACAACAGTTGAAATTGCCATTATAATTTCCTTGGCAACAACAACCTGGAATCCTTACTCACACAGATGTTTTCTGCATGATGAAAATTGCATTTGTGTTGTTTTCTTTCCCATTTTCAGTTCCAGCTCATCTCCTTGGCTCAGCTGCTGGTGATACCTGCTCTCATCATTGTTTATTTACTCGTAGTATTACTGGTTGTCTGCACTAAGTGACAAACAGCTGGTCTTTGAGTCAGAGCTACCACCACCAGGAGAACCCCAGAACACTACACCAGTCATGCAGAAATTCACAATGCAAAAATAACGTGGCTTAACACTAGAGCTGTATTACTTATCTTTACCATGTGTACTGCTTATCTCTATTATCCTAATCACTCTTGCTTAAATCTTGTGTATTCAAAGAAAACAGCTGGAGCAAATTGCTAGGAGCTACAGAAGTGTTCATCCTCTGTGGTCTCTGGTCCAGTCTTAGCCTAGATGGCTCCTGTGAAGTTGTTTGTACTTGGAGACTCTTTGCTGGTCTGCATCTAATGAAGAGGGCTTTTTTAAAAATCCATCTCTCAGTGGACAAACACCCCAAGTCCTAAGATTATCACTGCTGATTCCAGCCTTGCTGGCAATGGACGGAGGGGGAAATACTCTGGCTGCATTTGTCAGGTCTTGGTGGAGGCTCTGAGAATGCCATGGGAGCACATGCCAGACAGCTGCCTGTCTTTACTGGTTATTCACCCATTAATTAGGGGTGTATCTCTAGTACAACTGGTCAGGTACTCTTCACAAACACTATACTTGGTGAAAGAGCTTCAGCAGAAAAATGCCCTGGGCTCTACTGTCTAATGCAAATGGAAGGCCAGGTGGAGAAAATTCAAGCCATATTACTGTTTAAATAACTTGGATATGATCAAAGTTACCAATGGTTCACCTGTATTGCTTGTTATAATTTAGTAGAAACCCAGCTGCCTGAGAAAGACTTAAAATTTACCACTTTACGTATTAAGAAGAAAAAGCGTTCCTCTGTCAGATTATACTGAATCACAACAATGTGCATGTGTATTCTCGTCACAGTTTCTGCACTTTTACTGGTTTTGATGCCTTCAAAATAATCTTTTTTAAAATTAATGTACTTGCCAATTGTATATTCTGGAAGGGAGAGCAGCTGTTTCCTCACAACTGTATGCACAGCCTTTTGAAGTAAATTTTGTTTATTAATAGTAATCTGTTTTTCATAGCTTTGCAATTTCTTAGATAATAGGGTAAAACACAATCTTCCTTTCATGTTCTCTACATAGTGAAGAGACAGATGCAATTGCAAACAGACTACTTATGCTGAGGGCAAAACTTAGTACTGCTTAATATGACTTAATGACTAAAATACACGTATCATTTATAGATGACATCTAGAACTCTGCTAAGTTGTTATTATTATGGTCAATGAGTATTCTTCCCTGCTGGTTAGTAAAAGGATTTGGAATTAAATCTGTTTTGATTTTACTTGTTCAAGTAGACACACTGAAAGCAACTGAGCTACCCGCATACGTAATGCAAATGGGATTTAGTCTTTATTCCCAATCTTTTTTTAAACAGAAGGTCACATATAACAATATATATACTAACTTGAAACACAGAACTGGGAGAAAGGGAAAAAACCACAGGACTTAAGAAAGGCTATTTTACAGCTACATAGACATGTAAACACCTCCAGGAACTTTGCTTAATAAGGCCAGCTACTTTCAGCTATCACTTCACCGCCCGTGACAATCTTTGCATGAAAGCATTTCTTTCTCCCCTAGGCAACACTATCAAGCTAGTGCAGTTCCCTTGAAATATATAAATGCTGTATTTAAAATTAAATGTACAGCATATGGAGGACTGGAGCTGTGCTCTGGAAAGCAACCCCCTCACCCACCCAAAGGCACTCGGGTACACAAACATACATCCCTGCGAAAAGTGGTAAATGTGACTGGGAAAATGTCAGAAAACAGAAATTTCCTCTAGATTTTAACTCATATCAAGACACGCTCTTGTGTAAAAGATACCTCAGGGTCCACAACTGATCTTGAATAACCTCAGAACGTGATGAGCACAATGGGCAAGTCGACTCAGCAGTGTTTAACACATGAGCACTCTTCCCCTTATGGAATATATTGCTCGGCTTTTCCTGACGATGCTGAATTGATTTACATGTTAATTTACCAAACTAGGTGTATCCAACCCCAAAAGAGAGAAGCTGTCAGTGACACACAACTTTCCTGGGAAATGAAGGCTCAGTTCTGTGTACTCAAGTGTAGATCTGGGTTTCAGTGATGCCAGGGATACAACTCCCACTGACTTCAATACTGTGCACAAAAGAGAGCATTTATGAACCACTTAATAAGAACATAAAATGTGCGTGATGTTAGACCTGCAATTTTAAAATCACCTATTTTTAACTAATCCTGTGGAAAAAAAAGTCTTGTGTGTATAATTGTACATTCAAATTTATGTTGACCTACTTTAAATTGTTTTCAGTTTATCATGTTAGGAAAAATATTCTAAAAATGTAACCTCAGATGATCAAAAAACCCCACCCCAAACCTTCAAAATCAAAAAGCAGGGTATGGTGGTTTGGTCTCTGAAACCACCAAGCTTTGATCAAGGTTTTTTTGTTGCAGCAATATTTCAGAATCACATGAAAATATAAACCACATTTGTTGGTTGACTTCCATTCCCATCACTTTAGAGGGAGTCTGTGTTTGCGGAGAATGATTTAAATACAATTCTCTGACATTCAGAAATGAAATGTCTGTTCCTATGTGAAATAACAGAACTCATTAACTTGGGAAGTCTATTAACTTGTTTGACAAATCTAGATGCATTACGTTTTTGGTGTACATTTCTTAATAAACTAATACTCCCTATTTAAAGAATATTTTTATTTTCACTTGCATTTTTACACTTATTTTCAAGTGATTTTATCATTGATAGGGATTATTGTTGGGTTCAGGACTCAAATCTTAATACAATATAAAAAATGAAACACTTTTACTTGAATAATTTCTCTGCAGAGGTAAAAGGTCAAACAGAGGAGCAGTAGACAGGAGAAAAATGAATTAGTAAACTGTAGGAAAGATAATCAGTCTAGTTTCAAGGTTAGCTTTCTGTTCTTTACCTGCAGTGAGGTTTTTTTAATCCTTTTTTTGAACTTCTAAGAGCATGCCAATTCCATGTTCCAGCTTGCTGTGCTACTGCAGCAGAAACTACACAAATAGACAAAATGTCTAAGAATCACACCACCTTACAGAAACACACCCCTGCCCCTCAGCTACTCCCTCTGAAAAAAATCTAGAGCAAAGAAATACCCTTTCTGTTGAAAATCAGGAAACTGAGGTCCTGTCAAATTGTCAGGTAAAGTATGTTTATCTTCCCCAAAAACATGACTGTGTGAATAAGAGGTGCTCCCAAATGTGAGCAGTCAGCTGCTGTGACTATAAATACTGTGTTTAATACAGAATCATAATATTTACAAATAAAAATTACACAAAGCATGTCCTTCAAAATCTCTCTGCCATTGTCTACAGTTTTTTTTGGTAAACAAACTAGCATAAACAGTGGATTGTAAAAGTGGTTTAAAAATAATTTTATTTTTTGCAAATGAAGCACTATTTGCAACAGCCATTGCTCTTGTGTTGAGACTGCTGTCTTACTTCATTCCTTACTTTGACTTCATAAACCAAATAAGTACATTTTACTTCACAGACTGAGGAAAATCTGCAAATACAAACTTTTTTTTTTACTTTGCAAGCTTTGGAGAGCTTATCTAAACCATCCCTATACCTTATTGTATGAATAACTTCATGTCTGAACTTTCATATATTTAAAAAAAATGACAGGAGATATCTAACGTGGCAAGTGCCTCAAATACAATTTAAATTTATGTTTTTCAACTTACACAAATTAGGATTCCCCAACAATGTTACTTAAAAGTTTTGCATTAACATATCTCAAAAAAAAAACCCATGTCTTTTTTTTATCCCTTTTCATCTCTGTTTTCCTATAATAGCCTCGAGTATTTTTCATTTGTCAGCTATAAAACATTATAGTTATTCATCACATATGGTCTTGGCATACTTGTTATAGCTACCTAGAGTACATTTCAATACCAGAATACATTTCTCAGTTTAATACACTACTAATGAATCAAATGAAATCCAAGTGGTTTGGGGCTTCAGCTGACACTAACTTATTACCCCTGTAATCACACCATGAGCAGAAGTGGCTCTGTACCTTTTGCTCTGTGTTCAGGACCTGCTGTGAAACTCACCACAATATTCTTGCTCTGTGGTTTATGATTACTTCCAAATCTCAGAAAATGTATTTACATGTACATTGGAAATCATTTTTCCAGGGAGGTCGGGTTATGCTAGCCACCACAGATGCCCAAAAATCAACACCCAAAAAACGCATATTCAAATACACATCCACCATCGTTTTCTTGACATTTTAAAGACAGTAGCTTGCTTCATTAAAACACTTCACACCAGCCCTCCTCACCAGAGATCGACCCAGAACCAGAAACTCCTGACTGAGGAGTGGGGGAGGGCAGCCGCTCCCTTGCCAAATATATTTTCAAATCCTTTAACAACCCACGCTGAAGACATTCTTCATTCATTCAGTAACATTTCTTATACAGGAAGAAAAAAGAGAAAGGCTGAGAGCAATGCCGAGTCCTTTGCTGTGGGCTTCCCACACAAAGAAAAGGACCTGGACTTGAGGGGTGAAGGAATAGTTTTATGAAGCTATTTCTCTGCAGTCACACGAAGCACAGCTGGCAATCATTGCTCTGCAACAGTTAAAACTTAATAATACCTTTCTACAGGGTGATGCCAATGAAAATATTCACACTACTATAAAGAGGAGTCATTAATTATCTTCAGGTCATTACCAAATGTTAGGACCTAGTACTAAAAATACACACGGAGGTGAACAACAGTATTTTGTGCACATGAAGGCACTTAAGGATATAAGTTGCTCACTACCCACACTCCCAAGAAGCAGTTTGCTGTTTCTGACAGCAAAGTGAAGAGCTATATTCTAGGAATTGAAATAAATTTCTTTTATAGCATTATTTTTCACCCAGTACACTACCAGAAGGCATTACTAAGGAAGGCCTATTTAGTTCTCAATTACCTGAAATGGTGTATTTCAGAAGAGCCTTAAGAGTTTAGTTTTGGATTTTCAGGGGGTATTTTTGCTTTGTGTGGTTATAGAGCTGGTGATAATAGACACTGTGTGGATATAGAGCCCTGCCACAGCATGCACAGAATACAAGACTTGTTATCAGCTCAGAGAAATATTATAACCAAGTTTTCATCTGTTCAGCAGAAGTTCAAAACCAGGATGTCTCCTGTTGAACATCTGTACCTGCTGTACAACACAACAGTGGGAAACAGGTTTTAGAGCTTGAGGTGAAGAGACCCCACCTCCTCACATAACACCTTAGTGTGCTGGTGGCTGTCTGTTGTAATTGACTGTTCTGAACTACAGAAGCAGGTTCAGCCTCACTGCAATACGTCCTGCAGGGCGAGGAAAATGAGAAAACTGACTGTGGTACCTCTAATGAGCAGAATATTCCAGCACATATTCAGGTCCACTGTTCATAAGGAATCTGTTTACTTTAAGATAGGCAAGCAAAATCTCTGTCAATGGGCAGAATAAACACTAGCTAGAGTGGAGCCATTCGTAACATACTTTAATTGGCAATTTTCCCTCGACTAATATAACATCTTTCACATGAGGATTCTGCTGCTCTGTGATTTTCTGTCCCTCTATTAAGAGATATGAAAACCAGTGCATGAAATACATTCTCTTAAGAACAGAGCTTAGAATAATACATCCATTATCACAGGGATCACACTTGTTTTCTGTAACCAGATGAATGCAACCAGGGCAAGAAAGTAAGGCAAAATATCACCAAAAAGAAGATCAGCATATTTGCCTCAGAACAGATGGCAATATGAAATTATATTTAATTTTGTTCTTTTTATTTTAAAAAGGCTTTTATATGCTCTGTTCTTCTTCCTTAAATTGGGCAGTACCTGTCCCTCGGGGGTCTGTACTGGGATCAATATGATTTGATACCTTCACCGATGACACAGTGAAATTGAGAGCACCCTCAGCAGGTCTGTGGGTGGCACCAAGCTGAGGGGTGCAGCTGTTATGTTCTGAGGGAAGGGAAGCCATCCAGAGGGACCTTGACAGGCTCTTTGACAGGCAACTGTTTTAAACTGAAAGAGGGTAGATACAGGTTGGGTACAAGGAAAAATGCTTTTGAAGAGGTGCTGAGAATACCTGGTATAGGTTGTCCAGAGAAGCTGCCAATGCCCCATCTCTGAAGTATTCAAAGTCTGGCTGGATGAGGCACTGAGCAACCTCATCTGATGAAAGATCATGACAATGTTTGTCATGCCCATGCACCTATTTGGACTAGATGATCTTTAAAGGTCCCTTTCAACCCAAACTATTCTATCTATTCAACCAAACTATGAGTCTATCACATTGTATCACATTAAAAAATACACTGGACAATCATAATACATCACACTCTATTGAAGACACACACATTTCCATGATTTCATTTTCACTAGAATAAACACCTACTTTTCTTTATGTTCCCAAGCATGTCCCTATCAGAAAATACACTCTTTCAGGAGTTTGTCAGTACCAACTAGAGCTGCTTGCAGGAGAATGAAAAAAACACCCCCTTCTTCTAACACATGCATACATAAAAAAACTCTCATAAATTAAAGTAATGGGACAAACATTATCATGATACAATTCAGAGCTGTACTGGCTTACTGAGGATTAAACTTGGCTGAGGAAGATCATTAGGAAAACAAAAGGCTACAGAAATAATTTTTTTAAATCATGGAAGTGGATTGTAGAAGCTCACAATGGAGTAAAAATAAAATAGCTGAATAAAGATAATTACACAAAACTCTGTCCCAAGATCAGCACTGTCAGAATGAGATCCAATGTAAAGAAACACACATTACCAGAGAAAAATAGAATAAGATAAAAATTCTCCCAGGTTCAATGCAAAAGATGTTTTCCCCTTAGAGAAAACTGCATAAAAAGCTTCCTCTCTTCAGAGGAGGCAACAGAATGGAAGGGAATGAAAAGAGGCAGGTAAAAGCTCTGCATTTCCAAACATTATTCAAGGTTAGAAAATGAAAATGTTTCATTACAAGGAAAAGGACAAATCTGATCAAAGTCAGTCAACTCGCTTATTTATATCTCAGCAAACACCTTGGCTCCACGTTTTGTCAATCTGTAGAAAGCAAAAGATTTTTCTGACCTCGGCTTTTGTGCTGATCTATTCAGCTCAGCAGATACTTGGCACCATTTATCCTGGCTCTCACAGAACCAAATACACCTACCATCAGGGTGATTGCTATGGAGTTTCTAAAAGTCAAGAGGAAAAAGCCTTCTTTGAGCCACTGGTGTGTCACAGTGGTGTCATGCCTACCCTGGTCTAACTGCCTGACACAGCTGAGGATAATTCCAGTGAACACTACGAGGGTCTCAGCCCTGGACACAGCACAGCTGGGGTACAGCGAGGCAGGACTTCTAAAAAATTGTCAGCAATGTCATGCTAAAAAATTACGGGGAGATGACACCTTGTTCAGTGCCTGGAAGTTTCACTCAGCTTCCCAATCATTTGATGTGCAGATGTCAGCACCAAAGAGTTGCAATACAGTGATGTATTGGCACAGAAACATCTAGAGAGAACATGTCTGAACATACAGGAGGGACTGAACTTGATCTGTTAGTATATATTCACATTTACCTTGCTCAGGAATAATTCACTATATGAACAGGAAATAAAGACTTCATTCATTAGGCTAAATGAGATTTTACAGTATCACATTCATTCACTCAGCTAAGTATGAACGCTGGCAAGGTCTACGTATGGATTATACACTTGGACTAGACTGCAGTATTTACTATTTCTTAAATTATGTTAGCTTCTTTAAAATGTATCTTGAAGAACATCTTCTAAAATTTTCATTCTAAAGTTTAAAACTGTTGAGTCTCTCTCCCATAATGGTACTGGGTCACACACACACACCGATCCTGAAGCAAACATGTGGCTGTGGAGAGAGCTTCTCCCACATACTGTTTCTAAAATCAGTATAACTATTTCGTATCTTCCATATGCATTAGCTCTTCAGAGCACATCTAACCTCAGACTCCTTTAAACTTGGCTTTCTGTATCCTGATATTTTCCTTTTAAATAAATATTAGCATGGTCAATTGACTCCACTACATTACTGCAACCTCTGGAGTGAGCAGGACTGGCCACTGAGCACACGCTGACAGCTACCCTTTTAAGCAAAAGTAAAAGGCTGTCAGAAAAGATGCACCTGGTTTTTATTTAAGATTTCAAATTACCTCTTCAATGGTTTCTGCTTGCTGACAAGCAAATGCATGACCTAGGAATCAGCAGCTAGAATTACCTATTTGCTGAAAGTGTGTATTTGCTGACTTAATGTGTTTATCATTTATCACATACACAGAGGAGTTGACAAATACGATCTTCTTGTCTTTAGCAATTTTGTGGAGCAAGAAATAACTCAGTTCATTCTTCTTCCTTACTTTACTTGTTCCTAACAATGGTACTGTGCCAAAAAACAGCTCACAGCTATTTCCCTTCTCTAACATACAAAGTCAAAGTAAATTTCCAGCTGGCAAATAAATTGCAATGTTGATTAGGAAGGCAATATATTTGAAACATTTGACCTTTAAAGCACAAAAATCTTGCATCTGAAATACGGTTTGTCACGTATCCACAAAGCCATATCAAATCAGCAAACATAGTTGTTAAAGCTGATTAATGATGACTTTACACTTTCATGATTTTTGTAGATACGTGTGATAGTCCTAACTTCATGAAAAGAACAGTACGAAGTTCTTGATTTACAGATATGTTCTACTTTGAAACCTCTTATGGATTTATGTCATAAATATACCAATTATGTTTAACTACGATCTAGGATTTTACCTTCAAATTGATGAAGTGCATCAAAGAAAACAACTGAGAGCTTGACATTGAAATACACTTTAAATCTTTCCACTTTCATGCTATTAATAATTGTGTCACAAGTCATCAAACTCTGAATTTCCTTCATATTATTTAGAAACTCACCCCCTGACAAGTTCTAGAACAAGCTTAAAAATCTTTTCCCATGCCGAAAAAACCTGATTTGTGGGCTCAGATACTCTCCATCGGGTGTCTAACAAGAAGAGGCACAAAAATCTCAGAACACTGGATACGAGAAACCTTTAGTTATGTACCATTCTGTGACTGAAATTCAACCAATTTCCTCATTCTCTGTAAGCGTGGACTCAAATTCTATCCATATGGGGAGGAGGGCTTATTCAGACCTTATGTTTCAGAGGTCACTGCAGCAGTTAGCTCTCCCCAGGACTTCCTGCATGGTTCTTGGGGGAAAAATAAAGGTGTGAAAAAGGAGAAAGCCTACAGATACGCACAAGTTCTTCAGTTCTTCCCTTGTCTTAGGGGATATAAATGAAATTATGGCTATGATGGTAAAAAATAAAGCAGGCGAATTCATCTTACAAAGCCTATTATGCCAACAATAGGCTGAATATTATTCCCACTGAACACAGGTGAGTTGGTAGCAGAGGTTCCCAGTTAACTGTGTGATATTTGGAACATATTCTGGGCTTCAGATTCTCTTCTTAGAGAGTAAAAACATTTACTTTTCATCCCAATCCTGCTTTAACAAGACTGGAAAGAACTTTGTACTGATTCTAACAAAAACCAAGCTCCTTTCAAATTTAGTTTTGTATTTTGTTTAGTTGAATGCACAAAACCACTCGCCAGCAGAGGGGGTATAGCTCAACCATTTCTCGTGCTAGAGGAGGCTGTCACAACATGAAGGTGGTACAATATGGAGAGGACAATATGAAGAAGAGGAGGTTGTGCAGATTTACGTGCCTTTAGAAAGAGGATCTGCAAGGGGAGAAGGGCTTCTGGAATGCACCAGGAAAAAGCAGTAGGAAAACAAACATTCATTTCAAGCTTTTAGCATTTTAATATAAGCCAACCAAAAGACAGAAAACATCGTGAGTACCTTCAACAGATTAAAGACTGAAACCTCTTCTGCTAAGTATTTTAGCTCAGCAGTGTAAATATCCTGCTTATTTTGAATACAGAAATTATGTGTGTCAAAAATTCCAGGACCATGTAATTCCAGCATCATGTAATTCAATGAGTTTCAGCATTACAGCAAAATAAGATGTTGATGTATTCTCCTTGAGAAATCATGGGCAAAAAACTTAATGCCATTATGTGAGTCCAATGCAGTTGAACTGGAACACTTGTATGACACTTTGCTCTGTCCCTCTTGGTAACAGCAAGTCCTGGTGAGGAAAATGCCCTTCCAAAAAAGGGAACACACCTCAAGGTCAGACACAAGATGTGTTTTCATGCTGCAGTATTCCTGGCTGCCATCAAACTAACTGCAACTAGCAAAACGGAAATTTTTTAGATTTCCAAAAATATGCCTGAAGAATGTTGACAAATACATGAGCTGTCATTGACAGGCAAGTTCAGGCTCAAACTACCAAACCGATATCTTATTTAAGAGGTCTGGGGTTATGAGTGGCTATATTAGACATTTTTATGTGAAGACCTCACAAATACCTTTGAGGCCAAGGTGTGGTTGCCCAACACTTCTCAAATTAGACTCTCAGGTCATGATTCAAGACACCTCTTTAATAAGTGCTCAATTACTAACCCAAATGCATCCGTGCTATTCTGAGCTTCAAAATCGGACTCTGGAACTGTCGGCACCCAATGCAGGAAACCCTTTTTTGAGTTTGCTCCAGCCCAGTAAGTGAAGCTTGCCTTGCAGAGCCTTCCCAGAAGGATCCTGGTCAGGTATGAATTCTGCTGAAGCTTTGGAACACTTCAGAGAAATACCTATCTTTTCTCAGACTTCAGCTGTACAGTAGTTTAAATAAAAGAACAGCCTTCTGTGATGTCTGAGAAAGTTAAAAGGCTTTGTTACATATCAGAGCAATTCATGTTTAAAAAGCAAAATACCCTGATGCTACGTGTCAAACTATTCTTATATTTAAAAAGTGAAATAAATTCCAGTATTGAGTCTTACAGTTCATGGCTTCAAATGGATTTAAAGGGGTGTAATTCAAAACAGCATTAGCTCTGTTTGTTACCACTCAGTTTGAATAGCTAAAGCCAGTGTGACACGGGCAACTGTGCACATCTGCTCTATTCATATAAATGTGGGGGGCTTCATATACATAAATTTTGTGTAATATAGGCATCAATCAGTTAAAGAAGCAAAGTGTACCTGTGCTACACAGTTCACTTTATCTCTGTTAATGATATGCAGGGCAACCCCAAGAGGTGGTTCTTTGTACAGGCCACATACACATGATGATTGCCAACGTGATCCTAACATACTTAGAAATAATTTTGCCCTTAGGAGAGGCTCTTTGCTCACAATACACTGCACAACCACTACTCAGCTAAAGGCCTGCAACTCTATTCTCTCCTCAGAGAAACTAGAAGAAGAAAAGAGAGAGAAAGAAAGAAACAGAAGAAAATACTGCAGTAAAGAATGGAATTATTTATTTTCTCGTACTAGGCTAAACAAATGCAAGTTCTGCCTGAGAGAGTCTCTTAATCTCTTCAGTTGCTCCATTTTCCCCTTAATCTTCTGTAATTGCAATATTCTCAGATAGTCCTTGCCTCTAGTAAATTGCACCTTGCACATGCAACCCAGAAGAGAGGGAAGAAAGACAAAGGCAGAAGGCCCCACTTCACCCAAAAAAGTGTCGCACGATTTTCTGGACTTCAAATGCGTATTCTTCTCAAGTGCCAGGAGGCTATTTATATAATTAATGCAAAATCTGACATTAGATGAGTCAATTCTGTTCTCCTCAGTGTGGGTAACATCTAAATTTGAAATTTCCTCTCAAATGGTTAATTAATTTTTTTCTAATACAGACCATAATTCTCCCAAGTGAGGGAAACTGAAGGGAAACATGTTTTGATCCCAGGAAGCCCCACTGCCTAACAAACTTGTAGGGTCAACACTGACTGGAGGAACATCTATTTCCTTTGTCATTAAAGCAATAGGGAGACCCATGGCCAGTTTGCTGCAAAAGCTTCCCATGACAGTTCCTGGAAAAATCTGGGGGTAATCTGTTCAAAGGATGTGCTGTGGCTTAGGGTTTCTGGCTGTATTCATACCAGCCTGCATTGAAATCTGAGAGAACTGGGTTCAGGTCCTGACTGACAGAGGCTCCTGGGTCATCAAACAGGGCAGAAGAGTCAATTAATTTCATTATGTCTCATTTCCAGTTGTAACATGAAGATATAAAGCTCCTTTATGAGGTGAGGAGGAGAGGGAGAACAATCAATTACAAAATATTTAAGAGTGAGTAACTGAAATCCTTCCCTGTGAACAAATTAAAAAAAAAAACCCATCAACCAAAAGATCTCCTTTTAATTATGGGAAAAATATATCAGTATATATATTTTTTTCCAGCAAAATAACCTTTTTATTTCGAAAAAATATTTTGAGTTAAAATGAAATGAATGGCAAATTTCACCCGATTCTGCTAGCTTAGGATTACTCACAAGTACAAGGATTTGAAAGAAATAAATCTGTAATTATACTGAGACTTTGTTTCACACACAGGCTGCAGTTTCCTGAATAACTTCACCTTATTTACTGCTACTGAGAGCAGCAGTCCTGCCCTCCCTGTTGTCCATGATTGTGTGCTCCAGCTCTCTTGTTTGTGCTGGCATCAGTGCTCGGGCAGCTGCGCAGCTGGACTGAAAATTAATCTGACTACAGAAAAAAAGAGGGTTTTTTTTAGCTAAAGCAGCTCTCTGAACCGACAAGCCGTGTGCTGATACAGAGAGAGGCAGCAGTGAATGGCTGACGGATAAAGAGAGTGAGGGACAAACTCTTTCAGTGACCCCAGGGACTTAAATAGGCTTAAATCCATCATGAAACCACTTCCTCAGCCTTATCCCCACTGGCCAGAGGATCCTTTTCTATCTTTGGTGGGGGAGAGCATCTTCACACAGACAGAAGGCTAAGGAGTTACTCCCATAGATACTGCTTGCACACACATAGGAAATACAAAGATATTCAAGGCAATTTGTCCTGGAATAAAACAAAAGGTAAATGACATTTACCATCGGACAGACTCTGGCCATGGCTAGTCATCACCAGAGCACCCTGTGGCTTGCTTTATGCCCCTTTTGTAATATGCATTTTTATTTAGCAGAAAATATACAATAACTCAATGTAGTAAGTCCCCAAATATTGTCAGGAAAAGATTTATTTGACTCAAATTAACAAAGTAAAAGGAATCGTACATCTGACTTCATGAAGAAAGAAAAAGTGGTTTGGGTCAATAAAAAATAATTTGTCCAGGGGAACATTCCAGAAACAACAATTTAAATATTCCTACAAGAGACCCCCAGTATTACAATTATGAAACTTGTAACATTTTCTTCTTCTGTGTGTCTTTGACTGAATGCTGATTTTAATACAAACATCATTTGGACAATCTCACACTTAATTCTGAAGAGGCTTACTTTCCTAAAATTCAATTTTGACAATAAATGTTTAGTCCTAGTAAAAATTTTACTTCTCTGATTCTGCTGAGAACTTAAAAAAAGGGTCCCTAGTGACATTAGCTGCATATTCCTTGCCCATTTATAAAATATTTTGCAACAGAAGTGTTGTAGAAAGTAAAGTATCATTTCACTGAATGTCAAAACACAACTCAGTAATATCTTTAACTTTAATTTTTAATGATGTAAATACCACAATGATACTTCATCTTTGTCTTGATTACATTTCTAATACTCTTTTATGAGCCACTTAAGAACAACAGAGTAAGAACAATGTCTTTATGTGATTTAAATGCACCAGCAACTGAAATGAATCTTCTGTGTAGTCATGCTTAAATCAATTAAATAGATCCAGATCTAAGGAAAGTTCTCTAATTATACTTCAATTACTACCCAAGCTTTAAAAAAAAATAAAGTAAGAGAAAAAAAAGCTAGAAGTTATCAGATGCTTCATCTTCCTTCTTATTACATTGAATATGCAATTTTAAAAGACATCGTACGTTAAAAGACAGCAATAAGGAGTTCTTCATTTATGCCAAGTGAGCTGATCATTTTCTAATGATGAAAGTATTTCTCTGAGCAGGAACACTTAAATAGAAATGTTCACAATCTTCTTCTCCAGCTAATTAAAAGCACTTGGTCTGATTAAATATAAGTCTGAACAATGTTTTCCATCCCTATCCTTCCCCATTCCATAATAAATCAGGGCTCTTGAGTGAGCCGAGGCTCTTGGTTTAAGTACTGACCCTAAACTAATTTTATTTTTATTATTTTAAGAGTTCTTAAAAAAATATTAGCTCAAGTGAAAAATGAAGGCACGAAGTCTTTGCATAAAGGGCTGACAGATGCTGCCAGCACAGCCTTTTAATGAATGACCACTTCCACAGGATGGAACAGATAACATTCCGTGCTGAGCGGGCGCACGGGTCCTTCAGGAATTGGAAGGGAAGGAGCTGCCTCCCCCCACAAGACCTGTGCTCTTCCCCCCACCTCTCTGCTTCATGCATACCAGGCTAGGGCTGAGGTGAACGTGCTTGAATTAACATACTACCTACACTTTTTCCGTTTTTATTAAATTAATTTACCTGATTAACTTTTGTAGTTGTAAAAAAATTAACCAAGCCCTGCCACAAAGAACAGTACTGCTGTTTAAGCTATTGAAAAGCAGAGCTTTTAAAACCATTTTGTTTCAGGTAATAAGTGTTTGTAAACATATCTGAGAGCTGTACTTCATCCTCCTAATGTAAAAATAAAAATGTTTTTAAATATATTGTCTTAATTGTTTTTTAATGTTACCACTGTAAATATTAAAGAAGCCAGAGTAAGACTCTGGTGCACCTTTTAGTACTTACAATATCGTTTGCTGTTGAATTTTTAGTGCTATGAACAACCTTTTTGTCCAAAAGCTAAGAATTATGCATGCAGTATATTTTCAAAGGAAGCCCTAGTCTGTATGAACAAAACACCACACCACCAATTTAGCTCTCTGCAAAAATAGATGTCTTAAGATCATAGCCTGCTAATGAAATCTTTTCTTAATTTTGCCCGTGGAGTTCCCATTCACATTATGCAGCCTGAGAGACGACTGAGACACAAGAAATATGATAATTATTGCTTTTCATAAAAGGCAGAAAGCATAGCTGTAAGATTACCTTCTCGAATGCCTCTAGCTATCCAAATTCAGAGTAGCACCTCAACAAGGGCAGAAGGTAACACCTCACAGTATCAGGCTGTGAGGGAAAGACAGGAGTTTAAAGCAAAATAGCTGCTCCTCTTTCTTGAATTTGCAGCCTAAAAAGTTTGAGGTAATTGTACCACTAACAGACCATGTTTAATCTTTGAAAGTACATTTGACAGATCAAACACAGAAGCTGTAAATTACCAGTAATGTCAGCAATCTTTCCATTTAACTATCAGCATATCAAACCACAAACTCAGAGAACACAACAATAACTTCAAGATAGGAATCTAAGGAGACTCAGACTGTATATTTATTTGGTTCTCAAGTACATGGTTAAACTGCAAAAGACAAATATGTTTGGTTTTTCTCAGCAATAACAGGGATATAAAAAGAGGTATATGCAAAAACTAGAACACTGAGTGCCAGAACAATTATATTTCCCAAACAGTGCAGGTAAAGAGCCAGATGCAAAAGAGCATTTTGAGCTGGAACATTCACATGAAGAGAATGACTGAGGATATACTGGCAAAAGGAGGAGTACTCCAAAGGCTGATCTTGCTTGTGCTCCAGAGCCTGGCTGATCATGACCTTGAGGGAAGAATGGGACCATGTGGAGTATGGAGATGAGTAGTGCTGGAACACCTGCCTACATCTTCTGTACTCCAGAGAGCATTGGTCTATTACTGGTATTAAAACATTGGGATGCGAGCTTAAGATTTTTGAAAATGTTTTGTGGAACCATTTGTAAGCCTGGGAGTCTGGCCTGGTCAAAATCTGACAACTGCAATGAATTTACTCACATGTGCCTTATTTTTGTACCAAGACATTTCTACTTGGAAAAGGCTTTATAAGGCTTTAATGGTAACTGTAGCAGTGTAATGACTTCCTTTGCTAAAGCAAAAAAACCCACAAATATAAGGAACCTCTGTATCAGAATAAATGAACTACATGATGACAACTGTTTCAAATACATGTATGGATTTAATTAAAGTGACAACATTTTATAATGTAAATAACACAAAACCAATCAATGATAACCAGCCATAATTTATGCTGTAACAAAAATAATAAAACCAGGCAGTAAAACCATGTGCTATTTCAATTACTACAACTTCTGGTTTCCCTGATGTTGAAGCACTTCATACAATTACTGCATTTTCAGTGCTCAGTGTTAAAGTTTACACAGGAGAATCGAGACTGTACACCAATGTATTATTATTCTTCCTTCTTCCTCTCTCCCATGAAGCCTCTTTGTGAAACAGGATTCTTTAAAATTGTTTCTCATCAATCAAAGCCCATGGTTTGCAATCCACACATCATACCCTGTGTAAGGTTGCTACTGTAACTGTTTTAATTTTTTCACACCATACATCTGCAAAGTCTACATGACTATCTAACAAAACACCCTATCCATTTTTAATGGATGGGATAACATCTCTCTTGCCTGTTTTTCTTCTTACAATAGAACAGTGCCCCATACAACTTGAAGCCAGTTTATTACTGGATGACTGAGGATGTTTCCTGCAGCAGCAGGAGATGAGCATGTGTTTGGCATTTCACATACAAAGGGATGTGGGTCCAGCAATGCTGAGGGTCGTTACTTCTCATCCCAAATGCCTGACTCCACACCGAGCCTCTCAGGACGGGGTTGGGTGCCTGAGGTCCCTGCCTGTGGGAGAATAGGATGCCTCAGGAAGGAATCCAGAGCAGACAGTAAGGTTGAGCTGGGAGCTGTTGCAACTAGCCAAGAAAAACACTAAGGGAAGGGTGTGCCTCAGATCCTTCTCCTTTTGCAGCTTAGGTATCTTTTTTTTTAACGGCCTGTAAGGCACTGCTTATGTCAGCTAGGGTTTCAGAGCCCCAAATCCACCCTAACTTGTTCAGGTACCACAATTCCTCCTTTTACAACCAAAACACAATAGGTGCTCACGTCTAAAATACTGCTGGAGGGTCAGAATAGAAAAAAACGTAGAATTAATTCCTGCTTTAATTCCTTCTCTAGCTTGACATAGTTTAAACCTACATTTCTCACTTCCCAGTAGAATGTTCCAACTCTATTATGGGAAAACCCAGGGGTGGGAGAGGAAGGGGTCACTGGCCTCTTTCTGCCTAAATTGTGCCAGTGCTGCAATGGAAGCAATTTACTTAGTTACAGCAAAAGGTAAATTACAGTCGTCTCTTGCTTTTCAGGCTAAAGTTTAAAGTCTCTATATTTTTATATTATATTATCCATTACTCTCATACTCCTATTCCCTTGCTATAGTCTCTCGGGATTCTTCACATTCCTATTTAAATTCCAGGGACACACAGCTTAGCAGTGACATTCAATTAGTTCTCCACTTGATAAATAAGCACATATAATTAAATATTTTTGCAAGTATTAAACATAGAACATATTCATTGTTAAAATTTAAAATCTTTAGTTCTGTGCTTGGAACCAGTGAATGACATTGTTCATAATGAAATAAAATGAAAGCATTACAACATGAAATGCTTATGTTTAGAAATAGGTCATTTACAATTTCAGAAAATAGGTAATTTACAAAGTTTAAAATAAAATGCATGATCGCATTGTTCTAAGCATTGAGGGACTGAACAAAAAGCTTCCACTTTCTTATCAGCATCAATTATGGCATGAGTGTGAATAATATGAATTGTGATTGAATCATTACTAATCATTTTTGCATAGTTCTCCACTTTCACTTCACCAATAAAACATTTTTGTAAAAGATGAAATTATATTTCTTCTAAGACCTATAAAGAAAAACCACACAGCTTGATCTGTGACAACTATCAAGAAGATACAGATGATCTCTCCATCCCTAACAACAGCAGCTAACAGCACTAATGCATTTCATTTTCTAGCCATCATCCCTCATGCAAAGGTTTTCACCTCAGTTTTGATGAAGGTGGAGTTGGGAAAAAGTTTTTCTTCTGCAGTATCTTAAGGTAGTCCTTCTTACACTTTACAGACAGTCAGAATCTGGGGACCGGGTCTGCCATACAAACTGGTTGCCAGCACCTTGATCTTTAGAGAAGCCATGGTAGTTGTGGAAAGAGAAGCTTTTTTCCTTTTCTGGGTTGCTTTTGCCCTGTGTTACAGGGTTATACTCAGTTGCACAGAAAATTGGAGAGCATCTGTTGGGAGGACAGAAATTGTGGCTCTACGTGTGTGACAGACATAAGCAGGCTGGGCTCTGCAGCCTGTTAATGAAGGGGATGGGGAAAGAGTGATCAATCCTGTGTTAATTATGGAGCCAGCAGATCATTCAGCAGCTAATATTGCTTTTGTCTGGAAGGTGACTTGAAACAGTGACAGCAAAGTATGACTACCATATAAACACTATACATTTCCATGCCTTTCAAATATAAGCCTTAATTTGGACCAGGAAAAAAAATGAGATTAAAAGAAACTTACACTTGAAGCATGTGATAATCAATCACCCAGAAAAAAATGTTTGATTATATGTATAGCGTTACTTAAGTGCTCTTTGAAGGCAGATGAGATGAAACGTATGTTTAAATATGTCAAACATGCTCAAGGAATATTTTAAACAGCTCTTGTACAATAAGATGACTTTAGGGATGGGCTCCTGGCTCTACAGACTTGGGCCCTCATTTCAGTGTGGAACACACTGAGATGCTGGATTTCAGGTCATATAAATCACTCCACATATGCACATATAGGAACCAGGGACTATAGGACTGCTACATTTTCAAGTGAAAATATTGTTTTTCTCCAGAAGTTATTTAACACACTGAAAGACCCCAGAGAGTACACCAGGAAGAAATGCAACACTGCATTTGATAAGGATTTCTTTCCATCTTTGTACAGATACCTCTCCAAGGATCATATTTTGTGAGGTTTTCTTTAGGAGAGCCTAGATTAGTAAAAAGCCTTTTAGGTTTTTTTTTGTCCTCTGATGCTTATATCTCATCACGTATCAAAGGGACTACAGATGCATATAAATCATTAAACAATATTTAATGAAGGACAATGCAGATGTTTAACTGTAAACACCTGCAATACATCTTTCAAGGAATCTTGGAAAGTAGAGGACACTGAGATTCATCAGGCTCTTATTTGAGGTGGCATCTTGATTTGAACAAAACTAAGTGAAGCAGAAAGTAAAGATTTGTGAGACAAAAAACCCCTGTGTTACTAGCAGAAGAGTTTTTTTCTATCACATAAAAAATTAATGGCAGGTGTAAGCCAGTAACAAAAAAGATGGATGAAAAGGAAACTTGCACGGTTACTTAATCACCTTCCAAAAGACATTTTATATGAAGGCTCCAAATTTCTTTACACCACACAAGAGGACAAATAAAGCAACCAGGGTGGACATTCACACTTTTGGCACTCCTTGTAAACATTACCTATGTTAAGACAAAACCAAAGCCCAGCCCAGTAATAATGCTTGAAGATACTGCATAGTCAATTCCAACATACCAAAAGAGAAAAAAAATCTGTTTCTTAGAAACTTGCAGAAGAATTATATGTGTTCTACAGTCCTGCTTTACAACTCAACAAGGATAGGAGAAGGAATGACTGACAATCAGAATAATTGCATAAACAAAGCCACTAAGAATCAGTCGAGTTTACAGATAAAGTAGCATGGCTTTCCTAGGGAATTCAATTACTTCAAAAGCTCAAATTATGGCAGATGTCTGTAGGATGCTCTCCTTTACAGACCTGTGCTACCAAATGTGCAGTTAAAATGAACTTACTTATTCTACACCCTTCATTTAGGTGGATCTACCCTAGGAGCTGGATGGATTACCCTTGAACCTGCAGGGAGTGACACGGGGTCATACTGGCCAGAGCGCTGCCCCCACATATCTGGGCTCTGTGGTATTATTCAAAACAAAACAAACCCTTCCTCACCTTCCCCATGTTTAGTGTTTTTGTTTAGTATCTGACTCTGAGCATTGCTTTCCTGTTGTCTTACCATAGTCATGTGGTTCCATGCAGACCTGCCTATCTGCAGTATGGCGTTCTTACAGAACATTTTTCACAGGCTGGGATGAATGGAAGAAATTGGAAGGCTTTTTATGGAGGACACCCCTTGTGACACTGCTTCCCACTACTGTCTGAGAGTGCTCCTAACACCATGGCCAAGTCGTGTAATTCTGTATTCAGAAGCCACGTGAGAAGCTTTTTTCAGCTGTAAGGATTCACTCATTCCTTGAACTTGTGAGAGTATTTGTTTCTCTAAAGCACATTTTTTTCCAAACAATTACTTAAGGCAGGCACTTTAGATATTGCTGTGGCCATTATTAAACCTTTGCTTGAAGGTGGTGGCAAACAGCTTCATTCCACCACCAACCTCACCAGCACATGCAGCCAGAAATAGTTAACTTCATAAAGACACCTACAATATCAGTACTCCACGAAGATCTCTCCCTCTCCATGGTGCTAAGTATTGTCATCACCCTCACAGGACTTGGGATGGGGAAGGCATGGATGTGCCAGGACACTCCATCCTGCACACTGCCAAGCAGTCCATGGGAATCCAGATAGGCACAGTACAGGGAAGTGAGTTCATGTGGTCACTTGGTCTGTTCAGCCCGGAGAAGAGGAGAGACCTCACTGCAGTCACAACTTCCTCACAAAGGGAAGCAGAGGGGCAGGCACTGATCTCTTCTCTGTGATGACCACTGACAGGACCTGAGGAAATGGCCTGAAGATGTGTCAGGGGAGGTTGGGTTGAATATTAGGAAAAGTTTTTTCATCCAGAGGGTGGTTGGGCACTGGAACAGGCTCCCCAGGGATGTGACCACAGCACTAAGCCTGACAGAGTTCAAGAAGCTCAGGGACATCACATGGTGTGATTCTGGGGGTATCTGGTGCATGGTCAGGAGCTGGAGTCAATGATGCTTGTGGGTCCATTCCTACTCAGCAAATTCTATTATTCTATGAAAGGCAGGGTAAAAAACATGCCATACGTATGTAATATTTCTTTTGGAATAGTGTTTGATAATCTTAAAAACAACTTCCCAAACTTCCTCATCAGTGTTTTCTTTTACGGACACCGTGCCATACCAAGACGTAATGTGGGTTTTCTTGATATCCATTTTTCCCCCATAAGTTTGTAACTGTAATGCTCAATAAATACTTAAGTGTCAGCATGGAGTGGATTATTGCTAACATGTTGCAGGAAAATTGCACAGTGCTAAAGCTTGCAATAAAAATAAGCAGAACGCCCACTGTTAATACACTGTAGTTAAGTGTATTAGCTGTTTTCAAAAGCATTAACTCCCACACAAATAGCAATGCTATTTTGTTCAATATATTATTATCAGACAGCGAAAATCAGTTGGGGACTATCTAAAGCCTTTATGCCCACATGTATTAAAATAAAATTGCTTCACAAAATTAGGAAGTTGTGTGGGGACAGCACTTAAGATTTTTCCAGGTGTAAACACAATAATAATAATAATAATAATAATAATAATAATAATAATAATAATAATAATAATAATAATAAATTACACACTGCTTGTACAAATGACTCTTCCCTTTCCCTACCTGATATTCAGAATCACTGAAAAGAATATACTTGTTTCTCCACCTCTCATTTCTTATTCTATTTTCTCTCATCAGCTGGTAAGATTTCATAATTTTTGAGCTCTTGTACTTTTCTTTCACCAGAGTGGGAAAACCAATATTGGATAATAATGATACACAAGAAGAAGCAATTGTTAATGATCCTAATGTGGCAGTGTAAGCTCTTCACGAATCTACTGATTATCCTTTTGTTTCTACTTCCTGTTCATCTGTCTCAGCAGTGACATCATGAAAATAATAATAATTTGCACCCAGATTCTCAAAGTGGTTTGCAAATATTAATTAATTGCAAACCTAATTATGCCTCTGAGACAGATTTTATGTTCGTATTGTGCTCTGGAGACCCACGTGCCTCTTTCCTCAAAGCACATTTCTTCTCCTTACAGGGCTATTCAAACCCCCCTGAAATTAAGGAGAGAAAAAAGAAAAAAAATATATTGGGGATGGAGAGAAGAGGGTAGTGGGGGAGGGATAGAGAGAAGAGGAAAGAGAGATGAAACAAAACCCTCATATTTTACTCTCTGCTCTACTGTGCTCTACCTACCCGAATCAGGGAAAATTATGTATTTTCATGGCATTTTCTGTTAGCAGTAATATTAAAGACAACTATATTTTGTCCCGAGGTACTGTTACGTGGCAAAAACTAAAAATATTACTAAACTGCCAAAAAGCCGTGTTTTCAATTTTACACATTCTTAGATGATGACAGTGATCTGACACCCAGCAAGCCCTGCTGCACACGTGGCTGTGGGTTTTGGCTGAGCTGCAGGGGTGCACTGTCACACCACTGGGGTGCTGTCACAGAACAGGTGTGAACCCCGCTGCCACATCCCCTTTCTGGGGTCTTACTGTCACAAGCTCACATAACAAGTCTTCAACAACAGAAAAACATTTGACAATGCATTTTGTAGGGAAGCTACTGACATGTTTTCTTCTTTTTTGGGAAGCTTACTTTGGGATAAAGCTAGGATGTGTCCCCCTTGGGATAAATATTAGAAGAAATACGTTTTTCACATCCCTTTTCACTATGGTGGTCCTATTTCTTTCTCAGAAAATCACTCATCACTCTGAGGGATAAAACTATGGAAAATACTCTGGGTATTTTCCTGTTATCTCACTATAACATCATACATAGTCAGTCAGGTAGTTCTTCTCTGCATGCACTATTGCTTTGACTTCAAAAAATATGGAAGAATTATGGCAGTCCTAAAAAAGCTCCCCTTTAAGCAGCTCATCCCCTTAGAATAAGAGCAAGTAGAAGAACAGGCCAACTAGAGCCAATGAAACGATCAGCTTCAAAACTCTGACTGTCACCAAATTATCCATTTACCCTAATGGAAATATATATTCTTCCATAACACAGGTGCTTTACCAAAGGAACAAAAATACAGTGCAGTTCTCCAAATGCCTTACCAAAACTAAATGTTTCTCCTGTAAAGAGCATACAGGCTGGTGAAGAGCAACACAACAAACAGAGCTCAAGTGATGTTCAGGACTCTACAGGAGTGCATCTGGGATGACAAGTTTAAGTTACTTTCTTTAAAATTCAAGCAATTAAAAGTCTTTGAAATCACCTGTCCTGACTGGCAGAATTCAAATACATGAACATCCTTTAAAAACCACAATCTTACTTTTTCTTTTCTTCATCCAATAGCATTTAAATACACTGCATAGAGGTCAAAAGATTTACAAATAATGTATTAAATTAATTCTACTAAAGAGTACACTCTAAAATGATTATCTGACTTTTAAAAGGAAAGCAACATCTTGGAAATTTTGGTTAAATTCAGTACTTTGGTTTACTCATTTTGGTTCTGAGAAGAGTAATTGAGCAGATGAGAGTGGTTTTGTTCCTCCTAGTATTTCTACATTTTGGAGTACAAAACTATGGATGTTTAAGAGTGAAATTCATATAAGAGGAAATAGCTGAGTGCATTGAAGGAGTCAATAAAGTAAGAAGATAAAACAAAAGAACTTGTAGCTTTTTCACCCAATCATCCCACATACCTTCAAACACATTTTAAAATAAAAAACAATCTACGTATTTATAAATCAGAACATAATTCTAAGAAATTGAAAGCTTGAGATTTGAAGCTATAGGAGAGCTGTGGAAAGGGAACTGTAATATGCTGGCAATGATCTCTGGTGTGGCATATGGCAGGAGAAACTCTGTCTCTTAGCTTTATTCACCATATGCCATTTGACTGATTAAACTGTATTTATGTAGCAAAAAGATATTATAAAACAACACACATAAGTATATCTCTTTAGTGCACATCATCACACTCGTTTTTTCGGTGTTGTGGTAATCCATCTGCAAACTTCACGCATTTTTGCCCAGGTTTCCTCCTCCCTCACGCAGTTGCTTTATGTTTCTGCATCCCTACAAAATAACATGCACCCTGATGCCTTAAGTTTTTAGAGGTTATAGTTTTTCAAATCCTGTACTGCATTAGTGTATAACTCTGAATTCCCATATAGGCTGTTAGTTCAGACATCACAATCCTTCCAGGCCTGAGAACCAAGGACACCCTTTTGCCTCAGGCCCTGAAAAAAATCAACAAAAGTGAATTGGGGCAGATGGAGCAAACTAGGGGAATATTACTTCATTACCTGAAGCTGTAACTGGACAATTAACCCCTGATACCCAAACAGACCAAACTTAAATCTGTTTGAAAAACTCGTGATCACTGTCCATCTTGGGTGCAGCACTTTTGCACTGCTCAAGGTGTACCTGTTGAAGGCCTTTAAAAAATACTTACTTTATTCTCTTAAGTCTGTCTAGCCTCTGCTCCAGGTAGCCACTCCAAGGCATCACCCCAAACTGCTAAAGCTGTGATCTTCCTATCCGGCTGAGTAAAACCAGCTGATACTAGAAGACCTCAGGATTGGGGCATTCAAAAAGGTTTTTGTAATTCAACAGGCAGCAAACCTCTCTCTCAGCAAGAACTGGTAGTCTCAGACAGTGCATTTTTCTTTTGAGAATGAGTCTCTTCTGTTTTGTTTTGTTTTGTTTTATCCCCACAACGATAATTGTGAGCACCAGATCAGTTTTCCATGCACCTTACACATCCTTACACCATGGCTTTTCCTTGTCACCAGAACCCCACTCTTCCTGTTCCAGCCATCCAGGACACCACAACACATGTCAGTAAGGCAGGAGCTGCTGAGAGTCAAGAGAGAAGTGGGTGTGTGTCACTGCTTTGTGTTAACACTGCTGGTGATGTGCTCTAACTTGCCTTAATCATGCAACCATTCATGTATCCAAACTCTGCCTTACAGGTAGTCCAGAGCAGGCCTGTGGCTGCTGCTTTTAAGCTTGGCCCTGGCACATGGGCTGGGCACAGTGTACCCTCTGGAGTTCTCCCTGGTAGGCCTTTTATTCATAAAAATGGCAATACTCTGCAAGAAAACTGTGAATGGCCTGTAGATGGGAGTTGAAGTTCAACCTGCTTTGCTCTGATCTGATTTTGAGAGGTAGGTACATTCAGTAGGTGCAAGTGAATGTGGGAAGACTTGGTGAAACCTGGAGCCCATCAAGACTAACGCAGTTTGGGAAGGCAGCAGGCCACCAGGAGGGTGAGAGAGTGACATCATACAGCTGTCCATACAGCTGATTTTATTGAAACCAGGCAAAACCTCACTCTCAAATAAGTGAGCTAAGGGCTCTCTGCAAATGACAGAATCAGCAAACTGGGAATGACTGGTTCCAATGATTGCACTGATGGAGAGTTCCTCAGTCTGATTTTGGTGCGGATTTACCATCTGCATCAGTCGACAACTGTAGCCCATTGTCAAAAACTGTTTCTAATAGCTTTGGGCCACTATTCTTTATCTTGATATCTGGGATAATTCCTTCCTTCATTTACACAGTTACTCTGAAAGTATTTATAGATGATAATTAGGTCCCTTCCTTCCATCCTACTGAGTTTCCTCTAGGCTGTAGGATTGACTTCCCACTTGGTATATTACCCTATCCTTCACTCCTACTTCTACTTAGAAAACAAAACCAGCTTCAGATATATTGACAATCAGAACCACTTCTGCTATTGCAGGTTTATAAACAATGGAAAATAAAGTCTAAAAAGAGAAAGTGACATGAAGTAGCTCTTTTTCCACATTCAAAAGATTTTCTTGATGGGATCTGTGAATATTCGTTAGACAGGTTGAGATTTTTGTTAGTTAACACCAGCAAAATACACAAAAGACAAAAAAAATTAAAGTTTTAATAACATTCAGCAATTAATTCAGTGAGGCTTCTGCTAGTTATTAAATCAGCTGTGGACTTTAAAAAAAATTCCAAATTACTTAAGACGTACAATTGAAGTGGTGAATCATAATGTCTTGCTAAAATGTCTTTAAGGATACAGGCAATTTCAACTACATACGGTACTTGTTTCTTGATTGCAATGTCATTAATTCTCCTTCCTCTATGACTGCAAGTAATAAACCAGATTCTTATTTTACCTAGCTCTGGATTAAAAGTGGGGCATTATCCTTGAAAATTACAACGCTAAATGATGGCCTAAAGTATCCTGAATAAAGTATTTTCTGTAGTACCATTTTATGGGGTTTTTTACAGATTTGGAATCAAATAAAACACTGACATCATACATAAAGCTAACAAAAATTTGAAATAGGTGTACTAATCTGAAACAGATACTTAAAAGCTGGATTAAATTTCCCTGGTACACAGAAATGAACACAAAGTAGCAAAGCTAATTAGACTGTCCCTATAAAAAGTTCCCCATTTTTATTTAACACTGCCAATTTGCAGGCTATTCATAAACTATTTTTACCCTCCCTATTCTAACAAATAAAATTAGACCTCTTTTCATGCTGTCTACCAGTTAATTTGTTGATAGGTTATTATTAACTATCTTCAAAAGTAAAAAACATTATTTTATTTGCACACATGTGGTAATGATATTCCTGGGTCTAGACAAATAAAATGAGAGTTAGACAAGTTCATGCTAGTGAACCAAGTTCTATATTTACAAATAATAAGTTAGCACTGGAGAAAAGTGGTATTTTGTTACAGTTAAAAAACCACCCAAAATGCTACTAAAATGTTTTATTCAATCTTTTGGAAAGGGAAGTAGAGTTTCTTGCAATCTCTAGTGATACAATAAAATAATATCATATTAAGCATTAAACTGAAACAACAAACCCATTCCAGTTAAATGTAGGAATAAATAATGAAAAATCTGTTACAAAAACATGGAAAAAACCCCTTCATTATCTTTTTTTCTTAGATCTAGCAAAATACAACATCCCGCACTCAGGTTTGTTTCCCTGTCTCTGTGTTGTGAGAGATGAGATTATTTCAGTGAGATTTACCCTGGACAAATCACAGACAGATTCCCAATCCACTTAAACTATTAACTCCGTGGATTACACATGTTAAGTGAAAAAAAAAAAAACAAAATAAAGCAAAACTGAGCCTTTCTGCACATAAATATAGTATTATTTTTAAAAGCCTGACACAGTTTTCTACCAAGCAGGAGAAGGACAAGTGTCAGAGTAGGTCAGTTTTGGATATAAGCATCTTTATCCCATATAGTAACAAATACATTAGAGTAAAGCAGTATTATATGTATTCTTCTTTCTAAAAATTATTAACAGTTTGTTTTTATACCTCTTGTAAATCAACCAACTATCCAACTAAGACCGTCCTTTTAGCTACCCAAGTTTGGAATCTTTATCTAATAGTTTTTGTACAACATTTAATTGATTTGATTATTTTATATACACATATTATACAGCTGTAATATAATATACACTGTAAGCCTACTTAATCTATATGACTTATTTGTGAATTCAAGAAAAATTGTACTATATTCAGTGTAATTATAATGCAAATTGCTAACTTGATAACAGATTTATATAACATCCTCACTGCACTGAGGTCAGGTAAATACTACTTAATTCCTCCTGTGACAGCAAAAACCATGTGAAGACTCATCCAAGATAAGTCTGTTCCCACCAGTTTCAAGTAGGTCACCTGAATAAAGCCCATTTCTTAGGATTTGCAAAGGCAACAAGGACTTTATCATAATATTTAGAATTAAACTGATTATCTTTAGAAATCTCCCCAAATCCTTCCAGCTAGTTACATGAGACTGTTCCTCCATGAAGGGCCACAATAACTTCTTTCTGGGGATTTTTTCACAGTTTAGAAAAATCTAGAGTGGTTTAGTTACTTTACTTTGCTTGTGTTGTTTTAAGTGAAACACTGCCTTGGGCTAAGGAACATCTGCCCATGACAACACAAGGTGACAAAAATTAGTCCAGATAGGAGAAACCAGATTAAGCCTGTGTTAATCTAAATACCAGACCCTAGATTTCCACCATCACACATTTCTTTATGTATTTATTGCAATGAAAACAAATTAATATCTTTATCAATCATCTCCATTTTTTTCTGGAGAACAGATAACACTCAGTGTAATCAGCCCAAACTTGTTATTCACACAAATCCTCTGGGAACAATGATAACACTGTCACTTCAAGTGCAGTAGAAAGAGTATTATTTATGTGTCCTGAACTGAGCTACAACCACCAGGAAAGGACAGAGAATGTTGCTGAGAAGCTTGTATCACAGTGGAGAGCAGTGATAAGGGCAGAGGGTGGAACTGTAGCTTGTGTGAGGTTACTGAGTAGGGGTCTGCAGTCACCAAAAGGGGCCAGGATAGAGGAATGGGAGAGGGGAGGAAGGTGCAGGGAAGACCAGGGAGGACAGCTATTCCTCTGAAATAATCTGGCTAGAAACTTGTGTAGCTTGGATCACATGAGGCTCAAACATGTCTGGATTCAGTGAACAGCAAACAAAACAGCTGAGATAAAGAAAAAAGATAGCAGTTTATTTGTCTGCGAAATGGGAATTTCAACAGTACGGTTCTAGACTCTTGCAACTGAAAACTGTAAAATTAACATCCCTAATCCCAAGATACTTTTTTGTAATAAATTGTATATGTTTTATGTAACTTTTATGGAAGGTTTTCATATAAGCTTTTGTGTCTAGATCTACTGCTTCTCATTATTATATTAGTATGGAATGATAATTACTGGAAACCAAGTAATTAAAAACTGTGTCTGAGAAGTGTCTTATTTGCATCTCATTTTTATCTTTTTTCAGTCAATTTGGTAAGCATTTTTTCCTAGCTTATATCCTTTATTTGTCCCCAGAATAATTTAAAATAATCTAGGACTAAAGAAACAAGAGAAAACTACATAGGAAAAAAAAGAGGCACATTTAGAAAAATTTAGACTCATCATCAGCTAAGATCTGGGCAATTTCAAGCACTCAACAGCCATTTGCAGCAAGAGGCCCATTGCTTAAATTTAACTGAAGGCTACTCTTTGCCATCAACCACTTGATTTTGATCTCTTTTATCATTCCTGGCCTGGGTAAAGAATCTGTTCAGGACTGAATTTATTTTTGCATGAAACAAAATTGTTCTCAATATTTAAGTTATGTAGCGCCATTTTCTTAAATGAATCAGCTTTAGTTTCTCTCTTCAACTAATCTAACATTAAAAAACCCCACTTCTTCCTGCATGAAGATAATGTGTTTATGTAGTACCATGGACATCAGACCAAATGAAATATTCTGCTGCTTGATGATTATCTCTCCTTAAAAGATTAAATTATTTATTTGTACCTTCTATGATACCCTGCATTTTTTCTCCTAAATACTTTAGGATCACTTAAAAATGAAAGAATCCAACATTATTGAGCTTATTTTCATTTGTGGTACAAACATGCAATTATTTAAGAGGTAGGTATTTAAATTTCCTTTTTAGCTATTTCAGTGGTATTATAAAAATAAAAAACAGCTGACTTCTGTATTACTGTAATTGTGCCTTATTTCTTGGAATGCCAAGTTGCCAGATTGGTTGTGGTTAGTCTGAAGTAGTGACATTGTTTCCTTCTGATGACTCAGTACTAGAGTTTGTTATGAAATGTTTGTATTTTTCTCATTTTCTCATTCTTAATTTACGTAAGTGAAAAAGATAACAACTGTAATTAGATTGATCATGGTGTCTTCCATATGTGTGTATTGGTATGCTAATAAGTTTTACATCCACCCACATGAGCACGAGGAGAACTACTTTAATTTCTTTAGTGATCAGAAGTGATCAAAGTGTGTTGTAATCAATCTCAAAAAAGAAATATTCCATTAAAGGTAAATTTTCCTAACAAAAATATTAGGTAACATGAAGCCCTGCTTTTTCAAGTATATGGTTCATTAGCTCATGATATCAATGCTTGAACAATACAGATATTGTAAAATGAAGATCTGTCTCTAGACACATGCCAACCCTTTAATCTCACTGGTACCTTGCTAAGTGTCTTTTAACAATTAAAGTTGCATTTGCAAAGTAATGCCAACTATTGATTTGAATAGGACCCAATCTGGCACTTGGAGACATTAACACAGTCATTATAATATTATACAACTTTATGTTTGCTTTTAAAAATTAGGAAAAGCTTATTTTTCACTAGAGTGGGACACAAATGACCCAGCACCCCAAAAGTCTTTCTCAGTGCATCATTCAGCACCAAAGTGTGCATGGGTAGGGTACCTTGGGTAGATCCCCGACTGCATCTCCACCTGACACGGTCAAAGAAAATAACAAAGCTGAGTATTTAACCCATGGGACATTGGGCTAAAACATACTCTTTTTCCTTAAATGGCGGCTATACCCTTGAAAATACTAAATCAGCATAAAGATTGAAAGATGTCAAAACTACTGAGGGCTAAAACTGAAGCCATATTAACTTTTATTTTGTTTGCACTCAATTGATTTCATTTTATTAAGTATCTTGGGAAATGGTCTTTGTCTTTCTCTGTAATGATGGGACTATAATCAAACATAGTAAAAAATACATCTAAGAAATACCTTTTTTTTTTCTGTAATATCTAACTGCAACAACTGAAACACTTCTGGTGTGAGAAACCAAAGCAGTCACTGTTCACAGAATGAAACACAGAGCTCTAGCTCCATGTTTCTTATTGCATTTAGCATTTCTGGAAAAATGCATTTAAATGGGTCAGAAATGCAGAGCTCAGTATCAATTTATTCTCTTAAAAAATTATTTATTTCAGCCATTCTCTATGTATTTCCTGGTTGCTGTTGTAAACACACCATCTTTACTCTCCTGATACTTAGAAACTTCTTTACGTGATGAGCCTTGCAACATGTAACAGTTATATTACTGATTTTCCTTCAAAAGAAGCCTTATTAAATTGTTTCAAAATACTAGTGTGCCAGAAACTTAAAACTGTTTTGTGAAATTTAGATACCTCACATCCTACTGATGAAGCCAGTAGCTTCCTGAAGCTTTTGGTAGTAGTTGCAATTGAAGCAGAGCTTGCAGAGCCGAGTTTTCAGGCTACTGAAGCATAGGGCTCTTTGGTGTGGCTTTTTTAAAGATATTCAGACACTGATGGCCAAGGTAATTTCAGTAACATTCTGTTAAACATACACTGTTCTCAAAAATGACACATGCAGAAGTGAAAAAGATGTAAAAAATGACACGAGCCCAACCTCACTGAACACGACAAACTTTTGCTGCTAAAATACTGTGTAAAAAATTAGCAAGGCTAAAAACCAGCAAGACTACAGATTTTTAAAACATGACATCTTACTTCAGAGAAGGGATTACAGCATCTGAACAGCAGAGCTCATTGTATGGCTTAAGAAATGGCATAGCCACAAGGAACAAGATAAACTACTCCACAAAATAAAATTCAGGCATGCATAGACATGGAAGTAAATAATTGTGTTCAAGATGCCCAGATTTAATGCCTATGTCTCCCAGTCTCCTTGATAATTTCTTTTTTCTTGCATTTTTTAAAAAATACTTCTTGAACTAACACAGCTGATATGGAAGTCATAATTGCTCTCTGCTGATGTATTTTTTTTCTCACTGTAGGCAAACACACAAACCTACAGAGACGGGTGTCTTTGTAGTCCATGGGAGCCCTAGATCCCCTCAGCTTCCAAAATCTGTGTTACTGAGAATGATTTTCTTTCTCAAGCACCCAACTAAGTAGAGTTGACTGATATCTCCACAATTCTAACTCCAAATATTTATATGATGTATATCCTCTTGCTAACACCAACTTATCACAGGGTAGTCAAATAGGTTTAGTACCTCATCTGTCCAGTAACTAAACACACCGATCTCACCAAACCCACGAGAGCTGCTTATTACTTTTCATAGAGCAATGACAAGAGCTCCAAATCAAAGACCAAGGTTCCTTTAGGTAATACAGTCGTTGCATTTAATGAAAATATTGTCCCAGTCCAGAAAGGTAATACAGTATTTCTCTAAACAAATGAGTAGTGAATCACACTAACCTGAATAAACCCAGTGCACTTATAGGCAAATGGAATTTCAAGGAAGGATTACAGAAACTGTATCAAATGCATTTTAAGCACTGCTTTACATGTCCATTGAAGTGATGAAGGCAACACATGTTGAAGTTACAGGATTGCTCCGACAATCTTTGAAGGATCTTACCCACTACACACATAATCCATAGAGGAAATACAATGATATACATATCAAAGGAACTAGTTTTTCCTGACCATATTGTGTTTCTCATAAACATTAGTTACTACTGTGCCTCTAAGGCTCCCATTATGGTAATTTCTTCCCTTTGGTAAAGAGGCAACAGGTCCTGGCAAACAGATGAAACATTACACTGCTACTTTAATTGAAACTATCACTTCTGATATGATTTCCTTTTCCCAATATATAACTGAAATTCAGGATCATAGGCATGGACCTTTTTCTCAAAATTTGAAGAACAGGACTTTTTGTGGTTTCCCTTGACCACGTGGTAGAATTTGATTAGGGACAAACAGCTACCCCAAATTGTATTTTTATGAGTCCATGAAACTATTGAAGTATTTCTCAGCCTGCTTAATGAAACAAATGTTAACAAGCAAAAGAAGGTAGCTGTTACGACACCACTGTGGTTGGAAAAATTACAAAGTCAAACCAATAGTTTTTCTCACGAGTTTTACTCTCAGAATAAGTTCACACTCAATTGAGTTTTGCAGCAAGACTACAATGTTTTTACCACACTTTATTCATTGGCGCTGCAGCATCAGCACAGGCGTGAGAGACCAGGAGCACAACTATTATCACCTCACATTTTAACAAGTAGGTGGCAACCATCCCCCAATGTGTCTTTGAACTAAACAACCTGAAGATGAGAGAGTGCTTTAAAGTGTTATCTTCTCTGCTACATCCCACAGAAGCACTTCAGATGAAATGAGAGTCTCCACAGGAAGGGTGTAGTAAATGTAAGAGTTGTTTATAAACTGACTACACTATCTTCTAAAAAAGCTGAAATTGGCCATTCTGAATTTTAGAATACTGGTTTTTATACATTTACAAACAATACCTTGCCTCGCCTCTTTCCTGCCTTTCCAAACTTTATTTTATTAGGTTATCTTCAGTTGTTTTCCCTTTTAGCCATTAAGACAGTGGAAGTGTAAACCTGGAAAATATTCAGGCTGCATTGGTAAGCTTTTAAAGCCTGAGTTCTATAAATAACTTCTATAAGTTATAATAATTGGATTTTTATAAATGACATAGGAACATACAATGTAAGGAAAAATAACAACATAAAAAATGGCAGATAAATGCCACATTTATTTTTTACACAAGAATTAACTTGCAGATCTGTTTTTCAGAGATCAAGGTTTTACAAGCTTAAAAAAGCAGATGCACAGAGAAGCGGGGAAACATGATTCATCTGATACTCTTCTGCCTTTTTTCATTCATCTTTCAATGCAAAGCACTGTCCTCCCAGTAGGGCTGTTTATTTGCTTTCTAAATATGCAGGACTAGATATCCAGAATAAGTGCCCTTAAATGTTTGAAATAATACTGTGATAGAGAAGGGCTCACCAAGTTTACAAATCTGAATTATTTTCACTCAGCTTTTTACTGTGTGATAACATCTACAGATTGACTTGGAAATCCACCATGGCAGATGCTATGCACACAAGTAAGATGAATTGCCTAATCTTCCGGGGTTTATGGTTCATTTTGAAGCTAATGGTTGGTCTTTCTAGTCCTTATGAAAAAAGTCAAAGCTCAAATGAAATAGGCATTAAAGTTTCAAGAGCTATGAAAATGGAAACATTCCTCCTTAATATTTACTGTCATTGCTATATTATTTAAATCTTTTGTTTATTACTTGATTGGACTTCTAAGGCTTTTCTCATTCTCTCAGGGTTAAAACTACACACATTTTCTCCCAACAGTTTGGGCTCAAAGCATTATGTTCCACCTGTCCACATGAATATTACATATCCATATGTGATTTTCTTTCCTTCACTTCTGTTTCCCTCTATCCCTCGGGGCAGATAATCTTAAATAAATCTGAATAGAAAACGGAGAACGAATAATACTACTTCTCTTGAGTAGAGTACAACTTCCTTAAAAAGCAAAACAAACCACCCCCCAGTATTTTTCTCCTGCTGCTGTACAGCACTGTTTGGACAAGGTCACCCTGGGATTTCTCCCTCTGCAAAGTGACAGCAATAAGGTAATGCCAAGCTTAAGGAAAACATCAATAAAGCAGCCATCCAGCTTTTTGGATTTTAGATGGTCTGCCTACCCTGGCAGGAGAGATCTTTCTCTTTTCTGCAGTAGCACCAATCTAGACCAAATATATGAGGCATACATCTGAATATGAAAAGGGCAATTTCTGTATACCGTTATTAAAAAAATATTAGCCAAATGCCTGTAAAAGCAGCAGGTAAACTCAGTGTATTTAAAGATGATATAATAACTGCAGTTTATTGCACCCTATAATCCAGTTCTTAAACTACGAAATATTTAGTCTTCTAATAAGATCTCAAGGCCATAGTTATCTATTAATTAATCCATTTTAATATCTTGATTTGTGAGATAAGGAAAAACCCCCGTTGCTTGCTTGTGTCATGTGATGCCACAAGCTTAATTAAAGCTGTTTAAAAATAAAATCCATTAGATGCCATAAAAGTGCCAGGTGTACAAGTTGTTATCTCAGGAGAGAAAAACACATTTCACTGGCCATAAAAGCTTAATTTTTCTAATACCAGCACAAATAAACCTTTCAGTTAATCTGAAAATGCAGAGTGCTCGTAAAAGGTAAGCACAATCAAAATACTATCTCGGACAATGTTCCTTTTAACGAACAAAAATGTGGAATGAACTGCAAAACTCCCAGCACTGACTGAGCATAAACAACTGGAGAATGTGGCTACTGCACAGTACTGTACATTGTAGAGAGTTGGCTTAAATAACCCACCCATTTATGGGTTCTTCCAGAGCAATCTTACACACTTAACATGTATTAAGGGAAAAACAGCGGTACACCAGCCTTTTCTGTAAAAAAGCAACTTGGGATGCTCAGAGAAGAATGATGGTAAGAACTCAAAGTCTGTTAGTATAGGTAATAAGTCTAAAGCAATTACTACCTGCTACGGAAACACTCTATTGATTTGGCCACTTAAGTTTGATAAATGGGTATCATATAGCAGAAACCATGAGAAGGAGGAAGCTCATAATCCTGGCACTGAATCTTAATTTATTGTAAGAATGTCAAAGTTAATATTAAAAAACCCCAAACCCCAGAATTTATGATAATGCAGGCTGCTTTTAAATTACACCCTCTTCCCCCCAGCATGGCAAAATGTCACAAGCATAAACGTTTCATTATAAACTGCTTTTTCCATCAGAGAAGTTGCAATATACACCACACAATTGTCAGCAATCTGGAAAACAAGAATAACACTTGTTATACTTATCAACTAAGATAATTTTAGAATCTTTCATATCATCCACTGGCAACAGCCACATCCATGTATTTTCACATCATCAGTTTACTTCTCCTTCTGTGATTTATTATCTAGGATTCAGACAGCTGAAGGACTGCTCCACAGAAATGATAATGAAAATGCTCTGTATGTAGTAGAAACTTGTTTCAAACTTTAACAGCCCATGGAAATACTGTGCCTTATTATTGGTTTAACTAGTTAATACCTGTAAAAACCATTCTAAAATGTATACACTCAAATCACTATTGCATACAGTTTCATTCAAAGAACTTCTGCAAATTCTGTTGAGAACTTTTAGGACAGCAGTATATAAAACCAGAATAAAGAAAGAATTCCTAAACCTTTATGAGAAAAATAGATTTATTCCCCTAAAGGGCACTAGACAGCTTCTAGATCATCAGCAGACAAGCTCGGGATGGAAATGATAGTGCACTGAAACAGAACATTTGAATGAATTGGCTAAAGGTATGGGTCCTACATCTGGGCAAACTTCTGGTTCAGTTGTTAATTTAACAACTTCCAAAAATTTCCACCAAAGGTTTTGCGTTCATATAATGGCCATGATTGAGGAATATATATTCATGATTTAAATAGGTGGTTCCATTACTCTCTCCCACAAATCAGTTCTAGAATAAACACTATTCAATAACTTTCATGAATAAGCTGAAAGGTGATTCCTGATAAAAGCACAGAATGCCTCCAAGACTGGTGAAAAGTAAAATGTTTAGAGGAATTTCCAGCCAACAGGGCTTGTCCACAAGGTGTATTGACAGAAACAGAGGAACCCAAAGCTCAAGAAAACCTAAGGGGAATCAGTAAGCATTCCCAGCACGCTGCAGTGCATTTACAAGAGCCACTGGAAATGGAGAGCTGTAAGGAAAAGAAACATAGAGTCAGGACCTGGAAAGCTGTGAAAGAGAAACTGCTGAATACTGGACTCTAAAGGGAACTTATTTAGCAAATCAAACTGCAATATGTATTTGAAAGCTTAAGCCAGATGAATTAAAATCAGAAATAAACCATGAATTTTTAGTAGCGAAAGAGATAATTCTTTGGAGTAAGTTCCCAGAGGAAGTGGCAGCTTTTTCTGATGTCTTCCAGTCAGGAAAAGATCTCTTTCTGGAGGACCAAGTGTGAGATCAATCCTGTGGTAAAGGTAAATGGTAGAAATGAGGGGCTGTGATAAACAGGAGGTATGAATTCAAAAAAGTGAAAACCAGAGAGCAATAGCATAAGATTCTCCTGTATCCTTTTATTTCATAGTTATAGTTTAAGGTATTGACCCCATTTTCCTCTGGAGGGAAATGGATCAATAGAACAGTTTCACAAAAAAGAAAATGGAGTTTGGCTCTAAAATTGGGAACTAAATCTTCTAAAAGTAACAACCTGCATTCTGTGTTCTGACTGAGAATGTATTCTAGAAACAATTGTAAAGTTTGATAAAACTTGAAGAGATATGAAACTTAGGGCCTGATATTCTTAGGTAACTTGAAACGAACAGGAGATTTTAAAACCTGTTATTAATGCAGTGAAACTACTGTATGCAGCATTTACACTGCTAGATCAGCAAAAAGAACCTAACTTCAAACTGGTCATTGAGCCAGGGAATTATTTCAGAGTGGTTGTGACCCCCTTAACCAAACCAGCAGTACTTTGGTACAGGCTGCAAAGGAGGTAAATGTTTGAGCCACAGCCAGGACAAGAACTGCTCTAGGACACCCACAGAGAAACAGAGTGAGACAAGGAGCATCCATATGAGCTTGGAACACTCACTTTACGATCAACACGAGTAGCGTGTGGCTTTTCCAAGATTCATTTGTCAAGGAACAAATAAAGACCACGTTGAAGTACCACAGACCTCTGGGTAAGTCTAACTGGAGTTCTCCTCTACATTGCCACTGGACTGCACGCCAGGTGACTCTCTCCTTGAGCTGGGACACCTCTCAAGGTACGAGATTCTTTCTCCTCAGGCTAAGAGATCCTTCCAAGCAGTGAGGAATTTTATTCCAAGAGATCCTTGGTAAGGGACTAATAGCGTGATGAATTAATACTAACAGAACACATGTAGTTAATTCCATTAGATATAAACCTTTGTCCAAATCCGAGATTAAGGGTGGGAGGAGGTGCACTCAAACTCCAGTGGGAGTTTAGAAAGTCAGGGTACATATTTTGAATCCTGTGATTTGTTGAGAGGGTCGCCCTCATCCTTTTGCATCTCTGGTCTCCGTGTAAACAATTCTAGCTCAATTAACTTGCTTTTCCTTTCTATGTTTCATCCATGTAAGAGAGTGAACTTTGCCATCAAACCATGCTAAGCTGCACTTTTACAACATCATATTAAAACCACTTTTACTACTACTTTTAATGATGATTCTTTAGGTGATCTAAATTGCTCAGTTGTGACAATGGTGAATAACATGAATGTTGCCCTAAGAACTGGTAAACAAGTACTCAGAATGAGAGAGAGGAAGAATGGCCAGATACAGCAGTGAGATATTTTTCCCACTGCTAGTCAAAGGTCAGTAATTACACAGAAAATCTGTGAGCAATATCACACAGCAGGTGAGAGAGGAAATGCAATAAGATTAAGAGTTCTATTTAGGCACACTGTTTGAAAGGCCTGTCTGTTTGTCATTTCAGATGAAGTTGTTGAGGATATCACACTATAGAAGAGTCCTTTCAGAAAGATAGTCTTCTATTTTGCATCTAAAGATTAGTGTTCCACATGCCTGTACAGAGAACACAATCATTAGAATTTCAGTCATGTTAATGATTCTTGTAAACTCATCATCTCAGGCATCAGTTTTCCTGCTGCTCCTCCACATGGATTAAGAGGAAGGAGAGCACTGCACAACAGACCTGGGGTGCAAAGTGCCATTTTGACAAAGCCAGCGCATGGCACTGGGGCAGCCACCACTCTGTGACATCATGGGCCAGCCAGAGGAGAAGGTGGAACTCAAAGCTATTCCCCAACAACAGTTCCATTTCATCCCAGAAGGGCATAAAACTCCGTATCAAGCAGCTTGAACAACCCTAATAATTATATATATATATTCACAGTGAGATGAGCAGTGCGTGCACCTTACTCTAAAGGTATGAATGCTGATTTGAGTATCAGAAATGCTGATGTTCTCCTAAAAGTAGCTTATCTGGAACTGTAGGCACCAGATTAATAAAAAACTTAGATGAGACTTTTTTACTGAAAGGGAGATGAATTTCCATATCCATTTCAGGACTTGAAAAAAACATCACTTATAAAAAGAAAAAAAATCCCACAACACCTTTATGAAATTTCTGTGGATTTTTTTTTTCTTACTAGCATAACACTCAATAGATTCTCCCATTAAAATTCTTTAGTAAAGGAAAAAAATGGATTGACTTTTGTCTAAACAGTCTGTCCATATTTTCAAGTGGTTTTCCTAGCAGGCTGATCTAAGGCTCACTTGAAGCTCATTAGATTCTTTCCTGTTCAGTACAAGGCAGTCTGAATCCAGCTTTTCTCAATTTTGTTGGGTACTTTAGTCCTGTAATATTCTTAACCAGAACACAAAGCATTGTTTAATTGTCATTTAGATGATTTCACTCTGATTTTATATTGAATATATTATGGCATTTGGTGCAACTAATATACTCTATGATATTTAAAGGATAGTTTTAAAATTTTATTGGATGATTTCCTCATTCAGTTTCGCTTAGGATTTTTCTCTTCTTGCAGGACATAGTAGATCATATTCCTCACTGAATATTTGGAATTACTTTACTTCCATTCCTTACTATGTCAGCAGTAGCTTTCAAAAATTATTTTCACATGACTGCAGCTTCTCTCTTTAAATATATGATTTTCACTGTCAAATGGGAAAGGTGACTGAAATAACACAGGCTTACTCTTATGGCTATTATGCTATTTTTCATGGTTGGAAGTATTGCAATGTTCAAGGGAGCAATTAAAATTGTTCCGCTGCATAGTAATAAAGAATATGATTCTCAATTCAAGCATCAGCCAAGAGGGTTTTATAAACTAAGACAACACTGAATGTTTTGGTTTTAATATGCTACGCAGATATTTATTCTGAAAATAATAAACTTCAGTATAGCTTTGAAATTCTAGCAAAGAAAGTTAAAATAATTTAAATTTGGAAGTCAAAACATTTGAGCAATAAGATTAAAAATCTATAAATATAAATAATGTTGTTTTACAACTGATACACATTTTCTTTCAGAAATATTTTAATTTTATATCACATACCATAAAATATATTTGGTTTCAGTGGCTTCACCAACCTCTTCAACACAGCATTCTTCCACTTAGAGAAAGAAATTTAATCCTATTTCTCCTATTATACATTAATGTTTACAAAAATATTGAACCCATGAGAGTTACATTTCTAGGATTCAATTTCAGTACTTGAAACAGCACTGATCCAAAGGCTTTTACAGAAAAAACTATGTGAAAGCATTTTGATGAAACATAACTGCTTTAGGTTTTCCCTTCAGTCCCTTCATGGCACACTTAACAGTGTTTCTCACACTTTCAAAGACATCTGGTCTCCTAAGGAAAATATAGACAAAAAACTGTAAAAATAAAGCATTTTGACAGGCATCAAAGAAAAGTGCAGTAATGTTAACACATGGCAAATGGTACCTCTTTATCATGCACAAATCCTTTTGTGAGAAACATGGTTAGAGGTTAATATAACTTGTAACACCATCTTTTCCTCCCCACCTTTTAATTACTCCCAAGCTCTCAGTGTTATACAACTGCTACGCAAACTGCTCTCCAGCTTGGCATTACGTGCACACCTGAGACCAGGTATTCCAGAAAACTACTCTGGGCAGAGCCAGCAGGGCTGCAGAAGACCTTTATTCTGAATGATGCAACTCGTACACATTAAACCCCAAGCTTTTTCTCACTGTAGTGTCAAGGGGAAAGATGTCAGTGGGCACAGAAAACAGGAAGGTTAAGGATACACCAAAAGCTGCAGTGGCGTGAACTGGTGTAGTGTGGTTGAGTTGCATCGTATTTCTCCAGTACGTCTCTTTCTGTCTCCTGTTTTACATATATGTTGCAATTACCTGCAAGTTATAGTTTCTTACCCATAAAACCAGAAACATACCAAGAACACTGCTAGTATAAGTCAGACTTGACATAAAATCTACACAGACTGCCCTGGAACTACAGGGTCAAATAACTCACATATTACATTTTGCTCTGAAGAGATGAAGCAGCACTTTTCAGAGTTATCTCATTTAATTAAATCCTCCACCATTCTAATTTTGTCAGTTTGATAAAAGTAATTCTGTTCTTCAATGTAACTGTGTCTCAGAAGGAGCAGAGTGGGCACAGAGCACACTGACACTGGGATCCTGGATCATTCTTTTTATGGTAGATATTCCTTCAGCAGGGCACTCAGCATATGCCTTTATATAAATAAGCAAGTCCTCCAACATATGCTGTACATCTATAGAGTTAATCTATGCATCCTGCTCAAGGCATCCCCTGCCTGGGCTGGCAGAGAGATCCAAATCTCAGGCACCTCTACAGAACTGTGCATACTCAAACTGCTCTCTTCCACTTTGGTGACCGAGAAAAGAAGGAACAGGCCAAGGAATGCCACTAGATGCTTTGCCCTGTTGTCTTCAAATTTGTGGAGCAAGAATCCCTTGCACTGAGTGTGCATTAAAATATGCAAAGGGATGGAGAGATTATACAGTAAAGAAAAAACCTGAGGCAATTTTCTTTCTAGTATTTCAGAATGATTATGGTTTAATATAATGTTTATGTAAATGAGACATTTGGAGAAATATCTTTCCATGTAAGAGGTAGAATCCTGAAGACATTAATTCCTATTAAAAAAATTTAAAAATATATGTGAGGATATCAACAGAAGAGTCTAAAGACAGCCATAGCCATACTGACAGTACACATAAATTACTACTACAGAGTCAGCACACTGCATTGTAGCTTTGGCAGAGAGCTCGGAATTCCTGAACCCTGGCTCAGGGGATCAAAAGGTGAAGGTCTGAACATCTGGCTGATGGTGGGAGAGAAGATAGTTTAAGTTTCCATTCTCTTCAAGCTGGCTAATATGTCAAGCTGCATTTTCAGCACAGTAATTGATCTCTTGATTAAAACAAAGTGTTCCAGATTTTAAGGGAAAAAATAGCACAAACCCCTATATATGACAGAGGAGACTATTTTAAGAAAGTTTGGAACTCTCAAGGCATTCAATTCTTCTATATATAACCACGCTCAATTTGAAAATTAAAATGAACTTTTCCAAGGTTGTGTGTATTTTTTTATTTAAGCATTCAAGGTAAATTTTACAGTTATTCTTTGCTTCAAAAGCATTCAAGAACTGTATTATTTTTGCACACTAAAGTAGCTTTGTTTAGTCTTCGTAAATGGCACAGAGCAAACTCAAACTGAATGTACAGTAGGGCAATTTCACACCATCTTTTTGTCAATTTTTCAGTGGGTCAATTTAACAGTAGGGGAGCAAGTAACACCTATAATGAAAAAATCCAATGGTAATGAAGTAACTATAGTCTTTCATGTTTTCCTTTATAATATGTTGTGTGTGTATACAGAAAGTGTTACTCTGTCATTTGAGAAATAACTGCAAGGCAGAAGTGTCAAAATAGTCATAGCCTAAGACAAAATAATATCTAATTTTCCTTCAAGCAAAACAGACAAGAACTGTATGAAATACAATATCCTGTGCTGAGGATGAAGGATAAAATGGGGTGGGGAAAAGAAAGCACTTAAAAATCTTTAACAATATAATGGGGATTAAAAATAGAATACTGTTGGTATACAATACAATCCAAGTGCTAGACTAATCACTGAGAGCACAGCTGGGACAGCAAGGACAAAAAAGACCTGTGCCTCTGACACTCTTCACAAAGAAATGCTGTCTAAAATTTTTTATCCAAGGATCCTATGCTTTCTGAGAGATGCCTTATCACTATGCAGAGTTCAAGGTCCTTTGACTTCTCTAGGGTCATGTAATCAACCAGCTTAAGAAAAGAACAATCTGCCCCATATCTGTTCTTGCCTACTCTTGTGCTCTCAGGTTGTGTGCCATTCTACCCCACCTTTCAACTCATTTCAGTTTGCTTAAACTCTTCTGTCAGGTCAGCAAGTGAGAAGTCTTTGGAGTATGGAACTCCTAGAAGTGAGCTTCAGAGCCTCAAACACACTTAAGCAGTTAAAGACAGCCTAAGTAACACAGAAAACTGAAAACAACAAAATAAATCCTAAATAATGGGCTAGATTAGGTACTGCTGCTGGAATTTTGAGCTTTCTTGGACTCTTTCCTTACTGGTTGTTTCAGAGTTGATGGAACTCTTCTAAAGTCTACATTAATTTCCCCCACTTAACAAAGCCAGAGAAACAAAGCAATGAGAAGAAAATTATATTCTTTTAAAAAATTGCAGTATTCAAATGGCATAGCAAATGCAAGGGAGTTGGCTCTGCACTTCTCAGGCTTACTCAGGCTGGCAGCAAGGAAAATTTCAAACTGGGGATCAAAGAGATGATTTCATCTGATTTGTGACAAAATGCAGAGAAGGGTACACCTACTGAAAGAAATGTTAGGTTTTGTGTGCACTGTTCTGGTCTTGGGGTGTCTCTGATTTTCTCGGGTTTTTATTTCTGATTTTTAAGGAAAGGAAGTGAAGTTCTCATTCAGAGAGATGTTTTCTTACAGAGTTTTTTTTTTTTTAAAGGGATAACTGTGATAAGAGGGCTTTCTACTTTCTAGATATTACTAAGATCTCTTGGTTTGATTTATTAGGTTTTTTATTCTAACCTTCAAATGACTTTTGTAGTCTCTTTTGCACAGTCTCAATACAAGAAATGGAAAGCCTCACAAATAAGAATAAACTGTCACAACATGAAACTGAAAATTTGGAACTCAAGTTTCTCGGCCTGTGAATGGTATGAAAACTCAGCCTTCCTCATCTTCAGGGACTCATTTGTATAGCTACAAATCACAAGAAAAACCTTTCAAGATGAAATATGAAAAATTGTGACAGAAAAGAATCGCTTAACACATGCATAAGAGTATGACCCAAGCGGTAATGTTGTGATTTTATTACATGTACCACATTTTTATTACATTTACCACCTGAATAAGAGCTTGTCTTTGAGGAAAAGATATTCTCTCAGAAGACACAGCTATAATTACAACTCCTTTGAAATTAATGTTATACAAGTCCTTAGAAAGCGTTACACACAGCTAAACAATTTCTTCAGCTAATATACAACAAAGCCTGTAAGCCTCCTGGTAGATACTGCATCAAAATATGATTTGTATGTTGGATCTCTTCATGAATTTCTCTTAAAATTTGGTATCTCTCTGGGAATGATCCTCTCTTTACTTTGTTCTTTCTACATGCATTAATACTACTAGGGAGAGAGAATGGTGGGTGGATATCTTTGGAGTATATGAACATTGCTCTATAGCTTAGGTAAAACTTCTGTAATAAATGACTTTAGTTATGTGAAAAAGTTTGCATCACTCTATCCTGCCTGTGCAAACATGTCTTGGTAACTGATATTTTACTATGAACTGTTACACTTCTGTTATTTTTCGTTAACTCTGAGCAGGATGCCCTAAGGAGCCACAAACTTCATATATAATTGCAGCTACAGTTCTGAATAAATCTCCTCATCTGTACAATGGCTTACACTGGCCACCACACAAAAGATACAAACTGAAATTTGTCATATGCTTCAAGAGGGCACTGTGACCTCTGTAGGGAGTAAGTCCAGAGGAGAGCCTGGAGCACCTCTGCTAGGAAGACAGACTGAGAGAGTTGGGGTTGTTCACACTGCAGAAGTGAAGGATCTGGGAGACCTTAGAGCACCTTCTAGTACCTTAAGGGGCTACAGGAGAGCTGGAGATGTACTTTCCACAAGGGCAAGGGGTGGTAAGACAAGGGATGATGGCTTTAAACCACAAGAAGGCAGATTTAGATTACATATTAGGAGGAAATCCTTTACTGTGAGCGTGGTGAGGCATTGGAATAGGCTGCCCAGAGAAACTGTGGATGCTTCATCTCTGGAAGTGTTCCAGTCCAGGCTGGATGGGGCCTTCCACCTGGTCTAGTGGAAGGCATCTCTGTTCATGGCAGGGGGAAATAGACAATCTTTAAGGTCTCTTCCAACCCAAACCACTCTAGGTTCTACAAATATAATTCCATCTTTATTGTTGGCTCTGCTTTTTCTTGATTCTGTCCATCTGCCAAGACCTTTACATAACCCTTGTCTGCCTTTGGGGAATCCACCACCTCTTCTGGCCTTTCCCACTAAGTACCTACCTGCTCCTTCAACAGGCAGCTGCACAGCTCTTGATTCTTGGCAAACACGGCCAGAATTTGTTTTTATATTATATAATGATCTAAAAATGTATCTTACTGGTTGCTTCAAATCAGCTGATACTTCAAACTGTGTGGGCTGCACTGTGGGGAGTCTTAAAGAAAAGAGCAGTAATTCCTGATAAATGCAGAGACAAGTTGCAATACTTCAGATTTCAAAATACTTTTTGGGATTTTCAGCCTGGCATGTACTTGTAAAGAAACCACTCCCATTAATGAAATGCAGAGAAAATGTGGACGTGAAGCATGTAATATGTATTACACACAAAGCTATTTCAGTCAAAATATTTTCAAATTTTAACCTAATCCTACAATAGTTACAAGCTCTTTACAGCAACTACACACACACTGCACTCTCTTTTGCACCCTTCATGTGGACCACCCAGGGTATTTCAATAAAAAAGTTCCTATCTGAACCAGATACCTCCTCCTCTACAGATCTGGGAAAAATCAAGCCTTGGTTTCACCTTCAGAGGGAGCATTCCTCATCCCCTTCAGCCCCAGTTTCTGCTGTCTCCTTATCCATACTGTGCTGCTGAAGAAATCCCTGGGTAAGTATGATCCCAGGGGAAGAACATATGAAGCAGTGAGTTGTGCAGCACCAGCCAACACAGATAAATCACATGCTCCAGGTGGACACAAGCATTTGCAAGACAGCCTCAAATGAAGGTAGCTAATGTTCTGGCTTCTAAACCTGATGGTTCTGACTATAAGCCCATTACTAGCTCCTACTATGTTGATTTATTTTCCATAATTTACCATAAGATCCTAGCATTTTGTTTCAGAGGGCACAGTCGGAGACTAAGGAAAATGCCCACAAAGCAGGACCCAACATGATTAATTAATTGTAATTTCATTCCCAGCTGGAGAGTGGTAATTTGATTGATTTTGGGTTAAAGTCAAAATCAGAAGTATCTCTGACCTCTGAAATGTTACATGGGCAACTTTTGCTAAATTAGGACTCAAATCTCCATGAGGTGGACACACATTTTATGTGACAGATATGCCTCACATCACCTGAAACATATGCAGTAAAAAATACGTTTCAGTATTTCAGTAAAGCTAAAATAACAACCACAAAACACCAGAAAAACACTTTAAAATACTCAGAAGCGCTTGGTTCAAATAACAGAAACAAGAAATTAGTGTTGAGGCTTGGAACTACCAGAAAATCCCTTAAACCCACATGAATTTCAGGAGGTTAAAAGATGCTTTCAGGTTATACTTTGAATTTGGGGGCATCTATCATGATGAAACATGTAATGAACAGTGTTTAATACTAATCGCATGTGAAAGTGTTGATGTTTTTAGTTTAGCCACATAAACAAAATCGGCCACAAGTACATCTGATGCTTTAATTCATGAAATGGCAACTGGAAATCCAGCTTTGCTTATGCACCTGACCTTGCTATGCTCATGCTGTCTCCCTGCAAAACTGCTGAATGCTAATTTTTTAGCACGTTGTCCTTCAAGTGCTTCTCTAAGCCCTCCCTGCTCCAAGCGCAGATGATGACAAGCTGCAGTGCTGGAACCCACACGATGTGGTAAACAAACAGCCTTCTGTGAAACCACAAAGCCCAGCTCAGGCTCTGATTAAGTCAAGCAGAATCAGCATTGTTACGCCAGGACTACATTTATACCCAACTTAAGTTTTAGGCATCTCTATCTATTGAAACACAGATGTCGTGAAAAGAATTTGTACTCTCATTATGAAAATATTAGACAAAGCTAAGCCTGGCCTTGGAGGAAATTTGTAGAAGGGGAACAAAGCAGCAATTAACCCCTAGGACTCACACTTCCATTTTCTCCCCCTCCACTGCTGACTTTGAAAATCTTTCTGTTATTAAAGGAATGACAAAGTTTCTAGTCCATTAACCACCAGCTTTTGAACACCAAGAGGCAGACAGGAGAAGGTGTATTCAAATTAGCTTTTGTTCAGGAAAGAAAAAACAGAAAAGGTGACACATAACTGTACAGAAAGGAAGATGATACCAGATCAATTCATAATCTGAAGCATTTAAAAGTATTTAAATATCTGTAGCTTTACAGTATTTGGGCTTTTGAGACTTCCTGTTAACCAAGACTTCCTTCTGCAGTATTTCTTCCTTTTTTCCCCAACAAGATAAAACATAGTATTTGAAATTGTATTACTGAAAAGTAATTGAGAACAATTTCTTAATATCTGTTATAATAAAGCTGATAAAGAAAGCTGTACTGAATTTTATAATTTAAATGCTATTCTATCACTTTAGTGATTGAGTGTGGAACATGTATCTATCGATACTAAATATTACTATCAGATGGGGTAGAATATTTAATTTGCACAAATGCTGTTCATTTTCACGGCTTTATTTTCTATATTCTATTGAGCTTTCTATACTGTAAAATTCGTTCTTAAGGGACAACATCTTACAAATAATCAGATTAATGTTCTACCGATTTAAGATGCTCACTAAGAGCAGCAGTTTTCATAACAATCAACCAGCTTTTGAATCCTCTTTGGGAAGTCAAAAAGACATTATTTCCATTCCTAAGATCTTTGCTATTACTCTCTTCAGACATAGACTTGCTCATAATATTAGCTATTAGGAGATTAACATGATGTGCTTTAAAAAGCTAATAAAATCTTTTACATCTTTTGTATTTATTATTTGAGAATTTCTACTCTATCAACAGAGTGCTGTGATAAGGATTTGGAGAAAGGTTGTATGAATTGTCTTAAATTTTCCATGAAAGATTAAATGAGATCTGTATTCACTTATAATCTGACACCAAAGAATCTTCTTCTTGAGCTCCCTGTGTGGAAATAGAAATTTTTTGTGAGGTAATAAAGTTCCTGATGCCTGATAGAGGAGAGAGGGAGAGAACAAGAACTGTTCTTCTGGCCCCCAGGCCAATTCACACAAGCACAGCCCTGAAATGCCCAATCTCCATTTCCTGCTCCAATCAAGGAATGATTATTTATACAAATCCAAGTGGTTCCCCAAGGGCACAGCAAGAGTGCACCTCCCTGGAATATGCCACAGCACAGGATTTCCCCAGACATCTTCACAGGAAAAGGAAAGTTCAGATTCAAGCCTACTCAGGCCATAAAGGAAACTGCACGAGGCCTTCCTGTATCTGCATGCATTTCTCCCTCTTCAGGGACGAAAATAATACGGGTTCTTCTTTTTACTCCTTTGTACACACACTCCTTCATTTTTTGCTTTTCTTACAATTTCATGAGGGCAATTTTGAAAATGTTTGAAATTTTTAATGAAAAAATAAATGGAAATAAAAGGAATATGAAAGAATCTGAACACTTGCAATTCAGGCTTCTCCCTCTCTGCCTTCCCAAACTCTTCTCCAGCTAATATTTTTTGTTTGGGTGTGAAATTACAGATTCCCAATGAGATTTCCAACTGTATGAACTTCTGCATCAAACATTTTTGAGTAGTTGCATTCCCTGAATGTCAGAGTATAAACACTACAAGCTTCACCCTAAAGTTCAAGTTTAGGACAATTTATTTGTGTAAACAATCAAATATGGTTTTGTTCCTCATTTACAAGGAAGCTGCATTCCATGTGTTTACATTCACCCAAATCTACAAGAAGTCCAAGACTACAGCTTTCTGGATGCTAATTCCAAAGCTCAGTGCTTTAGAGAATCCAACTAGAGCACAAGCAGGGGGCCTTACATGAGCCAGGAGATTAAATTCAAAATACCCTATTTACCTATAGCTGGAGACATGTTTCAACTACTAAGTTGGCTTTTCCATGATTTCCCTTGCAGACTAACTGCTTAAGGAAGTTTGCTTTTTTCCAAGAAGAGCAGACTACTGCTCTATCAGATGCAAAGACATCCTTGGCCACTCTCCCTGCCTAAGACATCAGGAGTCTCACAGCAGCTCTTGCTTGATTAACAGAGCCACAAGCAATTAATTGCTGGTTTTCAGAACTGCCTTAATTAACCCTGACTCCCCTTGCCGCATCTTTTACTTTTGTGATCCACAGATCCAAGAAAGCACTCCCAATCCCACTCCACACCTTCAGAGGTATCTTTAATATGATAAATATTTAAATGCTAGTGTCATTCTCCTCAAAATAATCAAAATAGCTTCATAGGGATATGTACATTGCTTGGTCTTGTGATGCCAATGGTCTCACTACTCCAGGACTGAAATTCCCACAGCAAAATGCAATTTTAGGAGGAATTACTCTCAACAACTTCAGCATCTTTCTGTCAAAAGGACACAAAGCTGCTCAAAATGAAGAGGACCACCTTCCCTCTCCCCAGTCTTCACAGCAGTTGCTCAAATAGGAAAAAGCTCACAGATCTCTTCCCCCTTGTCTTTATGAAAACACAAGAGAACAGGGAATATTTTTTGCTCTTTGCCCATAGCTGACTAGAGAAAAAACCATCAGCTAGATCCAAGCAGCTCAGACCCAGTGCTGACAGAAAGAATGTTGCCATTTTTCTCAACGTGAGACAAGCACAACCTGGCAGATTAATATTCACACAAGACTTATCCAGTGATGCTACAGACCAAGGGACACTTATCTAACAACTTCTCCTCTTACATCAATAAACATCAGCAGTTGTACATCCACAGAGCAGACAGATTTTTTCCATGAAAAGATTAATACTACTAATTTAGTCACATGTTTCTTCAACTTGTTAAATTCTAGGAGACACTCACACAGATGCATACAAATATGCCATTTATACATCAACAAAGGACCAAAGCAATTACAGAGCATTTTTAAGTGTTATTGTACATACTGTATTATGCAAGTGAGGAACAATATATCAATCTCACTGTTCTCCTAGTTGAATATAAATGTACTATCTGTTTAATCCAGTCATTCATATCTGAGACAAATACTGTAATTACTTACTGTTGCTCTGCAATATCTTATAGCAGGATGGTATCCCTCACAACAAACGGCAAGCTATAGGCATTTGTTTTAACACCAGCCTTGAAATATGTACATGTAGCATGGTTAGAGGAACAAGTCTTAGCTTAAACTGCAGGACATGTGTGAGATGATCACCTGTCAGGTTATTCCAGGGGGAAAAGAGCCTGGAGTACTGCAGATCAGTAGATATGACATATTCATCAATGGCTGAAATAAGGGAACTATTACAGGAGATGCCACTATAGAACTCAGTAACAGAATCCTACATAGGCAAAAGTAAACAAAAAAGAACGACCCAGCGTTCAAAGAATCCTAATTAAGTTAAAAAACCAAGTGCTTGGAAGATCACGAATGTCAGTTTTTACTGTTTTCCATGCACTTGTGTTTTCTACCCATTGTGCAGTTGTCTTCTGTACTGCATAAAGATAAACTACCTGTCTCATCACTGTATTTACACAAACATACAAAAGAATTATCCCAAGTACTTCTTTGTTCACATTTTCAGTGTGTAGTTATCTGAATTTATTCTGCGTTTACCACTAATTGACATGAATGTCTCATATTCACTGACTTAATGATAATCTAAAGACTTTTAGAGATAAGGGCCACGAAGAAACAAACATAAAAAATACATGCACAACCCCAGAAGAATTTCTCACTTTCTATTTTCTTTTCTCTTTCGAGTGGATTTGGATTGAAGTAGAGTAAGGATTTACTAAAAACACTCACTGTTCTGCTAAGATGAATCATTTCACCTCACTCTCAAACCTAATTAGCAATATGTTAGCGGGTGGAGAGAACAGATAACAGGCATCTAATCTGCCAAATGCTGCATCCACAGAGGCCCATTTATCTAACCTGCGTGGTGTTTGGTGAAAATCTGGACAGATTGCTAGGCCCTTAGAGAAGACAGCCTTTGTATCAGATGTGACCTTGCAGTTTCTGAAACACCAGGTTTGAAGTTTCAAGTAGTGAGTATTTGGGTATAAAACACTGAGCTCTGAGGTAATATGAAAAACTGATTCACAGCAATGCATACTGTATCTATAAAAAATTATCACCATTTAGGAGCCATTACTACCATTACTTATGAAAGTGACTAGTCTCATCCAAAAATACTGGGTTTATAGTTTGGGACTTGCTTTATTTCATGTTCTAGGTAATGACCTTAGGGTAAAAATAAAGATGCACTAATGCATTTTCTTGAGGATACAAAGTCAGTAGGTAGTCTTCCCATAGAAGGAGGATTTGAATGTCCTGTGGGAAGAAATGCATGATCTTGAAGAGCCCAGAAAGAGAACTGGGTTGAAAGTAACAGTCCAAAGGGCACATGGGACTAATAGCAAGAATTCCTGGTGTATACTGGGAGCTCATTAGTTTGCAACAGCAGTCTATTTTAGTCAGTCAGAAGACGACCATGAGCCATTTAATTAAATCTGACCATGAAAAGGGCAAGGCAAGATATTTTCATAAAGAACACGGAGTATTCATACCATTGTATAGCCTGTACTGAGACCTCACCTGTTGTATCATTTCAGTTACTCATGTTCAAAAAAAAGACTTCAAATTTGAATTAGGTGCTGAACAGGTCTGTTAGATCAAACATAAGCCTACCTGATAGGAGGACACTGAAGGGGCTTGTTTTTTCATGCTGAAAAATGCAGCTCAGGAAGAAAGATGACTGCTTGCCGCAAAAGCACTGAGGACAAAAGATTTGCTAAATTTATGAGAGAATGTTTGTGTTAGAACAAATGCATAGAAACTGGTTATGAATAAATTAAGGATGGAAACTCAGAGGAGGTTTGTAATCATCATTACATGAATGTGGCTCTGAGAATTACAACATTCTGAGAGGAGAAACTGGAGTAGAGAATGCTGAGTGGAAAAGGGTGAAATCTAACTAGTCTGTGAAAAAGACTGTATGATGTTGCACACCATGACCTCTAAAGTTACTTAAAATCCAAGGTTTCTATGGGCTTAGCTGAAAGACCCCCATGTTCCTAAAGAGCTGACTGCAGATACAAGTAGCACAGCCCACACAGACTGAAGTTGTTTTAAACAGCATTTTTCATTTTGAACTATATTTATACTTCAAAACAGCCAACTGTAAAACCTTAACGAGGCACAATTGCTCAGTCATATTTTCAGTACCCACAGCAGAATTATGGTGATGCAGTTCAAGATCACATTCAGCGTCACAAGCTATCTGTGTCTAAGGAGAACAAGTTGGAAGTGCTCTGCATCCAGCGGGCATGTTTGGCTTTTAAACCTGATATCTTGTTAGAAGCAGCCAGCCCATCTCAGGAAAAATTAGGACCATAAAAAAGAAGTCATCTTAGCCTGTACATCAGAGGATGCTAATAGCTAGGACAATGACCTCTGGATATTTATTCTCTGTTTAATTAGTTGCCTACTAAATAAAGCCTCTAAATAAACCAAAGGTGAGAGAAAAAAATAAAGTCTCTCAGCATGATATATGATAAACAATGATTCCATATTAAATCATTATCATCCATTTACTCTTGCTTAAGCAGTTACAGCAAGGGCACTTACCATCTCCCATAATCCAAGCTAAGCAATCCATATATAATTAACGTTTTATGAATGCCAATTTCCAGCACCATTTGGTTTTGTCTCATTAACATAGTTTTTTGTGGTTTTCTATGTTCTTGCTATATAAAAGTTGTTCCAGATAAAATATGATCTATCATGATAGAAACAGTTTCACACAGCAGTTGAATGGAGGAAGTTATTGAGTTAGGAGCTACAATATGGGAGGGAGAAGGTGGCCTCATGACCTACTGTAATAGTAAGATTTCTAAAGGAGCATTTCCATAATATTGACTGAACCTTCTAACTATTTAAGGATGTGAAGAGTTACCATCACAATGATTAAAATGCATCCATTAAGACAATGTTCAAGTTCAGACACCAGTAGGGAACCAAGTCCTCATGTGGAAGAAGATTCATGGCAGCCTAAGCAATTTCTCAAGACACATTTCTCTACAAAAAGAGTTGTTCAAACTGTTGTGCTGTCTGTAGAACACTTACATGAACACAACAGGAGAAGATAAGCACTCAGTAATTTAGTGTAACAACAATATAATTCCTTCCAAAACAGCATGTTGGAAACACTCTGATTTTAACTCTATGGAAAGAGTTTGTTACCTCATTATTAAGGCCTGCCAGAATAAAGTAAATAATGACACAAAAGCTAGAGTTCTTAATATTAATTCAAATGTAAATTTTCAGCAAAATTAACCTCTACTCAAAGAGTAATTAGTGTTTGTTAGAAGAAGATACAGAATTTTTTATATAACACAAAACACTTTGATTCCTGTTATAAATGTGAAGTTATTCAGGCAAAGCCAGTCAGTACCTCCAGAATGTAAAGTCACATCACAGAACTTCAGAACATGCTTTGAAGGCAGGAACATTTGGAGCTTTACCCAGAGCAGACCCACATATACACAGCCTGTGACTCCCTTACTGAGAGACTAAGGCTTCCATTCATCAGAACACAGTAAAACATTGCAAAATACTAAATTATTAAGCAAATATTAAAAATATAACTAAATAATATGCAATTTCTTCACAGATGAAGCCTTCAAGCACTATCTGAGCTAAAGGCATGTGTCTCTTAAAAAAGAAGGCAAATCATATGAGCTAGTTTGCCTGTAATCACAACCCAGTGTCAAACACAATTATTTTTATATACTTAAAAATCTGTGTATATTCTCTAATACACATAGGGATGTGGAGAATGGCAATTCTGAAGCATTAGTTTTACTCATACATAATGAGATCAAATTGTTACACTAGCAAAAATATGATTAACTTTGCTAGATTTGCCTAACTAAGGAAACTACAGGACTGTGTTAAATAAATACCTGCCTATAAAGAACTGAACTGTGAACTCACAATAATAGAGGTTCACTCTAAACTCCAAATTACTTTGCAACTGCAAGGGTCAAGTGATATCCTAGAACCATTACACTTCTGCCAAACTGTCTTGGCAACTTACTAATACAAACATTAAATACATTCACTTGACACAGTGATTGATGAAAATACTAGTAGTATTCAGTTTAATTGCAAGAAAAATTACTCTGTCTCTTCAGGCAAACCAGAGTTTCCTTTACGAAATTGAGTAATCTCAAAGTTGTTTTACAAGTTACAATCTATATTAAAGTATCTCTTTACGTTTAAAACTACCTAAATCCTAAATATTATGTGAACAATGAAGAAAACTTGCCTCTCCCTGAGTCTTATATCCTCCAAAACTGTTGACACAATAATCTAATGTCCTGTCAGATGTAGATGTTCTCCACAACTGCCCTCTGCTTCAATCCAGTACTGTCAGCATCTCCTCACTAATCCTCAACCCACCCAGCTCATACCTTACAACTTTTGTTCAGTTTTCCTCCAAATAATTTTGGTCAGGAGTGCCCAAATGTGTGCAGAGATTGGCTAAGATACGGAATGGGGGCCAAATTAACTTGATTTTTTCAAGTTTGTCCTGCAGACCTTCCTGAGGCAGAAGGGTGGGGGGAGGTGAGAAAAGCTCATCCACAGCTCTGCTGAACTGTTGCTGTTCCTGAAACTTGAAAAAATATTAGCGAACACACAGGAAGGCAGAAAAAGAGTGAACATCTCATTTAATGAGAAAAATACAATATACAGCTTACAATTACCCAGGGCAACTCAAAGAAGCAGAAGAATTTTTAAGAATGATAAGCTGTATTTATTTTGCCATTTGTGGTCAAAACTACTTAACCCTGCTAACTTAATTTACATTTACTTCTTATCTGTGCTTATTTTTTTTTTTCTTCTCCCACCTGAGCCTTTCTTCCCGTTTTAATTTTAAGGCACAGCAGGGTTCCTGCCCTGTTCCTAATAGCTCTCACTGACAGAAAGAACACATGCCCATAACAATATAGTGAAAAAATTATAAGTAGAAAGCAACCAAACCAAAACAAACCAGCACCCAAACATGCACATATCTATCAGCTGGGGAATTCTCTTTGACTTCATCTGTGGCTAGCTTTTTCTTCGGCAGCTTTCTGTTCCCTTTAAAAGCACCAAGCTCATTTAAAATCTGGCTAAGTATGTTCAGCAGTAATTCCACTCCCTGTTAGTTTTAAGTGGCTAATAACAGGATGTTTCCATAGAGATGCCAGGGAAATCTGCAGTGGTCCAAGGAATGATGTTTGATTCACTTGAGGAATTGGTCCAAGAAAAGTCTAGTTGAAGACAGTGGTGCTCCAAACAAATTAAGGCAAAAGGATAGTCCCTCATTACACCACAGGCAAGCACGGCCCCCAAAAGAGCTTCTAGGTCAGCTGTGCTTCAGAAGAGAGTATTTCTCTATAAAGGAAGATTCTCTGCCTCCTCTAGAAACTTTAAACCCTGGTGCTGTGTATATGCAGCACAACATAAAAACCCCAAACAAGCCAGGAAACACAGGGTGCAGCACAGGCTGGGATCAACCAGACCTTTTCTATGGAAATCAACCGTTTCTATGGAAAAGGGCCTGGGGTGCTGGTGGATAAGCTCAGTCAGAGTGTGCAGGGTGCTGCTGCAGCAGGGAGACAACAGCATGCTGGGCTGCATCTGCAAGGGCACCACTGACAGAAACAAAGAAGTTGTTATCCCACTCCACTCAGCACTTCTCAGGCCACACCTGAAATTCTGTGTACAGTTTTGGTCCCTGCTATCCAAAAGTGATGTGGACAGGCTGGAAAGGATCCAGTGAAAGACAACAACTGAGCAAAAGACTGGGCAGGCTGCCATATGATGAAAGACTGAGAGAACTGTACTTTTTGAGGAAAGAAGGCTTTGGGGAGACCTTATCACCATGTTCCAGTATTTAAAGTGTGGATACAAAGAAGATGGAGACTTCCTTTTTACAAGGAGTCACTTTGGAAAGACAAGGGGAGATTCCAATTACACACAAGAGGAAAATTTTTCACAATGAGAACAATCGGCCATTACAATAATCTCTCCAGGGAATAAGGGGTGAATTCCCCAGCACTGGACCATTTTAAGATTCAGGTGGACGAAGTGCTGGGACATCTTGTCTAGTCTGTGCTTTTGCCAAGAAAGGTTGGACCAGATGATCCTTGAGGTCCCTTCCCATTCAGTGTTTGCAATTCTATGAATACAGCTACAGTAGATCAAATAGTCCAGTTTCCATATTCTGCCACTAGACTACTATATATCCATACTACTCAAAGACCTGGAAATTTATAATTCAGTGCTACAGACTGACACACACACATACAAAAAATACGTTTCTAAGCGAAATGTATCTACCCTTCTAACAAATTCCGTGGTGCGTCCTCTCCATCAGCCATTTCTCAGTCAGCCATTATAAAAGCACAAATTTCCATCAGTTTGAAACACCTGCACTTGAAATTCCATGTCAGCAACAAGCTGATAACACAAGAGGAAAGGAGTCATTCATATTAATAAACAATGTAATGGAGGTGATACGTAGTGTGGCTATTGTTCTTTCTACTTGCTTTGCGAACAACTACATAAATTAAATGCTCCTTTTTTCACTATCAAATCTCCGAGGTTATGATGTGCTGTATTTTATTAGTTCAGCAGTCTTACTCATATAGTAGCTATCTAACACAATCCTTGCAATTAGTACCTTATGTACATTCTTGAACCAAATTCTTCCTCTGGGATTTAAAGAAAACCCAAGATCTCAGGAGTCTCTTTTGTAATTCAGCTACACGCTACACTTTTACAGCTATGCAAATTAGCTGCAAGAAAAGCTGTGATGTACAGCAAAGCAAGAGATCTGAAAATTAAAATCCTGGAGGAGAGAAAATATTTAAAATTTCCTTTACATTTTTCCTTTTGTTTGGCTAATCCCTAAAGGCATTAGGGCAGCATGTTCCATCTTGAAAGTCCCTGTAGAATCATGTACTACTGAGCATAACTACAAATGTGATGCTTTGAGCAGCCAGATAATGGTTTTTAATTGGCTCATCATTGCAGCTTCAGCCCAAAAGCACAAAAATGAATTTAGAACCAATATTAACAGGTGATAATTAAATTATGGGGTCTGCATGCTTAATATATCGGAATAAGGCAGATGAGGCAACAAAGACCATTAAGTTTAATAATGGAAATCAGTATCTACCTTAAGTACTACTTTATAGCACATTAGCAATGGTTGATTAGTGTTAAATCATAAAGTAAATTTTGTTTTCTTACTGAAGCTTTTCTCACTTCTTTTTCCCTTTACCTGTGTATTAGCATGCATGCTAAACTAAGGATGCCCATTTAAACCACTGCAAATGCGAAAACACATAAATAAACCTAATTAAGTAATTAATTGTAATGACTTGAGTACTTTGTTTCCTAAGTAAGATGTTACTTGAATAAGCTATTTAATACTCCTTAATATTAAAATATACATAGACTGTATGAGTACCATGGGAAACGGTTTTGAAACAAACAGTCCTACTAGAAATATGCATCTTTCAGTCAGCAAGATAAATCAGGTTTCCCATTCTCTCCTGGTGAAGCAGAACTACCTGGGTCCACTGTTCTTACCACTGTAAGAAACAATGCCAGGTACAGATTAACCCTGTACTTCATCAAAGCAACAAAACCAAACTTTGATAATGTCTCAACATCACTTAAAAAAAAAAAATGCTGGTTTATGGTTCACTGTGTTATTTGTTGTTTTTGGTGGGGTTTTGTTGTTGTTGTTGTTTTAAATTTTCTTTTCCATGCCTTTACACCTCAGGAAAGAGGCAGGCCTGGATTTTTCCCATCTTTACAGAGAGTCCACCATATCCCTTTTTCTCCACCTCCGCTCTTTTCTCCATTCAATTTATCTTATCCAAGGCAGCACTATCTCTTCAGTCTTGCAAAACTCTGTCTCCAAATTGAAGTTTTCATTCTGCTTGCCTTTCTGCCGCTTGTCATTTCTGCAGCCTATCCTGCCAACTTGTTCTTTCCCCTTACATCACAGTGCTAGGGTTCCTTTTTCTGCTCCTGTGTCTGCCTCTCAGGCTTGGGCTCAGCAATCAGCTGCCCTCTTTCTACTCACTCTCAGTAAGAGCTATCAAGTGCTTTAGGAAGAAACCCAGGCTTTTCTGTGAGACTTTTCCCCATTTGTGAAGTCTCTCAATTTCACTTCTCTCTTCCTGCTTAAGCTTAGTTTTGATCAGCACTTGTAGCTTTCACGTGGTTGAGGATTTCCCATGTTCAGCCTCCATCTGAAATACCCTTCTTCAAAACCAAGCCATTCATTCTCTGTTACTTTCTTTTCCTGCCTTTTAACTTTTTCTAGCATCTTTCATCTGGATGGACATATATGAATTCTCTTCCTCCCTATGAAAAAAGCCCCCAAATCCCCACTAAACCCATAAAAACGGTCCATGAATTTTTAGAGTGAAGTGGCCATAAAGTTAATACAAAGTTACCCATTCCTCCTTAGTGAACCGGAGAACATACATAAATTAAGCCATGGAGAAGAAATATGGAGGTGTAACCACCTGTACAGGCAGCTCTGCATGAGGCTATTCAGGAGCCTGGGTACCTGACTCTTTGAATGAAAGCACATACTGAACTTGAAGGATTGAAATTATCTGTGGACCATGAACCACAAGGTTATTGCCGGCCCTCGGGGAATATATTCCATAACTCTTTTCAAAGGTGCATGGTTTATTAATACATACTTCTAATACCCTAAGTACTGAAGTCAGATTTCTTGTAAAATGCAGAAGCCGGAGGTAAGAATGTGGAAATGGCACTTCAGAATATGAAAATCAAAGACTTGGAGAAATTGCCTACCAGTTAAATGTGATCTGCAGAAATTTCATATGACATCACTGCCACCCTACTGCTGTTAACGTCAAATTCCAATGGAGTGCCATGAAGCAATGCAGACTGTAAAAAGATGAGATAATTGAACCAAAGAAACATTTTTTTTTTTCTTAAACCCCTAAACCAAGAAAACCTACCAAAAACCCCCAAGACACAAACTCATTTCATACTGGAAGTCGATTTTTATATCCAAACAATATGAAATTGTTGGAATTTTCACCAAAGCCAAAGTAAAATAAATGCTTAATGTCCTTGATGAAGTTGTAGTGAAGGCTAAGGATTGAAAAGACCTTCAATTAAAATTATTGGTCAGTCATGTGATTGTAACACATCTTCATGGCTCTAAATTGTTACACTCGCCCAGTGAATTTTACAGCTAAGATTTTACCACGTATGAGTCCAGCGATACTGCCTTATTTTAATGTATATCATCCCAAGAGAGTGCTCATAATATTCTGTACCACCATTTATCATACTTATAAGACATTTTCTGCAGACAATATATTTTAGATCTGTTTTAGAGATTTCTCTTTTTATTGATATTTCTTATATATCTGCATGTAATGCCACTTGATTTTACTATCGTGAGTTCAACTTGATTTTATTAGCATGAGTTCAACTTTATAGGCCTTAAAGGGAGAATAAAATGATAAGGAATATATTTCAATAATCTATGGAAATTATTAAAATTTATTCCCTATAAGTCATGGTACTACAGTTTTAACATCCAGTAACTCACAACCTACCATGAATTGAAAGGAGTGTCTTGCAATACAAGAAAACAGAATTTTCAGCTCTACTGATTAAGCTTTTAGTGGCTCACAAAATATTGGCTCTTAGATCACTGAGTAAGGCAAAATAAGACAAAAGCATTTTAGATTTTGTTTTTCTAAATGCATATGGTGCAGGAGGAAATAAATTTCTATATTGCAGGATGATACTTCCACGTAACAGTGGGTCCAAATCAAAATGAATAGAGACAACAATGAATATGAGGCAGGTAAACAGGCATTTCAAATGAAATTTATCTGATGGTTCCACAATCTGTCACAAAAATTCCACTGTCAAACATACAATTTATGCATAAAGCATAGCCCATGTACTGAGCATCCTTCAAAAACATGGTAATACTCAAGACTGAGATGGCATTTGCATCCCACATACAGAGAAATAGAGCATAGAAAATTAATTTAAAAAAAAAAAAGCATTTATGTATCCTTCAAAATGAACCAGTAAAAGCTGAGAAACAATGTTCATTAAAGAACCTTCAGCTATTGCTAAGAAATTCCTTTGAACTTCCAGCAGTACAATGGAAAGGTCTCTCAATGAAACTACTCTGCAGTCACTGTGCCATTCATACGCAGAGTACCTTACATACTGCTGTGGTCTTTTGTGACCCAGTAAGAATTAACAGCATTTTGGGGTCAGTAATACTTATGTGAAGTGACAGCAACACAGAACTCACTGAATTCTTCTGCAGTTTTCATTGATTTTGACAGCAGTGTCATCTATACTACTGAGAGAGAAACCTATCTAGTTGTCCCATGGCTTTTAAAATGCACTTTTATTCTGTGTAGAAGTCTTAAACACACAAGATACGTTAAATCAGCATTGCCAACTCCAAGTACTCAAATAAAAATGATAAAGTAATAACACGTATCCATTTATTTAACTTCATTACTAACTTTTACACACACACACACTCTTTTGGTTTTCTCTGAAACCATAAGAATTAGACATCTTATTCTTCTCAAGTACAGGTTGAGATTTTTAACATGCATGTACATCTCCTAAAGCACTGCCCATGTGCACACACATACAAGAAGGGTGAGAGTCTCAATGAAATGTTAAGATTTATTAACATTGTCTACACATGCACACATCCACTCCAAAGGGAAACCATATAATAAAGCTAAATATGAGGAGAACTTTAAAAAAAAAAAATTAGAAAAACCAGGCCAGGAGTTGTAGCAAGGAAGATTAAACCAGTAACAAATCAAGTGTCAAATAATGTGAAGTGTTGTCAGTTCTCAAGTCCAGCAAATGTGGTTCCTCTCAAATGCTGCAGCAACAGTGTCTCAGGTTGTTCACAAATTCATCTAATTGAATGCATTCATTGGCTTGCTATTCAGAAAATATGTTTTTAATTCCGGGTCAGATGTGGTGAAATGCCACACTCAGAATTCCTGCTTCTTCTGTGTCTGGAGCTGACAAAAATGGAAAGACCCAGGCAGACCTCAGTTTGCATGGAAGTACCTGTGACCAGAGGCAACACTGGGCCACTCATGAAAACAGAATGTGGGATAACACATTTCACTTTTCAGGGGACAAGAGCACACCCAAAACCCTTTGGTTTTGACCTCTTTACTGCAGGCTTAGCTTCATGGGATCTTCCATGCAATGCTGCACAGAATCCAGAGAGATCCCAAGACTCCTGCAGAGCCATTCAGCAGCAAATGCTGGAGCCAACAAAACCCTGGAGGGGAGAGTGAGCAACTACAAGGAGATGAAAGCAGCACAGAGAAGAGCTGAAGGATATATTTAGATAAACAGTTTGCAGATGAAGTGTCATAGAAGCGACTCAAGGCCACGTGTTTCACTTTCTTTTTGTTTAATCCCGGATCTGGCTGTATACTGCAAACCATTTCCTTTGTGCAGCTTGTTATTCAGCTATTAATAATCTGAAACTCAAATTCTTCTTCTATTATTGCCTAATATTACTATTATTGATTTATATGACACTGCCAGACAGAGAATTTAACAGACAGAGCTGATTTCAATAGAAGCTTTTATCAAGATGACAGTACATAATTATAAAATAAAACAGAAGTTTTAATTTTAAAATATTAAACAAATGGAAAATGAAGTATTCATATTCACGGAAATAAAGAAGACTGCAGTTATTGCATCAAACCTTTAAAAACCATTACACTTTTAGGTTTGGAAATGGTGAATCCCTGGCAGCAAAATGTGTGAAGACAGAATGTTTATTTATTAGTGTTATTTTTAAAAGGATGTTCCAAGTCAAACTCGACAGCTTGTTTACAGTGGGGTCCTGCCCAAGGGTGGCTTAAAAGATATTAAACAGGCACACACCAAGAATATCATGTTACTGTACAAGACACAAGTTTGCCTATGGCTTGATTTTACTGTGACTGCTTTAATGATTTCTTATTTATTTTTCAGGAAGCGCTAATCTCTTTTACCTTACCCTCCCTCTTAAAAAGAAATGCAAGGCAAAACCTTTCAGGTATACAAATACATTTAAAATATACACACTTACTTATATTTCTAGCTGAATCAACTAGTGAGGTGATGCACAGAACCCATGTCAAGTGTCTGCTGATGTTTGCAGATGTGAATTTATTCACAGAACATTAGCTTTTTCGTATTTCTAATAATTTTAATGAAAGCCAAGAATTTTTGCAGATTTCTTGATTTTCAAAATGAGTCTTGAAAGGCTGGTGATTTCATTACACAACAGTGGTTGGTAGTCCCTCCTACCATAAAGTTTTGGAAAGGGGACAGCTTTGAGAAGGGATGAATTCCTGCAGGCAATGCTCTTGGTAACATCATTTAGGGGAGAGTTATCTCAGAAATATGGCAGCTGTTTCTGATGCTGGAACATCAAGTTGGAAACTGAGAGCGGGCTAAAGAGAAACTACAATGACAAACTACCTGATTTAATATTTACTTTAATTTATAAAAACTAGTCTTCAAGGAATACTTAAGTCATCACACAAATAGTTTCCCTATTTCATAAACATAGAGTTTTCTTAAGAGTTTTAAGACTAATTCTCAACAGGAAAAAGAAAAAAATACTTCACAGAAGACAAACCCCTGACTCCAGGGCCTCCAACCTAGAGTGGCCTCAACTTTAAGTAATGTTAGGGCTGCAAGATCTTAGCTATGTTTAGCTAGCAGCATTTGGCTGAGCAGAGTCTACTTGAGGTTGATTATTAAAGCCTTAAGTGGAATGAAGTGAATATTTCATTCCAACACCAAGCCACATCTGCTTGCTGAACCTTCAGAGAGGACACAGGCAAAATACCTCCTAACATATCAAGTTTAATATTAGTACTTTCTAAGTTTTTGAGGCATGGTTATGTGAAAACAAAATTCAATTCATGTAAATGATGTTACATGTGACATATGCCAGGTAATTTTTGTGTGTCCATATGGTGCACACAGCTACAGCATTCAAAATGGGTGTCTACAGAAAAGAAAAAGTGGAAAGGAATTAATACATTCGAACTTCCAAACTACCACACCGGAATCTCCTCTTTTACTGCTGCACGTCTGGAAATAATAGATGGGATATGCAACATAAACTCCTATAGGACTTGAAAATAAAATACATATATTAAGCTACAGACAGTGCAAATCATATTAAAAGACATACAACAATGAATGCTGGGCACATAAGGAGTAAGCGGAAACTTTTCAGACAAAATTTAGCCCCAAATTACTTTTTAATCAGCATCACTGACATAAATGGGAATACACAGGTAAAAACTGAGGCACAATCCAGTCCCTTGTAGCTATGTTTGGGTTTTTCATTTGAAGCAGCATCTAATTTGCAATATTAAAACAGCATTATCAGTCATTCAGGTAACATAGCAATCAATTTACCACCACTCCCACCCCAGTAATAATGTTTATCAAAGAATTACACAGTCCAAGCTTAAAAAATGAGTTTTGCATTCTAGATCAATTTGTCAAGACAGTAATTTCTACTTTGACAATAATAAAGAGGTTTCCTGAACTACTGTTAATGTTGGCATTTAGATGGAGCAATCTTTTACAGTGCTCTGGAAGTTTACACTGAAAACACGGCCTGACATGCCTCCATTTCAATGGTATGCTGGCACTAGCTCTCATGTTTTCCCTGCATTTTTTGTTGCTGCCTCCAGTTTGCTAGTACAAGGAATTGATCTAGCTCAAAAATAACCTAATATGTTTTTTTTTTTTACCCTGTAACTTGGCTTAAGTCCCTGATCTGGTTCACTGCATGGCTGCACAAATCTTCTACCAACACAACCAAGGAGCTACAAGGGACGGTGTAGGCCTGAACTGCAGCCAAAACCAATTATATGTCAAACCAGGGGCTACATCTGAGCAGACAATTTTAATGTACAAGATGTAAGGGATGTTAAGAGGTCTGTAAATGTTATGATTACCATCTAGGTGATAACATTGATTTATGGTGGCTGCTGGGAGTAGAGTGCAATGGGTTAATTCAAGTGCTTTATTAAAAGGGGTTGGGTACAACAGCTTCGTATGGGTCCACTCCAGAAAACAGATGTCACTGAGTTTTAAGTTTTACAGCTGTAAATGTTTCATGTATGTGAACTTCTCAAGTCTGTGTGAGTTCTAATAGGGACCATGCCAGAAGCACCCCAGGAACGAGGACTCATACAAAGACTTTGAAAGTTAATCAAATGTCCATACTTCAGAGACAATATCAAGAAGCTGATGGTGAACAGTTCAGTGATGGAGAACATGATGACACCTTTCCCAGTGCTTTTTGCCTTTTTTTTTTCCCACTCGTCACAGTTCCAAACTGCTCTCCCTAATGGTCTCCCTTCTTGGTGGGCAAGAAGTCAGGAAAGAAAAATAACCTTTTACTAAACTAACAAAATCAAAACCAACCAAGCAGCCAAACCCCCAACACCAAAAAGCCCACTCAACTGCAAGCTTATGCCTTACTACCAGGTACCAAAGAAGCCACAGAAAAAGTTCATTAATATCACTACCTACTGTCTTTCTGTCACACACTTCTCTGACAAAAGAACATAGGGAAAGGAAGGACACAGCAAATTACTTGTTCCTCATTATTTCTTCTGCTGTGTACCTACTGTTGGGTGTAAAATGCTGTTAGGTCTAAATATGGAGGAGTTTCACAAAGATTAATTTCAGTGTATAGAAACTAGTTTTCCTTTTCAATTAGTGGTTAAGGATATAAAGAGAGAGAACAAGTAATCTCTGTGCATCTGCCTTTTGGATGTATCTTTGTTTTCATTTTTTCTAGAGAAAGACAAAAGCATAACCTACCCCAGGAAGGTTATACACTAGTTCTACCCATCACCATGTCACCGTGGAGCAAATGTAGCCAGGTTGGAATCATGCTGCAGTTAGCACTTAAAAATCATCTTAGAGCCTTAAAATAAGGAAAGGAATCATGGGCCACTTCCCCTCGAAACAGAGAACAGCCTTCTCTCTGCAGAGAGAACAATGTACAGCTGCTCTGTGGATCTCTGCAAGCCCATGCAGGTGGCTGTGAGCCGAGGGTGTGAAATTGCAGCGCTTGTACAATGCGAGGTGTCAGGAAATTTGCAAATTCACAGCCTGAGCTGCTGTGCCTGGGGCTCGAATCCCTGTGAAGCCAAGAGGACAGGGATCCGTGCGAGGAGCGAGTGTCACCGCTGCGGCACCGCCTGCTCCGGCCGCACAATGCAGCGCCGAGCGGGATCGCTCCCAGCTCCAGGGATTGTTAACTCTGCCGCCTGCCAAGGACAGCAATGCACCCGAACAGAGCTTTTTTTTCCTTTTATAAATTCTATCTGTAGCGCGCTTTTGAAAGATAGTATTTCCTTAATCTAAAATGATCAGAGGTGGTACATCTCTGTTAGTTTCAAACGTGAGAGCCAAGATTCATGACACCGTAGTTTAATGCTGCTCTTATCAGAAACCTGCAGAGATTAGAAACTGTAAGAAAAACACTGATGGACGTTTTCAGGCTTTCTGGATTAGTTTGGCATTAACTACCAGTGGCTTGCTTTCTTTGACAACTCCTTTATAATTGGGCACAGATGGATGAAAATACACTACAAACACAGTGAGATTTTCTTTAATCATTAATTTTCACTTAATTTGCCAGATGGCTTTGGTTTCTAGTGTACACTTTATTTGCTGTTGTGTCATTTGCAGGGTTTTACTTTTTTTTGGTTAAAATTTTATGTCTCCTGAAATCTTGATTTTGTGACTTTCAATGTCTTTCTAAAACCTAAAGATGATGAATTAGTTTATTTGATTATTTCTTGTAAGCACTTCAATTTTCCCTCTTAAAAGCAGAAGACTTTAACACCACCAATAAAGTTTTAATACTTAAAGTTAAAATTTCCCAAGCTCGTGTATAAACGGGGCTGTAAAAGTAGCCTTTCCTAATGCTTGTGCAGAATCTTTTAAGTGCCAACTCTCTGACAAGCAAAAGGATTAAAGGCAATGCTAAATTTGAACGTGAGCATCTTCCTGCCGTGGGGTTCTTTGCATTTATACAACCTTGGTTTGCTCTTAGTAACTGTTCCTTCAATGAGGCACCGATGAGACACTGTCTGAAGGTCATGTTGTGCTTTCTGCTGGTGCACTGGATGTAACATTATGCTGAACTGATGAATGAAGGCAGAAAGAGGAATGGAGAAAGTGTTAAACGGATATGAAATGGAATATTCAGAAAACAGCCACAGGCAATCAGAACAGGGCAGGGATGAGTGAACAAAAGAACAAGGTTATCTACTCTCATATGTTAAAAATTCTCAGGGGGCTCTGTGTCAACCTTTAAAAAAACAAACCAGAACAATGCAGCAACAGAAACAAGAAAGGAAGAAAGGAAAAAAAAATAATCCCCATTTCTTTCCTGTCTGGAAATGTTACTTTATCTTCTGTTGCAGCAACGGATGCCTTTACAAGAACAAAAGGGAATGAACAGGAGGTATAATTAGACTTTCCAACACTTAAACAGTTACAAAACTATTTTCTTCCCCTGGAGAAAGATGATTCAAGTTTTTTAATACATGGTATTTAACTTAAATAATACAGAGAGCAATGCAACTACAGCAAAGGCTGAGAGCCAAGATTCTTTTTACATAAAACTGGTAGGCAAAGTCATTTTGTAGAGCAGTTTGCCTGCTTAGGGATGCAGGCAGCTCTCAAAGTGAAGAAGTAATCTGAACAATATCAAAACATTGAGTGTGCATTTCCATTGAGATTCCCAAGACTTCTGCTGAAAATTCCCCCTTGATGCGCACTCATCTTTATAATAAGAAAACAAACTCTCCTTTGATGAGTTAGAATTACAGCTATGAATCCAGGTTTCTACTGATTTTCACACAATTTCTATTTTTTCCAGTTTCTTTTTGATGAAAAATAAAATCACACCAAGAAAACACTCCTAATATAACTGCTATTAAAATTCCAGTAAAATGCTTCAGATCTTCATATTAATGCTTCTGTAAAATTTAAATAATACATCAGAAGTTTCCAAATGCTATGAAGAAAAGAAAGAAATAAAAAAGAAAAACATTTGTATGTAGATTTCAAATGGTACAGGCAGCTATATCAGTTGTACTACTCAAACCATGTCCTGCAGAAAACACACTGGATCCTGTTGAAATCAATGGAAGTTCCACACGCAGAACTGAGAAGAGGTTTTGGAATCACACTGCAGCTGATGGCAAATATTTACACCATTTTAATCCTATCTGATACTTCGTGGCAGATATGGATTTCAATGTAGGTATAAATCAAGAATAATGAGCACTAGGTGTGACACTTCAAAGAAGGGGATTAATACGTATAAGAAATGCCCAACTGAAATTAAGTAGTTTGGCCTTTCTTTTTAATGAAGAGAGAAAATTTAAGGCTCAGCAAACTAAACAGATTTTTTATTTGACTAACATTAGCTTTAAGTGGAATGTGTTGTTAGCAATGGCATTTAAGAAAAGGGAAAAAACAGAGTTAGTGAGGCTTAAAAACAGTAAGGGAGTAGAATATGTTCCAGTAAGAAAGCATATGAATCACAGAGAACTGCTTTCTGTTATAGCAACAAGATCAATTAGATCTGCAACAGCTGAAAACCATTAACTGCTGTTGGCTGCTGTTAGCATAATGGGTTTTTTTCTGCTCCTTATTCTGGTGTCAGTTTATCACTTTACTACCCAAACAGTTCTGCCTGAAGCCCTGGTAATCTTAAATATAGAATTGTTAGGAATAAAAGAAAATCTTCCAGCATACAAATTGAAGTATTAAATATTACTAACCTTTTTATAGATTAAACACTGCTTCAGCTGCCAAAATTGTTCGGTACAGTGTCAGAGATGTCTTTGTTTTATGTTTTCATTTTTTTTTATTTTGTGAGAGGCAGAGACAGTCGGCCAATGTTAGTTAAGGTAATTAATTTCTAGCCAGCCATATAAGGGGAAAAAAACGGGGGCAAGAAAATCTTACATAGAGCAGCCAGCAAATTTTCTCTCCTACCTTATGTAAAACAAGCAAAATTAAGTTAGTCAGACCTGTTCTTCTCATTGTCTCAGGGTTCCTGCATTGACCCATAGTATGTCCTTGCTGTCCACAAAGTTCTGCACCACCTGGGCTTGGTACTTTCCACTCTCAAACTAGCAGCACATCACCTTTTCTAAAACCATGCCAACTTTCTACACAGTTTATCTATGGCACAATGTTCCTAATTTTGAGAAGAAAAAAATGGTATGTCTTTTACTATATTTTCTTTTAAATATTCATAGCATAACACTCAAAGTGACAGGCGGTCTTCTAGATGAGGTTTGTTTTCTGCTCATTAATGGCTCAACCTCAGGCAGCATTATTTCTGTAACTTGTCAACTCAGTTTTCTCAGCTCAGTGCTATTCCCTTTCTTCATCATCTTGGTGGCTGCTTTTACAGGCTTTCAAATTGTTGAGTGGGAAATATCAGGAACACCACTGCTTACACCCTGGGCTAAATTAATGCCTCTTGTATGAGGAGCCATGTAAGCACGTGTTAGATTTTTTTTTTTTTTTAGTGGGTGGTAGGGGAAATGAAATGCCAACACTGATTTATGGTCTCAGAGTTCAGCTGAGAGATAAGCCTGTCTGCTTCAAACAATGAGGTGTAGTTAAGAGATCCACAAGATAGTACTAAACCAAAGAAAAACATTTGCACAGGACATTCAGACACTAGGTTGATCAAGCCAGGGTCTGCGAAGTAAAACAGACTCCAGTTTTGATGAGGAGTTTAATGGTCGTGTCTGTTGGGACTTCACAGTTTAGATTCCTCTTGCAGTTTTTAGATTGCCTGCAGTTTTAGAGTAAGTCACCAACAGTTTGCACACACCTCTGGTGGCCAACACTAGTGTGCTTGCGTGACTGCCTGCAAAAAGATCACATCTAACCCCTCTCTCTGTCCTGGGCATGGTTAAATCATGACCCCACTGACAAGAGAGCAATAAAAACCTGTTTTCTTTATCATCTTAATCAAAATTCTCTTCTTCCTATCCTTGTACTTTGGACAGAAGCCCCTCTGTGGCTAGGATAGGACTGAGATGGACAAACATCTGAGATGTGCTTTCAAACCCTTAATACATACGTATTTAAAGCAATATCCCACAGCCTCTCCTCCACTGCATCACTTGGCTGCTTGGCATCATCAGAGTATCTGAGCACCTGTAACTCAGCAGAAATTGTATGAAATTATAGGAAATAATGTTGCCAATAGCCACCTGTGAGCACAAAGAGGAAACTGGTGATGAAAGACTCCATCTTACCCTTTCGTGCATGTCTAATGACATATAAATAATTTAAAAGAGAAAAACTGTAGTATTTCATATATATAATAATTTATATAGCAATTAACCCATATTTCTTTAGTTGTCCTGACTTACATTAAATCTGACAATGCTATAGCTTTACAGTTCAAAGCCATTTAGTATTTGCCTGTGTCTTAGAAAGGAAAACAGAGAAAGTGCCTGTGCAGCTGAGGGAAGGGGGTGGAAGGGTAGACAAAGAGTAGATGGAGAATAAGGCAATTATATCTACAGATCAGTTAAACAGCAAGTCCTGTTTTCACCTCAGATGTACAGTTGTGTTAATTGCAAAGTGTATATTTACACTTCACACTCCAGCCTGGAGTGTGAGCCATATTATGAGTTTTTTTTCTGAACGAGATCGATTTTTTATAGAAACAGGAGAGTGCTTCAAAAATTTTAACATTTATCTCTTAGAGCTTGGTGCGCAAGCCAGCCCTGTAAAGAAGGATCTGTTCTCTCTCTTTTCTTCCTTTCTGCTACCAGGATCAGAATAAAAGAATGGATAAGCCTATGAAGATGGTGAAGAACCTCGAGGGGAAGCCGTATGGGGAGCAGCTGCAGTCACTTGGTCTGTTCAGCCTGGAGAAGACCTGAGGGGAGAGCTCATTGAAGTCACATCTTCCTGGTGAGGGGAAGAGGAGGAGCAGGCACTGATCTCTTCTCTGTGATGTGACCAGCGGCAGAATCTGAGGGAATGGCCTGAAGCTGTGTCAGGGGAGGTTGTGGTTGGATGTTAGGAAATGATTCTTCACGCAGTGGGAGGCTGGGCACTGGAACAGCTCCCAATGGCAGTGGTCACAGCACCAAGCCTGACGGAGTTCAAGAAGCACATGGACAATATTCTCAGGCACGTGGTGTGACTCTTGGGGCTGTCTGGTGAAGGGTCAGGAGTTAGATTTTCAGTGATCCTTGTGAGTCCCTTCCAATTCAGGATAGTCTCTAATTCCATGAAGAATTTCATTTGATAAAAGCCATTTTAACATTTGCAATGGTTTAGCAAAATACTTCTCAAGTCAAATATTTTGAAAGCATCTTGTTTGTGAAGCAGAGTGCAAGTAAGAAATAAAGCAGGTGCCAACAAAAAACATTTTCTCATGAGAGAGTGTTTGAATTCAAGTGCTGACCTTAATCTCCCTGGCAGCTCATGGAATAATGCTGCCCATGCTAGAGAGTGGTGATGACTGTTGATTGCTCTCAGTATAAGGAGACATTAGAATGCTCTTATGGACTTTTTACCCCCCTTCCAGCCTCAAAGAACATCCTCTGACTGACTAATCTGGTAAACTATACAACTTGATCAGATATTCTGTATGATCACTAGATTAGGGTAAAACCAGGACTGCTCTGGAACTTGCAGAGTTGGAATCCTTCCATGTATAGCCTTTCAAGGGTTGAAACAAACTGTGCTGCCAAGATAACAACAGTGTAGCCTGAATAACAAGAAAGTGTTTTGGACATGAATTTAATTTCAGGTTCATAATTAAGCTTTAATGAAAGTTACTCTTCAGGGAGAAATCCAGGCTTTGGGCCACTACGATGCTGCCCTACCTCTATGCAAAGTTTTATATCACTGTATTCTTAGCTTACAGTATTGGTACAGGGTCTGATCTGGTCTGTACATAAAAGAAAGAAATCACTTAAGGTCTTTGCTAACGGCTGGTGTAACCAGCAATTTCTTTAGAAATTTGTATGTGATGCCATTAAGGGAAAATTACCTTATGTTTGCCACTTTAAAAAAATCTTGTCTCTTCTCCCAAAAGCAGACAGTTTTTACTCTGAATGACATGTGAAATTTTACATTCTCACAGCAAAGAACTTACTAAAAAGGCAGTAGAATCCACTGTGCAAAACACAATAAAGAGAATTTTTTTAACTTAAAGAAGGGAAAATTGGTTTATTTGATTAAAGGGAGCACTCGGGGATGTGGTACTTGAATTTATCACTCTTTAGCAACAGTAATTTTGCCCTCCTATCTAGAAGAGTAGAGCAAAGGATCTACACAACAAACAAAATTTCTCTCCTTGCATCCAAAAGATCATAATGTGAAAGTAAAAAGAGACAAGCTTGTTGAGGAAGAGAGAAATTATAACTGAACAAGAAGGCAGCCCACAGCTGTCACTCAGGAACCAGACTGGAAAATGTTCTGGTATATTATCATTTTCTAAAAGGTTTATTTTTGTAAAACTGAGAATAATCTCAATGTCTAAAACACCAGATACCAATAGCAGGAATAAAGGATTAAATAACAGTTAATGTATGGGACCTCAATAAATACCATTTTCAGAAGTAAATTCACCTTGTTACTTTCATCTACTTCTATGTTTGAAATCTATGCTTCAAATTTAAGTGTAAACTGATTAAGCACAATGCTGAAGCTCTTCCAAGCATTTATAGGAAAGAAATACTAATCTTGGCTTTTAGGGTGTTTATAGGATTTGAAAAGTCACCTGAATTAAAAAAGATTTTCTAAGCTGTATTCTGAGACAGTTGTGTCAAATACCTTCATTCATAACAATGGAACTTTTATTTCAAAACTTGATGGTATTATTTAGTTTTAGTATCTATCTACTTCATGAGGTACCTTGTGTTTAAAAAAACCCCTGTGGACTTCACAAAATATCATCTGCCATTTCTCTCCTTCTGTAAAAGAAATTCTATGCCAAGAGTGTCCTTACGAATTCCCTCCTCTACCTGTTAGACAGGCAGGAGGATTTCTTGAAGATAAGGATCAGGGAGTGTGGAGGGGGCCTGTTGTGAATACTGTCTTTTCTGTGAGATGAAGCATTTTTGAAGAGAATGGTTTTGCAGACATTTTCTCTAACATCACGAAATCAGTCAGGGATGGGGTTTTTTGCATGGAGAGTGTGTTGGTGGAGAATCTTCATGCCCACTTCTCACATACATTTTCTTGGATGTTGTCTGAGTAAAAATAAAAAATTTCACTGATGATCACTTTGTTAAAGCTGCCATCTGAAATAAAGTATATGCATAATTGCAAGGCTACAGGTTTAAAGAGAGAAAGCTGTAAGGAGAGAAGGGAAAGTGCTTGCTTGCCTTGGAGCTTACACCAGCATCTTGAACGGGATACAGCACCTCATCAGCAAGGGAGCTGTTTCCACATAGTCTCAACTGCTTCCCAACCAAGAGGTTTTGCCATTGGAGCTATGCCTGGTGGTGGCACAGTATTTTCCACCTTAGGACTTAAACTATGACAGTGGCAGAACTTGAAAGCATAAATCAGCCTGAATCCCATGAATGAGATCAAAGCAATGTCTTCTTTTTTATTTTTTTTTTTAATTAAAAAAAGATTGGCTCAAAGGCTTTGTTCTAATAGTAATAGTCATCAGAAAAGCAGAATAGTCTGATGATTACTCTGTTTTTTAACAGATGACTCATCCTTTGACGAATTTGGAGAGAAAAGAGCACTGGGTTTCTTGTCTTTCCTGGAGTAGCTTCAGGCCTTTGTGAGTCAAGCCTCATGCACTGAGAAAGACAAATCTACAATGTTTACCACTGCGTTAGTAATGAGCATACTGTGCATCAGCTAGCACACATTCCTTCTTGAGGCATGTATTTAAAACATATTACTTCAGCAAACACTAGATAATTAGCAGCTCTTAATTGTAGTTTAATTTCTTACTTTTCCCTGTAACTTTTAAAATGCTATCAGAAATACAAGTGGTTTCAGTGCTTCAGGATTGTTCCATATTGCATCACTCCACCAAACAGATCTGTCAGAAACCCAGTTAAAAATGTTTTACAGTTTCCTCACTGGGCTACAAAAGGGTTAAACAGCCAAGCCAAAGAGCCTTTAATGAAAATGCTATAATGATTTCACAACAGTTTCACAATGAACATAGACATTTATAGATTTTCTGTGCACTAACAGGACAACAGAAAGGTAACAAGTTTGGTTTAAGTTCAGTGGGCACACGACACACAGTACAACTGCACCACTGCTCTCTCAACAAAGTTTACACAGGCTCAGATATGGTTATTAAGTACATGGGAACCCAGCTTTTTACAGTGAGGAGCTGCTTGTACTAATGAGGCTCTGACATATGCAAGTCACTTTTGTGTTTCATAATACAAATGCTCCTTTTAAGATGTGTGCTACACGCATGATCACAGCAAAGCAGATGCACAGGATGAAAACTGAGGAAATGAGGGGAAAATGCTTTCTTGGTAATTTTAAGTTCCTACCATTGCACTTGATTTTTCAGCCCCAATACCTTCAAGATTCCCAACTCGTTTTTTTTTCTATATTATGCTTTACACCTATCTACTAAATTATTGAAATTTAATTATATTGAGTGCATATTTCAGTTGTAGTGGAATTTTTCCGCATACTTGCATGTACTAGTGACCATTAAAATCTGCTACATTCTTGTAGAATTTTTCTTGTAGAATATTTCAGTTGCTAATTTGCTTGCTTGCCAGCTCACTTCTTAAAGATGACAAATTTAAAAAATTGAAGCCACAACCATAAATCTGTGAGGATCTTATTGTTATCTAGGCTTTAAAAACCAGACAGGGAAGTATTTGAAAATGTTTTTTCACATGAAATATTATTGGAAGAAAATCTCTATGGCTCCCACTGTTCTCGCATCACTGCATAAGATAAATTTCAGGAAATTTATCTTTACAACCACCCTGCAAGATAGGAAAACATACTATTCCTATTTTACACACAGCAATTAAAACACACCAAGACTATGTAAAAGGCCATATTATAAAAGAATGTGGAACTGAACTTCTGTCTTCCAAATCCCACACTAGCACCCAGATCACACAAAACTAATTGCTTCCTTGACTAGAGATAAATAGCAGGCAGCCTACCCAAAGGTGTGTATTACTATTTAACTGTAGAAATTGCATTTCACACAGATTTAACTATCCTGCAACTATGTTTCCCCATCAACATAAATCACCCCTGACAAGTAACCAAACCTATAAAAAAGCCAACCAAAACTACCTCAACAATGAATCAAAGGTACAAACTGACGACATACCAACTCAGAAGGATGTTAATTCTAGATGATTTAATTGGGAGTTCAAGTTCAGAAGATGTCCTTTGTTTGTTCCCTCAAAAATGATGTAAGTATGTAAATACTACACTTGCTCGCATCCAGTTTATCAATGTTGTCCTGTAAGAATAACCCTTGTTGGTCATTACGACTCCCCTAATCAGTTGCTTGAATCATACACAGTGCAAGTAATTTTATTCCTTTCAGCTTACTGATTAAACTGTTATGCAGTACAGAGCAAAGAACTGACTCCTACAGGAACCCAATAAAAAATGTGCCTGGTTTACAGGTGTATTGACATCCCTTTGTTTGCCAATTTCTAATTCAGTTAGAAAGCCAGATTGATCTTGTATCATTATTTTTATATAACAATGTTAGACACTGCTATGTCAAGCCTTACAGAACTCTGTGTATCTCATAGTAACAATATTAGCTTTCACCAGGCAAAGTTTTAATCTAATAAAGATGGATGTGCAGTTAAACAACTATTGATTGGCGTTACACCTCTCTCCTTTATTTCTGTATCAATGGAGACCTGCACTACATTACTTCACCTACGAATGATGTCAAGGACAGGCTATAATCACATCCATAATTTTTGTTAACTTTGCTTACAGACAGGAGTAAGACATTAGATTCCAGTTAAATTAAAAAGAGGGGAGAAAAAAGAGTAAGAACTTAAGGTTGGCATCTACTTCTGACCTAGTTTCCGTGTTTCTCCAGGAATTTATGACATGTCTCACACAAGGACAACAGGGCAAGATTTTAGTTGTTACAAGAGTAATTTCTGATGCTGTATTTGCCAAAATGGTGCAGGGGATTGTCTGAAGAGCGAGGAAAACAAGAAGAAAGGGGAGTAGTACAGGGGGAAGAGGGAGGACAACAACTTATTTTAAATCGTAAGCATAAACACCTCTAAGGTCAGGCTTCATGAGTTTCAGCTGTAGGCTGACTGGTCTCGCCATCTGTGACCTTGCAGGGCACTCCCATGGCATTAACATTAAAAGTGGAGCAATTTCAAATGACTGAAACTCATATGTGCATCTCCTCATTTTAAGTGAATATGAAGTCTTTTTTTCAACCTTGTTCATCTCAGACCTAAATCTTATTTCCTCACCTTTTCGAACGTGGTTTCTAAATCAAGATTCCTGTAGGAAGCAACCCAAGGCAAGTACTGTATTTGCAACATATTTTAATTCTCCACATTCTGATATGTACAATTCCCAGTTATGTTTTGTTATGTTGCACCCAGGCCATGGAAGAGAAGACCCAGCAGCATATTCTAGAACAACTCTGTAGAATAATAAGGTAATACCTTGAAGAAACTTAAGGCTGCCTTCAAATTGGCCATGTATGCTAAACACACAGTAGCTACAAACTCCTCTACACAGGAGAAATAATCGGGCCTAGCTGTGTTAAACAGAAGATAAAGAAAATACTTACAAGGATAAGATTATAAGGAACGTGAGCAGATTGTCATCTTTCATTCAGAGTCTTACCACAGAAAAGAGGATATACTAGATGTAAAGTTGTATTTGGTTAGACTTAGACTGCCTGAATGAATATAAGCCACCATTTCAGTTTATTTCATTTTAAAAGCAGGTCAAAGTGCTGCTTTCAGCTACCTATTAATATTGAAAGGATCTTCTGGTTATTACAGTTATACTCCGAAATGTCTTCAAATCAGTACAACTATACTAAATCATATGCCTCACTGAACAAAAAGAATGATGACCAAACAATTTTTTAAAGACTTTAGAGTGCTAAAAAAAAATTAAAAATCATTAATAGCACTAGACTGAAAAATAACCAACTTATCCTTCCATGATATTTTCACCCGGAAGTATCTGAAAAAAACTACTTCAGACTAATAGGAAAGAAATATTTCCTTTAGAAATAAATTCTCCCAGAACCGCTCTCTTCCCTTTTGCCCTGGTTGTGAACATCTTTGTCCTCCATATAGCAAGTCCTAATAAAATCATTAACCAAAGAGTAAAAAATTCTGGAAACACAAATTATGTTCTGACAAAAATAATGACAGCATTAAATTTAACCTTACACAAATTAAAAAAAAAGACCTTTAAAAAAAATAAAATTGAGGGATCAGAGATCAAAACGGGGAACAACAAAAGTAAAATTCTAGCAAAACTATGTTTCCCATATTACACCACCTATTCTGTAATACCTGGAGCTCCTGCTACTTAATTTCATTATGTCTTTCTGCCATTCATTCATACTTTATTTACAGCAATGTTAAAATGGGTATAAAAAGCAAGAAAAGAGGTTCCAAAAATAGAGGTTGATAAACACTGTTGCAAGTGGTTTAAGACAGACTCTTTGCATTACAAGTTGGTATTAGGCTCCAGTTTTGAAAACTTGTAGACGCTGTGAAAAGTGAAGAGGACTAAGTAGAGTGAGCAAAGTTAAGCAGGTGCCTAAGTTTTTGTAGGATTTCAACAGTATTACTACATCAGGTGGTGTTTGCTTATTTCTAAGGACTAGAGTGTTACTACAAGCTCAGTTTTGGTTTTCTCCATCACACCAGAACATGAGTTTGGGGTTTTGTTTTTTTTGGTTTTTTTTTTTTGTTTTGTTTTGTTTTGTTTTATTTTTTTTGGTTTGTTTTTTTTTTTTTTTTTTGGGTTTTTTTGTTTGGGTTTTTTTTGTTGTTGTTGTTGTTTTGTTTTTGGGTTTTTTTTAGAGGGGGGAGAGAGAGAGAGAGAGAAGTGAGTATTATTTCAGCTAATTATTATTAGCTAATCAAAACGGAAATTCCCAGGATATTAGCCATTTACATTATAAGCGGATTGCTTTGTGGAGAGAAAAACTGACAATCATTCAATATTCTTGTAATAATACTGTAAGTATCTGTTTGATCACAGCAATAGTCTCATTGGTTCAATTTATAACTAATCAATAGCAATAATTTAATATTTTGTAGTAAGGGACTCTATTAAGAAAGCACATTTTGTGCAGGATGACAAAGGCTATCTGTTCACAGATTAATGCTTTGCTTCAGGATTAAACATCAAGAGTTGTCCTCCAAACAAGGATAGATTTGATGGGGAGGCTTAGGGGAGTACAATGCAGCCCACGTGCTCTAGGCAACTTTCCCATCTGTACTATAGATGCATCTAGCCCTGTTCAACCCCAAACACTCTCTCTCTGAAAAAAAAAAATTAAAACACTGATCTAAGTAACTTCAAACTTGTTTGCCTATTACAGGTGCAACAAAAATTCACAATCATTAAAGTATGTCATTCTCAGACAACAGAATGGGCATCAAGCACTTTGCTGGACATGAACAGAATAAAGTCCATCTAATTTAGTAACTACAGAATTGTGAAGAACTTAGAAAGGGCTTAAAATATATATATATTCACATTTTCATCGGACTGAAAGGACTTGATTTGACTTGGTTTTGAGTGGTATGGTTTTGGTAGTGGGGGGCTTTAGGGAGAGTTCTGTGAGAAGCTGCTAGGAGCTTTTCCATATCTGATAATGCCAGTGCCAGCCAGCTCCAGGGCACAGCTGCTGCTGGCCAAGGCTGAGCCCATCACGGTGGTGGTAGTGCCTCTTAAGAAGGGCTCCACGCTGAACTCTGTGAAGAGTCCTGCCACTGAGGAGGAAGGAGAGGCACAGACAACGTGTGATGAAATGAATGCAGCCCTCATGCCATCCCCCTGTACTACTGTGCGAAGGAGGCAGAAAACATTGGGAGTGAAGCTGAGCTCAGGAAGAACAGAGGGGTGTGTGGAAGGTGTTTTTAATATGTGGTTTAGTTTCTCATTGCCCTACTCTTATCTGATTGGTAACAAGTCCAATTAATTTCCCCAAGTTGAGTCTGTTTTGCCCGTGATGATAATCGGTGAGTGATCTCTCCCTGTTCTTCATTATATCTTCTTTTCCTTGCTCAGTTGAGGAGCAAAGTGATAGAACAACCTGGTGGGGATCTGGCATCCAGCCAGGTTCAATCCACCACAGACTGTTTATACATTGCTGCTTGTAGTGGTAATTTTCAATATATCATCACAGCATCTATTAAACACGAAGAAAAACGATTTTCTTCATATATTTGCACTGACAAAACACTTAAATACATTATCTGAAGCAAGTTATTACTTAAGCATTAAACTAATGAGACAGTCAAAATACTGGAGAATTATAATCTCCTCACAAATCAGATCACAGTGTATCTCAGCTAATTAGCAGAAGAAAAGCAGTAACAAATTCCCTGTGTTTCTTGTTGGCCACTAAATCGCCTTTCAACATATTTTAAACAGTACTAAATATGAAACAACTTCTTTTTACTAACAAAGAGTTGTTAAAATACCAATTTCGACTGTTTTTAAGTGTTTATTTTTGGAAAGCCCTATGGAAAATAACAAAGCTTCTTCTGCAGGGGAAGCAATGGATGTTTTCAGAACATATGGCATTAGCAGCATTTACCTAACATACCTAAAAATATGTGCTGATATATAATGGCTGAAGACATAAAGACACTGCAGATAACACTTCCCAAGCACTTCAAGCCCAAACTCAAGGGCAGGTCCCCAAGGCATCATGAATATTCACTGAAAGTTCAGGTCTAGGACAAGGCTGGTAGCTTGGCTATTCCCAGAGGAGGGACTGTGTTTCTCATATCTCCTCAAACTGAGGGTTCTCAAATCAAATTATGACTAAATTTCTGCTCAGTCCAACATCTGGTGATAATCCAGGGAGTTCACTTTCACCAGCTGTCCTGTGTAAGTATTAGTCTCATTCCATGGCTGTGGATCAGTGTGATGACCTGATTACCTCCTTGTTATTCCATAATACAAATTTCCAGCCTTCCATTCTCATTTACTGCCTTTTACGTGATGGTGCAGAAAATGAGGCAGTAGTCTCTCAGGAGTTAAATAACCAGAGCAGGACTGCTGCTTTCTGTGACATTCACCCACTGAAGAACTGCACTGCTACGGATGAAAGCACTAAGCAGCATCTTTTGGTGAATTCGGAGAAGGTGAATGAATAACAGTTAGTGCTAATCCCAACGCTGGGAACAAAATTATCTGAATTTTATTCACTCTACAGGGTAAATAAGCAGATCAGTGACACATACTTCTTACACAGACAAAATACCGTTTGTTTGAGCACGAGAATGTTCAGAGGAAGAACATTAGTGTCTTAAAAAAACAAGCGAAAGTGGTTGTGGTAAAGAAAGAGAAAAATGTTATCACGCTGCATCACCGTCACTTCTTTTGCTGTTCAGCTTCACATTGTTTTCCACGGGAGCAAATGGCTCACTGAGCTGCACTCAGGAGAGGAAAGTCCCTAACCTGTGAATATCCCTGCATCAGGACAAACTGAGGCTGCCAGAGAAGAACAAAGATGATGACTACTACTTTCAAGCAAAGGGAATGGAAGCACTTCACAAGTTGAGTCAGAGCACTGACACACTTTCCAATGCAGGCATGCTCCCTCCCCCACCACTTTCTACACAGACTCATTCACAAAACAACAACAAATAAGTCGAAAGCAAACACAGACAGCAAACACAAAAAGTCAAAAGCTCAGTTATCAATTCAGAGTTGCTACTGCTTCCTGAAATTAATTAAAATAGCCAGACTTGCCACCCTCATGCTTGTTAATTTGGGTCTCCCTCCCCTGTACCACAGTACTCCCTTTATTTGCCTTCTTTTCAGTCACTTGTAGTCCAAGCATCCCCAAATGTCTGCAAAGTGGGTTTATTTTCCTTTTCTTCTTGGAATAGAGCTGATACGCCCCAGAAGACTTTATTTGCATCTGTAAACCACAAAGACCCTTCAAAGGGTCAGCAGTGGATGGGCAATGAATGGTGGTTGGGGGACTCTGAGGAGGTGAGCGGTGCTGAAAGCAGGGAAGCCACTGGAACAGATGATTCAACAGCATAGGAGAAAATACTTATTTTAGGCTTTAAGCTGTGCTGGAAAGGGTAAGGCTGCCCCCTGCAAAGGAGTTCCCTGGGGAACAGCTCATTGTACTAGCAGTGGGAAACATGAAGGCAGGGGAAGTATGAGCTCAGATGCAGAGACAATGAGCACAAGGCTCCTTCCAGAGTGACTCATCCAGCCTCTGGGACAGAGGAAACCGATCACTCCATAAATCAGCATCCTTTGCTAACTTATCCCAGTAGTGGCACTTGGCAGTGGGGGAAGCAGCTGTTCACTCCTTCCAACAGCTCGTAGGATGGTGCTGGGAAATGGGAGTTAAATAGAGGTTCTGGGGAGATGACATTTGGTTACAAGTGGAAAAGGAAACACTACAATAAGATACTTTAAGGAATTCATTTGACTTTACATAAGTAATAGGGAATGGTATCAGAGTATTTCAGTAACACTAAAGTTCAGCTAGAGCAACGGAAATTTTTTCAAACTTGTGTGCCACTCATGATTTTTCTTGTAAGTAAGTTAAATTTTACATAATTTATGTGCCAGCAATGCAGTTTTCTCATAACAAGGCCATATCTGATATTTAATAGAAAGGAAAGAGCAGTTTGGAAAAAACATGTTGGTTTGGGGTTTTTTTTGCCCACAAAGTTATTAGATTTTACATAGTAAAATTACATGCAAACTAATTGGGAAAAAGTCCCCAGTATATATTTCTCAGCTTTATTACTTATACATTTAGTGTATTAGCACGGAAGAGTGTGCAGGGAGGAATCAGGAATCCCTTTCCTGATGAGCACTGGTGTCCCATCCTGCCTTGAAAAACTAAAGAGCTTCTATTCTTATGGAAGGCAAGTAACATACCAGAACATGGAACTACATGATGCACCAAATATTACATTAGTTTCACTATTAATTAATCAGAGCCAACGATTTGAGGGTAAGATATTTTACTGGAACTTGCTGCTTTCAGTTTGTCTTACAGTCTAGTATTTAGGAGTGTCTCTTCTGAGCAGTGTGTCTCATCCCTGTCTAGCCCCAGAAGGACTGGGGGGGGGGGAAAGGCAGAAAGTAATTTTTCTTCTATTCTGGTTAGTTTTACTATTATCTTCTCAAAAATATCAAGGCTACAACGTAAAGCAGCACACGGGTTTTCAGTTATATTAACGAAACAAATCTGATGCAGACAGCTGAGCCACCAAAGCCCGCCTAGATGATGAGGATCAGGCTGGGTGCTCTGGAGCTGACCTGACACCTCCAGCTGCCTGTAGAGCCCTGCAGCTCAGCCACACGTGCAACAGTCTCTGGGAAGGACCAGGGATATCAACATCTGGAGTTCACTGCTCCTCCAACCATCAGGGGGGCCCAGGTGCCAACTGGTCCTATTTGACCACCTCTAATCTCATGTTACACGTGAGAGCTGAAGCAAAGGACAAGTGGGTCTTCTACTAGACGAAAGTTTTGAAAATCAGAAAGCCTCTCCCTCTCAGATTCTTAGCAGGCAGCCATAAAAGTAATTAAAGGGGAAAAAAAAAGAAAAAAAGAAGAAAAAAAGTGAAGAGTGAGAGGTTAGTTTGCAAGCAATGCTATTCCTCAGAGAATTACATTCATCCACTCATCCAGAGGTGACTAAATATTCTGAAAACCATTTAACTGTTTTTCTGCTGGAGTAAGGCAAAGAAAGACAGACAAAAGAAGAGATTACTTTGTCCTCTCCCCTCCTCTCATTTTCTCCACGAAATACAATTTCCTTCAAAGAACTGAGATAGCCCACCAAAACCAGCCACTGCTCTTTCAGAAACAGAAGCCTATGGCTAACGATTCCAGGCCATTTCATTTTTGAATAACTGCATTTACAGATAAAGAAAGAACAACTGTCTACTGATGTCCCATCCCTGAAACCAAGAGAAGCACTCCTAATGTGAACACTGAAATAACTATTCTTTTTCCAGGAAAAAAAATGTCATAAGACTGCCTTTTTCAAGAAAGACAGCTCATAAAACCATTGAGAAATCTTTCTTCTGCTGGATAAAATACTTCTTCGGCTTTGACAATCTGGAAAAACTCTAGCTGTTACAGTAAGCACAAAATAAAATGAAAAAATAACCCTGAAACAAATAATATTACTTTTAGCCTTTCACACATTCTCAATTTCTCCTACCAAGAGCAGAACAGCCTTGAGAGGATGAGCAGCAGTGTCTGAAACCATGGAAACTGTAGTTTGCCTGTTTTTCTTAAGAGTTGGGCAACAGGCCCTGTCTGAAATCTAGTTTCCACAAGGTTTTGCCATTAGAGAAGTCAAGTATGAATGCAGCAAGTTAGGGGAAAAAAAATAAACAGCATTTCATTCTTCATCCTAAGACTTTCTAAGTTATTATGAAAGTCTTTTCAGAACCATCCTTTGAGACTCAGATTATTGGATGATCATCTCATTTTCTGGCCAAGAATGCTTGCAATTTAAAGAAAAGCATGACAGTGGGCCACACCGATTTGACACAGGTATTTTACAAGACAGAATTTATATCTCACCTTTTTTGGTAATTTCCCTGTTCTCCCTTTACTCAGAATTTTTAGAGGATGAAACAATGTAGAGGACATATCTTTTCATATTACATACACACCTTAGAGTCAGCTTAATAGACCTTTTGGTCTGTTGAATATATATAGGTGCAATTTAGTAAAGATGCTGAGATTCACTGTTCTTTTAAATTCCTTAGCTAACCAGACCTCATGTGAAAACCTTAAATTTTTCACTTTTATTCTCCAAAACTTACCAGACATGGTGAAGGACATGTTTGGTTTCTCTTTTCTTTTAAACAAAGCCACATCTTCGGGAGAAAAACTGTTCCCAGACTCAAAATATGAGCAAAGATCCAGGACCAACGAGACAGACTCACATTCAAACGCTGACCTACTTCCTATTATAGCTTTCCTCATGGTTGAAGAACACACAGTGCTTCCTTGGTAAAACTGAAATGGTGTGGCATATGCTTCTGTAGACAAATAAAATGCTGACAGGCAATGCAGCAAACTGAGCCACACCACTTTTTCCTCCTGTGAAAGCCCTTTAAACATCGGTATTACATTATTCACTCCAATAATGACTGAGTACTTTATAAATGGGACAGAAAGTCAATTATTCTACACAATGCACCATCACAAGCAATACTGTAAGATCGATGTGCCCACAGCATATTTTACAAATACTTGAACAAAAAAACAAACAAGAGAATTAAGTTCATAGTTTCTTAGCACTTTCCAGAGCTGGTAATGTATGTACTGTAACTCACAAAGGCTATTTATAGAGGCGAGTTTCTGCACAGCATTGCTAGAAAATCGTTTCTATTAACCCTCGGATACCATGTTTGTTGAAGCCCTGAGGATGTGTTACAATTAAAAATTGGTGTGAAATTTCAATTTCAACAGTGTTTTTTTATTACCCAGACATAAAATGCCAGTTGACACTTCGTGATTAAGATGGAACACTGAGTATCATTTGATTAAAACCAACAAAAGAGCAATAAAATCCGTCAATCCTACCTACCCCAGTTTTAAACACACACTGGGAGACCCTAGTCACTGGGATATGCAGCAGACACAGTTGTTGAGAACCTGAACAGCATGGCTTTGGCTTGCAAACATGCAAATTTAAATACTATTTTTTTCCCAGCAGTTTGGAAATGAACACAATTACTCGCATTGTCTCAGTTTTTTACAAATAAAATGTTTCGGGTGTTTTTTGTAAAGCAGAGCATACCTTATTTGTGCTATGAAAAATAACATAAGTTCTATAGAGATCCATTTGCTGGTTTATCCTAATTATTACAGTAAAACAAGTTCATTGTTTTGTTGCCTATATATAACATACTAAATCTACTTAGAGTTGCTAAATTTAGGATTATCCCTAGATGAGTATATTAAGCCTGAAACTGAAATGATTCTAGAATATGCTACCAAATCTCTTTAAATAACTGAAATGTATATTCATGAAATATGCAGTTCCAATGGATTACTCCTCTATTTTAAAGGAATTAATTAATAAAATATATGCATGGTGTTTAGGGGTGCAACAACTACATCTAATTAAAGAAACCTTACCAATAGCTGTTTTCTCCAAATTCACACCAGCCTTTTAAAGCTAGACACAGCATGGTTAATTGCATTTAGCAAAGAAACATGCCAGAGGGAGGTTTTCTGTTATCCTCCTAAAAATACTCTGTGCTAACTATTTTTGCCAGATACTTAAATTTCATTGTCTAAAACTACAGTAGAAATACTGTCTGCTATATTTAGGAAATTTCATTGAATAGTTCAATGAAATAGTTTATAAAAATGTGCAATAGCATTCCTTGCTTTGCTGTGTGCTAAGCTTGTGCTTAGTCTTGCATATTTAAAAAAAGGTAGCACTGAATCCAATTCTTCCTCAATAATTAAGGAGAGATGAACAAATGCATTTGATAATACAAGGTAATAAAAGAGACTAACAAATATTTGTGCAAAATTGATTAAAATATTACTCAAATTCTTGAATACAAAAGATATTCCAACAACTCTGGGCATAACGTATTTCCTTCCAATATGAACACTTGTGTCTAATCGTGAGGCTACACCAAAGTTTCTTTCGCAAAGGTTACCAGAGTAGATTATTGATATATTAACTTTCTCATATGAAAGCCCAAGTAGAACCCAAGAGTGAAAATCTGTCATAAGAGCATATGAAATCCCAGACTATATTACTGATTCAATGCTCTGATACCAATAATTAAAACTGAGGACTTGCAGAACGTACTGCTTGATCAGCATAGGTAATGAATTATAATTACAGAAGTATACTTAAAAAGCTTTGGTGACAATGACTAGGTAATTTCCATTTATTAACTCTTAAGAGTTTAATTAATAATTTGAACCTCAACCACATCCTCTTCAACATTCACAAGCTGCAGCCATTATGTGGTAAGGTTGGAGAAAAGAAGCAGGCAGTTTGCACCTGTAAATTTTAGCTCCCCTTTAGACCGTGCTGACACATGAGGGAGTGAGCCCTGTTTTGTAGGGTTAGCCCAAAATAAACAACCCTGGCTTAGCTAGCTATAAACATGAAAACTAGGACCCATAACAGGCAGGCCCACGTTCCTAATCAGTGTAATTCCTGCAGTATAGTGGTATTTGTAAATTATGCACTGAGACATAAATACATATATATATAAATACATAAATATGAGATAGAATCTGCTTTAGAAATTCACTGCATCTGTATAAATCAGAAGTTAAGATAAGCAGATAATTCAGCCATTACTGCATTCAGAAGAATTTCAGAAGGTGAAAATATAATCTGTTCAGGAAATACGTAGTTTCGTTTAGTTTGAAAAACACCCACAGGGAAACTGATGATAAAAAGCAAGAACAAGTTATAACTGAGTCAATGCAGATTTCATCACAGAAACAGATTCTCTGTGTTCAAATATTGTAGGTGATTGAAGATTAGTATTTAGGAAATACGCCTTTTTAGGGTTTGCATTCCAAATGTTTTATGCCATCTTTTTCTCCACTAATCAGTGTATTTGTAAAATAGATAATTTGCAATTAACTTAACATCTTATTGTTTCTTCATAACTAACAAATAATAACTGTTTTAGGACTAAAATTTGCACAGCCACACCTGGTAGTATGATTCATGTGAGAATCAGAGAATAACTTAGAAACACTGGCATCTGTAACTACTCTTGGTGGCCCTCGTGGGTTTGGAAACCACTCAGGAAAATTTAGAGCTGGGGAAGCCCATCAGCATCACGCCATAAAAGAGCTGTAATTTCTGTAACAAAATCAGTCAGAGACCAATTCTAAATGGAGCAGTTCCAATCCAAAATGAGTAAGGAGTCAAGTTGCAGGTGGTGCAATTTGTGATGGCAAGAAGAACTGAATTTAAGCCTGAAAACAAAATATAACACTGTGTTTACACACAGCATGGCAGTATTATTTATTCAGTTTTTAGAAGTACATAACTTGGACTTGACCCCATCCTGAAATCCGAAAAGAAAAAAAGAAATCTGTGCACTGAACTATTAGTCCTGATTCTACAGCTTCCACAATGTTAAATGATTATAAATCTCAATTAAATAGTCTGACCATTTTTGTTGTTTCTAAAGAAATTAAGCAAGTCATAGCCATGTGGCAAATCATGACTCAAAGAATAAAGTAAGAGAAACGTTTCTTATTTTTATACATCAATTTTATTTTTATATATTTGGCTTGAAATACTGTAGCCATGTTATAATATCTGACACCCTGTCCCACTGAAAGCACCTTTTTTTCTGAATTCTGATGACAGGAGATGAGACAGTGTCTAACAGAATTCAACACCCCATCAGCAAAGAGTTCTACTTTTACAGCTCCTGCGTTTTATGGAGCACTAGTGAGAGCTTTGTAAAAAGGTTTTAAATGTTAAGCATCAGCATCCGAAAATAAATGCTTATCTATTCAGAAACAATAATTTTTAAAAAGCTTTAAATAAAAAGCTTTTAAATAAAAATCATTTAAGGGTTTATTTTTAAACAGCTATTTTTAAAGTGAGCAGCCTTGACATCAGAACATTCTTCTCTCATCATAAGAAAAGGGAATTTAATTTTGAAGGATCAAGCTGCTTGCTTTACTTTGAGTTCTGTAATTCTTCCTTTCTAAACTTAAGAAAAGCTACCAGAATGTAACTGCTCAGTGATAATTGATTTAAACATCTAGAGAAAATAACAATTAAAAAGGTACAAAGGGCTCCTCGCTGTACAAATACATTAAAGTAGGTAAACATGAATTCTGAATAAATGAATTTTTATTACATTCGTTCTTTGAAAAGAACTCTTTTATTCTGTGTACACAAGTGTCACAAACTGTTTACGAAAACAACTGTTCTGAAAAGTAAATAAGACACTGGCAAAGACTGTGTTGTGTCCTACTTCTGTGGCTCATCTAATAGTCGATAATTCACTTCTGTACTTTGTGGTTTCACTGCTTCAGCTCAAGCACCACCGAGTGTCGATTGAAGGGTGACCTTCAGAAAGACAATGTATTCCAATAACTTATTTCAGTGTTCATTATATCCAAAGTGGAAATACTGGTGGACAATAGCATGTGATGACATATGTCAACCATAGGAGAGAAGTTTAATAAAGCAGGACATGCCGTGCCATAAGGAAATCTGGCTTCCATTTCTGGCTCTGATACAGCTTTTCTTTATGTGACAAATAATTTCATCTAGCCTAAATTGCTTTTCCCACAGTTTAAATGAGATAGTATTTGTTTACTTTTCCAGATACTGTGAGAACTAATTTATTCACACTTGGGAAAGCATTTCAAATTTGAAAAATGGGAGCCTTGGCTGGACCTTAGCATAAAGCTGCCCTGTAGACTGGGAATAGTTCTTGTCAGCAGCAAGCAGTCAGGCTCAGATTTGTTTACAGCAATTTGAAACCCCTTCCATGCAACTTCTGCCACGAAGAGGAGAAAATGTTTATTCCTGGTACAATGACATTAGCAGTCCTAATTATATGTGAACACCCAAAACCACTAACCAAATTAAATATACTGGACTAAATTTGTGGCACCTTTGTGGTCACTAGGACAAATATAACAGGTTTTTATAACATCTTGAGAATTTCTCATTCTACCACCAATCTCTACTTCACCCCCACAGTCCGAGAGGTCCTTTTTTACCTTCTTGGTAAAGACTTTATGCTCAGGTATAACTGCTCCAACAGTGTCCCCACCCCAACAATGGCCTGAGTGTAAGCTATGAGTAGTAGAATATAAAAACACACGTAACATTTTAAAATTCAGCATATCAAGGCTAACAAGATTAAGGGGAAAAAAAGTGTTTTTGAGGGGACTTTTTTTTTTTTTTGTGGCACCCTGTGGAAACAGAACCTGAGCCACAATCATTGTCAGAAAAAACTGTCTCAGCACATTCACTGAGGACTGGGCAGACCACAAAGGTTCCTTACATGCATATTCCATCAACCAAAAGGAAGATGGATTTGCTCATTAAATCACAAGTAAGTTATCAGTAACTGAGCTCTCAAAAAAACCCCACAAATTAAAATGACGACCTTTGAAACTCTGAATATGCCTAGTTTAACAGCTGCTTTTAAAGAGTAAGAACCATACAAAGAGGCTTACTGTCACAGCAGCAATTTTACCGAATCTAATAGTGTGAATGGCCAAACCACTTCTCCTGATATCACTCTTAGGTGCTGCTACGAGAGACAGTTTAATCCTAGATTAATTTTTATTCCAAATAATTGGAAGAAAGCTCTTGATAACAGTCTTGACTTCCTGGCAAGAATCCAGATGGTCTCAGGTAAAGTATTTATCATTCACACAGTACTTGCACCATCTATTTAGCAGAAAGCATGACTACTTTAATCAGCTGAGACTATATTCCTATACCAGCAGTATTACATTCACTTATTTAGAAGCTGAAACTAATGTAAGTTGGTATGATTTAATAAGGAACCATATGGTATTGTAAAAATATAATCTAAATATTTATTTATGAAGTCTTTAAGAAAACCAACTGATTTTGAAAACAAACACCCAAATGTACCTCAAACAAAATTTTGATTATTTTTTCTCTCCAATCAGGTGCTTCTAGAAGAACTGAGATAACTCAAATCAGTTTACTCATATTTTCATGATCTTTAAATGCCTTGCTTTTGCCAATGATTAACAGCACACACAGGGACAGATCAGTTTGTGTTCCTTATTTGTTTATCTGTCTAAATCCTCAATTGAAGACTAAGGAAAGGAAACAGCTACAGTTTTAGTGTGCATGGGTTTTAGCCCAACAGCCATGAAATACAGGTTCAAAATCATTGCTGCATTTCACTAGTCTCCCTAAAAAAGGTAAATGGCAAGAATTGTCAAAAGAACAAAGTGCTCACTGAAAAAGGCCAGCTCTGGTGCAAACCCAATGCTGTTAAATTATGGAGTGGCAGTAATGAAGCACAGATTGCCACCTCCTGCAATTTTATTCTCAAAATCCAAAAACAATTAATGCTAAATTAAAAATGGATGTTACAGTCATTGAAGAGTTGCAAATACATGCACCACTGAAAACACAAAGAAGAACATCAACACAACAGGAGATCCTACAAGCTGCTGCTGCTGCTTTAGAAAAAAAAATGGTGCTTCTTCAGAAAGAAACAATGACCATGAGCAGCAGAGGTGTCACAAGGTATATTAGTGTAACTGCTGCAAAGGACTGAGTGACAAAAAAACACCCTACCAACCCTTTCTTCTGTGAACTTCGGAGAGCCCCAACAGAGACTGATGACAGATGTATCTAGTTATCTTTTTTTTTTTTTTTTTTGGCTAAAATGAAGATCCACAATCCTACACAGCCTTCCTCATGCCGTTCTTTGTTTTGGTTAAAAAATATTTTGAATTCTGTATTATACTAATGGTGACACAGCTGGTGGCACAAAGTCCTTTCAAATTCACACAACCAAAGAAGCTGACCTCTGTGAGATGTCCTGCTTTGAAATATGACTAGATAAATATAATACTCCCAAAATGAAGATAATTTCCCACCTAATGATCTGTAGAGTACTTTTTCAAATGTTTCTTTATCTTACTTAGCTAAGAGTATTAAAATTTTGAAGAAAATAAATATTTGGCTGCGTATTAATTACACTTACAGAATGTGAAGGGACAACCTTTATCTAAAAGATGATGTTGGACATTCTTCACTGTTTTGTGAAGAAGATAGCAGAATAACTCACCATGTACCTTGAATTTAACCTCCATACACTGATTCCACAAGGAAATAAACCCAAGGGATCCATGTAACAACAGAGGTGGCCAAGGGCCTGATCATAAAAGCTGGAGAGGATTCAGTTTCAGCAGAACACTCATTCAGTCACTGTCCTTCCCTTTCCTTATGTTTTCTGTGGCTTTTCTCTACCATCAGTCCAAGTTATTGCCAGGAAATAATAAAAACAAAGAAGGACCTGAAAATCCTGCAGTTCATGTTCTCTTGCCTTGGATTCTGAACAGAGCAAGAGATTTTGATTTTAATTCACTGAAGCAGGTTTTACATAAAACTTTAAACACTTAATTTTGAGTTATTTGACAACATCAAATGCTTAACCTGCATCTAACAGAAAACGTTCAAAGCACAGTCTTGATGTTTCAAAGAAAACAGAGTAATTTAGAGAAAATACTAGAAACCTGTTCCATTCTGGAGAGGTTTTTTTAGGGTGTGGTAACGCTAGGCAGCAGGGATTAACCTCAAGATTTTCCTCATTAAATCTCCTGCTTTTGGAAATTCTATCATTTACAGAGCTCTGTCACCTAGTAGAACCTTCCTCTCCCCCTTCCATCAAAAACACTGTGTGCTCCAAACAAACCTCAGGTGATTTACGTAATTTTAATTCTTTCTAAAAATTTCCAGATCCTTATCCACTCATTAATGGATATAAATTGTCCTTAGTTTTAAGGGCTGTGCATGCTGGCAATTTATGCTTTGTAACAATGAAGAAAAATAAGACAAATGCACCATCATTTTGGTGCTTTCTTTCCTGAGAGTGTATCTATCTGAAGATGACCATATCAATGGATTTTTCCTTGTTAATGTAAAATACATCATCTGCTTTCTGCAAAAACAAAATACTAGTACATCAGCAGCCAAACTCTCATGCACAACTTAGATGCAACAAATCCTCATAGAGGCAATACAAGTGAAGCAAAAAATCAGGGGGACATTTCAGTTTTAAGCTTTTGTTGATTACAACAGATGACAAGGTTTTGAATCAGCACATAAATAGTAACTGTGTCTTGTTTTGTTAGAACAACAAACTCCTAAACAATGATGAATTTTCTGAGTGCTTGAGTCAGTGATACAATCAGCTGAGAATCTGATGACTCAGAACACTGTCAATTTTGTTCACTGACACAGTTAAGCTCACTACCTTATGTCACAACTTCTGAGTAGTTTACCTGCAGTAAGCCTAAAGAATGCAAACTTTATTATTAAAAATTAATTGCTATACCAAATATTTAGGAAGAAATGTCAACTTTCAAGCACACTGGAATATTTCTCATCACTGAAAACCAACCCTACAGCTGGTGGCAATATAAATCCACCACCCTAAGGTAAAATTGCTTGCATGAAAGACAACTTATGTCATACACAAAGCAGTGGGGCTGGGCTGACCTATCTGAGCAACTGCTGCCTTGTCCCAGTCGCAGCTGCTCAAGAGGTTTTGCTGGCTGCAGCACCAGGGAGGGAGGCAAGGGAGCCCAGCTGCTCCGCTGCCTCACCAAGCACCGCGGCTCCGCTGGAAACCACGGCACGCTTATGGCTTGTGCCTCTCTGCAAGGAGCTCTACCTCACTTCAGCCACACAGCCAGCTGAGCAGAGGGCCAGTGCAGAATCTGCAAAAACACTGGGTTTTTTTTGGGTTGTTTTTTTTGCTCCTGTCCTTCTTTCCTAGGCAAGCCAAAGAAGAAATTATCCTACCTTCGGTCATCAGAGAGCCGCGGATAAAAACGGAGATGCCCTCCTCCAGCACCCTGAGTTCTGCCAGCCTCTGAATTTCAGCAGTGCTTGCTCTGCCCTCACAGGACAGCCCTATGGGTCGTGTCCTTGGTGTAACTTGAATTTCTTATATATTTTGTGCAAAAAGTAAGACTAAACATGGCAGAGAAAACGTGCCAAAATAAATGTTGTGGTCTCTTAACCTTTCAGGAAGAGAGATATGTTCAGCTCTCAGGCTGCAAACCACGAGCATCACTGTAATATATGATTTGTTGATATATGTGATATTCCCCCTATGCATCACTTCTAATTGTAGCCAAGGAAAGGAAGAGGAAGAAGCTAAAGAAAATCATTTTAAAAAATTGCATATTTCTTTTAGCTGCTGATTTTCCTGACAATTACTAATGAAATACTTCACGGTCCTGTTCTTTTTATGTAAAATATACTCCCAAATACAACTCCTTTCTTCTTCAGCCTTCCCATTTATTTTATACACATGGACAATTGCACACTTACATCTTCCTGGTGCCTCACCAGTTTCTGTATCAGACCAATTTATGATGAAAAGCAAGGTTGTTGAGATAACAGGGAAGGGTAAGACTGACAGACGGGTGTGGATTGTGCATCTACCTTTTCACGCTTGCCTTCATCTGCCCACCCCAATTTCCCTCTCCCTCTTCTAATTTTTGTTTCTCTTAAAAGATAAATGCCACACATTTCTTATTAGGTAGTATAGAAAGAAACTTACCTTTACACATCCACTTGTCTCAGAATACTCTCTTCCACAATCAGAAACTGACAAACGATGAGCCTTACTTGTGAGGAATTTTCCTGCCCCTTTTACAGTATAGATTTGTGTTCTGGCTTTCATCACCTCTAGCCTCCACCAGTGTCAAAAGTGATTGATTGGCTGTTGAAATATTAATATTTTCATATCCTTTTCCATTTTGGTATTTTGAACTGATACAAAATGAGATCACTGTCCAATACTGTAGGTGACACATGACACATACTGTCACATCTTCTGTTTTCCTACCTCTCTAATCAATCATTCAAGCATGTAGCTCTTCCATCTGGACTCCAGAACAGAAGTCCTGCTTCAGATAGGGAGGACACATTCTACAACTCTTTTTCTAATTAATTCCTTTCATTCTTTGCAAATTTTTGCCAGATGAAGCCACCACCAAACAAACTCAACTACCACTTCTCAAAGACCACTCAGACACCTGCCATTATTTTAGATATGCTGGATTCTTTAGATCAGATCAAAGTATAACCCCATCTCTTTAAACACCTGCCAGCTCATATCTATCAGCCCTGCCTCCTTCCTTCTGCTGTCCAAGCACCATCCCCACATTATCATTATGCAAACTGATATTTAAAGCAATGTATTTTTATTTGGGTATCCTAGTTCTTTGTATTTGAATCATATCTAAATGCATTCCTTGTCACTGGCCCATGACTTACATTTTCCCACTGTTCATGGTAAGTATATTCCTATTTAGGATCATATCAAATTTCTTCATTGCACTTTCTGTTTCTCTGACCTTTCTCCTTCTCATTTCTTTAACAAATAAAGTTTACTGCATTCAGAACTGCTTAGAGTGCACCTGCAAGGATCACTTTCCTAAGCTCTTTGACCTAGCATATAACACCCTTTATAAATTCTCCCCATTAACACCAGCTCCTCCATCTTACTTAAATTCAAACTATTTGTCTTTGCTTCATGCCCTATTTCCACTTGACCATTACTCATCAGCTCTTATCTTCAACTGGCCAATATTACCTCCCTCTATCATTCACTTGCAAAATTCTGGATTGCCACTGTCTAGGGTGCTGGTCCATGCTCACCTTTACCTGACACTGTGGTAAAGAATGTTAACTCTACGGCATCCACTGAGGATTGCCATACAGACGTAGCAGAACAGATATCAACTTAATTAAAATAAAAAATAAATTAGCTGTTCTGTGCCCATTTCCTGGCTAATCTGTCCTACTTTTTTTTTATTCAGATCTGGCATTCCAATCACTGCTGGCAATCATCATTGATCATTTAAATCTTTCCATTTTCTTTTGCATCACAGGCAGGTATGCTGTAATTGATTAGGTCTCAGCCTGCGCTTACATGAGTATGAGTTCATTGAATCTTACTCATTTACCCACATCAACGCTAATTGTTTTTATTATGAAGCTTTTTCAACTGAAAAAAGACAAGCTATTTTCACTTGAGAATTTGAAACTCACATTGTAACTGATATCAAATTTTTAAACCACTTTTAAATCTTGCATATAACACTCTACGACATTCTAAGGGTTTTGTTCACAATAGACTATTACTGTGTCCATAGTCTATTATTTTGAAATATCTTAACAGATTTTTCATAACATATTCTACAGTACTGCCTGCAGCAGTATCTCAAAATCCCTTCTTTCAATCCTGACTTACTTTTTCATTACAATTCCCACTCAGACTTACACCTTTGCATAAGGAAATGGTTTCAACGATCTTTTCATTTGTCACCTCCACCCTGGACCATTTCAATTCATACAAGCAAAGGCAGCAGGAGGCCTGCATGGATAAACACAAAACTCCTGTCAAAACTGAAGCACAAAAAGGAAGCATGCATGAAATGGAAGCAGGGCTGAGATGACCCAGGAGAAACATGGGGCTTGCAGGAATGGAGTGAGAAAAGCCAAAGCAACCCAGAGTTGAGTGCAGGTATGTGGAAGGTGAGCAGGGATTCTACATGAGCAGCAAAGGGAAGACAAAGGAAAATGTGCACCTGCTGCTGAATGGACACAGTCCATGGTCACAAAGGATATGGCAAGGGCTGAGGTACTTAATGTCTTCTTTTGCTTCAGCAAGGCACATAAGACCTGTCTTCAGGAATCTGAAGCTCCTGCTACCATGGGGAAAGTGTGGAGCAATGAAGACTTCCTCAGTGGACAATGATGGGGCTAAGGAACAGCTCAGGTGCACACACATGGGACCAAACAGGATGCAACAAAGAGTGCTGAGGGAGCTGGCTGATGTCCTTCCAAGGCCACTCTCAAAAATGTCTTTAAAATGTCACAGAAACTGTAAGAGTTTCTGATGACTGGAAGAAAGCAAGGTGAACTCTGATCTCCAAGCTTCAAGAAGGCCAAGAAGGAGGATCCAGGGAACCACAACCAGATCAGCCTCACCTTGATCCCACCTGAACACAAGAAAACACTTTTCCATTACCATGAGGGTGGTCTAGCACTGCAACAGCTTGCACAGAGGCATTGTAGAGCCTCCATCATTGGAGATACCCAACTAACTGGACACAACCTGCTCTAGCTCATCCTGCTTAGAGCAAAAGAGTTGGAGTAGATGATCTTCAGAGCCACAAATATTAAAACCACTCTTCCAGACCAGCTTTCTATATACTTATCCTGAACTCTGTATCTACCATTAGATGCTACTGGGTTTCATTTGTCAAGTCTTATGCCAAGTGTACGTCTTTCTAAAGCTCTCAGTGGACCTGGCACTGGCTTCAAAGGAATCTCCTTCTACCAGAACAAAACATGTGTTTGGTCCAGCAAATGCAGCACAAAACATGCAACAGCAAATGAACACGTTTACAGTGGAGGGAATCTGGAACAAACTTGCAAATCAAATCAGATTAAAAACGTCTCGTTAGTTTTAAAACATAGCAGATAATTGCTCCTCAGGCTACATCTTTCCTAACATTATAAAGAATTTATATGAAAGAATACTTTTACTTACAAATATACCTCAAAAAGGTATTCAGAATTGGGAAAACACTGCTCCATGAGAAAATCTGCTGGTATTCCAAGACTACTTAAACTGCAGTATGGAAGCAGCCAGGAGGTACTTTAAGGGATTTGATGCTGCCTGCTGGCAAACTACCAGGGTGGAACACAAGCCAGTATGGGCTCCAGAGCTGGCAGATCTGAAATCATCACTGCAAGATTCTGTCTTCTCCATCAGGGCACATTTAGCCTGATTCAGAAATCTGGGTTTGTTTTCAACTAAAACATTAAAAAACTAAGGCAAAAATTTTAATCAAGAAACTTGGATCCCATGGCCAAAGAATACTATATGGATTAATAATTTCTGTTCCCATGCTTTGGTTGTTTCTGTCAGGGGCATGAGACTTAACAGCATATTTGGGCAAACACAGTGAGCACGTGACAGTCGCGATGCTCTAAGAGACAACTCATACATGACCTTGTTTCAGACTAAGAGTTGGAGCCATATAGCTGATTTAACACTGCTACAATAAACAACACGGATAATTTCCTGCTTTGTCTTAGGTAGCAAAAACTGGAAGCTATCTGCAGCATGAATCACAGATTTTACAGCATTTCAATCTGGGGGCTTAACAACTGCAGCAAGTATGACTGAGCTTTCTCCTGCCTTTTATAAAGCCTTGAAAATTACTGTAAATAGTTTTCAGTAAACAACTAACACTATTGTTATTTAATAGGTCTGTTTTTAGACAGTTGTTTTTGGTTTGTATACCTACATTTTTCTTTAGAGTTAAATCAGATGTACAAAAGAAATCATTATTGAAATAATGTAACATAATAGAGCCAACATAAAGCCAAGGAGAACAGATACAGTGAGATTACACTTCAGCAGTGGACAAAATAACAGCCTCCATAAGAATGATTTAGGAGTCTAAAAGGATGGGGTATTTCTTAAAAACAAACCAAACATCCCCAGTTCCCTGATAGAAAAATGTATTAATATTTAATGCAATATTCTCCAGGCTTCTCTTTTGCTGAACTGCTAAACTTTTACGAAACCAAATCAATATTTTTAGTGAAATAAAAGTTGTCTCCTATACTCTCCCAGACACTTTAAAAAAGTCTAAATTAAATTGGCAGCTGTATAAAAAAACCTCATTTAATTTTCACAAAGGCTTTTAGATACTGTTGCAGTGAGAGATCAATATTAACTAGCTGACATAATGGTGAAATAGTTGGGTACAAAGCAAAAATATATACGTGTAATCAGAGTAAATGAACTATGATCATACGAGCAGGCCTAAGAAAATTAGCTTTAATCTTGAAAATATTTATGAAATGTATGTGCATTTTTTCATGATAGACCTTCATTTATGGTTCAAGGCATACCAATACAACACTTTTTGATAGGTACACAAAACAGTTTGATTGAAATTATCTCTCAAGTGAACTTGCAATAGAAAGCAGATGAACTTCACAACCAAACAGAATGCTTTTGTCTAAAATTCTGGTTTCACATCTGCTTATTAGGACTGTCTCCTGAGTGAATTAATTAGCATTATGGAACCACACACATTGTATCCAGTCCCACTAATAATATCTTTTAAAATAACCCTTCAGGTATCTTGGCAGACATGGCAAAATTAGTATTTAATATTTCTCCATTGAACTAATTAGCATGAACAAAAAACATGAAATGCAGGATTTGTAAAAATATTTTCTTATGAAATTATACGTAATTATAACCTTTTTCAGGCATGTGTGCCTTTTAAAATGGTACTTCATCTCTCTTCTCATATATGAAAAATGGGAAGTAATAGCAGGACCTCTAAAGCTTTTCTCGTATCTACGCACTGCAGAAAACTCATCTGTATTTAATGCAATATTCCTTTAGCTTTGTGAACATATTAATTGTACAGAAGTTACAAGGAATTAGAGATTGCATAACTATTTTCTATGCCTTATTCACTACAGTTTCCATGTGTCACTAATTTTAAGTGTCACCAAATAATGTTGTCTGTTAGAATCAAACTGACCTTTTTGATTCCATCTTTTACTGATTTGCAACATAACAGAATCATGTTGGCTAACTACCTTGCCATTATATTAATGTTTTATATAAAACTGTTTCTTTGCTTAAGACCAATGACAGGCATTAATTCTCCAACAAAGTAGAGTGGCCACGACAGCAACAAAAACCCACCACAGCCCTGTGCATATTCTTTGATTTTTTGACTCTTCACTTTGCCCACTTGATGAGCCACCTGCCAGCAGAGCTCTCTACAACCCTGCAACCCTCAAGACTATCAGACAAGCAACCACTCTCCTCCTTTATAAATGTTCCTACTTCAGTAGGGACTATACTAAATCCTCAGGAAAACATTTGTTGAGAGCGAGATCCACTTCAAAAAAGACGTTTTGGCAATGGAAGTAGGAAATATGCTACCACACACAATAAAGAGCACCACATGGAGTAAACTGATGAGAAAAAAGAGATAGGGAAAAATAGGAAAGGAAAAGGCTCTTCTTTGCAAGCAAGGTGACACATACCTTGGAATAAGGATCTGCTAGTTATAAAGAGAAAATGGAGTAATTAAGGTAGCCACAAACAGAATACTGAATAAATGTGGGAAAAGAAAACATAGCTTTTTCTGCTTTTGGAAGTATATACACTTGGTGTTTGTTAAATACAATATTCCACCTGGAGTAAATGTAAAGTGGAAAGATACCTAACATGAAAAAGAAATACTGCCTTACAGAGCACAGGATATATAAACCCATCGTATTTGCAGAAGGTGGTGTTCTGCTGTTTATGTAATGTAATATAACTGGGAAGCAGAAAATGGGATGAAGGATGAAAATTCCGAAGTCTCAAAATTTCTGGTCTCTTCCAATTACTCTTTACTGCTCTCATTTCAGTAAAGCTTTTATTTTGAGGAGGTGGGGGGTAGGGAGGAAAAGGAAGGAAAGAAGGGAAGAAAAGAAAAGAAAAGAAAAGAAAAGAAAAGAAAAGAAAAGAAAAGAAAAGAAAAGAAAAGAAAAGAAAAGAAAAGAAAAGAAAAGAAAAGAAAAGAAAAGAAAAGAAAAGAAAAGAAAAGAAAAGAAAAGAAAAGAAAAGATAAAAGAAAAGAAAAGAAAAAAGAAAAGAAAAACACAGCAAAAGAAGAATTTAACTTCCAAAAACTGCAAAATCACCCACTTTTCATTTTTGCAACAGATTCTGTAAACCTAGCCAAATCCTGTGCTTAGTTAAAAACAGAACAAGCTAAAATAGATGCTGGATACCAGGCAAGATAGCACAAAAGTGAAGCCAAACAATGAATTCATATAAAATCATGGGATATGCTTTGTGAACTGTGGAATTACACTGGATGATTTATCACCAAAATAAAGTTAGTCTTCCTAGAATGCACTGAACAATAGTGGTTGCTGGTACTGAGGTGGTGGAACTGAACTTCCTCAATGGTTATCTTTTGTGGTTAAGGGAAAATGTTTGCATACCCTACCAGCAGTTCATGCAGGCTATCAAGTACCTCATTGTGCTCTGATATTCCATGACAGCAGATTTTAAACTAATCCTCGTGAGTGTGCTTGATGTTAAATTTTATTACTGCTATCAACCTGACATTAGCATTGCCACGAGGCTCTTTGAGATTTTGTGGACTGTGCTCTGTGTAGCTAATCCAAGATGTTACGTTACAACTTTCCAATTTTTATGGCAATAAATTGTAATAGAAAAAAAAAAATGATGTTCTAAGTAAGCTTAAGGTATGAGACCCTTTCTGTGTTTGTATTACTCTCTCTTTCGCCACCTTTTTTTCCTATACTAATGTAGAGTGTTGTGGGGTTTTTTTTGGTTTCTTTTTTTTTTTTTTTTGGCAGTCAAACAGCTTGTGTCTCCAAAAAGAATGAAAATCACACCAAAAAACATATCCCTCTTTCTACAAACTTCTGGAAGTATTGGTAGCCACAGGAGCCCCCATTCACACAGGCAGCCATGAACAGCTCTGCACAGCTCTGGGTCATTCCACTGGGATGATGCAAACCCGCCTTGGCTGCTCTGCCTGTTTGCAGGGGGTTAAGAAATTAGCTTGCCTGTCTCCAGAATTATGCTGGAGAGAGGGAAACTTCAAAAATGAAGTGCTGTACGAGACAGCCTAGACATGCCTCTGCATTCATATGCACAAAATGCCTCCTGGTCAATTTTAGCATTTGTTGTATACTGGGATTTAAACAGGATATCTTTGTGAGCACTGTCAGGATTTGCTCTACCCCCGCTCAAGCCCACAATTGAGGCTTAAGCCTCAACTAGTAAATACTTTCTACAACTTCTATTTTAACTACATGGCCAAAATTGACAATTTGTTTCATGCTGAAGGACCGATTACTTGCTGTGCAAGGGAACAGAAGAAATGGTTTGCCCTATCAGAAACCTCATAGGATAAATTCGTAAAAGTTTGTCCCTGAAATATTAATCAGAAAAATCCCAGAAATATAGGTTTGATTTCATTCATCAAACTTAATATTTCAGGAAAAAGCAATCTACTAACGACATTCAAAAATCGAACATGGGTCTCAAGTTGTAGAATACTACTACGGTCAGCAGTACTCAATTTTACCAATCAGTCCACAGAACTTCCACTGGTGTTAACAAGAGCAATATTGAATGTACTCTCATTTCTGCCTATGAGCAAACCTGAGCCAGCCTAGGTCACAATCTTGTTTCTGACAGTGGCCTAAAGGGACACACACAGAAGTGATCACATCAGGGTCACTATATAAAGTCCGTTTTCCAGTGCTTTCCATTCTGCAGCCGAGGGACCTTCTGCAGCTAAGGCAAGCATGGCTTCTGCACTTATCATGGATGCAGCAAGAATTTATTTTCTGGGCACTTTTCCAGTCTCTCCTCAACTCCATGTGAAGTTTCAGCATCCACAGCAACTGTCAGAAACTACTCCCCTAGCTTAAAGAGGTATCCTGTGAAACCCTCCTTAAGTGAGTCAGCTGTTAATTTCACAAGCCTGTCTCTTTGAATTAATTTAACTCCAGAAGACAGAGGGTAACAGGCTTCTTCAATTCTGCCCACAGTTCTGATTATGAAACCCACTTCAAATGGCTCTAAACCCCCATATATTAATATAAACAAATAATTTCACTTTTCTTGGGTCTTGATCTCTGATGTGGATCTGTTAAAAATGAGTAACACTTTCATGAGGTTTTCTCAGGTGAGCTATGTCCAAGACAAATTGAAATCTTGAAAACTTCTCAAAACACACAGTAAACCAGATATATTCTCCATCTGAGAAATATGAAAAAACATGAAGGAAAGTTTTAAACCTGGAGACTGACACAAAAGTAAGAATATACAGGGTTAATATTTTGGTGTAGACAGCAGCCAGTGGGTGAATAGTTTTGCAAAAAGCTGAGAATACAGCCAAAGCATGAGTAATTGCATAATGGCTTCACTATTTACCTTATTCATTTATTTATTCACTCTGCACTGAAAGCATTAATGTTGCCTAATTGTTAAGAAAACAAGGAGACAAGCAGTACACAACATCCGTTGATTATATTTTATATATCCAGTTGCATTCTTTACATAAATATAAATTGCTTAATTGGCTAATTCAGTAGACCTTAATGTGCTGCAAAGGTGATCAACAGGAACCTTCTTGGCAATTATGTGACAGAAAAACAAAACAGGCTGCAGATGAAACATTAATCACTTCAGTTTATCCTTTTGTCCTGTCTGTGCTGGAGGGAAACCACCAGGAAGTTAAATACAATGCTCTAACTTAAAAATGCCTTTCTTCAGATTAGGCTTCAAAATGTTCAAGTACATTCTTGCCAACTCTGCACAACAGCTTTTCTCTTCTACAAAGCTGCACTTACATATGCAGAAGAGAATGTGTATTAGGGAAGAATTATTAGCAAGAGAATCTTATGTATTGAGAAATTAAGTTTAAGAAGACCCCAAATTAATCATATCTTATGACAGCAGATGGTCTGATGACAATGGTCTGGCTGCAGGCACCAAGTGTAGCAAGGGATCAAGAACTGAACATAGCAGAGAAGTGATGCACTTTCCCATCAGGGCAAACTAAGAAGGAAGTTGTCCATAAAGCAGTAGTAGACAGCCTGAACCATTTCAGCCTTGTGTTAATAGTTTTCAAAATCTCTTTGCTTATTTATCATTATAGATAAAGGAACAGTGCAATGATGCAGCCAACCAGGAGCAGTGAAGTTGAGAACACGTATGCCTGAACATCAAAGACACAGTGTGTCCACAAAATTTTCATAGCAGATGAAATTACTGAAATCATGCAATTTATCCACTTCCTTTTTTCCTATTTGGATTCTCAACCTTCTGCCATGTTTGTTGTGAACCAGAATGGCTTTACCATCTCTGAAGGATACAGATATCCTCCTTACATTTCTGTTCTTGGAAAACATCACTGTTCTAGCAAAGGATATACATTTCCTAACTTATATCCATTTTTCTGCAAATACGAGGTTTGGACTTAGGCTTAATGATACAAAATGGCTAAAGGCCAGAAAATTAGATGTGTCATTTTGTGTAAATGCATGTTGTCAATAAGTACCCACCTTTAACAGAGTATCAGAGGTAAATTCCGAGTGAAGACATAGCTGCCTGTCTTTAACAAATGAGCACAGATATATTTAATAGAAAGAGCCTGAGACAGACTCATCTACAGCTGTCTGATCACCTATCAATGCCAGAGGAAAACAGGGCACATGTCTACATACTGACTTCTGCATTTTACAGCAGAGCATCATAGTGAACAAATAATTTTTATCAAAGGGGAGCTCTCTCCCAGATAGTAAGTGCCAGCAGAGAGATCAGAAGCATCTGGGGATGGTAACACCTTAAGCTGTTGCACTACAAGCTGCCAGAACTCATTTGTCAGAGTCCAGAGGCAGCAGGAAGCTGCCGTCATCTCCCCAGATGCGGGTCAGACGAGATGTGCACAATTCCACGGGCCTGAGGGAGGCAGCGTCCTTTTCAAGGCTTTTTCCCCTTCAACCTCTTGGCTTTCAATGTCACTTGTGACTAAAAGCAAAAGTTAAAGATTAAGTCCTAGTAAAAGGGTTTCTCGCAGCCAGATTCCTACCTCCACCCTTAAGATAGAAAAGAAAATCCAATGTGGTCCATAATAAGTCACTCATCTCTTCCCTTGGAGCTATTTTAATTAATTCTCATGAAGCAGAGCTGGTTTTAAGGAACCAGCTGGGAGCAGACTGCTGCCCAGCAGCAGGGCACCTCCTCCCCATCCCTGGCCCTGAGCCAGGGAAGGGATCAAGCCCTGCAACACTACTGGAGCTCAGGAGCTGCCAGTGGGGCAGGCAGCTCCCATGGAACCAGCCAGAAAAAACCTACCATCAGCTTGCAGCAGTCCATCAAACGGTCTAAAACAGCATCTTAAATGTCCCCAAATAGATTGATGAAAATGTAACATAAAGGTTCGAACATTTCAGAGGAACTAAAGTCAAAATCTCAATAAATGTTCTATTTCTTTGATTGGTTGCATACACCTTTTTTTTTTAAAAAAAATCAATACCTGTTTAGAATTCCCCAAGAAAAGCAGAGGAATTATAGCAGATTTATTGTGAGAATTCAGAGGAGGTCCAGATTCAGAATGACTGTCTGTCATGCTACTGGGCAAGTAGGATAGATTTGCTTCCTTATCGTAAATAGAACAGTAAATTAAAATGACAGTATTTTAAATGTGAATTTTGTAAAACACACTTTAAATTATAGGGAGCATTCAGAAGCTCTATGCGGAAGTTAAACCCACGTAAGCAAAGATAAATAGAAGAGAACATAAAATATTTCCACTCTATCTTGTTTTTAAACTATTTACTCTGTAAATCCATACCCTTAAATCAGTTGAATGTACACATTAGAGATTTAGCAAGTACTAGATGTTTAAAAGTCTGTTTCACTATCACTGTGAGACACATAAACAGAGAGCTTCCCTGCTTTTGCTACCCTAATACCTTCATGAAAAAGCAGGAGGAAGCAACTGAATGACTTATCACAGGTCTGGCAAAAATACATCATCTTTAAATTACACCACTTCACATCATTGTATTTTTATTTGACAAAGGGCACCTACTGCTAAAATAGCATCTTCAGAGATGATTGTGCAGAGACAGTAACTGAACAAATACCTGACGAATGGAAAGAAGTTCGGTTATTTGATGTAATAAAGCTGCCAACTGCAATTTGGTAACACAAAGCCAAAATGATAAAAGAAGCCTGGAACTTGCAGCAGAGCAGATTAATATGGAAGTGAATTAGGAATTTTGCAACAAAATACAGCTAACAGCTAGAATTAGCTAGCATAGCAAGTACAGCTAATGCTTTTATTATCTGTATGCAATAAATACATCAGGAAATGAGCTGCTGAGATGCAGTGGATATATGTGTACATATACACAATTATCAACCCTAAGAATGGACCACCATTCTTGGCTCCCTGCTCCAATGTATGACTTTAATACCACCCAGAAATGATGGCACTGCCAGTGTCCAGACTCTCCAGTACACCTGCTCAGGGTAGCAGAGTAGAAGCACAACAGAACAGTTCCTTTTTTTATTCTGTATCTCTCCATCCCAAAAAACATGTCTGGAATGTAGTCTGACCTACAAGAGGCGTCAAGCCCCTGTCCTGGCCTTCTTTTTGTACCGAGCAGCTAAAATCAGAGGTCAAAAGCACTATAGATACATTTCTACCACAGGGACCAGGAGAGCAGCTTTATAGTCAATATGAAGCCTTTTTCCTCTAAAAAGGTGGGCGGAATTTGCAGCCAGCCAAAACATGTCTTTTGTGCCAGAAGCAATAGCTTTGCTTAATTAGAAAAAAAAATTTAAAAAAGAGGTAATAGGAAGAAAAATAAATGTCTGGAAAATTATGGAACCAAGAAACTTCTGTGAGAATTTGCGAAGTGCAAGTGGAGGTTTAAAGAAAAAGTCTCAGTTATTTTTAATCAATCCATTACTTTTGGGATTGAAGAATGGATACAAACCCATGTTTATGCAGTACACTATTGCAGAATGATGCATATATATCATTGTAGCAGATACAGCTATACAGGAATTGTCTGTACAGTGAAATTATGTAAACATACTATAATGCATGTGATGTAATTTTTTGTTTGTTATTTTTGCTTACTACTTGAGGAGCGATTTCAGACAGAGTTAAAATTTGGTGCGTTACCTGACATGTGTGATTGGTGTCACAGTAATCAGTAAAATCTTCATGGATTAGTTAAGCAAAAAGCCAACAGCCTGGAGTAGCAAATGCTATCATACTGAAACTAAGAAAACACATGATTTATCAGGTGAGTCATCTCTTTCATATTTCTAATCCAATCCAACTCCAATTTCACTTGTAAAGTACGGGTGAAATTAGAAAGGCCAGCTTAATAATTTTGAAAGGTTGCAAAAAATTGCAACAAATTTAGGAGAGAAATGACTATGCAAACAGCCCTTCCACAGAGCTGGATGGTTGGTTTCACATGGGAATGAGAGAGCACAGAAAACTACCCCACCAGTCTAGGTGATTGTCTGGAGGCTCTCCTAATCCATGTTACCCCTCTGTGTGCTGCCCTTTGTTCACATCCACTACTTCCATGTTTCAGTCTGGTGCTGTGGAAGCTGTAGGCTTGGTGAGGAGGGGTGAGCAAAAGCCACTGCACCCAGAACGCTCTTGTGCATGGAATCTTTCAGGTAAGAAAGGAGAACAACTTTATACCAATGTTATGAAAATCCCTTTCCCTAACTATTATATCATAGAATCATAGGGTGGTTTGGGTTGGAAGGGACCTTAAAGATCATCCAGTTCCAACTCCCCTGCCATGGAGAGGGACAGTCTCCACAAGACCAGGCTGCTGTTCAGCCCTTCCCAACCATCCAGGGATGTGGCATCTACCACCTCTAAGGGCAACTTGCTCCAGTGTCCCACCAACCCCATCACAACAATTTCTTCCTCATACGTAGTCTGAATCTATGCTCTTTTAATCTAAAACTATTACCCTTTTAAGCCCTCTGTATGTCCTGAAAGGCCACAGTAAAATGTCTGCAGAGCTTTTTCTTCTCCAGGCTAAACAACCCTCAATGTGCCACACGGGAGAGGTGTTTCAATGCCCTGGACACACTCCAACAGGTCCTTGTCTTTCCCATGTGCAGTGCTCCAGTACATCTTATATTCATGTTTCCATTTTTTGTTACATTATAGTAAAATGTAGTGATACTGGGTAATTCAAAATGACATTCCCACTTGTCTGCATCAGTTCTCACCAAATGAAATCTAAGTGCTACTATAAATACGTAATTATGTTTTTAATATTGTCTCAGAAAGTATGACAGAATCCAATTTCCTAAGTATGGCAGCAGGGGCTTTAGTCCTTTGGTTAGATCCCTTCTCTCAAAAGCACCAATTCTCTTATTTGTTCATGCAGTCAGTTTTCAATACATTCATTTAGAGAATATACATACATACAGGTTGAGTTCAGGCATAAAAATTGCAACACAAAACATGAAATTGCTGCATCACATTTTCAAAGTAAGTGCATAAATGTGGCCTTTGACACGATGTAACTATTCAGATACTTGCAATATTGAGTTTGAACAATCCTTTGCAAAACCAGCACTGCAATTTTAATGTCTACATTTGTTCCCTATTACCTTGTTTGATTTTTGTGATACACTTAATTCAAGACAGCCGTAAAATGAATTCTACTTTACAAGGGTGCTTAAGCCCCTGCCTGAGATTAAGCTTAACAAGAAGAGAGAAAAATAATGGTATGCTCAAAAGAATAATTCCAATTATTGATTTCAAGAACACAGCTCTAAAAAATTGTACATTTAACACATTAACTAGGATGCCATTACTGTTATCTTGAAATCCAGTCAAATCATCAGCAGCACGACTTGCACAAAGATCAAATTTAACACTTCACTTTTGAAACAACTGATTTTAATTTTATTAGCCTATGTAAAAAAAGAAGTTGATGTAATAAGGAGGAACTTGTTCCATATGAAGGCACTGCAGCATCACTCGACAAACAGATTTGTCTAGTGATGCAGCAATTTGTTGCCTTCTACTATAATGCCTCTGTGAATTATTATACTCCCAAGACATCCTGGTATGATGCAAATTGGATATAATCTTGTATGGACTGCTGGGCAAAGCATGATGTCTTTATCTGGAATAAATGTAAGAGATGGTGAAGCTTCTTGAAGTGAGCAATGTGAGAATAATATAAGCCACTGGCTCGACCACAGCCTGTACAGACTTGTCTAGAGGAGCTGCATGGGCTTTTACTGGAGCTTGAATGCAACCTTAAGGACCCTGGCATGGCTTGACATTCCTCTGATATAGTGGTCATGAGCAGAGAAAAATGTTGGGATGGTAAAGATACTCTGAGAAAAGAACAGATAATATAATTCCATCGTCCTGACAGAACTTCTTTGCTTGCAGCTGGGACTGTGTGCTCTGGCCTTTGGCATTGAATTCATCCTCTCTGGCATGTCTCCTGTTGACATGAGGTCTATCTGATAATCCTTCAAGGAAAGACAGCCTTAGGTGATGTTTCACAGATGCTTCAGCAGCCCTTAGCACATTTTCCCAGAGCTTCATCCTGTGGATACTGCATTTATGGCTCATCTCTCAATATATGCACACAAAAAAGTTAAACAAATTGATATTTTGGGCACTACATGGAGCCCTCTGCCTATATTTTAAGCAGGACAGAATATGCACAGCTCTGCACATGACAGTGAAATACCCAGTTCACCACTTCCCTGCTGGTTTCACACTATTTACTAATTGAATAATTTCAAGGTTCAGAAAACAGGATCCCACCCTATATAACATTGTTTTTTCACTTTCCTTCTCTTCTTGCTGTCAGTTTTTGTGCAGATTTCCCATGCAATTACAAACACGCTCATCTGCAAAGAAAACATTCCTATCTGTTCCCTTCTTGTCCATGCTTTTTCTGCCTTCTGCTTCTTCTGAGATCTATTTTTGTAGCAGAGTCCCCTGACTAGCCTAACTGAGCAATCAATACTTGCTTTAGTTACTTCTCCCAAAGGACGAAACTTGAAAAGTTGATTTGTACAAGATAACTGACATGCTTTTGTCTGCTGATAATCTGTCTGAAACGGGACCAAAATTTTTAAGCTAAACTAAGGCAACTCCACTCTCCTCCAAAGCTTAATAACAGTATCCATCACAAGAATTTATCCTGACACTGTCCTGCAGTTTTTAGCTGAGCAGAGAGGCAAAATGCAGCAGGGGATGCACCCTGCTCTTGCACAAATCTGTTAGTGGAAGTTGTGTGCTGATCCAGAGAGGTCTGGCAACCCACAGGACTGAGCAGAGTAACAATCCTTAGGATCCCCAGCTGTAGCCTAGAAAGTTAAAGCAGGATAACATTGTGGGAAAATAATTAAATAGAGAGAAACTTTAAATTACTGAAAAGCTTTTTTGCATTGTTGACATGCTTATCATAAGATTTGTAAATAAAATTGTATCAAACACGAATTTTTGCTAAAAGGCACCTTTGAATACTGCCAATGGTTTAAGCAAAAATACCATAAAGAGTAATGATGTGATTGATAAGGAACTCTTAACATTCAAAGACTCAAATAGTAGAATTTTGGTATTTAAAATGTTTAATTGAAAAAGTACTTGAATTTGGATAAAATATATAATGTAGATGCTGTATTTGAAACACCATTTAAACATCTGTAGAGTTTACTTTTTGCTTTTATTACTGTGTCTCTCAGTGTATTTAAAAAAACCCAAATTATTAACATTTTCAGATGATTACTGAAATCTTTGTTTATTTTCTTCAGAATTTCAAATAACAGCATATAAAACCAAGCACTGTAGTTTTGAAAGTAAAATAACTGCAATATAAAATTACATAATAACTATGTTACATACAGTAGGCTGCTTAAAATTGTCCATGACTGAATATGCTCATTTAACATAAATGGTTGATTAAAATAGGATCCCACTCCAGAATTCTAGAACTCTGACCTGGAACTTCACAGAGCTGCAAGTAATCCAGCTGAGATTTCAACTAAAGAGGGATACACAAAAATAATAGAAGTGATGCACACATTAGACATGCTACTGCAGTGTTAGTCCTGCTAAGTTCTGTGTCGTGCTTAGTAGTTTAAAAGTCCTACCGCAGTTTTTAGTCCTGCTATGGTTTTCATCCTCTTAAAAGCACTTTGCTGGCATAAATTTGGAACAACTGACATTGATATGACAATCAGTCACCCACGCCTATCTCTCCCTGAATCCTTAACTAGCTCCATCATAATTGTGACAGCTTGCTGGATGGACAGAGTTTTTAGTTTTATAAGAACTCTCAGAAAGTCCAGTTGGTTAAGAAAAACACACAAAGAGAAGCCCTCACTCTCTCTCTAAGCATTTACAACCATCTTCTCACCTCACCCCTCTCCTGTTTATTCAGTCCACAGTTGCAATCTTTCTGACAAGAAGCTCTGTACAGCGCTAGGAGCAGATCAGCTCACTCTCTCTGGGGGCCAGCTACCCAGGTAAGTGTCCTGGCCACTGAACGGAGGAATTAATTATTTAGCTGAGGTAAAATGCCACCAAATCCTTGATACATTTTCCCAGGAGGGGAACAGTTTAGCACCTTTTATGATAATACAATGTAATTCCAATGTCCTTCTTGCAAAGTTAATGGATAGCACGCCTTCACTGACATTGCAAGCCATTTCTCTGTCCTTTTTTTTTAATAAAGCTTGAAGAATACAGATTTTTCCGATCCCAGGACAGAACTCTTCTAATCTGCAGTGACATTTTTCCCAAGGACCAGTAAAAATGTGAACAGATGCACAATCGATTTTGCTCTCCCATACATTAATGGATTTTCAATAGTATTCTACAAAACAATTAATGGCTTCTTTATTCCAAATAAAAATTAGCATTTTAGCTTCAAGACTGCCACACCACTAAACTAAAAGTAATACCCTCCCACTCTGAAAGCAGAAACTTACTTTCACTTTTGTTCAGTGTCCCAAGTTGAGGAACAATGTTTGACATAGGAACAATTGCATCTTGGTTTCACAACTTTAATGTGAACTATATAGTATTTTAAAAAGAATATTTAAATTAATAATTCTGCTACAATGATCTGACCCAAATTATTACATTCCAGTTATTTTACAGTTATAGTTCATAGCAAACGAAAAACCTTTTCTCTTGATGCAAGCTCTACTCCCACAAGCAGATTGTCAGTGTATCTCTAATTGTATTTGCTTCCATATTGGAGTGAAAATGCCACTTTCTTTAGAGCAGTAATGATCTATTCTACACGTCTCCAGCATGCTGAGTTCACTATAACACATCTATTGATGAAAGCTGTTTGCTCTCATCCTTTGTGCTTTCATATTCAGTTATTTTTTTCCCCTGGATCTTACACAACAGATTACTGTTGCTTTCTCTGACAATTAAAAGCATTGTCATCAGATATAAAGTTCTGCTATTTCTAAGACACTAAATAAATTGAGCCCACCATCCTACTAGAAAGTGTATAATCTTTTATTTTGGATTACGTTTCCAGGATTTATTTGTCCTATCTTTGAGTCCCAACTCAATTGCCTAGAACAAAATTTGATGGTCCATGGCAACAGGGCTGTAAAAACCCACTCTTCTGAACAACAGTGACAAGTGGAAAATGGTTTATAACCACTTTGTCATCTAACTCAATAATAGTTTTTATGAAAAGTAATTATGTTTTGCAGCAAAAGTAGCTTCCTCTCTTTGTAAGGTAAAAATGCAATTTTCCAATTATGAACTTAATAACCAACTGTAAACCAGTAAGGCTGTATTCCCAAGCCTAAAGAAAATTCTATCTGGCTGCAGGAGCAGAATGAAAATTAACTTTTTTTTTTTTTTTTTAAACTTGTGATTCTTTTCTTTTTCAAGATTTTATCCAAGTAGCAATAAGTATGTGAATCTCACTCTACCAGTGGGGAAAACAAAAAAAACCCTCCAAAAAAACAAACAAAAAAAACCCCCAAAAAACAAACAGAGAAGCTTATCATGAGTAGTAGCAATGACTCATTGGAAAAAGAAAACTCAGGATAACCCAGATAACCCTGGGGAACTGTGTGAAAGACTTTAAAAATCTCTTTTTAAAGCAACAGCAGGCAGGCTGCAAAAGAAGCAAGCGATCTAATCCTAGCATTCAGCCTCACAAGCTCCAAAATACTTTGGACAGCCTGTTCCTTCCAGCTGCTAGAGGTAAGTGGAGCCTCAAATTCATAAGATGCTTGGTATTCAAAGACTGATACAGAAGGCACAAACCCTTTTGCAAAAATCTAATCAGCAAGGAAGGAAAATCTTTAGCTGTGCAGTTCCCTAAAATTTCTTTTTGGTATATGTATGTGTTACCTTTCAGTAATTTTAAGAAGTGGGCTAGTTATAAGCACACACTAAGTTCTTTCTTACAACAACTGAATTCACTGTGCTAACACTGACTTGTTTTTTTCTAATTTATTCTTGCTGGTAAAGCAGTTTCTTTTTTTCTCCGGAGCAGGTGATACTCATGGGGACATGGAACAAAACATCTGCCAGCAAACAGAGAACCTGATTAATCAATCTTTGTGTCCCATACATCACTTTATGAAGTAAAGTCCTTTCAGAGAATATGTTCTTTCTTCTGCTTTACCAGTAACAACCAAATCCACATAAAAACACGTTGGACTACCTGAACCCTTTCAATGTACCTTCCTGTGCTAAAATGAACAAGTCTTACATAACAAAAGTACCACACAGATACCAGCTGATGAGACTATAAGGGCTATTCAAATCTATCCTGAACAAGGAAAAACATGGAAATACATATTTAGGTACAGCATTGTGTAACACTGTGAGATAGATGTCTGTAAAAGGTTGGTTTGACTCAGTACAGTTATTTTTGTGGGCTATTTTTTTGTGTTGTCTTTGTTTTTGTATATCTGGAGACTCAGTTTGATTCACAAACCAATTTAATTAGGCCTTAAGACATGGAATAACAAATGAGAATTGTAAGTAACACATTTTTAAACAAATACATACAAGTATACCCCATAGGGCTCCCAGAACATCAGACTGGTAACAATTTTATCTATCATAACAGTGGCACAGAACACTTTCTGTCAAACGCAAGGAAAGTAATCTGTAAAACTCTGTCATTCAAAAGCAGTTTCAAAACACCTTAATGATCTGCAAGGCAGCCCCAGAGGTACTAGACGTACAAAGGATGGCTGTGAAATAAAAAATCACAATAACAAAAGCACAACAAGAAAAAAAAAATTATGTGCGTTTTTATAATCTGCTGCCTTTCTGGGCAATTGCTGCTTAAATACACACTGTCATAAATTGCATGACTGCCAGATGCCAATGTCTATTGCAATGTTAGTAACATTCTGCTTAAACATTTGCTTGTTCTCACAAGCATTTCCTCTTCATACCTGACATGTTCATCAACTTACTAACTTTCCCACCTCCCTCCCCCTCAAGTATGCAGAAATACTGGAGAACTATCAACACTTTTGATGGTTCTTACTGCATCTTATTGAAATGACAGTATTTCTGAACTACTCAAATGCTACTTTGATTTGTTTGAATGTATGTTATTACTGACTCTCTTCCACCTCTGCTATAGTGATCAATGCTCAGCTATTTTACAGGTCCCCAACAGCACTCTCCTGTATAATCACAAATACATTCAAAATAACATCTCTTTGTTTGCTTACACTATATAAATGAAATTCTCTGTCATATACATAATGAAGTGCACACAGTTGTCACTGGCTGAGATGCTTCCATTATAAGCTCAGCAAAGCAGCAGGAACATTGCAGCAGTTGTAATATCTCGCTCCATTTGGAGCGAGAAGTTTGGTGCTCTGGGAAAAAAGTAAATTAGATTTCTATCAAGTAATTCACATATTCCATTACAATTTTATTATTTATGATCGCTTTTAGTAATTTCCTCACCTAACTTCATACCAATGACTTTATTCTGCTTTCGCAATGATCACAGAATCCTAGAACGGCCTGGATCGGAAGGGACCTCAAAGATCCTCTAGTTCCAACATACATGCCTTGGGCAGGAACACCTCCCACTGGACCAGGTTGCTCAGAGCCCCATCCAACCTCACCTTGAACAGGTGGACACAAAACTCTGTGAATCTGAAGATATGTCAGACCATCGAAACATAAAAAAGGATTTTTCCAAGCTGCAGTCAACTACATCATTCCCTCTTTTGCAAAGCTCATTTGTGTAGCATCTCTTACCAGAGTCTGAGATGGAAACAAAAAATACCAGACAGGACACTAAAGACTCCCCAAATTAGCTACTAACTTATGTCACTATAGGACACGAAAAGAACGAGACTCACTCCAGGCAAGGTCAGAAGGCAAGAAGAAGGAAGTTTATTTTCTGACTCCATTTATATAGATTGCAGGCAAGGACCATGGATTAGAGGATGGGGTTGCCACCTCTCCATCCACACTGGTCAAAATCACAGTCCATCAATTTGCCTCCTCCTCAAGGAGAAAAATGTAAACAAAAAGGGTAGTTACAAAAACATCACTCTGTTTACATGAAAGTCTGTGAGAAACTCCACTAAGGAATGCAAAAAACATCAGAAGGCTAGAAAGATCAGGGCAACAAACTTACTCTTCCAATTATGAATTAAGCGATGTGAAAGACTATTTGTAAAGAATTTTCCACAAAATTTGAAAAAATTGTTCTGCTGAAGAAATGATTGCTTAAGTACAGCTCAGTCTGCTGTACCAGCTGTGGGATGTCAGTCATCTAAGACTCGTAATCTGGAAGAGGAGGAGAGAAGGTCATACTCTTCCAATCTGTTTGCAATATAAGAAATGCAGAAAATAAAATGGCAGGGCTTTAGGTGCAGTTGAAAAAGAAGGAGTTGAAACAGTCTAGCAGGAACCTGTAAAATCAAGTTCTGCTGCTCTGCAGCTTCACATTTATATTCATAACCTGAAGTAAACTAAATCCTCACTGATAACAATTACAGCTTCTACAGAGATGGGAGAAATGGAAAAACCCTGAACTGCCTAGGTCAAACAACTCAAAATTCTTGATAAGATCAATATAAGCAAATAGCAGCTCTGGAATATCAAGAAACACAAAGTCTTATATGCAAGACATAAAAATGCAGACAATACATCCAGAATAACAACAAAATTTGATTTGGGAAGGAAGACTCCATAATTTACCACAAAAAACCAGCTGAACACAGGCATCTTACACAAAAGTAGTCAAAACCTTAAAAAGCTTACTGTAGAACAAGAATACTACAGGAACTGGAATTTTGCTTTCAAATAGGAAGTTATGGAAAATACAAAGTAAGGAAAGTTAATGAAAAACACAATGTAGCAGCAGCAGAATCAGCATTTAACTACACTTAAAAAACCCCAAAAACTCAGACTGCAATTTACCTGAAGGATAACTGGGACAAATAGCCAAGGACTATGCTCGTCCCCTTCATTAATTTGTTTCAATCAAAAGTCAGTCTTTTCAAGAAGATATGCTTTAGTTCAAATGAGAATGAACTCGGAAAATCTTAATGTCATGCGATAGGCAGAAGGTCACACCTGATGATCACAGCTGTCCCTTCTGACCTATTGATCTATGAATGAATGTTACATTAACACTCTGAAGCCTGCATTTTATTTATTAATACTGAGAGTATTCTGCATTAAATAAAACTAAAGCAAAGTGTCATAATATGGCATTTGACTTGAGGAGGACAAAGCAGAAAACCCATCACTACTTTGTCACATACACAAATGCTCTAAAACTGTAGCTACAAAATATTTTCATTATTTTTTATGCTTAAGTCATTGAGTCCCAAATGATTTATTGGTCATTGAATCCTGAAAGAAATATCTATAATTAGGATACACTTCCATTAACTACCAAAGGAGCATCTGAAAATCATCAGTATTTGGCACTGGTGAAAATAGAAAATTTGTTAAAGCACATTTCAAAACAGATCTGAGACTGTGTGAGCAATGTGTAAGCTTCACTTCTCTTTGCATTAATACTAGAAATAATGATAATTTTTATGGTACATTTTTTAGTTTCAAGATTAATACAGCTTATAAAAGAAGTTCAATATTACTCCCTGATGTATTACTATTCTGCCAGTGTACAGCTGCCAACAGTAGTTAAATCTGATTAAAGCCCCCTGCTGAGTTAATCAATCTGATAATGTCAGACATTATTAAGGAAGCATACATGATACGGTCACACTGTCTATTATCAGTGGCATGTACACCAGTGCCTTTGTCTTCACAGAGCACTGAAGCTATTTAAAACAGATAAGCATAAAAAGGATAAAAGGCATTATAAACTTTCAGTCTCAAGCATTTGTATGTTAATTCCTGCTAAAATACAGCTGTTTAATACAAGATACCTTTATTTATTTTATGAGTTTGGGGAAGAACCAAAAACCTGAACATTTTAGAGCAATGAAGTGCAGCTTAAGAACACTTTCCATCATTCTGAACAATGCAAACACATTTTTGTGTAAATCAGTCTTTTTTTGTATTAGAATAAATTCATTTTATGGAAGCTGTTGTCTCAGTTTGAGCTATATTCATGCACAAAAAACACAGGTCTTCCAAACACTACATGCTACTTGACCTACTCAGAAGTCAGCAGACTTTACTTCAACGCTGTCATTACACTAATACACCCTAATGCTGAAATCATTTGCGTTTCAAAGGGAGCTGCTTCTTTTCTGTTTACATTACATTGAAAGGCAAAGCCATATCTGTTTACATTGAGCTGGCATTAAGTCTTTGGATTTCAGCACTATCAGCAGAAGTATCTATCATTAGCTCTAACGCTAATCAGCTCCTCAGCAGATGAAGGTGTAACACCTGACCCAGCACAGTCCCTCTGCAAAGCACTGCAGAGGACAGAAGGATACCCCAGGGTGCTTGCAGACCCCCTGTGCAGAGGGCCTGGGGGAAAATAAGGGCAAAAGAAACGCAGTCAATGAAACACAAGGCGCAACTCTAAGGAATCAGTAACTATAGTTACCATAAAAGACAGGCTGAGACAAACTCCTCTCCTAGGACTGCTGGAAAAGCAATTCCTACAGCGGCTTAGGATCCAAGGAAAGTTGGAGGATGATCCCAATTCTACCTACAATTCTACCTAGGATTCCCAGATAAATACATGTAATGAAATCTGACTGTTCCTGACTTGGTTCAGCACTGTAACATCGGTTATCCACTCTATACTGCTATCTCTTTTATTGACACCCCCTATCAATCTGATGTTCATTCCAGAATGAAATAATCAGTAGCTTGCAGGACACCTACCCCTGAGAATCATAAATGTAGGCCAGATCTACATCTTCTAGCCAAGAAACAGACTGCCTAAATTGTTATTTGTTTTGGTGGGTGGGATTTTTTAGTTGTTTTTTGGGGTTTTTTTTGGTGGTGGGGAGAGCAGGGGATGGATAGACAGATGAGTACACCACAAACTTTAAGACCAAATATATGTAGTTTTGTAAAAATTCTACACAGTATCTTTCTACCCCCCTAGAAGTAGAAATTCTTTAAACTTTAAATGTAATGTACATGCAGTAGTATGTGTATTTGGTTGATCCAAGTTCCCTGCAATTTAAATCAATAGCTTGTCTAGGAAGAAGTGCACGGTTTTGATCCAGGGCAACACAGTCTCTACAAACCACTCTGAAATACATCCATATGTTTATGAATACAAGGCACTTCTCATAACTGCAAATCACAAAAATAGAATTGAGGAGCATAATTTCTTTTTCCACTATTTTTTCTTTTACAAGGTTTTTGTGTGTCATGTTCATTTTCTAATATTTAGCAGCATTTTAACGGAAGTGGGTTTTTTTCCCCCATTTAAGAATTAATGAGAAATATACCAAAAGGCTGCTTAACTGATGGATTAACTCTAGTTCAAGAACTGATATGAAACAGGTATTTCCAGTTACAACTATCAGAGAAAGCCCAAAGCATATGATTTTTGAAAGACTGCAACTTCTGTTTCAGTCAAGGACATCTAACCCTTTTCACACTATCTTTTAAAAGAAAAGGCAGATTTAGCAGAAGTTAGTTCTTTGAAGAATAGTAACAAAATTTTCAAAACTTGCTACAATTTAAAAAGAAACAGAAGTGAACCAGTATTTTAGTTTTACAGAGAATCCTGTTTTTCTCTTTCTCCCCTGTCCTCACAACCCCCAAGAACTCCAAACTGGAGATCAACTGGTAAAAACAGGAAACAAAAAGACAGTGCCAGTAAGCAACAGGTTATTATGGGTTTGTGCCTCAGAGCTGAGTTCCCATGGGGATTCTCTAACGTCTAATATGGGTTGTATTTGCATATTAATATTCCCACAGGGCAAAAGATTCCTCTTTATTAGTCATCTGATTTTCAGGAACTTCATATGAATTCAGTGTCTCTGAAACCTCTTTCCTTCTGTCAACATTGGCTGAAATTTGGCCACTGAGGGTAGGGGACAGTACCAGGAAGGAAGAAGCAGCAGACAGGATTGATACACACACACAAGCAAACTGCATGTCACAAGTTGCATGTCACAAGAACACTTACCTAAAGCATATCATCTGAGCAAGACAATAAAAATTCACACCTCTACACAGACCAAAAGTAGGTAAAGAAATCTGGAATTGAGAAGACTCCTAAGTTTAACACCAGGCAAACTGTCCCCCACTCACAATAGAGAGACTTAAAAAGCAAGCATAATCTGAAATTGCAATTTCCTCAATAATAATAAGCACGTTGCTCTCTCATCTTCCTTCTCCAGAATACAGCAACCCCTACAATATAATACAGTTTTGTTTTGATTCTCTGTCCTACCTTTAAATGCGGTCTGTGCTAACATCATACATCTGTATGACTTGGAAGGTGAATATTAATTCAACATACCTGACAGCTAAATTATCAACAACTGTAGGTTTGCACATATGCTCAGACACAGGGGAAGTATGCTATTAACTCCAGTCAAGCTTTTAGGAAAGTATGAGAATTGTGACAGAGGACACTTTTATCTCCTTGGCTACAGCACACTAAAAGGTAAGTCATTTATCTATTGATCCAGAAAGATATTGCACTGTCTTCTTGTCAAAAAGATAGCTGAAGAGCTTATGGAGTGATCACACTTCTGCAGGAATTAATACCCTCCCATCCTTTGACCAAAGAAATCCTGAATCTTGCCTGAACCAGGCACTTCACCGCCAGTCAACCGCTTTAGGAACCAGCCCTGAGACTACAGCCCCTCACAAAACCACATATCTTCTTAAAATTACTGTCTGCACAACAACAGCTCTATCAGATCTCTGAAGGCTGAAGTTCAAAGACAAACTCCCTATCACTTAAAGAATGCCAGTCAGCTCACTGTCCTCCCACAGCACCTGGTATCTGGCAGCCTGAGGCACAGAGCCAACAGAGAAAGCACCATGAAAACTGTCTGCTCTAGCTCCTTCCAGAACAGTAGACCCCTTAATACTAGAGGTACTTCCAAAACTCAGTTCCTTCTTAGTATTAAACATATCCCTAAACAGGGACTTCTGCCTATCCAAAGGAAGTTGAGACGTATGTTTTGACCCTTTGTGTTGCTTGTGAGCTTATTCACCAGAGAAACTGTTGGAAGAAATTGGCTCTCCTGTTTTGCAGACGATCTGTTGAATATGTGATGAAAGGGAACATGTTGCCCCCTGGCCACTGGCACACGAAAGGAATAGCTACAAGGATTACAAGTGGGCTCTGGGCCATATGGTGTGTAGGCTTATTGTAGGAATTTAGCATTTTTTAGACTCCTACTTTCTTGTCAAATGCGTTGAAATTAGCCACTGAGCTTCTTCTCTGAAGACTTCGGAAACAACACGGTGATTGTATAATTTTTTTCCATTGAAAAACCAAATTACATTAAAATCATATAAAAACTAGGTATCTGCTCATCATAAAGGAAAGAAGTAGTTGTAGGAGATGCTTTCACAAACTGGGATATTTATTGCAAGCTGTAGCTTTAATAAATGTGAGCTTAGCATTACAGAAATGAGCATATATTACAGCATACAAGCTTACTGCTATGAAGGTTTAAAATAGAGTTCAGAAGCTAAGCCAGTTTAAGTGCATAGTAGTGCTCCATTATCCTTTCAGAGAATGGTACAGAGTACATATGACTGTCATACAAAAACATAATCTTATTTGCTATTTAGCTATTTCTAGAAACCCAATATTATGTTAGGATGTCTGTAAATATTACAAATGCTGTTTTGTGAATGAAACAATACTTCAAGTAAAATAATACTATTGAGGTCTGTACTCCATGAAAGGTTTCTAGCCTCCAGACAGTTGTACCAGAAATTAATTTATTTTAAATGTATAATGACTATATCTACTCAATATCTACAACTACTTCTTTCATGTTTTATTGATACTCAGTCTGGAGAGGATATAAATTGTAAACGGGGATTGTAGACAAAACTGAGTGAGCATAGACAGGTGTGGAGCGGGGCATTAAACACGGCACAACTCCTCATCCACTGATGCAAACAGCACATGCTTGGCATTTCGTTTCAGTTGAAAAAGTTTCATGTAGCAATCAGCTTAACAATATTATCTATTCACCTGTAGTAGTGCTCTGAATTGTTTTAATGGACCTTCAACTGTCTACCAAAATAACTTCCCCATCAAAAGGTGAAGTTCAACTCCACAGACCCTGAAATCAAGCTTGTTTTGGCTTTAACGGGGGCTTCTGCAATACGCCCTAGCAATCTGCATCACTCATGGTGAAGGGAGGTAATCAAGCCATCAGTTCATTTAGAGCACAAAAAGCTGTGTACTGGCTGTGCACTAACCTTCTGGCCTCTATTGGAACACACACAGGCACAGGTTTAAAGCTATGAACATGAGTAATTTCTGGAGCATGCTATGGCCTCATACAATCCTTTAAGACCAGCTTGTCAGCTAAAGATTTCTTGATTAATGTAGGATGTGTAACAACTGCAGCATGTATGCACTTGTTGCAGGCAGCTTATAGATGCCAGGCATAAAGAATAGTCTCCTTTGAACAGAGTTTGACCAAATGAAAAGAAAAAACAACCAACCACAAAAAAACCCACTCCTCCCCCCACCAAACCTAACAAAGGAAAAAAAAAACAACAACAACAACAAAATCAAACCTCCCAAAAATAAACACATGAAAGTAGAAGCATACATCAACATGAGGGACAGCACAGAGCAATTGACATCCATTTTATTATTCTCTATTATTGATAGCTGTGAGAGGCTCAGGAGAAAAAAAATGGTCATACAGTGGGAAGGAAAGTGAACAGCCATTTAATACCAAGCACACAGGTATTAATTATACTTATACCAAGGAAGACCATCTCATGTCCAGACTTCTAAGCACCAAAGCAGCAGACCTGACTTGCCATCTGTGTGGTATCCCAGAGAGGGTTTGATGGAAACAGGTGCCTGTGGCTCCTAAGAGTGCTGACAGTGGAGATGGGGCTGGGAGAATTCAGGAAGCAAGTTTTATGAGTTTGGCTGAAGCTTTGGGCTCTGAGTGCTGATCTGTATGCTCTGGAGTGCTCCTAGCACTACTCCCTGGGCTACTGATGAAAGCACAGTGAAGAAGCTGGTGTAGGGAAGAGCTCAAATTTCTTTTGAGAGGGATAATTTCTGGATTGAATAAAGTTGATACTGGTACAGAAGTCATGGAGCAAGGAAGGATAATCAATCCATATGCAACCTTTTGGGATATGGAAGAAGCCAAGCTTGCCATGTGTTAATGCAGCACTTTTATTTTATGTGAAAAAAACCCAACAAAACCCTAAAAGAATGTTAGGATTCTTCTACAGACTGTGATCAAGTAAGTTCCTCCAGAAAGAAGTAATAATATATTCTCTCTCAAAGAAAAGAAAGTTTACTTGACTTACAATTACATGGTATTATCACTGACTGATCTGTTTTAGGTTAGGGGAAAGGCTAGTATGGCAGTGGTAATATTTACCACGTTCCAACCACATTCAAGGGCTTGGTGAAGCCTGAAACAAAAGTGATAAAGAAAAACAGAAAATTGCAAGGAAAAAGAAGTAAGAAATATGGTGGATAGAAATGGTCTATTGCTCTCCCATGACATTTAAATGAAGATACATCCAACAACATCTTGATTACTGGACATCATGATACAGAAAGGTATGATAGGAACCAGGTACAATCAATCAGAATTCCACTTAGGACTGAAGATGACTGAAGAGTAGAAAAGACTCCAAGATGATGAATCATGAGCTATAACTGAAGCAAAAAAGAGATTTAAAAAAAAAATCAAAACAGGCAGGTAGGCAGAATCAGCCAAGGACAGTTGTCCTTATGTCAAGCATAGACACAAAGAAGAACAAATGTTATTAGAATACCTTTAATTTATTGACCATGGCTTTTAACTACAAAGCGTTCATCCTAATTATCAGAGTCAAATAAGCCCTTTCTCACCACATGAAATGATTAAGCAGTTTAACTTCACAATGGTAAATACAAGTGTAGGTTTCTTTTAAAGCTAAACTACAAGAAAATTAGGCTCAATGAAATAAAGAAATTAACAAGAGATTCTCACACTCTCCATGTAGTTAGTAAATAAATAAATAAATAAATAAATAATCAGGAACACTGACAGTGGGGCTATGTAACTAACACTATTTCAGGCACACAAAGTTTAAAATTGCCTTCTGAGCGTGTTTTTGGTCCACACACACAGTAAGAGGACAAATATGCTGAGTGATGGTCAACAGCTCAAATTCAATTTTAACCTGCGGTAAAAAAGTGACAAGATTGATAGTAATGTACCATCCATTCTCATCAGTCACACTTAGTCCTCAGACTTCTATTATCCACAAATCCTGCTATACAATCAAAGAGAGAGAACTACTGAATTATTTATTAAAACTGACACCATCAATCATGATCCCATATTAGAAGTCACCAAGCAGCCATTTAAAGAATTAGAGTGTACATTTTGGTAACTTTTGACCAGGTTAACAACCACTCTGGTTCGGGACTGGGTTGGAAGCTCTTCTTATATGTTTTATGTCTGGGAAGTTAAACTTGAAAAAGCAACACTTTCTGCTACTATAAAGTGAAGTCTTGTATTTCTGGCTGACAAAACCCTCCAACAATTCCTTTTTCTTTTTTTTTCTTCCCCTCACCTGTATCACCTTTTGACATCATCTGACAAGCCTGCAGAGGCATACCTAAAGCAACAGCCTTGGAACAGTGCTTCCACATTGGAAGGCCACCAACAGTGACCAACCATCATCAATGCCAAGAGCTCCAGAAAATTAAATGAGGTACAGCTGCCATACCTTGGCAACCAGCTGGACTCATAAACTAAAATTCTGATCTCTTCGAACAAGCAAGGCATGCAGCTGCCTTGTTCCATTTCAGCACATGAAATCCCTTTTAATTTACACATGATTTTAGTGAAATCTCTATCACCTGTTAACATCAGTGTTATTAAGTTCACACTTTAAGAGACGTGAATAACTATACCACTGCTGCGCAGAAATTCCAAAATACTAACACAACATTGCGTTCAGAAGAGTGGGTTACATTCTCAAAACATCCTGTCTAGACAATTATGCAAAACCATGGCCCACTGAGGTATTTCCCAGCATAACTTGGTGGCCCTTGCTCTGAGCAAATACAGCCCAAACACAGCTATGAAAGTCATTCTTTCAATAGCACCTGGCAGTAAGTGGGGAAACCTGGAACTAATCTAATAGACAAATTATACAGAACCCCTCATATATGTGCCCAGCATGGAAAGCCTAGATTCACACAGTTTCTGTATGGTATGGTGTGTAAGACAAAGACTGGAACTATAATAGTAAATTAAACATGCCAGGACTGTCTGCTGGCACTAAGGCCAGCTGGCTCAGAACAGCCTGTCCATACTCCCTTACCCTTCAAAGTATAAAACTGCTGGAATCTCCTTCAGTCTCCCTTCTTCCTAGGCAGTCTCAGAATTTGTTCAGGAGAATACTGGTGGATGATGTGCAAAGCCTTGCCAGATGGTTCTAATAAGTTAGCAGTATTAATAACAACAGTCCAAAAATGCATTCTGGAGTCGATCATTTTATCCATATAAACCTGAGTGACAAGTCCAGAGAGCCCATCTCCTCTTTGTAACAAGAAGGGAAAGAACATGAACGAATAAACAAAGGGAGTTAACTGAAGTGCCCAGGACAAACCATGAAACACCACAAGAGATGGACACCTTGTTACCAAAAATACTAAATAGCTAGTTTTCATAGTACTTAGGAAGAAAAAAACAAGCTATCAGAGTAAGAAAGATGCTTTCAGCTTCAAGTACCCAAAATATCTTTGTTTGTCTTAATGCTATTGCTATTTCAGGTAATTACCATTACAAGCAGTACTTTTACCAAATTCTTGTCACTTACAATGTAGTAAAGTCCCCATGAATACACTCAGTTTTCTCCCTAATTTTCAACATTTATCATCAACAAGATTACATGGTTAATATAGTCCCTTTTAGTTTCTGTGGTATGAAAAAGCCACTGCTACATCACAAGCTCTATTACTGGCATTTTTAATGATGAACAGGTTCACTAACCACAAGGTGTAAAAAAAGTTTTTGCTTAAACATATGACTATTTTCAGCACAAATGTTTATACAAGAACAAACTGGCTGCAAAGGTGCTCTTGCTAAATTTATCCTCTGGATTGTATACTTAAAATTGGATAACAATTTAAAAGCTATTTTCAAAAGGTTTTCTAGCAATATTTATTTCTTACATGAGGAATCATGTGGCTGTTTAGGAAGGAAAGTATCTCTTTTAAACAGTACTTGGATCATCATCAGCAGAATATCTCTCTCCTACTGTCACCCTTACCTAAAACAATGTTGAAGTTTCTCTGCCTGCTCTCAGTAAACCGTAATTAAATAATAAAATTCCAACTTCAATAACAAAATTACTGGAGCAAACCACTCAAGTCAAAGTCAGAAGCATTAACTCTTAAGGCTTCAATTTAAGAGAACCAATGCTTCACAGTATGGAATGGACCAAATTGTCCACAAATGAAATTAAAATGGTTTATAATGGACTGCAAGGAATAACTGGGGTTTTTTAACATATATATATATATATTTGATCAAATTGAAGCAAGAAAAAGCAAAACCTACCAAAATGATGCAAAAACTGTATGCCAGATTGATCAAAATACTTAGGCTTAATGCGTAAACCTTCAAAGAGTCTCTTTGATATTTGAGGTTAGATTTTGATTTGAGAGGGTTTTTTTAAGTTCTGAACTTTAAAAAATTCTGAAACAGAAGAAACATTTAAAAAAAACACATGCTCATAAATTTTTAAACTTTATTGCTAAACTTCATAAGCTTTTAACACCAAATTACATGTATATGATATTGACCAACATGCACTTATTTAACAGACTTCCAGATTATTTGTCAAGCAAAATATCATCATATAAATATTTTTTAATGTGGTCTATGTGCTGAATTAATGTCTCTCAACTTTTTAGCTATACATCTGTCAGGTAATTTCTTCTTTGGCAAAAGATGCTTCTACTTTCCATCTCAGGAAAGCCACTCTTGCCTCTTAAGAGTCATCTTCCAAAACTTAGTACATTTGAAACTTAGTGCATGTGACATGACTGCAATGAACCAGGTCCAGGCTTTTTATTAGTGTATTCAATGCTAGTTCTTTATGTAACCTACAGAGTGCTCAATGTGTCATCAGCAAGGCCTTTTTTTGAGGATTGAATATCACTGTAAGGCAATTAAAGTTTAAATGTATAATTTACTCCTTTTTTTTTGGTGGATTTATTTAGTCGCTGCTTTTAGAAGAAAATGAAAGGATCAGAATGTTTACTGCTCTGATATAAAAGAATATTTTGAGTAATAAGAGTGGGGGTTATTTAAACTATTTATTACCATTCTGGCATGCCAGGGAGGGAGTGCTAGTGCAGACAGGGATCCTCCATGCACATCAGGAGCCACACCACTGCTAGTAACAGAGGGTTGGAAATTCTGCAGGATGGCTCTGAGGTTAAGTGTTGATCGATCTCTTCCTGTATTTGGGGTTGGATGTGTCTGAGTATGTGAAATGGGTTGTAAGTTCAGGAGGGATTTGAGCTGCATCTATTTAGAAAGTCTTAAGGTGCTGGCTGGATCTTGGTTTTTATTCAAAAGGACATGGAATAAATCCAAAGCAGTCCAGTAACTTTCAAGTGTGTAAAAAACCCAACTGAACTGTTCAGTATAAAGAAGAGTTCTTCAAGACTTTATATACACTTCAGTAAAACAAGCAAGTGGAAACACTTAGTAGTATTAAACTTCGCTGTTATTAAAAGACAACAGTCAGCCAATTTCATTTATTTGAAGTCTGAATATAAAACAGTGCAATCCAGGTGATAAAAATAGTTGCATGCTGCTCAAATGAAGTGGTTCTGTAAAATTTTCAATCAAAGATTTAATTAGTGAATTTAAATGTCAGGCCAAAAATTAACTCATTTCAAAAAGGGCAAAAGTTGTGCACATCCCTTCCATGGCTTTTCTTAACTTCAACCTTTAGTTTCAATCAATTATCTGGCAACACAAACCATAGTCTGCTCCAAAAAGAAGCACCACACCTGGTTTATTAAGGTATAACAAAAGCAAAATTTTCAATGAACATGTTTATACATTACATACAGGTAAACTCACAAAACGTGAGCCAACCACCACACACTGTGTGTTTTTAAACGGCATCTCACCTTCATTGTTTCAGCCCACAAAAAGGACAGAAACCAAAACTTAGGTTCTTTTAATGATCAACTCAAAAAAATGCTGGACTATTTATGCTTTTCAACAAGAAATAGGATACAAACAACCCAACCCCAAAACTAACAAACAAATTACAATTTAATTATCACAGAATTCAAGAAACAGCAGAGGTTGACAAGGTCCTATGGAGGTCATTGTGCCCAAACCCCCAGCTTAAGAAGCCAGTTGCCCAGGACTGTGTCCAGAATTCTTTTGAGTATCTTTGAGGATGGAGACTCCACAGCCTCCCTGCATGAGTTGGGGCAATGCCTGGTCATTCTCACAGTGGAAAAAGTGTTTTCTGATGTTCAGACAGAGCCCTCTGTGTTTCAATTTGTGCTTGTTGCTTCTTGCCCTGTCACTGGGCACATCTGAAAAGAGCCTGGCTTCACCTTCTTTCCACCTTCTTGGTATTTATACTTCACTTGCATGAGATCTCCCTGAATTTTCTCTTCTCTACAGAATTTCATTTTACAGAAGCTGTACAGCTGATTCCATCAAAAATTATGTTGTACAACATACGTTTATCTTGCCTCCAAAAATATCTTTTGGGTTAAGTTTCTTGTCCAATAAAATAATTGAAACCAATAAAATTTGAAGAGGTGAAGAAGTTAGCTACGATGAGTTGCTATTTCCCCAACACTTAGTTTTTGGACTTCCAGAGGTTTTTTTTCTTCAGGAAGAACTAAGGAATGAAGAAGCAAAATGGACACCTAGCTGCAGGCTTGCCTATCTATAAACTTTCACTGTTCAAGAAAAACACATAATTTAAGGCTACTTTTAGCTAAAATGGTAAAAAAAAAATTGAAAGAACATTTAGAAACAAGGTTTACATTGATTCAGTTTAAAAATCAATAGACTTAATATAACCCTAAATAAGACAGAAACGAAAGAATTTTTTTAAAAAAATTCTGGACACATTTTAATTAAAATCCATTTAGAATTAATTCAACTAATTCATCAGCTTTTGTTGTCTGCATATTTAGAAGAAGTTGATGATTCAAGTCGCTGTGTCAGGGGTATGAAAGAACACATAGCAGAAGGTGGAAGAGCATAAGGCTTGCAAGCCAACTGTTTTGCTAAAGGGTGAGTGAAATGGTGGGCAAAATTAATCTGTAAACTCAGTGGAAATTTTAGGACTGAATGGCATCTACTTTTGAAAACCAGATACTAATACACTGTCTCTCCACATATAAGCAGCAAATTTACCTTTTTCTATTTAATGGACAAGCATTTTTTGCTTCTTTTTGGGTTTTTTGTTTTAAAGCTTGCTTCCAACAAATTCAGCAAAGTAAGATTGAAAAGCAGTAACAGCAACCATTATGCAATTGAGTCTTCTCCCCAACACTTATCACACTGCACTGCTATTTCCAATTCCATTTCGTGTCAATCGATACACAGCCAAGAAAGAATGCTTATTTTGTAGCCCTTGCAATTGCTACAATATAAATGCTGAAGTTACTTATCTATACCTTTGATAACCATCTGATTAAACATTTTATTGCTCAAAAACAATTGCCTTTCTGCCAGATATTTTTTCCTCTTTTCATTATCTGCATTGAGCAAGCTCTAATCAGTTCAGTAGTTTGTACAACATCACACTTCTACAACACATCCATTCATCCCAGAAAAAAACCCCTTTCGTGTATATTTTTCTTAATAACTCAGTGTAAATGGCTACTAAAATCTGACATTATCAGTGCCCCTTATGATAAGAAAAATGAAAGCATATCCTGAAGTAAATTAATAACCCAGCTAGACAGCTTCTGTAGTTGGACAGTCTCACATCACTGTGCAACTTACTAATCATGTCCGTGTGTTTTCTCTTTGAAACATTCTTCTATTGCTGAGCTACAATAAACAAACCATGTATGGCTGATTATGCCACTGCACTAACAATTATGAGCTGGCCCTTTTCCATTTTGCTTGTTAAAATCTGCATTAGTCATGTGGAAAGCTACTAAGCCATACAAACTCTAAAAATATTACAGGAATGTATGGAAGTGTTTAGGACTGAAAACAAGCCATTTAAGCACTGGTGTTTCTTAGCCACAGGACTATAATGCATATGAAACAACAGAATTAACAAACAAGTGGTCTCTTGCCAGTTAAGTACTAAACTATCCTCCTACAAAGTAATAATATACAAACACCTTAGCAATGAATTTATGAATTGTCACGGAAGAAAATCATTCCCTTGACACAAACCACTAAGGCAAGTCTATTCTTACTTCCTAAAACATTCAAAGTAATAATTCTATCATCTTACTGTGCTTTGTGCAAATTCTTGGCATATTTATAGTCTGTCTAGTAGAGCTACATCAGTTACTAGTTTAGTCCAGAAATTGCATCAAATTAACATCCTAAATAATTTAAAAACCCCCAAACAAACAGAACCCACTTACTTCACTGGAATATTAGCGACAAACAAATTGCTAAACGTGGATCAGAAGTTCTCACGTGAATGAGGAAAAAGCCAGTTTGACAGTGCAGCAAAGAACAGCAATGCAAGTATAAAGATATTTACTGTTGTATCAAAATTAACTAAAAGTTCTCAAGACTAAGAAACTCCTGCAACCAATAATTTTCAAACAGCACAGGAGGAAAAAAACATCCTCTCGAGGGGTAGCAGGTGGAATGAAGTGCATGCACTCTATTCAATTGAAATCTTTTAAAATCCACAGTAAAATCCTAATCTTGAAGACCCTAGGATGAAAGGGGTTATGTAAATTGAATAAAGTCAGTCCCAGATTTTGGGACATTCTCACTGCTTTCTGGGATACAGCATTGCATTGTTGCATACAGCGGACCGTCCTTCTCAAAAAGCCGTGAAGCTACCAGGAATACCAAAAAATCCAACCTTCCAACTTACAGCAATATTTGCATTGTTTCTGCACTGTTTCTCTGGGTGCTGAGCTGCTTGCAATTCCCCAAGCACAGAGGGAAAAAAATTAAAGTTTTCTTTTAAATCACAGTGAGACAAATGGAGCACAGAATAACTCTAAGAACTCACAGATCCCGGTACAGATTGCAAACCTCTCAGGTGCACCCATAAGGTCAGGTCACAGTGCAAAAAGAGTCTTGTGTAAGGTAACAGCACGACTGCTACAAGCAACCAGCAGCATAAAAGAATTAGGATGTGTTGACAAGAGGAACTCAAGTTTAAAGTACTTCCCTTCAGCCCACACATGGGTGGAGGAGAAACCCACTCCTGGTAAGTTCTGTAAATACTCAGCATGTTTTTAGCACAACCTCCATTAGTGGTATTTATACACAGTGATGACCTCACTCTTTAGCACAGTGAATAAACATGAGAGAAAAAAAAATAAAGTATTTTGGTTGTGTATTTATCAGCATTTGGGCTCATTTAAATACTACTTGAATAACAATTATCTTTCTCAGCTGAGCACAGCATCAGGTTGGCAGACTGTGCTTCACTTCTTCTCAAAGTGACAATTAACCTTGATAACAGTCTGCAAAGTGCTCTGTACTGGCAGCAGAATAAAATTATCATTATCATATAAATCATAAAGATTCTACTGAAACTGAGATAGCTGTCATCCCTCAGCTATTTGTATTCAGCAAGGAGCAAGCAGGGTGTTGTAGAACATCTTCAGAATGCATCATCCTACAGCCACCGCATTGTGGGCTCTTGAGGCTGCATTTGTAGCCACCTGAAAATGCAAGCCTCACACGTACGCCAAAAGACTCATGGCTAATATACATTATTAATTAAATATCACTTAGGGAGGTTTGTGATGCAGAAGGCCATTACACTTGAATCATGAATTTAAATCTGATTTACACTACAGTAATTCCAGACGCAAATGAGATTTTCAAGTTGATTATGTGATGCCTATCAGCTAAACAGTAGCAAAGATAGTAGCAAAGATAGTTGTGATCACCTGACCTTATTCTTCAAAGTCTACAGTTTACAAACAAACAAACAAACAAACAAACAAGTATCAACAACTCCCCCCTCAAATTAACTTGGTAATGCCTGATCAAAATTCAAAATAGCCTTCTTGCATTGATACTTAATCACTGTCTTTACAGATTGCTGAGGAACATACTCAGACAACTAGAATTGTAGAAGTCGTGTCCACAACAGCTCGCTGAAATCCCATACTACGTAAATATATCTTCCCTTCTAGGCAGCCTGGACATGCAGGGAAGGAAGAAAACTGAGTCATCTTCTCTAAAAATTTCCCACCTTCAAATATGTAATGACAAGTGACTGTGAAAATGTTTACAGCCATTTTTGATATGACACTTCATTTTTGTAATGTGCACACTGTGTGTCAAAGTGTTTTACTGTTCTTGCTGCTACCAACAGGACATTGCTGTGAATAAGACATGGCAGTGAAGCAAGCCCTCTTTTAGAAATAGTTCTACAGACAGACAGAACTTATTTTATGTGTAACAGAACACAAATAAACAAACAGGCAATTATGAGGAAGGACACCTTGGATGTTGGGTTTTTACTCCCCACTAGAGCCAAGTATTTTCTCTGAGCCAAACTACAGCAGATCTCATACAAGTTCCTCAGGAAAAGGAGACAAAGAACTTGCTCTTTGTACCCGAGGCACAAAGTGACTCCAGGGATTGCTTTTGGCAGGCACTGTGGCAGATTGCATGCAGGAGATAGAAGATGCCACAGTTGTGTTTCTGACCCAGCCAGCAATATGAGTTCTCGGAGAGGTGCAGTGCCAAGAAGTGCACTCCCACAAAGTATTCTGAATGAGCAAACCCAAGTGTGTCCCAGGATGCCTGCTGCAGACAAAGGAACACAGTCCAGTGTAACATGGAGCAAGGCTAACTTTTCTTCAAAAGCCAGACACTCTTCCAAGAAAGGTTCAGTCATGAACACCCTGCTTTTCAAGCTATTCAACAAAATCTGAAATAATGGGAAGGTCTATTTTTCACACTAGAGTCTTTCTGAAAATTCCTGCAGAACACTCAAGGCCAGTTAACTCCAGCCAACAGTTTAACCTAGAACACTTAATGAATCCCATCCATGGTTACTTCATGCAAAACTGCTGCAAAACCTGGCACTGTGTTTGCTGCAGTGACTCTGAAACCAATATTCCTACAAATCCACCCTGGCTGCAAGCCCCAAAGAAGGTTTAGAAGGTTTTTTTAAATCCCTGGTTTGCAACCCTAAATGCCACAGCTATGAGCTTAGCAATCAATTATTTATATCAACAAATCTGAAATTGCATACTAGGCAGATATCTAATTTCTCAGTCCTAAACCTCTCTGAAAATTAAATGTGTTACATTCCATCCATCTTCTCTGCAAGGGTTATAACATGCCTAATTTTGTAGGCAATACATATATTTATCCCATTTAGGCTACCTAGGATGGCAAATAATGAGACTGTACAGAATTTTAAAATTCTTTAGATCCCATCTATGGTAAAATGACCATAGAGTTGACACCATATAGTTATCCCAAGCATACTTCAATTATCTTTAAAGAATATTTATCTATTTAGCTCAGAAGTATAGAATTCTAAATACTCCCTTCTCATGTGTAAGCAGACTAATCATAAACTAGTGTAATAACACACAAAAAAATAAAAGCCTCTTTAGAACTAAAACATCTTAAAGTGTAAAATCCTGTTTGTTACCACATGTTTTTTACATTACCCATAGAATTATGATATATACAGAAGATACTCCACTGCTATCATAGAAAGAACAGACTTTCCTTTGATAATTTTAAAGTTATAATAAAAAGGATAAAAATCTCTATTAGATTTATGATGTGAATATTCACTGGTGTTTACCGTGAACACCTTCCAAACAAAAGTTAAATCAAACATCAGCTAATCTGGCAGAAATAAAAAGCCCCCCTTCCCCAAAAACCACCAATGTGTACTAAAAATAACACAGTCATTTTGAGAGAATGGAATTATTCACTGTATCTCCACTGCATAACAACATTATTTTCTGATAAAGTAATTTTACTATGAAGCCACTGCTGAAATGTTATACAAAAAGACTGCCTACAGCAAGATAATCCAGAATAAATGCCTTTAAAAGCTTTAAAATTCTTAAAGGCTATACTAAGCTCCAAATTCCATAAAAGTTACAGTAAGATATAAATAATTAAAAACCCCAATACAACAATAATGCCCAAAACAAACAAAAAAACCCTTTAGAAATTTAAGATTTAAGCTGTCAGCTGTGTTGTTACTCTAAGAGCAGTTGCTGTAACCATGTACAGCTTATTCTTCAAATACAACTCAATCTACTAAATTGAACACAAACTCTTGTATTTCAGTCTTACTTAGGGAATCACCATCTTGGCCTCCACAATATTTACAACACTAAAAGGCTACAAGTGTCATGAAAGCATATTATCACTCACCTATAGCCCTCTCTCAGCACAGTAAGCATCTCAAGTTAATAAAGGCCACGTAAATATGGCCTTTGTGCCAAGCAGACAGTAAATTATGTGTCTGACTACACATTTCTCCCTAAAAACCCAAAATGTTAACATTAATCAGAGGAAACTTCAGATTCTGGCATAAATTTGACTATCGCATAAAAGGTAATATTTAAAATACATAATGCCTTACCACACAAACATGAGCTGCCATATGTGAGGCACTGCTAAGCATGGTTTCTATTAAGCCAATACACAGTAACTGGCTTCCTTCCAAGCAACATGGAAGTATTTAAAAACCCTGTTTAATCCAATTCCACAGCCTTGAAACAAAAATAAAGTGTTGCAAGAACTGTTAAAATGAAAAATTAAAGGCACGTAAATAAGTGGAAAAAAAAATTGTCAGAGAAAATGAAAACAAAGATTATTTCAAGGAGATATCTTAATTGTAATTAGTAACATTTGGCATGTTTATGATATGATTCAAAGCTGCAGCCAATTAGATACCTCAAAAAGCTTGTAACAAAGCTGCAAATGTGTAAGTACAGCATAAATAAGTTTTATTGCTCACCAAGAAAACAGCATCCAGATCAATTTCATAGTTTGTTTCCAAAGTATTGCTAAGCATGCTCTGTTACTAGTTCATGACTTTTTAGTCCTGAACTGCAGCTTTTCTGCCAGGAGATTTTGGAAAAGAATTTCAATAAATTCAATCTATTAATTCTTAAGCTGCACACATTCCATATATATCAAGAGCAAAAGAAAAGATTACAGCATTGCCTTAGACTGTCACGACTATGCAAAAACCCCAAAACAAACCCAGCAACAACACAAAGCAAACAAACAAACATCATCCCTCAAAATAAAGTGCACTAAAAGTTAATAGCTGTTAAAAAGCTGTACAGTTGTGGTACTGGAACTGAGAAAGACTGATTTGTTTTTTAAATAGATTTCCAAGGGGAGGGGATTTAAGCATTACAGGGACGAGCAGAATTCAAAGTGGTTTACTGAAGACAACAGTGTTAGGGAGTTACGAGATTGTGCCATTTATTGAAGAAAACAAATACTTCATTATGCTGTCAGTCCCAACCAACAGACAAAATATCTTCCATTTCCCTCATTTATTCAATAATGAGTAAATTACTAAAGGGTAATGAGCTGCTAATAAAAGCATGTTTTTTTACATGATTATCATGAAATGGCAGTGTCTGCTTGTTCAGTGCAATAGTACCTACTTACAGTCACACTTTCAAATAATTCTCCTCTATCAAATTCTGTAAAGAAATTGACCTTTAGCAATTAGTCTACATTTAGGGAAAAAAAAGGTAAAAACCTAAAAAAAATAGCTAACTATACACAAAAGCTACACATTCAGGTATTTCTTTGCAAAGTCTGCTAGCAATGGTGTAAAATCTCAGTCAAGATGGTTTTGCTTCCCTTGCTGGCAAGTAATGATTGCTTATTTAACACACTTATTTTAGGGGTTGGGGGGAAGGGGGTTTTTTGTGTATGTGTTTTATTAGGGCTTTATTAGGGAGATTACAAAAACATGCAAATAAAGTATGAGTTTTATAATATAAATCAAATTCTGGCTCATAGGAAAAACAAGAAACAAAACAAAAAATCTCCCACTCTAAACCAATACCTTTGTTTAGCTATTAGGAGAAGGCAAAAGAAATGTCTGTGAAAGGTGGTCTGGAAAATTCTGGAGCTGAAAGCATTGGGGACTGCTCTTGTACACCATAGGAGACTGACTTATAAAGACCAGCTGCAACTCAACATGAAACTGCTGGAAAAGAATTTCTCTGTTCAGAATTCCCCACACTAAAAGCATCAAAGTGTTTCGTTTTACCCTTGTTACAGTTCTTCACACCACCTTCCCCAAGTCAATTTAAACCAGTTATCTTCTACATTAAGCACATTGCAAATATCAAGGAACCCTCCCATGTCCATCACAGGCTGCTTTTTGAGCATTCTGCTGCCCTTCCCTGCATCAAGGAATGTGTGATCTTCAGGACTCCTCCTTACATCCCAATCTCATTTCCCTGCTTCAGCTGTGCCATAGGATGTGCTCTGGCTTCTCCCTGACCTTCCAAACCTGCACTCACATCGTGCTTGCTGAGGTACTCTCATTCTTCTCTAACACTAGCTTCTCTTTTCTTCTCCTCCTGGGAGAGAAGTTGTCATCATTCAAAAACTGGGAGAACTGGCAGAAATCATGTGGAGCTATTGTTAAGCTGGGAGGTATTAATGGGTGTTGTCAGACAGTTCCTTACATCGTCATCACTGAGTGAAGTTGCCAGACCTGGCAGGCAGCCAGTGGCAGGTTCCCTCTGTTGCCGTTCTTTCTTTGATTACCTCTCCCCACTTCATCAACACTGCCAACATTTCAAGCCACCACACATCCTGAAGCTTTCAAACGTTGCATGTAACCAATCCTAAAATCACCCCACAATTGCAGGCAATAATGCAATCAAGTAGATATTGAAAACTCAGTTTATCAATTTTTAAAAAAAAATCTTCAGTGCTCTCTACTAATTTTTCATATCAAATGTGTATTTTCAAAGATATCAGATCACTAAAAAATCAGTTGTATTTTAGAGGGCTTTCCAAGTACACTGCATTTTGACACACGGAAAACCCATGAAAAAAAAATCTGTGTTATTTTTTTAAAAAAACAAATGCTTTGCAAACAATATGACATTGAAAGGCCACTTTTACAGTGAAAATGAACAGATTTTTTAAAGAAATGTTTTAATATGGTTATATACTTCAGATCTTAAAGCACAAATTATGGTTCTGCATAGTCTTAAAAGAAAATAACTAAATGAATAAAAAGTTTACATATTAAAAAGTGACCTGACATTTTTTATCCAAGGTACTTCAAGGTACCAAGGTAATAAAATCTAAAAACCTCACCAGTTAAAAAACCCAGCAATCTAATTCAAGTGATAAAATACAGTATGATTGCTGTGATAAAATATAATCCCAGTGTGATTGCTAACTTGCTTACCTTTGGGACATGTTTCTTGCTGCTTTTGAAGCAGAAAGGGACTCAAAAGTAAAACACAAGGCACTTGCAATGAGTACTCAGTTTTTTCAACCATCCTTATCCTTGATTATTGATGCATCACGGATTTAAAACCAACAGGATCCTGCACCCTAGTATAAACCACTTCCATGCTTACCTTTTTGACTAAGTTTTGCCATTTATTCTAAAGAGACCAGACTAAGGTATATACAATGTTCTGTGTCACATGTTCTCAAGAAGGTGACTAGCAGCAGATCAAAATAAGTCTATACAGGCAGACGGTAAACTGCATGAGTAACACAATGGGAAGGGAGCCTGAACTCAGGCTGGAAATGTTTGCAAAGAAAACTGTTCAGAGAAATGATTTCTTACTCCAGTTTTTCATCCTGCTCACACATTAGCATCACATGCATCACAGCCGTGTGCCTGTGGCAACAGACTGATGCCTCCCCAGGACAAACAATCAGACTCACTGAGCACAATTGCAAGGTAGATACTTGTTGTACCTGCTGCTCCAGGTCCCTCCACTTCTCTCCCTCTGCATTTTAAAGCAAGGGTGACCATCTTCTCCCTCCTAGTCTTTCCCTGATATTGTGCTCCCTTTTGTTTTCTGCTCCTGACACTTCTGCCATCTCTTCAGCTTTAAAGTAGCACTACGTAGGAGTTTAAATGTGGCCCCAAGAACAATAACTGAAATTGCTGGAATTCTCATAATCCCAAGGAGCTGTGAAGATCCCAACCTCAACATTTCAGCAAAAACAGAGTAGCATTAAACAGAAATATTGGACTCCATACAGTCATTAATAGCGCAAGTGATACCCATGAGACACACTAACCTCTCTCCCTAAGTCAAATTGAAAATTCCACTTGGCTCTTCTCAATATTGTCCCAAAAAGAACTGTTTTAAATATTATCACTGTGATTAGTTTTCAAAAGCAAAATACTAGAATCACAAATGCTGGTTGCTTAACAATTTTGCAGACAGTATCAAAAGCAAGGAATTAATGTAATGATTCCAAGCAAATGGAAGAGGTAAGACTACACACAGGATTTTAAACTGATTGTTTAGGAATGGGAGTCATTCTGCCCACTAAGCTACACAGTTCTTCACAGTATATTTCTGAGCCTCAAGCATTACCCATATTGCTAGAGGGTAAAAGAAATTAAATGTAACAACGTAATAAGAATTGCAGTAAATACATAGTAAAGAGAAGAATGGTGAAAAGTACACTAGAAAACACCAAAAGAAAACATGAAGGGGAAGATAGGTAATATCAGTGACTTAACAGGAAAATTTTGAGCAGTTGCTCCAAGTGCTGTCCACAGAGAGCTGCTATTCACTTCATGCTGGCTCTCCTTGTTCCAGCTGCTAAGTTCACATTGAAAGAAGCTAAAAATACATGAAATACTTTCCAAATATTATTTTCCCATGTAAGCAATTGGTGTAAGTTGCCACAGAGATGTTGTCCTCTTGCCAGTGAGAAGGGAACTAGTATACAAGAAGATGTATTCTATGAAATCTTTTGTCTTATGCACAATGCAGCCAAAAATATGGGGAAGTTTGAAAATGCATTATTTTACCTACAAGCTTTTCCAACTGTGCCCCTCTTTCAGCAAGGCAATATAGGAAAATGACACTTAAATATGAGGATCTTATCACCTGTGAGAAAAGCTATACTCTGCACCACTCAGGAGTATAATATGTGTGCCATTTCTAGCAATCAAGCTTTGATATTTCAATGAGAGGAAAAAAAAAGACAAGAGTGGCAAATGTCTACAATTTAGTTATACCATCTCCTGACAAAATGAAATTTCACAATACTGCAGATTTAAAACATAAATGTACCTGCTTTGCATTCAGGACTGTCCTTGAGAGTAAATTCAGTGCAATACAGAAGTAAAATAGGGGGAGGGATGGGACAACACATACTGAAAACCATCCAGTTCTTTCTGTTAAATGTGAAGTATAACAGGCTTTTTTATGACATGCCTTCCTCCAAAAATAGCAATGATTACACTGCTCAACTCCCACACCCCCACCCCCCACCCCCCTCAGCTTGGCTTTTTTACACGTAGAACATTATACATTCTCAGTCCTGAGGAAGGAGCCAAAGTTTATGGAGCCAAGAGGACTCTCTCCATTGCCCAGTACCCAAACTATAGAAAAAGAAGTAGGTAGGCAGGCAACTCTAATTTCTTATAGTATTAAATCTTCTTTTAAAGCTGGAGTGACAGATTTTTTTAGGAACTCTGAAACCCACAGTTTTCCACAGTTTTGGAAAGATGCTGCAAGTCCCAGTAGTGATAATCTGCCAATTCCAAGGCGTATTTGTGAACAAGACTTTTTTTGTCTTCCAAACAAACAGGAAGATTGTACAGTCTATTCTCTTCCCAGGGATGAGACAGGGAAAATGTTAAGATCACAGCTGCTGCAGCAGTGGAAGCTGCAGCTGCCTTGGAGCTTGTAGTGACTGTGTAGCCTACCGTGCCATTGAGGGATGCTACTGTGCTACAGATACTGCTCCCTTTGGGGCTTTTCTAATGAATGGCAGAAACCTGAAGCTTTGGCCTGCTGCAGTTAATGAAAAGTCTTGCAAATCGTCTTGCAATACTCCATCTAAGTTTCCATTCAGCTGAACAGCCTTCCTATGAGAACTTTTTAAGTAGCTACTCAAGATAGCTGTATTCTTGAATAATACTTTCCTCACACCTTCTATGACATTCAGTTTTCAGAATTACCACATTCCTATTGCCCAGTAATGATTTATTTTATAGATGAAAGAGTACACACAGTGAGGGCAAGATGGAATCACAACCATTTCAAGTGGCCCACATCTGGAACGAACTTATCTTTATGAAATATGGTTGGGCTTTTTAACAGAAAAAGCTAACATGTGTTTTAACAATGACCTAAATTTCACTGAAAACAAGAAAGGATGTATCAATAGGGTAAGATATACTGTACAATAGCTCAGGTTTCTTCATTCTAAAGAATCATGCCTGACTGATGTATTTATTTTGTAATGTTTAACTATAATAGAAAATAGATGAAGTTCAAATGAAAACACTGTTTAGACTATGTCAACAAAACATAAAACTAAATGAAGTGATTCTGTATTGACTATAAAAACATATTTGCTAATAGTGAAGTTACTAATGGTTATCTATCAAGATCACAACATGAAGTAATTCTGCATCTTAAGAACTGTGTTAAAGCAGCAGACACATGAAGTTAGATGTAATTTTGTGATTCTGCAAAACAGCATCCTGGAGTGCAGTTTATTGCCATTTTATCATTAGTGTAAATAATTCAACAAACCCAGGAAACCTCCAGCTCACTTGTTTTTTCTGTAAATTGCAAGTCACCAAAGAGCTTTCCACTAAGACAGCCAATGCTTACTTTACGCTTGCTAGCAAAAAAAAAAAATCAAATATAATAGTATCTTGTATACTGAAACAACTGCTTTGTTATAAACAGGCGGCTTCAGAAAACTAGAAAAAATGACACTGCTGTAAAAACCTGTAAGCCTTTTACTCTCAGTTCAAAGACTTAAGCATTCTTCTACAACAGACAGAAGTTTCATATTCATCTCAGCAAATCAATCCACTAATAGGCATCAGTCATCAACACCCAAGTAAAATCTGCCACATGAAACAGCTTTGATGTGATTGAAGACTCACACACAGTCGTAAGCATGACAGAACAGCTTAGCTATTAAAATGTTTTATCCAGCAAAAAACTGTTTGTCCTAATTGACTGAAATACTCATTGAATGCTATTATTGCAAGTCTACTTCACTAAGCAGCACTTTGGTACATAGGCACTTGACTTAAATCTTGAGATCCAGCACAACCACATCAAATCTTATTAGAGTATTTTCTTACACATACTTTTGTCAAGAAACCAAAACAATAAAGCTGACTGTCACTTTTACTACCAGTTGCTTAGTTAATTCAATACTGAAACATACTGGGATTCATTATAAAAGCTGCATGCAATCAGCCATTTCTATCAATCTTTCTTTTTAGTGCATTAACAGAATGAAACCTACTAACCACATCAGTGGAAATGGGTTGGCTGGACCGGGTGGAAGCTATTCTTCTGCACTGAGCCCAGCCTCTCATCACGAGAGGTGCAGTAGCAGGGGCTCCTTTAAACATCAGTGTGCAGCCCTGGCCCAGCTCCAACACTGACCATATGTCACAAGCTGACAGATAAGAAGCCCGAGACAGCCATCTGAAAACAACTGTATACAGCCCCAGCCACCAGACAGTGAGGGTTTCAAGGTCTACCTCATCATTCATTTCAAAGCCAACTTTAAACATACCAGAAGTAAACATACCTGACAAAAAACCCCCTACAACCCACACCCCCCCAAACCAAACCAAACCAAACCAAATCAAACCACAACAAAATAAAAAACCTAAACCAAAGAAGCACAGTCATTCTCAGAAAGTCTATATGATGTTGTACTCTAATTCAAGAAGAGCTCATCAAATATCACAATTGATTGCCACAAACACAGTCAGAAAACTACTAACATTTTGTGTCTGTGACATTTTCCTTTCTCCATTATATTCACAGTGTGTTAACAACTTGCAAGAGAAAGGAATCAAATATACCAAGCAACTGCCACCAAGATTACATTTTACTGAATCAAACAAAATACTTTTGATTTAGTATCTGAAATGAAGGGTGATTTGATATTTGTTCTGTATCTATTAATGCATCATGGAGTTCATCCATTTATGCCACTATTCAGGTTGCCAGAAAGTATGTCATATCAACTCCTTAGATGTAGGCAACATATTATCTATCAGCTCTTATGCCAAAATTACTAAATAATCGGCACAAAGGAATGGCTAAAATTTACCCCAGTCCCCTATGCAATTTCCACAGCACCATACATTTCATTTCCATATTCCAAATTAATAAAATCCAGGTGAACTTACCTACAGTTCGGAGGAGGGTCTAATGTAATTTCTGCAAGTTCTTTCTGAATTCTTAAGAGAAAGAAAAGGTATTATCAGGACTTTTTTTTCCATCTGTTTCTTTCAGCTTTATGAACATTTCTACATCAATCAATAGTAATAAAATATAATTATTAGAATTTCTGATTGGAAGCTGATCTACAATGTTTCATGAAACTGTGCAAGAACATGTAGAAGTGAAAACCAAATATTTTCTGAAAAATGAACCTCCAATATGGAACAAATGCCATGAGCAGCCACCTAGAAAATCACACTTTTTCCATAGGTCAGGATTCTCAGCTCCTTTCCTCACTTACACAATTACTAAATATCTCATATACCCTCCTTCTCTATTTCCCCTCTGACTACATGCCTCATTGCTCTTGCCCTCCAGAATACTTAGCTTCTTAATGTATATTGTACTGGCAGGGCAAAACCCCCCAGCTCAAACAAAAATTGCCCAGAACAAGCCCACCCAGGACTTCAAAACCTCCTACATATTGAGGGGCTGATACTGGGTTCCCCCAAAGAGGAGTGCTCCAGCTCCTTGGTCAGCCTGGGGACCTGCTGCTGGACTTGCTCTGATACCTGCCTTCTTTTTACTGAGGGGACAAAATTACAGTCTAATGAGAGCAGAGTAAAGGCAGATAAATCTCTTTCATCTGTCTATGGACTATGCTTCTGTTAATACCTCCTGGGAGGCAGCCCAGCCTTTGTTGCTGCCTCACACTGAGCCTGCTGCCTGCCAAGGCCCCCACATCCTTCTGAGCAGAGGCAATCCCCAGTAAGTATTTGTGCAGGGATAAGTCCTCTGCACGTACGTGGTGTTCCTTTGTCCTTGCTGAATTTCACGAGTTCTCTGTCAACCCTCTCCTGCAGCCTGGCCAGATCCCTCTGAGCCGTAGCCTTGTCCCTGTGTGTACAAATTGCCTGTCATCTGGAAACTTCTCAGTGCACTCTGCCATATCCTCCAGGCCACCAATAAAGACATTGCAGGCATCCTGCCAGAGCTCTTCCTCCAAGGACAGCAACTTCGTTGTTAAGGATTTCTGGACATTCCCAGATGATGCTTCCCAGCCAAGTCCTTGACTACCTGATCTCTGCCACAGCTGGCAATGGGGGCTCTTTTCCCTTACACCAGCATCTGCATCAGAGCCAGTATCTTGACCTCTGAAGAAATGTCATTGTGCAGAATAGGATACAGAGTTCCCAAAGGAACTTGTAGGGGTTTATAGCTCCCAAAGACTTGCCAGACTATTATACCATAAGCAGGACTGTGAATGCCACCTTCCCTACAAACTATGTCCACGGCTTTTCTTATAGGCTACTTCAGAGCAAAAACATCAACATTTAGAAGGGGGAAGGAAAAGAAAAACAATTCAATATATCCTCAGTATTTTCTTCTTGCATTCTCCTTCACAAGATTTCATGCACAGAACAGATTGCTATTCCTATTATTCCCTACACTAGAAAAGAAATAATAATACCACTCAAATTCCCAAGATAGGTGCTCAAGCCACAAGCCAAAGGTTCAGGCCTGACCTACACATATCTTGTTAAAAATGACTGCTACCCATTTTGCATATAAATACAGGTAAAGAAAATGGCTTATCAAAATAAGCATTCAGGTATATTGGCATATATAATAAAATAGCGAGCAGTTTAATTCTTTATATAATGTTACAATCCAAACACAATCTTATATGTTAAGGAGTCTCAAAGCCACTATCACAATTCCCCTTACGTAACTATGAATTGATTTTATGACTATAATGAATAAATGAACCAACAGCAGTAGAAGAACTGGCCTGAACCAGAAACTCAAGCCTTTATCATTCACATTCTGAAATAATTAGGACATACGTGGGCAAGATTTGTAGGCAGAGGTAATAATCATTTATTAAAACCTGATGAGATCACTGGAAAGATAAAAATACTCTTCCAGATGCTTAGATTTTCTTCTCACTTCCACACATATAAATACAGGCAAAGCAAATGATTTATCAAAATAAGCATTCAGGTATATTGGCATATATAATATTAAATGCCCCTGCATGTACCCACTGCTTGCACCCAACTTGATGCCATCTGAAAACTTTAGAGTGCACTCTGCCATATCCTCCAGGTCACCCATAAAAACATTACAGGCATCCTGCCAGAGTTTTAACTTCAGGGAGAGTAACTTTGTTGTTAAGGATTTCTGGACATTCCCAGGCTGATGCTTCCAAGTCAAGTCCTTGAATACCTGATCTCTGCCACAGCTGGGTGTATATTCTCAACATACAGAGCTGGTGTATACCCTACTTACACACAAACTCACAAAGTTATTTCTGTAGAGGGGGAGAAACTTGATCTTTACTTGCTTTTTCTGCTCATTGAAATGTTTGTACCTCCAGCATACAGAATTCCTCCAATAAGTATCATAACTGTCTTATAAAAATACAGGCACAGCTTGCTTAATCAAGCACAAAATCATTGTAGTAATGCTGAAAGTCATCCCATTTGTTAATTAGTGAAGTTTAAGCACAACAAAAATGTTGTTTTAAAAGAGTTAGCCCATTTAAACAATGCTAACACATCACAGCTTCTAGATGGGAGATCTTATAACTGTGAGAATGCTTAAAATATTTCTTCCGTATACTACAAAATTCTGCTATGATTTTGAAATTTATACTATCACAAATTCAAACTGCAGAAAACTTAGGTTGCATGGAAACTTCAGTTTTGTGGTTTATGTGTTTTGCTTTTTTGTAGTTTCAGGATGGCATTGCACTTTATTATTATAGAGTCAGAGATCACTCCTTTGTTTTACATATAGTAGTAAAAACAGTTAATATTTCATGGCATTAGAGAGAGTATGAGGCACGTCAAGAATGGATTGACAACTTCAACAACTTCAGTCCTAGATCAAAAACTTTACATTCTTCCTCCTAAATCCTAACCCACGTTCCTTACATTCTGAAAACAAAACAGTCTCTCATTTTCTCCATCTGTTCTAGCTCAACCCAAAACATCTAATGCCAAGAGCACTAAAAAGGCCCTTTATCAAGTTATTCTATGATTGAGCAGACACAGACAAACCAGCTTTCTGCTTCAAGACATAAAAATTGATCACATGGCACTGTCTATTAATGTTCAAAAGGCATCATTGCTCTTGCAAACATCTAAGACAAAGAGATGTCTAATTCATAATTATTTTATACAAACAAGATAAACATATTAATACAATGCTGTCCATCAATTTCTCCTCAGCGATATGTCCATGTTTATTCTCCTACTCTGTGGTGTCCCAAACTAAAATTAACTTATACACCTTACATTTCTTTTGCTGCAACCTTAATTTACCTTGCACTCATGCTGAGAGCTCATTCACAAACAGTTTCTGTGGAACAGCTGACACATAGCTTGTTCACATGTCACAGCATTCAAAGTCACAATTAAATCATCGCACAGCATCCCAGAGAGCCTTGCACTGATAGAGACCTCCAGTGTGCAAGGGGCCCTTTGTCTGCACGTGCTCTGGCACTTGCTCCATATCCCCACTGAGCTGCCCCCAGAACCTGCCACAGGAAAGGACGTGCCTCATTTCCCTCGCTGACCACAGAGGATTCACCGCCAGAATACGCGGCCTCTGGCAACAAAACGTTTCTTTTCAGGGTCCTTTCTGGCATCTGTTTCTCTGGATTTTCTGCCCCAATAACAGTTATGTTTAGCGATGTCAAAGAGGAAAAAATCTTCTAAATTAAAATCGTTATATATATCCAGTTTATATTTAAACTAATGACATTATGGTTTACTACATATTGGACAACAGGGACGATGGCAGGGGGTCAGGCCCTTGCTAGTCACCAAAGCCCTGGGCTGCACACATAAAACATTTAATTTGCAATGTCAGATCTGATACTTTGTTTGGTCTTAGAGAAGTTTGACTCTTGTCTTTCATATATATATCTCTCTACACACACATATGAAAAAAAAAATTCCCTCCATTTTACTAACAGAAAAGAACAAACACAGTTGCCTACTAGTAATGGTGCAAAGGTTAATCTACTCGTAAATTCAGAAGCATGGAAGTGCATTGTGCATTTCAAATATTATTAATTCTCACAGACACCTACTACTGTCTGTCCAAAAAGGACCAAGTGCTGTTTCCTTCATGAAACAGTTCTCTAAAGCTAAGAGACACCTTAGAACATGTTACAGAATTTCCCAACATTATTAACAGAAAAAGAAATAAAATAAAGGACTATATGATGATAAACTATTTTTACCACATCCCCTTTTCTAAACTACATGTCTCTCTACCCACAAAAGCCAGATGAATCAATACCCTATACCGAAAAATATACTACTTCAAAAATACTTACAAATGCAGTCACTGGTATGTATTTCAATATTAAATAAATTGTGACTGAGCAGGAAATTGATCTAAAGATGGTTAGGTTCACACTGGAGGAAAAGAAGTATTCTCACCTACTTACTAAAAGATGGATAGATGACAAGGATATTTCTTTCAAGAAAAAGCACTCCATATTTTGCCATCATATTGAACGTGTTGAATATAGTATCCAGATTCTGTGATAAAACCTCTCAGGAAAAAAAAAAGGGGGGCAGGGGGGTAGTGGGAAGGGAAAATTGCTTGGTTTTGTTGAATTTTGAACCAATTTAATCTATCACTTATTTGCTCCTCCTTAAGGCTTCAACTTCTTTGAATAACAAAAAAGATTACAACTAAAGTTGTACAGTTGACAATCCCTTGTATGCACAGATATTTATTAAAAAAAAATTCAGGATTGGACATAAAGGTTTACAGATTTTCAGGAGCCAAGCAAAACAATACATTTATTTGTTGAGCTACTATGTCAGCCAAGAATGGTTACACTTCTCTCAATCCAAAGGTCATGCTAAGATTTGCTACTTAAGAGGTAACAAGATGCCTGCTGTTTTCAAGGACGGCAATTCAATTCCGTGTCTGAACTGTAATTGTGATATGCAGCGAGTTTCTCAATCTTGACATGTTGGGTAAGAAAGGTTGCTATTTAAGGTGATGCCCTCTGGGTGAGGAAAATTGAAGGACTGGTACACTGCACGACATATGCTGTAAGCTATTACACCTGTACAGCAGCTAGTCCTGAAGTATTAACAGAGAAGGACAGCATGTGATGGCATTCTTGCCTTCTCGATGCCATCCACAGCAATACTAACAGAAGAAACTCCGTATCTCAATACCAAAAATCTTACTCAAATAGAAATGTAAGTGGTTTCATACAGCCTCTGTAATCAGATCACTCTGGAAAGCAGTTAAGCTGCATGAACAGTATATTCATACATAAGACATGGAAGCAGTTTACCATTACACAAGCAAAAGTGAGCACACTGCTAAATCTTGATTTATATAAAATCTCATGCTACTGAAAATATTTTAAATCCAACTGACTACATGAACATACAAATTAAAAGCAAAATAGGAGTTTTCCAAATAGAGATGCACAAATCTTCCTTCATATACAGTAAAATACGGTGGCTACGATTCCATACGCACAAAGAAGTTTTCCAAGTGAAACAATCTCATTTCCAAACTCAGGTTAGAATCAAGTCTGTAGTCTATGACTTTCGCTCCAGTGAATTTGCTGGTGTTTGAGCTTTTAACAGGAATCAAGGAATCTTGACCAAAGCCACAACTGCACTACACTCTGTTGTTCAAATGTTCTACTGATTTTAGCAGTTGACTCCGTTCACTATAATAAAGGTATCAGAGTAAAACCTTATTAATCCTGAACTATTTCTCATTCCTAATGAACTAAAATAACAATATTATTACATATTTTATACAGACCGTTTCTGGAACACTTATCACATATTGAGGACTTTAAGACATTTTTCCTTCCTTTATGTTACTCCTCCCTTTTTAGCCTTTATTTTAATTTCTGATTTAGCTTTCTTGAGACAAATTAAAAAGCACAGAAACAAAACCTATAATACTAAAATCTGGCCAGATTAGAGAAGATGCAATCCCAATTCTAACACAATGACAAACTACTGAATATTCAAAAACAAAAGAAGGAAAAAAATGCAACGATACTAATGAAAACCCCCATTACTATAAAAACTGTTTCTGTAATCCTTCCAGAAAGTGCTATGACAACCAGCACTCCTAAAATACATTTCTCTTCAAAAATACTGTACACATATCTACAGAACTATTGTAAGTCATGTCAGCTTTTAAAATGTATAATCAAATGTGTATTTCTAAAATGTATAATCAATATTACTACACATGTGAAACTAGCTTTAGAGTCTAACTGGCAAATGTACTGATGTCAGCAACTGATGGCATAATTAGTTTTAGCAGAACCATAAGCAGATATGATTAAACTTTAAAAGGTTTAAGTAATTTTATCGCTGTAAAATGCTTGTTGATAAAAGCTCTAAGCTTTGAAGATACAAAGCTAAGATTAATAGACCAATTTCTGACATATCATTATTAATTTTTTAATAGGATAGTGTCCACAGGCCCTTGTCAGAATTGTAGCATCATTACACCAGGCATTGTACAAAGTTCAGAATACACAGACTGCTCTCTAAAGATTCTGGAAACTGTTTTTATGACCTTAAAAGTCATGACTAATCCAATATTCCTAATATTTAAAAAATAATCATAGCAGGAAGCAGACGAAAGAGAAGAAGACCAGAAACCATAACGGCTGTGAGAATTAACTACATTAATAACATCATGGCTTGTAGTGAAAGCTGGGTGGGGGTTTTTTCCCTTCTTGTCATAAAAGCAAACACAGGCAAGTTTTGCTGGCCATTCTGCAAGTGATATTGCCAGGCAATCTCCTAGTAGTGTCATAGTGGGAACGGGTGTCCAGAAAGTATTTCTCCAGAGAATTAAAAACAAAGAAAAACTATGGCTGTAAGAAAGGTATCTATAGCAAAGTAAAGCACAACAGTACCTCACTGGAAAGACAAAGGATACCCTAATTCAGAAAAGGATTTAATTGGTAAGAGACAGATTAAAGCAAAACAAAGACTTGAATCCTGATGAAATGTATGCACACGTTTATTTGCTGAGACTCTGACTACATGCATACATTATAAATTATGGCAGCAGGGGCTTGATGCTTCTTTACTGCAGCACCACAGTGGTACACCTCCAGCGTTTTCTCTTGTAGTTACATAGCCTTGGACTAGCAAAGAAACGAGATCTGGGAATTCTGCATCAGGACAGTCTGTAGAATTGGTCTCTTGTCAGATTATTTTATGAGTGCTTTTTAACTTCAATCACTATATTCCCACTTGCCCAGACTAACAACCCTACATGTACTAGCAAAGAAACACTAAGCTGTAAATTCCTTCTGTCTGGTCTGAGCAAGACAATCGTTATCTAGAGATGGACATGATAGCATGGAATAATTTAAATAGCTATTCTACAAACCAACCTTTCATCTCAATCAGAAAACGGAGAGGAAATAAATGGGTATTAAAACAGATCACAGTTTAAAGTAATGAAACCAACATACATTTGTTGTTCACTCAAGTATTTCTGACCTGACCATCTGGGAAAAGAAAAGGCAGTACCTCATGGCAATAGGTATTACGGTAGTCCTAACATGCTGAGTTACTGAACTGTCTGAAATGTTTATGGCTAATTAACTGTAAGTTACACTGACAAGTTTCAACATCAGTCATACATACATATACAGAGATATATTTTATAAGGCTACAAAACTGTCTGAGTTTTATTAGCAATAAAAAAATGTCAGCTTTTATCATGCAAGCAACTATTAAAACCATGTGAAAGAGGCAAACTGACAAAGAAAGGAAAAAGTATACAGGTCTTATTACTGTGATCAGTCTCAAAAGGCTATTACACTGATACAGTAGTGTTACAAGAAAATAATCAGAAAACTAATATACTGAGTCAATACATGGATCTGATGGCCAGCTGAAAGAAGAGAAAGGAAAATAAACAACCAGGAAGAACACTGTACCTTTTAGCACTAGTTGACAATTTAGCAGCTGTTTTGCTTGATATTTTCCCCTCTTTTTTCTTGGGTTGAACTTGCTCCCTTTCTTGATCCTGCTGAACACCTTCACGCTGATCTCCATCAGAGCTGCCTCCACTAGTGCTTGGACTATCATCCACTCTCTGCCCCTCCGTAGACATGGCAGATGCTGCACTGAACAAAGACAAACAACCGAAGTCAGCTTTTTGAGAAGAAACTGCCTAATTGTATTTCTTATGTGCTTAAGGAAAGAACACATGGGATGTATGTCTGTGTCTTAATAAAATAATGCTTTTGTCACAGTAGTTCAGTAATCCTCGTACTGAAGTATTTTGCCACAAGCATCTTAAAAATAATCCAGGAGCTGGCAGTTTTAAACCCTATACCACTGCCACCTCCCAAAAGACCCCAACCAACCCACAAACAAAACCCATAAAATAAACACACAAACCAACTCCCCCCGCCAGAATCCTCTCATATATATATATACACACACATGAAAACCAGACGTTATTGAAGTTAAGTGGGCAACACAATCCTGCAAGTGTAAGACCATTCACTGTGAATTCTGTTTTTCAACCACTCAGCAATACCATGAGTTAGCTGTCCCATCAACTATGTTCAAATCAGTAGTAACTCTCAGTTTTTAACTAACTATCTTAGGACTCCCTGTTATCCCATATGAAATAAATCTGTGGGCTCATTCCAAGTCTACAATGTGGGTTTCCACATTAAAAAATCCACATCTTGGCATGCTTGATGGAAACACAGAACTAAAAAGCTCTAACACAGGTCTGTTTGTATTTACTAAAATAGTGAGCACGTTGGTAGAGAGGATATAAAGAAGTTTTTCCTAACATTTCGTTCAGGCAACGTGAGGCAACAAACTTGTCAGAGAACATGAGCAGCAAGAAATCTCAGCATATTTCAGAAGTCAAGTTAATGCTTTATTCGCACACTTCTGATACTAGTTAGCTATTTTAATTTCTTCCTTCATTTTAAATAGTATAACAATATGCCAACAGATGAGGAATTACAAGCCCACTGTTACAGCTGTCATGACTTCTCAAACTCTCAAACTGTTCTAATGAAGGGCAGATGTCCATGAAAAACTCTTACTGACTTAGCATATGTGGTGGCACTGACTGGTTTTAAAAAAACCAAAAAACCAAAACCAAACAAGAAACCCAAACCAACAAAACCAAAACGAAACCCAGGTCTTTCCTCTAACTCCAAATGTGTACCTTAGATACCTATGTTACATATCCTTCTCAAGAGATTTTTAATAAAAAGCACACAGGCCCAAACGTTACTTGCTTACACCCACACAATCCCCATGTATCTGGGTGGTTTTCTGATCAAATCTGTCTGAATCAAGAATTCGCTCTTTCATACACAAAGAGTTTCAAATTGCTGTGAACTTTGACTCGCTTTTCCTCTTACCTATGTACAGACATCACAATTAAGAACAAAACTATTCACCTTGACTATTATATGTTTTAAGACTCGCTCAAGGGAGAATAATGAGATTTCAGGCTCAGATTCAACCATGCTTGTTCTGTGGATTAAACAAAGTCCATCTCCCTGTACATATTTATGGAAAGAGACAGCAGAGGAAAAGTAAATTAATATCAATGCCAACAGAGTTATGTTGAAAAGGATGCTTTTTAAAAAGGTGTAAGTGTTCTTCTTACAGAATAGAAATAAATTTACTCCTATACTGGAAAACCCTTACCAACATCTAATTCTATCAAGTAATACACACTATGGAGTGGAAGCAATAATCTCTTCAGGCATTATTGACACATCCAACTAACTTCAGGAGGAATTAGGACTTTTTCATCTATTTTGTGAAGCTCTACTAAAAAAAAATTCTGGAAGTAAGCCACCCCTTCAAAATGTTTAGACATTAAAAGAAACAGCAAGAAATGCCAAGTGATAGATATGTGACTAAAGTTTCCCTTAATGCAGCTTAAGCTGCATTTTTGATTTTATAACAGAAAATAATATTTTCATATCCAAATATATAAAAATACACAACACCAAGCCTGCTCATTAAGGTAATTGAAATAATGCAGAGTTTCCGCACTAAAATTAAAATTTAAAAATTGTCCATTCAATCAGAGTGGACAATTTTTGTATTTTAAGTTTATAGATAACATAATTTATATATAATTATGTATTTTAATTTTATAGAGAACATATTTTTTGTATTTTAAAATTCTAGAGACCAATTTCTCCTATAGTACAATTACAACAATATATTTAACGTAGTCGTAAATTTACACAAGCTGATGTTCAGATGTTTAAATCCTGGTTGTCAGATTTCAAGGTGAAAGCAACAGAACACAGAGGTAATAAACAACAAAAGCATCACATTCTGACAAGTCAAAATATGCAACTATAACGCAATTTTGGTAGTAAGTATCCATTTTACTTGCTTCTACATAAAGTTAAAATACAACCTCATCTCTTTTTATAATACTTATGTTGGCCTTTATTTGCCCTAGATTCTACTTCTGAACTTTGCTTAATACATCTAATTTTAAAGAGAAAAAGTCTCTCTTGACAATGTACATAGGCTTTAACACTGCAGGCCAGAAAGTTAAAAGCATATTTAAACATGCTTATACGCATAGGACATCTGCTATGAATAATCTTGGCTATAAATATTACTATTATCCAAAAAACAACTGTATTCACTTCATAAGTTCAGGTTACTATCCAGCAGACAAACACTGTAACAGTAGCCCAGAGCATATAATTACTGTAACATGTAATGCCAGCATTTACAAGAGGAAAATGCTTAAATCTGTAGTTTGATGTCTAGCTAGTTTCGGGGAGGGGGGGGTGGGGGGGTTGGCTTTTGGATGGTATTTTTCCTTTCTCCTTCTGTCCTCCTTCTGACATCCAGGCAATTCTTTCTATTCCCTCTCCTCACAATATCTGCAATTTTAGGAAGTTTTGTTCAAGGGATGCTCAACATTGCTGTAAAAGCATGTTTTAAGGGGCCTGAAATTAGACACTTCAAATGAGGTCAAACTTAAAAGACACATAAACACATGAAGAAGTAAGAGAGTGGAGGGGGTGGGAAATCAACTGAGAGGATGACACTGTGAAGAAAACATTTCGCTGCCACTAACACAGAAATACAAGATACTCCTCGAATCTGAAGAGTCGTAAGTGTGTTTGCAACTGTCACACAGAAAATACACGATGTCCAGGCTCCCGGCTATTCTACATTCAGACGGGGGTTGCTAACCTCCCTGCTGTTGTGCAGAGAAAAATGAGCAGAGGGGACAGAGGAAGGAACGAAGGGGGACTTGAAAGTCTCTGCCTTAACTTGAGATGAATCAGCACAGAGACAGATTACAAGTGTAACTACAACTATCAATTCGAAGTGAAGAGTGTCCAAAATATTTTGCTTCTGTCAAATATACCCACTGGCACCCTCCCTTTCCTCCTCAAACTAAAAACAAAACCAAAACAACAACAAAAACAAAAACAAACATCAAAAACAACTACGACAAAAATACCTCAAACCACCAGTCATTATCACACACCACCAGGGGGGGAAAAAAAAAAATCCACCAGTCGGGGACAGCAAGATTCTGGCAATGTGCAGATGGGTCCCAAGGGCGACAGAGCTGGTGATGTCTTTCTAAAGCGCTCGTAATTTCCTATAAGCCAAGATAAATTGAGTATTTCTGCAGGGTCCACCACGAGTAGCAATGGCAGCAGCCGCCTTACTTCATCTTCATTAGAAACCATAAAGGTCGAAAAGACCACGACACCGCGGGACGGGAGGCAGAAAGAGCCCGGTCTGTGGCAGGGGAAGGTCCGCCACTGAGAGGGGCACCCGGAAGAATGGCATGAGACGGGACAGGACAGGACGGCAGCCCCAGGCTCCCACGGCCGCGGGTGGGCACAGGCGCGACTCTCCCGTCGGGAAGCCCCCGCCGTAAGGGAGCGGAAACGAGAACGAGCATCCCCAGAACCACGCACCCCCGCACTCCCCACGCACGGCCGGGCGGGCGGCGGCCGGGCCAGGGTGAGAAGTAGAAGACAAGCGAGGAGAGGAGGAGGAGGAGGAGACTGCGAGAGGAAGACGTCGGGGGCACATGCGGGAAGGGAGAGGGTTGGGCTGCGGAGCTCCTCGGGGCGCGGGGGGACAGTGCCTTTCCCGAGGGGTTCCAGCCCGGGGTGCCCACCGCTGCCGCGGGGGGTGTGGGGATAGCGCATCCCAGGAGGCTCGATCGTGGTGGGGGGCAGGGAGTACCCGGGTGCCCGAGCGACCCAGGGGCGCAGAGAGTGCCGCGGCGACCATGCGGAGCAGGGCCGGAGGGGTGAGGGGGAACGGGGGTGGTCGCTGCTCCCGTCTGCAGCAGGGCGAGCAGGACAAATGGACACGGAAGAGTTGCTGAAAGGGTGTGGGGGTGCTGAGGAGCAATGGAGGCTGGATGGAGCCTGGGGGAGCGGGGAGCGCCGGCAGAGATGCCGAGGTGGCCGGGGGCGGCGGGAGGGCGGCCGGGAGG